>OY282388.1:11149165-11749165 GCA_958295455.1 Coleophora deauratella
AAGTTTGTCCAGCTTAGAAACCTCTTGTGGAAAAATCCAAGTCGGAGAGTTCTCATAATATACACCAACTTGGGCACAGGTAGGCAGTAACGAAAAAGTGAAAGCGCCTGTTGTACTGATAACCCGATAAGTCATTACGATTAATAGAACACAAGATCGGTGACCAGTTAAATGATATTAGGCATGCTTTAGACACAGGGTCGCGATAATCACAATCGAGCCAAAAAGATATATTCCTTGACCCAGATATAATCGATGACGATGAAGATGATTAATACATAATTATTTACATATAAATAATTATAATACTGTATTATTGTATTGTATAATTATTATTATTATTATACTATTACTGTAAAAGTCACTGTCACTAGTGTTACTGACACAGGTCAGTAGTATTTACTTATTTGCATACAATTATAATACTGGTATCACTAATAATATATAACTATGTAATCTTACTGATTGATAAATGATATTATTATTACATAAGTACCATTAATACACTACTAGTTAGACTGAAAATAATTATTAAGTTCATTTTTTGCAAAGAAATATTTCACAAAAAAAAACCTTTTTTTCTCTTGACTCCTCGGACAGATTTTGAAGCGCTTCGGTTTACAGAACAGTGTTGACCTGAGGAACAAAATACACTATGTGTTCTTTCTGGGCAGCACTTGGTCCAACTTCCATACATGGATGGTCAATGTCTTTTAATTGAAATATACGAATCTTTCATATCAAGTAATTTTCACTTTAATACAAAAGATTTAAAGATCTTAGCTTAAATAACAGATAATTATCTGAGTAATAGTCAATCTTACCATGAAATAGAAACATATTAAATCCAAGAAATAAAGTTATTGGTGTCACGTAGATAAATATTTGGACGGAAAATCATCGTAATCTTAGAAAAAGCCTTAAATTTCAATTCAACAAATATCATTTTTCAAATTTAGAATCGAAATCTCTTGATTCAAGAACGTCTGCTTCTCCATCTAAGTACCAACAAAAGTTGAAACTAAAAATAATATATTTTAATCGAAGAACTTATCAAATTACACCTGATTGATAATTGTGTGATGTAAAATCGTTACGCTCTTGGAATGAGTAATATACTTTTTAAAAAAAGAGTCCACATGCTATTGTTTCGAGTATTTAGTTGGTTCGTTTAAATGATAAACTTTGAAACATTTTATGTCTTAATCCGAGTAATTTATTTTTTCCTTATATAGGAAACTGGAAATCTCTTGACTGAAATAAGTTTCTTTGATTGAAGAACTATTTTCGTTCTGTGTTGCGAAGCATGGAAACGGTCGAGATAAATGCCACTAACAGTCATACCCATCCAGGTTATCACCGTGTCTGTAGTCAGTTAACCTTCGTGATCGACGCGACCACGCAAGCCGCACTGAGCCACGACCGCTTCTCATATAAAGTATATTTACTAAAATTAACATAAATTTGCTTAAATATATTATTGAACATAGCTTTTGGTCATACCCAATCTTGGCAATTTAGTAGATCCTATCCATTGCTTTTATTAAACAAGTCATTTATGGATCAGATTTGTATTCCAAAGTACCGACGGATTATTTGTTTTCGATTTTAATAATATTTTTCTTCACGATTATAAATAATTTAAGAACTTATATTGCATTTCTTAAGTTAAGTGAATTTGTAATTCTTTTTGAGAAATAAGTATCTCAAACCGTGTATGGATCTTACAGCTCATAATTTTATTGTTGACATGATTTTTAATAGAAATTAAGTGTTAAAAAAATATGTGCTGAAGTGAGTTTCTTCTGGACTCAATGTTTCTTCTCGCTTCGCAAAAATTTCCTGAAACGTTGAGTGTACAAATTCCGCGTGGTAAGAACTTTGTGCTAGATAGAAAAACTATTTTGTACTAGATAAATAACATTTTTTTTAAATATGTTGTCCACGTTATTCGGATTTTATGAATTTGTTATATTTTTTTTGTGAAAGAACTTGAAAGAAGCCTTTATTTAATCAGAAATGAATTAGTCTTCCTTGAATTATCCGAAAATGATATTACACTTGACCTAGTACATAAAGTTATGGACGTATTAGCTCGAAAGAGGAGCGCGACCGAATCAAACTTTCCTTGCCTCTCCTCGCCACTTTTGTGATGCCTCTCGATGCCAATAGTATAAGGAAGACTGTTTTATATGGGAGGATTAGTTAAAAAAGTGTCCAACTGTAAGCAGTAAATAATAGTTCAAGAATCCATCTGAGTGACACTAATGTAGACAAGGATTATGAAAATAATATATGAAAATAAATTTCTTATTTTATGTTTTTTTGTTTTAAAGTGCGTTATAACAAAGCGGATTCTTTCCTTGTTTTCTTCTCTGTTTCTAATAACTTTTCTCGCTTTCTTTAAAATTTACCCTTTTTAGGGTTCCGTAGTCAACGAGGAACCCTTATAGTTTCGCCATGTCCGTCTGTCTGTCCGCGGCTTAGCTCAGAGACTATTAGTACTCCAGAGCTGTAATTTGGTACGGATATGCATATTAATCCTTATATACTTCCAGCCTCCCGAACAAGCCGGTTTCTGAAAACCATAGACCACATACATACGCTTCGGCAGATTATACAGAAGACCAAAGAGTATAATCGACCACTAAGCTTGGCGTTTGTGGACTATGAGAAAGCCTTTGATTCGATCGAGACCTGGGCTGTATTGCAATCTCTCCTAACGGTGCCAGATCGATTATCGATCGATATCGGGTGAGACAGGGAGACGTTATATCTCCGAAACTGTTCACCGCTGCACTGGAAGATGTTTTCAAGCTTCTGGACTGGAAAGGACTCGGCATTAACATCAATGGCGAGTACATCACTCACCTTCGATTTGCTGACGATATCGTGATCATGGCTGAGAACTTGGAGGATCTAGGCGCAATGCTCAAAATACTAAGTAGAGTCTCCCAACAAGTGGGTCTTAAAATGAACATGGATAAGACGAAAATCATGTCAAACATCCGTGTTACACCCACTCCTCTGAAGGTTGGAGACTACGCTCGAAGTTGTTGACGAATTTTTTTTGGAATTTCATACAAATCGATCAGCTGGCGAACCAAGTTTGTATGAAAAGTCCAAAAAAATTTTTGCGAATTCAACAAAGTTGTGGAACAAAAGTTTTTCAGTTTCATGGGTAAAAGTCAACCTTGAAGTATTGTCACACACTTCTGTTACACCCTGTATATACCTGGGACAAACAGTCCAGTTAGGTAGGTCCAGCTTTCAGAAAGAGATCAGCCGTCGAATCCAACTTGGCTGGGCAGCGTTCGGGAAACTTCGCAATATCTTCACGTCCAAAATACTGCAGTGTCTCAAGACTAAAGTCCATGACCAGTGTGTGTTGCCAGTGATGACATGTGGATCCGAGACATGGTCGCTTACTATGGACCTTATAAGAAGGCTTAAAGTCACTCAAAGGGCGATGGAACGTGCTACGCTTGGTGTTTCCCTACGTGATTGAATCAGATATGAGGAGATACGTAGGAGAACTAAAGTTACTAGCTCTCAGAATCGCTAGACTTAAGTGGCAGTGGGCAGGGCACATAGCTCGTAGAACAGATGGCCTTTGGGGCAGTAAAGTTCTCGAGTGGTGACCCCGGTTGGTGTGGAAATCCTTGAGGGAGGCCTATGTCCAGCAGTGGACGTCTTTCGGCTGATGATGATGATGCATATTAATCACGCTGACAGAGTGGTAAAATGAAATCTTGGACAAAAAAATTCAGAGTACCTCTCCTACACGTGAAGTAGGGATGATTTTTTTTTCTCTCGACTATCCCAGGGTGTGGGGTATCGTTGAATAGGTCTTTCAAAAATATTGTGGGTTTGCGAAACTTATTTTTCGAGTCATGGATTCGTTTTCGAAATATTAAGCTTTAAAGTGCAATTTTTTGTTAAAGTCATGTGCCCCCCCCCCCCCCCCCGACAGCTAAATGGTTATTTCTAGAAATGTGAAAAAATTCACGGCAGTAGTATGTTTAACGAAGTTAAAAGGAAAACTATCACAGCTAAGTAGGCTTTACAAGTTTTCTTCACAAGTTCACTTTTGTACACAGAGACAGATCTCCTTACATGTACCCTCCATAGGCAATGTTTTTTCTAGCGATGGAAGCAATTATTTGTTCCAAATGAATTGGTATTCCTTTAATTGTCCGATAATTATCACACTTGCCCCAGTACATATAGTTATGGAGATATAAGCTTGAAAGAAGAGCGCGGCCGAATCAAACTTTCCCCGTTTTCCCTCGCCACCTTTGTGATGCCTCCCGATGCCTCCTGGGCTAACACTCAAGACCACCTAAAGAACAACTATATACCAAGTTTAAATCCTTGATAACACACACAAAACCCAATAGGTAGACACGTGACCGCGGATGATGCTAAGTGGAACATCAGGCAACTGCCATCTATATCTTGTGAATAGTAAAAAAACGTGCCACACGAAAAGAAAAGAAAGAGAGAGAGAAACATTGATCCAAAATTAAAAACAGTTCTCATACAACATGTTGCACGAAATCCCCAACTATAGCTTAGCTGAATAAAGAACTCGCGGGATAGCGCGGGCGCCGCGCATGCCGCATTCCCCCGCCCGCGCCCCCCGCTCAGCCCGCTCGCGAATTATAATTGTTATTAGATTATTACAGAAACTGTGCAACAGATTGACCGGGGATTTTTCTTAGTCTTAGTTTAAAAAAAATATTACTATTAGATTTCATGAAAATATTCGTAGTGTCTTTAATGTGCAAGGGTTAAAATCGAATAAAACTTAATAAAAAAATAAATAACGAAGTCACCTTGGAGATAATTCTCATGGTTATTGACAGTGGTTATGTACTCCCTAAGACAAAATATCACTCACCTTGCAGTATTTCTTTTCAAGTTATAAATTTTTAAATATATTATATTTAATATCTACTCAATGTTTTGATCTCGATCGGGGACGATTATAAACATAAATAAAACGTCTTATAAGAAGCCCTCATGTAAAAAATCACCAGTTTTCTATTTTTTGTTCACATTTAAATTTAATTTTGTTTCTTCAGGGGCTAATTACCGAAAAATTATCAAATACTCATAAGAGATTTTCATGAATTTTCATTTTGCAATTATTTAAGTAACATATTCTAAATTTTCACCCAAAGTGCATTAAATGTAACCTACTCCATACAAAAATTCGTAGATTGACTGGACTACCCTCCTGTGACGAAGTCACAATCCTCAAAATTAGGAGTAGGAGTTCACCGGCAGCCTGACCAATTTAGTTAGGGAGCGCCGGAGTCTGCCTCCCATTGTGTCCACATCGGCTACCCTCACTGTTCCATCTCGACCTGGGAAAACCGCGGCCACACGGCCGCGAGGCCATGTTCCTCTTGGCAGCGATGAGTCCACAATGAGGACCAGGTCTCCGACGGCTAACGTTCCGGTTGAAGCTCGAAAAGAAGTTCGTCTAGGCCGCAGTTTGGGCAGGTATTCTTTTACCCAGCGCCCCCAGAATAAATCTGCGAGACGCTGGGATTTTCGCCAGTCACTACGGCCCAGCAGATCCCCATCATCGAGCTCCACCGGAACTGGGTGGTATGGTGATGAAGTGCCGATTATAAAATGAAAAGGCGTAAGGGCTTCGGGTGACGACGGTTCTTCTGCGACGTCAGTCAGCGGTCGGCTATTTACCAAGGCTTCTGCTTCCAGAAGTGCCGTGTGAAGCACCTCCTCCCGAGGAGCGCGTTCTCTTAGAATCACTCGCAGGGCCACTTTCACTGAGCCGATTAGTCGCTCCCATGCTCCTCCCATATGGGGTGCTGCCGGGGGAATAAATACCCATGTTATGCCTAGGTTGGCACCCTCTTCACTCATAGCTTTGAGCATATTGTTCGCTCCAACGAAGGCAGTACTATTGTCCGAGAATATCTTTGTTGGGGTACCTCGTCGATTTATGAAACGTTTGAGGCACATGAATGCGCTTTCTGAAGACAAACTGCCAACTATCTCCAAGTGGATCGCCCTGGACGTTAGACAAGTAAATAAAGTCACATAACGTTTCTATTTTCTGCGTCTAACCGTTATAATAACAGGGCCCATATAGTCGAGTCCAACGTAGGTAAATGGACGACGGTGATGAGCCATTCTCTCTTCCGGAAGGTCTCCCATGGGTGGGTTTAATGGCTTCGCCCTTAGCAGCACGCATGTGGTGCAGTTCCGAATTATGGTCTTTATCGAAGAGCGTGTAACAACCCGCCTAGCCTAACTAACCTTGATCGAAACTAAATATAATTAAAATAGAAAATCGATTATCTTAACTAAATCCTGGTCACGGAACCAAATTGTAACAACCTAACCTACCTAGCTAAACGAAACTAAATACATAAAGAACCTACCTAACAAAATAATAGCGGATCTTAAAATATATATAATTATATATGGCTAGTGATCGCTAGTAGCAAGAACACTAAGTTGTGATCGTCAAGTTGTGCATGATGAAAAGTCAACTGAACGGATTTCCCTAAAATAGAACCTTAAATTCTAGAACCTAACAAGATAAATAGGTACTCTCTTTATTGGACCCCTCCCCAAAGGGAGAGGGAATGTTGCCCCCTTAGCTTAGTATAATGCGTAATTAAAATTTAGTCATGCATATTTGATGTATAAATTCAGCCAAAACGAGCAAAGTTTAATTAATCGGAGAACTGAACTCTGTACAAATAAATAAGTTAAATTTAGGCGCTCCCGCAACGTTCCATGCACCTCAACCCTCCTAAGTTGGATAGTCCCCTTAATTTAGTCCATATTCTTTTTTGACATATATTGGACACAGCGCTTGAAACAAGAATGCTTTTTACTCTTTTAGAGTAATAAATTATTGTAGATAGCAGCGTTGTTTCGCCCGGACACATCTCACTGGACAACTGATCGGTCGATTACTCAAATCTCGCGGAAAGCTGAAGTTCTCTGTATGACGAGTTTTTAAAATATCACCGTAGAATGTAGCTAACTAAATTCATTCAAGACTTAGGTCAATAATGCTGTCATAGCGTAGCACTTTTCAGGTTTCGCGACACCACTAAGAACCCAAGTGTAAACGCATAGGTTTGGATTGAATCTAGCGACGTTGGCGAGTAAACATGAAGACATTTATAGTATAAAACTTGCAGTTCTGTAATGCTTTAAAGCATTACAGAACTTTTTTCAGGTTCGGCAGTAGCACCAAAGAACCGACATAGGAACCCGGAGGTTGTTTGAAGTAGATATCTGAGTAGTTTAATCTCTCATTGATATTGTTCAGAATAGCTTCAGCCCTCGATGATAATAATATAATAAGTTCCATAGAACTAAATAGCAGGATAAAATATACTGCGTAGTAGAGATTTGGATCCAAACAAAACAAAGATGTCACTTTATAAAACACATGAAAATAGACAAATAAAAGCATGCAAGTTCAAACCGCATATTAAATAAAACAAGATCTGTTGTATAAGTTATTGTGAACGCAACCATTTTATGTTTGATCGGTGGCGGGCTGTCACTGTCAGATTCAGATAAGACCTAGTAATAGGGGCTGTAATAAACTCTTGTCTTGAAATGGCTTCTATTATTTAAAACAAACACAACATGGCGCAGTCCTACAACTTACCTGCAAAATTATCCCTCACAGGGAAACTAAGTGAGAATTGGCGAAAATTTAAACAAAACTTTGAGATCTATTTATTAGCATCTGGATTGAGCAATGTCAGTGATGCAAGAAAAATTGTAGTATTGCTGAATATTATTGGAGAAGAAGCCCTTGCAGTTTATAACACATTTGATTTACCTGAAAAACCAACAGTTGCTATTTGAGGAGTATTGTAACCCCAAGAAAAATCTACTACATTCAAGGTTCTTATTCTACAACCGATCACAAAAAGAAGGTGAACAGTTCGATAGTTTCATGACGGAAGCTAAAATATTAGCAGGCGATTGTAAATTTGATTCGGCAGCAGAAGAAAATCTCCGAGATAGGCTGGTCTTTGGTGCAAGAAACCTTGAATGTCAAAAGAAACTAATTAAACATGGAAATCCATCTTTACAAGAAGTAATCGAAGCATTTAGAGTTGCAGAACTGACAGAGAATCAAATTAATGAAATGCAAGGATCTTCAGTGAACGCTACTCGTGTAGTACCAGGAATACCAAAGAAAGTTAACCAGAGAGTGTGTTCCAATTGTGGCTACACTCATAAATACGGTGAATGTCCTGCATTTAATAAAACTTGTGCCAAATGTCAAAAGAAAAATCATTTTGCAAAAATGTGTAGATCCAAAATGGTTCATGAAATAAATGATGTGGAATACTTTTGTGGAACAGTGACCTCTAACCTATCAGTGGACTCTGTGGCATGGTATGAAAATATAAATGTTGAAGGCACAGATATAAAATTCAAATTGGACCCAGGTGCAGATGTCAACATTTTGCCTGTACATCTTTATGAAAAGATAAAACTTCAGTCTTCAAAATCTTTGGCACTTGTGAAATCTTCAGCATCATTAGAAAGCTGGAATGGATACAAGACCCCGACAGAGGGCACAATTGTGTTGGACATAATGACAGTGAATAATTTAAGGAGCCGTGAAATGTTCTGTGTTGCAGGAAGTGAAATGTCTATTCCCATACTGTCACGTGACACGTGTGTAAAACTAAATCTAGTGAAACGTATTGTGCACACACCTGAAGTCAAAAGTGTGAATGCATCAACCTCAAACTGTAATTTTACAATGGATACTGTAAGTTGTGATGATATTATAAAGAAAAATATTGATTTATTTACTGGAATAGGCAAAATTGATAAACCCTATGAGATAAAACTAAAAGAGGGCACCATTCCTACGTCAAAACCTCCTTTTAGGGTACTTCTAAATGTACAACCTAAGCTTGAAAAGGAACTTAATAAACTGGTAGAATTAGATATCATTTCCAAGGTGGATGAGCCATCAGAATGGGTAAACAGATTAGTTATTGTTAAAAAACCTGATGGTTCCATTCGCTTGTGCTTGGATCCAAAAGATCTTAATGACTGCATAGTTAAAGAGTATTGTGCGATTCCAACATTTAATGAGTTGTCTGCAAAGTGATAAATGCAAAGTATTTCACAGTTCTTGATCTGAAAGACTCTTTCTGGCATATACTGTTAACTAACTCAAGTTCCAGGTACTGTACCTTCTCCACTATGTTTGGGAAATATAAATTTAATAGGCTTCCATTTGGTCTGTGTATTGCTTCAGAAGTGTTCCAAAAAATATTGTCAGAGATATTTGGTGATATCAAAGGAGTCATAAATTACATTGATGACATTTTACTGTACACTAATACACAGGAAGAAATGGTTGTCCTGTTACAAAAAGTATTCCAAAGAGCACGAGAACATAATATTAAATTTAATAAAACTAAATTCCAATATATGGTCACCAAAGTTCATTATCTTGGTCACATCTTTGAAAATGGAACTGTGAGTCCCGATCCTGATACTATTAAGGCTATCTTAGAGTATGATACTCCTCATGACACAAAAGGATTGCAAAGATTTCTGGGGTTAGTAAATTATCTTCGCCCCTTTATACCGAACTTGGCAGAGTTATCTTCTCCTCTAAGGGATCTACTAAGAAAAGATTCAATATTTGAATGGCAAACAATTCACTCACAGTGTTTTGATAAAATAAAGAATATTCTAACAAGTCACCCAGTACTTAAAGTATTTGATTCAAATAAACAAATAACCATTCAAGCAGATGCTAGCAAGACAGGTATAGGATGTGTTCTATTACAGGACAATGCCCTAGTGTATTTTGCGTCCAAGTCACTGTTGCCAACTGAAATAAACTATGGTCAGATTGAAAAAGAAATTTATCCATTCTGTTTGCGTGTAAAAAAATTCATACTTTTGTGTATGGCAAAAGGATTTTGGTTCAAACTGATCATCTTCCGCTGCTCTCTATTATGAAAAAAGACATAAGCAGTATTCCGTCGTCTCGCTTACAGCGAATTAGGTTAAAACTTAGCATATATGATATTGACATGGTCCATGTACCTGGAACTCGAATGCACATTGCTGATGCATTAAGTAGAGCATGTTCTCAGGCAAGTCAAGACTGCGACAACGATTTAAATGATGTTGTCCACTCTGTAAATATCTCTAATGATATTATAGATAAAATTAAATTTGAAATAAATAATGACTCTATTGCAACTAAGTTAAAGCAGTATATTAAAAATGGTTGGCCCAAACACAGCAAAATATCAGATTTACTGAAATGTTACAGTAATATGAAAAATAATATCTATCTAGAAAGTGACTTGATATTTGTAGGCAATCAACTTTGTGTTCCCCATTCTTTGAGAAAATTTATCATTGAAAAAGTTCACGATTGTCATTTTGGTATTTTCAAAACCAAAAATAGAGCTAAGTTGTTGTTTTACTGGCCCGGGATGTCCACTGATATTGATGAATATGTTTCTTGTTGTATGATATGTAAGAAGTTCTCGAACAACAATGTAAAAGAACCTACGGTTATTCGCAAACATCCTGAACTGCCTTTTCAGCATGTCTCTATAGATATTTTGCAATATGGAAATGATAATTATTTAACACTCACAGATAATTATTCAAAGTGGATAGAGTTACACAAGTTAACCAATAAAACAGCAGAAGCGACAATTGCAGTTTTGAAAGTAATTTTTAGCACACATGGTGTACCAGAAATTGTATATTGTGACAATATGCCCTTCAATTCCCTAACCTTTCTTTCATTCAGTAAAGAATGGAATTTTACACCTGTGTTCTCCAGTCCTCATTATCACCAAACTAATGGTTAACATCTTTCTAGCTTTGTTTTTAGATTCAATGAGCCTCTTACCATTCGGTGATCGCTTCCTGTCTTCAGCGAGTTCATCACAGAGACATCATTGAATATTTGCCTTTTTGTCGACAAGATGAAGTCAATCTCATTTTTTACTACGCCATTGGAATGCAGCCATGTCCACTTGCGCTGTTTTGGCTTTTTGAAGAAGGAATTCATCATTAAGAGGCCCTCCTTCTCCATAAAGCCGGCCAGCAGCTGACCCCGCGCATTCCTCTCTCAGTATCCAGTTCAATTACACTGAAGAAAACGTAGATTTGCTGTAAAGTAGGATGTATAGTTTTATTAGTTCCTACTTAATATTTGATTTTATCTCTCAAAACTGTATCCATATAATAACTTAAGTATGATAAGTGTTAGAAAAAAAAATGATAGTTCTTCTTAATGTATAAATACAAATCTGCCTTTTTTAACAAAGTATACCCGTATAATACAGTAACTGACGGCTTGTTTGTAGTAACTGGATATTTTTTTTTTTTCAATAATCGATAAAATCCGACAGTGGTAAAATAGAATAGAATAGTTAGAATTTTGTGATAAACGTTCAAACGTGCTTTGCAATTCACGGAAACGCCCGAGTTAAATGCCACTACTATGCTACAAACCCATCCAGGCTATGACCTTGAATATGGTCAGTTAACCTACATGATCTATGTGACCATGCAATCCATATTAAACCAGAAGGTTTTAGTAGCTTTTAAATGATACCACAGACATAGTATAGTTATAGCTAAACAAAGCTTGCCGATTTCGTATTTTGTTTTTACGACTTGCGTCTTGTTATTGGCTCTTGGTTCAAAAATACTCATTGTATAACTTTGACATGTAAATTTTTTAATTCCTTAGTAACCGCTCTACAAAAAAGATAATAACCAAATTTTTGATAAGCCTTACTTTTCGACTTATATTAAGAATTAACACACAGTCTTATCAAAAAATGTCAGTTTTTTCAATGTAGCTCCGTAAATTGAATATTTACGACAGTAAGTGCATGCATACATGTTATTTGTAGATCTTTTCAATAGCTTTCAAATGATACAACACACATAGGATAAAACTTAGTGGTTCTCGAGAAAATATTGAAAAACCAAACCGTTCAGCCGCCATCTTGATTACGTCGAAGATACTCACTCCACCACTTTAGAAAGCGACAACAAGTGGTTTGATAATCAGTAGACCACGCTGATTCCAACGGTACCAGTTGTCGCTATAATACTGCTCGGTCCTACGAAAATTGTCGTTTTTCCAAATGGCCTCTCTACTATATTGGGAGACAGTAACATTCATGATTGAATTGCAGATCTTATTTGTGGCCATGTTGAATAGCAGAGGAGATAAAGGGTCACCCTGTACTAGACCAAGGTTTGTGTTTCTGACTAATTCTGTATTATCTAAATTAATTTTGAGATATCTAAGTTTTAAGAAGTTCCATAAATGCTGACATAGTTTTGGACCCACCCCTATATTATGAAAAGAAACGTAAACCAGAAAAGTAATGTTGACATTGTTATAAGCTCCCTCTATATCAATAAAAACAGCAACAGTATGTTTATTTGTGGAAAATCCAATCCAATTAGTAATTATTAAATTGCTTAGATCATTGTTTTTCAACCTTTTTTAATACCCGATCCCTTTACAACTTTAAAACTTCTTGCGACCCCCCTAGGGCAATCTATCTATCTATCTATCAGCCGAAAGACGTCCACTGCTGGACAAAGGCCTCCCCCAAGGATTTCCACACCGACCGGTCCTGTGCGGCTCGCATCCAGCGGCTTCCTGCAACCTTTACCAGGTCGTCGGTCCACCGAGTCGGGGGCCTGCCCACACTGCGCCTTCCGGTGCGCGGTCGCCATTCGAGAACTTTACTGCCCCAACGGCCATC
Organism: Coleophora deauratella; assembly: GCA_958295455.1. NCBI lineage: Eukaryota > Metazoa > Arthropoda > Insecta > Lepidoptera > Coleophoridae > Coleophora > Coleophora deauratella. The sequence goes on from OY282388.1 coordinate 11,161,975, forward strand.
TGTTCTACGAGCTATGTGCCCTGCCCACTGCCACTTAAGTCTAGCGATTCTGAGAGCTATGTCGGTAACTTTAGTTCTCCTACGTATCTCCTCATTTCTGATTCGATCACGTAGGGAAACACCAAGCATAGCACGCTCCATCGCCCTTTGGGTGACTTTGAGCCTTCTTATAAGGCCCATAGTAAGCGACCATGTTTCGGATCCATATGTCATCACTGGCAACACACACTGGTCAAAGACTTTAGTCTTGAGGGACTGCGGTATTTTGGACGTAAAGATATTGCGAAGCTTCCCGAACGCTGCCCAGCCGAGTTGGATTCGACGATTGATCTCTTTCTCGAAGTTGGACCTACCTAACTGGACTGTTTGTCCTAGGTATACATATTCGTCAACAACTTCGAGTGTAGAGTCTCCAACTTTCAGAGGAGTGGGTGTAACACGGACGTTTGACATGATTTTCGTCTTATCCATGTTCATTTTAAGACCCACTTGTTGGGAGACTCTACTAAGTCCTTCGAGCATTGCGCCTAGGTCTTCCAAGGTCTCAGCCATGATCACGATATCGTCAGCAAATCGAAGGTGAGTGATGTACTCGCCATTGATGTTAATGCCGAGTCCTCTCCAGTCCAGAAGCTTGAAAACGTCTTCCAGTGCAGCGGTGAACAGTTTCGGAGATATAACGTCTCCCTGTCTCACCCCACGCTGCAGCCGGATAGGTTTCGAATTCTGATCCTGGAGGTGGACCGACATGGTGGCGTTTTCATACAAGCACTTCAACACTTCGATGTATCGATAATCAATTTGGCACCGTTGGAGAGACTGCAACACAGCCCAGGTCTCGATCGAATCAAAGGCTTTCTCATAGTCCACAAACGCCAAGCATAGTGGCCGATTATACTCTTCGGTCTTCTGTATAATCTGCCGCAGCGTATGTATGTGGTCTATGGTACTGAAGCCTTTTCGGAAACCGGCTTGTTCGGGAGGCTGGAAGTCGTCAAACCTGCGTGCGAGACGATTCGTAATGACTCTCGAAAACAGCTTGTAGACATGGCTCAGGAGTGAGATGGGTCTGTAATTCTTCAGCAGAGACTTATCACCCTTCTTGAAGAGGAGCACCACCACACTCCTGTGCCATGCTGTAGGCGTTCGTCCCTCGAGCATGACGGAATTAAATAGCTTCTGAAGAGCTATAAGTACCGGTTCTCCACCTGCTTTCAGAAGCTCAGCCGTAATTCCATCATCACCCGGTGCCTTGTTGTTCTTAAGCTGTTTGAGAGCTATTCTAATCTCACACAGGCTGACGTCTGGGATATCTTCGGTATAGTGTCGGGACAATCTGGCTCTCGGGTCTTCAGCCAGATTGCTGACAGGTAAGCGTGTAGTCATGTATAATTGTCCGTAGAATTTCTCAACCTCTTCCAACAGCTCGGGCTTGGACGACACGACTCTGCCATCCTCGGTCTTCAGCTTTGTCAGTTGGCTTTGACCAGCAGACAGATCCCTTGCGAATACTTTTGACCCTTTATTGCGCTCGATAGCCTCTTTAATACGGTTGGTATTAAATTGGCGTATATCACGGGTCAAGGACTTGGAGATCTGTCTGTTTAGTCGCCGATACTGACAAGTATTTTCAGAGGATTTCAGAATCAGGCTTCGTCTTTCCTCCATGAGCTTGCTGGTGAGGTCCGAGATACGAGATGTTCTTTTTAAACGGCCGGTTTTGAAGGCCTTATTCCCAGCCGTTTGGACAATTTCCATGAACCTGTCGTTATAATTGTCCACATTTTCGCATTCTCCTAGGCATTCGAAGCGGTTGTGCAACTCGAGTTGAAAGCTTTCGGGGTTTTGGAGTTGGATAGGCGCTGGTCGGAGCGTGGACTTCATCAGTCGACATCTTTCTAGCTTTGTTTTTAGATTCAATGTGCCTCTTACCATTCGGTGATCGCTTCCTGTCTTCAGCGAGTTGATCACAGAGACATCATTGAATATTTGCCTTTTTGTCGACAAGATGAAGTCAATCTCATTTTTTACTACGCCACTGGGATGCAGCCATGTCCACTTGCGCTGTTTTGGCTTTTTGAAGAAGGAGTTCATCATGAAGAGGCCCTCCTTCTCCATAAAGCCAGCCAGCAGCTGACCCCGCGCATTCCTCTCTCCGTATCCAAATTTCCCCACTCTCAGCTCGTTGTCCCTTCGTTTGCCCAGTTTCGCGTTGAAGTCCCCCATCACAACGGTGAAATGGGTCCTGGAGCTATGTATGGCTCTGGAGATATCCTCATACATAGCCTCCACCTCTTCGTCGGGGTGTTCCGCGGTCGGCGCATATACCTGTATGACCTTCAGCGAATACCGTTTGGTGATTCTGAGTATAAGGTACGCTACCCTCGTCGAAACACTCTCAACCTGGACCACGTTGTTGACTAGGGACTTGTGGACAATAAACCCGACACCACCCTGGGACAGTTGGTCGCCCTCCCGGAAATAGAGCAGGTTTCCGGACTTAAGGATCATGGTGTCCTCACCCTCTCTTCGGACTTCACATAATCCCACAATATCCCATCGTAACCTGCTCAATTCCTCCTCCAGTTCAGCGAGTATTTCGTCGGTTCGCAGTGTGCGCGTGTTATAGGTTGCCAGGGCCAAAGGTTTTTGTTTTTGGTAGCCTGGCCTCTGCCGGAGATTCTTCGCACCCCATATAAACATATAATATTTTGTATAACATTTTGTATGTTTATTGCCCCACCCTAGGGCAATAAACATACAAAATGTTAGTGATTTGAGTAGGGTTTGCAATCCGGATATCCGTCAATTTTACTATCCGGATTATTTGTAGTAAATTGTCCGAATATCCGGATAATATCAAACTTGTTTGGAAGTCGATTACAGAAGCATATTTTTAATCGAATTACCTCTACTAACGTTCGTTCGGAGGTCTTGATAGAAAATACTTTAGACTTTTAGTGAAAAATATATTTAAATTATGTAGAGAAACGTATATTGTTTACATATGAATAAACCACTAATCAGTTTTGTATATAGCAAGTACAAGCTAGATTAACGAAAAAAACGTTCTTCAGGACACATAGAAAACAACATAGACAAACCCCCAATTTCGTCATTCTTTTTATTTATTTCTTCTGAGCTATCGAAATCATTTAAGAAGTTCTTAGGACAGTCATAGACGACTATAAGCCTCTCTGTCAGCAATGTGGCTACTTGTAAAAGTTGTAAACTCGTAAAGACCTAAGAGCCAGATTGACCCGACACTGCACTGCACCGAAGCCGTCTTTCCCAGGCGTCAAATTGTACGAGGATTTAGGAGTGGCTCTTAAACAGCTGAATAACAACAATGCACCGGCTGATGATGGATCACGGCTGAGCTTTGAAAGCAGGTGGAAAACTGGTACTACAAGCTCTTCAGAAGTTGTTTAATTCTGTTATGCTTAAGGGACGAACGCTTACGGTATGGCACAAAATGTGGTGGTGGACTTCTTTAATAAAATGCAATAAGAACCTGCTGGCGAACTATAAACCATCATATTTCTAGAGTCATGTCTATTACAGTCTTGTTTTGTTTTGTTTTTATCCCAGTAAACATGAGTAAACGTTACTCTATTAATTTTTACAATGCATGCAAGAGATGCATCCATTGAGCATTTGGCATGGTTAGGGCAAAGTTGAAGCCACCGGAGCACACGCCTGGTCTCCCATGTAATGGACAGATCAGTTGAAGACTGCGTTGGGAATTCCCATAAATAAATTTCCCAGAAGAGCTGCGGTGCGAGAGGAATTGCAACATGTTTTTCGACGGGCCTGTAAAGCTATGCAATGATGACGACGAATACTCTGTCAAGAGTGAACCGATCAAGATAGAAGTTATGTTTTTTATAAGCTGTCATGGAGAGTCATTACAAATCGTTTCGCATGTGGATATGACGACTTCCATCCACCCAAACATGTCGGTATCCAAAAAGGTTTCAGTATCGATCACATATACAGGGAAAAAAGTTCAATACTTGATTCTGAGTAACCCCATCAAACGCACTTTTTTTAACAGCCTTTATACGCTGTGGTAGATAACTTATTAGAATACTGGAGAGTGTCAGTCACTATGCTTCGCATTTCGGACTATGAAAAAATATTTGATTTGATCGAGACCTGTGCCCTGCCATGTGACCATTTCATTTGTAGGAACGGTGACTGCTGCTCTTCGGTGAGAAGGGAGGTACTTCCGCCAGGCGAGGCGGTATGCCTGGGGACCGGCCGTGGTCCCACTAATGATGGTTAGAAGTTGTATATGTAGTTAACCCGAAGAAACTTTCAATAGCGCGTTCTAGGTTTTTAGTTCGTGGCGGTGCGATAGATATCGCCACATCACTCCCCCTCCGAGACCGGAGGTCGATCCAATTTGAGCTGGCAGTCTAATGTCGCTAGTGTGACGTCCACGGTAAGTTGGGACGTATCCGTGTGCCGTCGTCCACGGTGAGTCGGGTCGATATGCACGTGCCATGCCGATGTCCACGGTGAGTCGGGATGGAGGCTGGCGTCAGGCGTCGTGGCAAGGGAAGCAGAGATGCGCGCTGTGTTAGCGTGTGGGCTGCCGACAACTTGCTGCTGCCTGGAGGTGAAGTGGCAGGCCAGGAAACTCGATCTGTCGGGTTGCGGTGGTCCTGTCGATACTTCAGTGCGATGCGACTGCTGTGCTGCTGAGGCTTGCTTTACCGGCTGGAGACTGATGGTGGAGTATACGCGAGTATGTGAGTCCAGTTCTGTTGGTGAAAAAGAAGGACGGTTCGGATAGGATGGTTGTTGACTATCGTGCTCTCAACAGTGTTACCGTAAAAGTGGTCACAGACTGCAACGCCTTGAAAATGACACAACGTAAAAAAGATCTCCTACCTAGGGTGGCACGTTGGTGGATGTACCTTCAGGACTATAATTTTACGATCGAATATCGGAAAGGACAATTTATGCCACACGCTGAATACCTCAGCTGTAACCCGGTCAACCTATGCGCAGCTAAGAAGCCGCTCAACTGGGCTCAAGTAGCACAAGCTGCTGATGACGAAATCGTCACTATGATCGAAAAACTTAATCGCGGGGAGTTAGATAGCTTGCGGTACGTGATACGAAACAACCTTTTGTACTATAAGTACAACCCAATCGGAGAGGAGTCGCGATTACTCTGTTACGTACCAAAAGGCTTTAGGTTAAGCCTGTTGCGTGTGTTTCATGACGAACACGGACATGTTGGCAATGAAAAGGTCCTCGATCTCATATTAAAACATTTCTGGTTCCCCAACATGCGCCAGTTCGTCAAGAAATACATAGCGCACTGCGTTGTGTGTTTAGCATACAAAAAGGTGCCTCGCGCTCCGCTACAGCCTATAGTGTTGTGGACCAAACCCACGGCTCCCTTCGATACAGTGCATGCGGACCCCTGCCAGAGTCTAATGGGTACAAGTACATTCTCATATTAATCGATGCGTTTACGAAGTACTGTTTCCTGTACCCAATGTACAGACAGGAAAGTGCGGAGCTTAAACGCGCGTTTACTCACGCTATCTCGATTTTTGGCACGCCTCGACTGATAGTGTGTGACAGGGGTAAAATGTTCGACAGTAACGATTTTGGTGCATGGTCAGCTAATTTCGGTATTCAAATACATTACATAACGCCCGAAATGCACCAAGAGAATGGCTATGGTCAAGTAGAACGGTACTGTCGGGCAGTTCTAAATATGGTAAGAATAGAAGTAAATTATAAGAATGAGTCATGGTCTTAATGTACTTTGGAAATTACAGTTAGTTTTGAATGTTAATAAACAGAAAACCACACAGTGCTCAGCACTCAACTTACTTATCGGTTGCGACACGACCATCGACCACCCCTACTATTAACGCTCTCGTGAGAGATATCACCGTTGAGGGCAACACGCCGAATCGCGAGGCCTGGCGTGAACTGCGGAGGCAAAGGGCTGAGGAACGGTTGGCTCAAAATCAAGCGAACCAGGATGCTTACGTCAATAAAAGTAGAAAAGCGCCTAGAGTTTTCGCTGTGAACGATATGGTTTTTGTTAAAAAATCTTCACAAAGTACTCATAAGCTTGACAGTGGCATACAGGGTCCATACTGCATCATCAACGCTCTCCCCAACTGCGCCTGGTGGCCGGCTCGTACGGCAAGAGTACGCAAGCAGCTGCGGAGTATATGCTGCCCTGGAGTGGCGAGTGGACCGCGGATACATGTGCAGCCTTCTTTGAATGTAATTAGTCTCTTAAATGTTTATTTTATGCCCCTAAGTGTGGTCGGCGGCACATGTATTGCGTTTACGTGTGTTGTGCTGTCGACTGTACATTTGTATGAAAGGTGTTCGCTATGCGTTGTCAATAAATATTTTTGAGTCTTATTTATTGAAAGGTTGACCTGGAACAAACCCTTTTAAGGCCTTGTGTGGCATAGTGGTGACTGGGAATAGACCTATGTCCGTGTGTGTTAACATGTACGCCTGGATGGCTTTGACAAAAGGACACGTACTGCGTTGTGTATACGTGTAAGGCTTTGTGTAGCATCGAGTGCAACGTATATGCTCGTGTAAGGCTTTGTGTAGCGTCGAGCGAGTTGGGTATCATCATTTTTAACGGACATGGCCTAGGTCTTGAGAAAATCTTTGTGCAGCATTGATTTTTGTAAATTGAACACGTGTAAGGCCTTGTGTGGCATCGTGAGCTAATTGTTTCCTCCGTAACTTACGTACGGATACGTTACTTATTGAAGCGCATAGTAACACTTTTCTCCTTGAAGTACACCTGCGCAACTAAAAGTAGACGTGTAGTTTGTGTTAAGTCTAATACTATGCATTTTGCTTCTCAGGTGCCGAGGAACCGACCCTTGATACAGCCTCAGAACCACAGCCAGGGCCAAGCCGTGAGATGCAAGAGCCCTGTTTACGCGAGATGCAGCCACAGCCAGGGCCACCTTCAGCGAGCATCGGGAACGCTGCTCTGTTAGGCCGTGTTGGCTGCGCCAGACGAGTAGTGGAGGCGCTACGAGCGGCGAGGCTATAAAACCAATGAAGACCAGCGCGCCTCCTCTTTCTGCTCTTCGGCGTGCGCTCGAACACTACAAACTAGGGATTAGACATGGGCGCCGCGCCGGCGCGGCGCGGTCGTGCCGATTTGTTCACGCCGCCGCCGCCGCCGACTATTTCGAAATTCGCGCCAACCAGACCAAGCAGCAAGTAATTTTGGTTAAATTAAATGTAGTTTTTTTCAACATCCGGTACGGTACCGCACCTCATATCATTTAGAGCAAATTGCAGATGCAAACAGAGAAAGAAATCGATTCATGCGTGGAGATACAAAACACAACTCGTGTGGCTTTTCTTAGACCGCATCAACGAGTATGTAAATTCTTATTGCCCTTATTTTACACAAAAATGTTAGAGATACCTGGCACCACCCAATTTCAAAGATTAAGTTAACTTTAATCCAAATCGACCCGACATCGACACTATAACGAAGATAACTTTAAACCGCGGGAGAGCCATGCTTCGGCACGAATGGGCTGGCTCGACCGGAGTGATACCACGGCCTCACAGAAAACCGAGTGTTTCGTCGAGTGAGTGAGAGTACTGGAGGACCAACCCCCCCCCCACGATTCTCTCTATCCCCCCATCCATTTCAAAGGTCGGCAACGCACTTGTAACTCCTCTGCTGTTGCGGGTGTCTATGGGCGGCGGTAATCGCTTATCATCAGATAGTCCATCTGCTCGTTTGCCACCTATCACATAAAATAATGAAAAATATATCTTGGACATCGGCTTAAACTTGATTAAACAGCTTAAGATCGCTTACCATCAGGTGATTCGTCTGCTCGTTTGTCATCTATCACATAAAAAACAGCTTAAGATCAATAAGGCACTGGGTGATGGACGATAGAGTTACGGCTGAGCTTCTGAAAGTAGTCGAAAACCGGTACTTGAAGCTCTTCAGAAGTTGCTTGATTTCATTACGAACGCGTACCACATAGCACAAAAATGTGGTGGGTGGTGCACTTCTTCAACATTGGTAATGACCTAGCTGAACTGCTGATTGTGAGACCCTACAGACCGACATCAATGTTTTTAGTTTTTAAGAGTCATCAAATGACCTTACTGAAGAGGATGTTGAAGATCGAGCAAAGTAAAGTAGATTGAGTAGGAAAGCGGACCCTGGCTCCAGCCGGGATAACGCTAAGTAGAGAAGAAGAAGAGTCATCACGAATCGTCTGGACGCTTGTTTTATGAATTTCCAGGGTTTCCGAAAATATTTCAGTACCATAGATCTCATTTCTACATTGAAGCAGGCAACACAAAAAAATTAAAGCCATATACTCGGCTGGGTAGCGTTCGGGAAGCTCCGCTCCGATATCTTCACAAGACTAAAGTCTTTGACCAGTGTGTGTTGCCAGTGATGACAGATGGATCCGAAATATGGTATCTTACTATAGACTTTATAAGAAGGCTCAAGGTCACCCAAATGGCGATGGAGCGTGCCATGCTTGGAGTTTCCCTACGTGATCGAATCAGGAATGAGAAGATACGTAGGAGAACTAAAGTTACCGACATAGCTCACAGAATCGTTAAACTTAAGTGGCAGTGGGCGGGGTGAATAGCTCGTAGAACATATGGCAGCAAAGTTCTTGAGTGGCGAACTGGCGACCACGCACCGGAAGACGCAGTGTGGGCAGGCCTCCAACTCGTTGGACCGACGACCTGGTAAAGGTTGCGGGAAGTCGCTGGATGCGAGCAGTACAGGACCGGTCGGTGTAGAAATCCTTGGGGGAGGCCTTTGTCCAGCTGTGGACGTCTTTCGGCTGATAATGATGATGAAGGGTTATCAAAGTTCTCGAATGGTGACCACACACCGGAAGACACAGCATAGGCAGACCTGTCACTCGGTAGACCGTCGCGACAACTTGTAAAGGTTGCGGGCCGCAGGATACGGGCATCGCAACACTGATAGGCGTGAATATCTAGGGTAGTTCTGTATCAAATGTAGAATTCTTTTTCTGAAGAATAATAATAAATAATAATAAAATAATAAAATGTTTTATTTCTCTTTCACAAAGGTACAAAATTTTTAGCAAAAACAGTAGAAATATGTGAATGTGCAATTCCTTTGTGAGAGACTGGTATCTATACTAGGGGTTACCTGTGTTACAGATTGCCAGGCTCTCACCCCGCGCCCTAGGTTACTGTATTATGATACAAATTGAGAGAGATATAAAATTAAACATTAAACAAGTAGGTTTTAATGCATGTGCATGAGAGTTTGTGTTATGTGTGTGTGTGTGTGTGTGTATGTGTATGTGTGTGTTTGTGTGGTTGTGTTTGTGTGTGTATGTGTGTGTGTGAGTGTGTGTGTGTGTGTTTGTGTGTGTATGTGTGTGTGTGAGTGTGTGTGTGTGTGTGTGTGTGTGTGAGGGAGATATGCATGTGTGATAGTGAAATAGTATTATACGAATAATATCCGGAGGATCCTAATGGTCCTTATGATAAGGGAGCGAGTATTGATTCGGTTTCATTATAGCTTAAAGAGAGTAGCCATGAAGTTACAGCTTTTTTGCAATGATATCCGGGAAGAGAGTAGATGAAGAGATTTTGGTTTACTGAGTTGTATAGAAAAGGACCAAGAAAACAATAGAATCTGTGTGAGGAAGTAGTTAGAAAGAATGCAGTTGGATAAACCCTACCTTGGCGACGTATGTAATTAATTAGTGATGGGTCAAAAGGGACAAGAGAGTGTGCTTTAAGTACAGTATGTAAAATAAACAATTGTCTTACTGTAAGAAGTTTGCATTTTTTGTATATTTCGGTTGTCGGAAAATAAAAAGGGAGAAAGTAGCTAACCTTGAGGACTGCTCGTTGGGCGCGTTCAAGATGAAGTAGATTAGTCTTGGGAGCACCTCCCCATGATGTAATGCAGTATGTCAAGATTGACTGACACAGTGCAAAGTAGGTAAGCTTAATTATATTTTCATCCGCAAGATGAAATATTATTTTTATATACCTTTTCAATTCGCAATTAAAAGTTTTATTTATTTATATACGTAAAAATTTGTTGTCTTATTACCAATCTCAAAAATAAAAAATTACGTCGCGCCGCGGCGCGGCGTTGCCACGCCGACCAATTTGGACCGGTGCGCCGCCGCCGGCAAATATAAGGTCGGCGCCCATGTCTACTAGGGATCCGTGTCGCGGCGATTTATTTTTGTGAAAGTGTTTTCTGTTTAATTCATTCTGTAAATATTTAATTAAAAATTTAAATTAGATTTCGTTGTTCACATATTGTTTTTTTTTTTAATAAATCCTCTAGACATTTCTTAGACCTGATTATAGAACTAGCGATTCAGTGTTTAAAAAAAACTTGGCGCTACGTGGTGGGAATTCATAACTTTTTATAGTCGAAACTATTAAGATTGACATGTAAAGACTTTTTATTTGATATGTGAATGTTTTTGTCGGGATTTTACTTAACGCGTATGAAAATCTACATATCTAAGGTTCGGGTTGTATCACGTGGTTGCTGGTAACTACTTACTTTTTGTCAAACGAGACAATAATAAGACTCCCGGAAAACCGCCTCCAGACAACGGAGTCGCTCGCTTCACATCAGGAGGTTTCGGGTTCGATTCCCGGCGGAGTCTAACTATAATATGTAAGACTCCTGCCTGGTAAGATATCGTCTTTTCTTACCCTCAATTGGTAAGCCCTTGGCATCATTTCACCTGATGGTACTGGCTACCTTACCTTCATGCCGAAACACATCAATGCTTTTAACCTTGATGTTTGGCGGCAAGACTTAGATAAGATGGACTGGACTGGACTGTCCGGCCCTGGTTGAAGTGTTTGCCCGGCTATCTGTGCCCAAAATTGAGAGCGTATGCCGCCTACGCCCCCGCCACCGGCCACTGCTTGCCGCGCCCCCCGCGCGCACCGTGTCGCGCCAGCAGGCGCCGGCGGGCCGGCCGCGCCCGCTCCCTGCTCGACTCCGCACTCGCCTCAGCACCAGAGTGTGACCTGTTCACATCTGGGATGGGATGCCTGACGTCGGTGTGTACGAGAATGATTGAGATGACTGCAAGAAGAAGTAGTGTATTGTAAATTTCTGACACAACATAAATTATTTTTATATAATTACATCGTAAATCGTGACATAACATAACATAAATTATTCTTATACAATTATATTGTAAATTTTGACTTATTATTAATTGTTATTTAGATATAATATAAATAATTAATTAATAGACATAATTTCAACCTATTTCCTATTTTGACAAAGAATAAACAAATGATAGCAAAAAAAAAAGATGGAGGCATATGCCAGGCGGGCTCAGAAAATGCCCTACCACCAACCAAACCGAATCCACAAAGTTACACCCCGCCGGGAATCAAACCTGCGACCTCCTGATGTGAAGCGAGCGGACAAGCCACTACGCTACGGAGGCGGTTAAAATTTTAAATGGGGCATGGTATGAGTCTTAAAATTTTTGAATGCACCTTATACAGGGTGTAACTTCCGGAAATTTTAACAGGCTGTTCTATTTATGAAACTGTAAAGCTTATCTTAAGGAACCCATACAAAATTCGCATAAAAATGAAGTTTTCATATAACATGGTCAGCTAACCAGCCAATTTTGTATTGTGTGTCCAAAAATTGTCTTATGTATTCAGCATTCTTAAGGTTTATTCGGAAAAGTTGTTCAGTTTCATGAGTGGATCCCATAATTAAAAATTTCCAGGAGTGATCTTTTTACATCCTGTATAAGTAAAAATATCAGCCTGTGTATCACAAATATCGAGCTGAAACTCACAACTAGACCTTGCTGGGTAAACAATATTTTCTTCTTTCAGATTTCCCTGACGTGAGAATGACAGCGTCTTTTTTCTGTATATAAAAAAGTTTGCCAGCATAAATTACTCAGACTAAAAAGTATTTATAATAAATTTGCTACTTTGGTAATGCTCAAGCAAAATGCAAGATGGCGCTAAAAACGAAATCCTCAGCTAAACAAAGCTTATCATTATCAGACTAGTTGAGATTGTAGTTACTGTCATTTCAGAATGGTGGTGCTGAATTAGACACCACTACTTGCGTAAAATTTATGGTATTTTACTGCAGTTTTTAATGATATTACAGATATAAATAATATAATTATATACATTTGGCGAAAATTAAAGGTTGTAAAGTTTACGTTGGACAGATAAAATCAAAAATATTGGTGTCAGCGACCCCAGCAAGGACTTTTTTTCCTGGGGCTCCTAGGAGAATCCTACCTATCTCAAATTTTAGAGCATAATTAGAGCAATCATCATGCCAAGGGAAAAAAATTCAGCAATCATACTTTTCGAGATACGAGCTCCTAAAGGTGAGCTTGCTGGATGTCATGCCATCCAGCAAGCACAACTGGTGCACAAAAACTACAAAGAGTTGGGAAAAAATTTTGATGCACAGATTTAGAGCATCATAAAGTGAGTCGGACTGCAAAGTTTCATGAATGTCATGTCTATTGTTTTCTCGCTAGAACGCAAAACCTGCTTCACGTTCTTTTCACGAATCTTTCTAGCAGTCACATCAGATCTCAGCAATTACAGCATCTTGGTTCAAAATTTTTATGCCAGGATTTAGAGCAACACTAAAAACCTATGCCGAACTTTCTCCTTGCTGGGTGGACATGACAAAAGTGAAAAAGCTGTATAGCTTTGAAACTAATACGAATAAAAGACTGGTTCTTATGCTCAGATTTAGAGCAAAATTAGAGCATTCTGCTCAAAAAAAACTAGAATCCCAAACATTATAGTTACAGCGGTAGACGCTAAAAACTGATTTTTCCCGCCAATTTTTTGAATAATTACGGCGAGTCGCGGCAGATTGCGATGTTGCCGCTCTTATTTTTTTAGTTCAAGCAATAACTGACTTTGTGTTGTGAATATAAGGTACATTTCAGTTTCAATCTATCGATTGTCACTTACATGGATATAGACTAGAAACGAGGACGATTTTATATATTTCTATGGGCCTTGTGCCTGAAATAAACTGATAGATAATAATAACTGGGACAAATCACACACGGTCATCTAGCCCCAAACTAGGATTCCCTGTATCTTGGGAACCAGAGACTGATATACATGTCTATTGTCCTTTTTTTTCTTTTTGCTATCATTTCTTATTGTGTTTCTGTAAACTTATTTATAGAATGTTTTCATTTCTTTTTTCTGTATCCGATGGAAGACACTAGTTCTCCCGACACAGGGAATCCTAGTGGGAGAACTAGAGCGGCACAAAATATGTATCTTATTTTAAGAAACAAATAAAGAATTATTATTATTATACACATATACTTTTAAATACATACATATATATATATATATATATGGATATAATACACCCAGACTCAGAGCAAACAATTCTGCTCATCACAGAAAAGTTTGCCCTGTGTGGGGATCGAACCCACGACTCTCGGATCAGAGGTCAGGATCGCTAACCACTTAGCCACCGAGTCTGTCAAAATAAATAAATACATGTAAATCATACGATAGCGGAATACCTATAATACGGAACGCTTGTGATTCATCATTGCGTTTTGCTGGTGGTGGCGGCGACGGCATCGTTCCGATTTCAGCCATGCTCCAATATTTGTATAGCACAGTACAAAAACAAAACGCAAAACGCCCTACATCCACACATTCGACCAACATATTAGTCATATAACATATTATATTCATATAGCGTACTAAATCATATAAATTCGACTGAATAAAAAGCGGTCAAGTGCGTGTCGGGCCACGCGCAGTGTAGGGTTCCGTGTAAGTTTTTTAACTTAGTTCTAAAATAACTATATATTTTTTAATATCTATATTTTTACTAGTATAAAGGTTAAAGAATTGATGAATGCGGTCGCCATTCGAGAACTTTACTGCCCCAACAGCCATCTGTTCTACGAGCTATGTGCCCTGCCCATTGCCACTTAAGTCTAGCGATTCTGAGAGCTATGTCGGTAACTTTAGTTCTCCTACGTATCTCCTCATTTCTGATTCGATCACGTAGGGAAACACCAAGCATAGCACGCTCCATCGCCCTTTGGGTGACTTTGAGCCTTCTTATGAGGCCCATAGTAAGCGACATTGTCTCGGATCCATATGTCATCACTGGCAACACACACTGGTCAAAGACTTTAGTCTTGCTTGAGGGACTGCGGTATTTTGGACGTAAAGATATTGCGAAGCTTCCCGAACGCTGCCCAGCCGAGTTGGATTCGACGATTGATCTCTTTCTCGAAGTTGGACCTACTTAACTGGACTGTTTGTCCCAGGTATACATACTCGTCAACAACTTCGAGTGTAGAGTCTCCAACCTTCAGAGGAGTGGGTGTAACACGGACGTTTGACATGATTTTCGTCTTATCCATGTTCATTTTAAGACCCACTTGTTGGGAGACTCTACTGAGTCCTTCGAGCATTGCGCCTTGGTCCTCCAAGGCCTCAGCCATGATCACGATATCGTCAGCAAATCGAAGGTGAGTACTCGACATTGATGTTAATGCCGAGTCCTCTCCAGTCCAGAAGCTTGAAAACGTCTTCCAATGCAGCGGTGAACAGTTTTGGAGATATAACGTCTCCCTGTCTCACCTCACGCTGCAGCCGGATAGGTTTCAAATTCTGATCCTGGAGGTGGACCGACATGGTGGGGTTTTCATACAAATACTTCAACACTTCGATGTATCGATAATCAATTTGGCACCGTTGAAGAGACTACAACACGGCCCAGGTCTCGATCGAATCAAAGGCTTTCTCATAGTCCACAAACGCCAAGCATAGTGGCCGATTATACTCTTCGGTCTTCTGTATAATCTGCCGCAGCGTATGTATGTGGTCTATGGTACTGAAGCCTTTTTGGAAACCGGATTGTTCGGGAGGCTGGAAGTCGTCAAACCTGCGTGCGAGACGATTCGTAATGACTCTCGAAAACAGCTTGTAGACATGGCTCACGAGTGAATATGGGTCTGTAATTCTTCAGCAGAGTCTAATCACCCTCCTTCAAGAAGAGCACCACCACACTCCTGTGCCATGCTTTAGGCGTTCGTCCCTCGAGCATGACGGAATTGAATAGCTTCTGAAGAGCTATAAGTACCGGTTCTCCACCTGCTTTCAGAAGCTCAGCCGTAATTTCATCATCACCCGGTGCCTTGTTGTTCTTAAGCTGTTGTAAGTGAGAGTCAGTCTAATCTCGCACAGGCTGACGTCTGGGATATCTTCGGTATAGTGTCGGGTCAATCCGGCTCTCGGGTCTTCAGCCAGATTGCTGACAGGTAAGCGTGTATTCGTGTATAATTGTCCGTAGAACTTCTCAACCTCTTCCAACAGCTCGGGCTTGGACGACACGACTCTGCCATCCTCGGTCTTCAGCTTTGTCAGTTGGCTTTGACCAGCAGACAGATCCCTTGCGAATACTTTTGACCCTTTATTGCGCTCGATAACCTCTTTAATACGATTGGTATTAAATTGGCGTATATCGCGGGTCAAGGACTTGGAAATCTGTCTGTTAAGTCGACGATACTGACAAGCATCTTCAGAGGATTTCAGAATCAGGCTTCGTCTTTCCTCCATGAGCTTGCTGGTGAGGTCCGAGATACGAGATGTTCTTTTTAAACGGCTGGCTTTGAAGGCCTTATTCCTAGCCGTTTGGACAATTTCCATGAACCTGTCATTATAATTGTCCACATTTTTGCATTCTCCTAGGCATTCGAAGCGGTTGTGCAACTCGAGTTGAAAGCTTTCGGGGTTTTGGAGTTGGATAGGCGCTGGTCAGAGCGTGGACTTCACAAGTCGACATCTTTCTAGCTTTGTTTTTAGATTAAATGTAATTCTTACCATTCGGTGATCGCTTCCTGTCTTCAGCGAGTTGATCACAGAGACATCATTGAATATTTGCCTTTTTGTCGACAAGATGAAGTCAATCTCATTTTTTACTACGCCATTGGGATGTAGCCATGTCCACTTGCGCTGTTTTGGCGTTTAAAAGAAGGAGTTCATCATGAAGAGGCCCTCCTTCTCCATAAAGCCGGCCAGCAGCTGACCCCGCGCATTCCTCTCTCAGTATCCAGTTCAATTACACTGAAGAAAATGTAGATTTACTGTAAAGTAGGATGTATTGTTTTATTAGTTCCTACTTAATATTTGATTTTATCTGTCAAAACTGTATCCATATAATAACTTAAGTACCTATGTTAAGTGTGAGAAAAAAACAAAATGATAGTTCTTCTTAATGTATAAATACAAATTTGCCTTTTTTAACAAAGTATACCCGTATAATACAGTAATTGACGGCTTGTTTGTAGTAACTGGTTTTTTTTTTCAATAATCAATAAAATCCGACAGTGGTAAAATAGAATAGAATAGTTAGAATTTTGTGATAAACGTTCAAACGTGCTTTGCGATTCACGGAAACGCCCGAGCTAAATGCCACTACTATGCTACAAACCCATCCAGGCTATGACCTTGAATATGGCCAGTTAACCTACTTGATCGATGTGACCATGCAATTCGCATTAAACTAGAAGGTTTTTAGTAGCTTTTAAATGATACCACAGACATAGTATAGTTATAGCTAAACAAAGCTTGCCAATTTCGTATTTTGTTTTTACGACTTGCGTCTTGTTATTGGCTCTTGGTTCAAAAATACTTATTGTATAACTTTGACATGTACATTTTTGAATTTCTTAGTAACCGCTCTACAAAAAAGATAATAACCAAAATTTTTATAAACCCCTTACTTTTCGACTTATATATTAAGAATTAACACACAGTCTTATCGAAAAAAGCCAGTTTTTTCAATGTAGCTCCGTAAATTGAATATTTACGATAGTAAGTGCATACATGTTATTTGTAGGTATTTTTATAGCTTTCAAATGATATAACACACATAGGATAAAACTTAGTGGTTCTCGAGAAAATATTGAAAAACCAAACCGTTCAGCCGCCATCTTGATTACGTCATAGATACTCACTCCACCACTTTAGAAAGCGACAACAAGTGGTTTGATAATCAGTAGACCACGCTGATTCCAACGGTATCAGTTGTCGCTATAATACTGCTCGGTCCTACGAAAATTGCCGTTTTTCCAATTGGCCTCTCTACTACTATGATCAGCAGTTATCGAATGCGGCAGACCGGATATGGAAAAAGACGTGTTATCTTTGGGATAGGCAAAACCATCTGGAAATCATCTAGGAAGGGATTTTAGTTTTAGAGGCCTCCATATGACTCACCTTTTCTACACGAAAGATCTCAAGCTTCATAGGAAGAGCTGCTGAAAACTTGTGATTTTCATTCCGTACTTATGATCAAAATGGAGCTAGTGTACCATATAATATAAGTGCGGTATATAGTTTTGAATAATATTTTTTTCAACTTACAATGTAAGTTGAAAAAGTCATTCACTCATTCATTATACCAGATTTCAGGTAATTATAATTCATTTGGTGTTTTTCAAAGTCAAAGTCAATGTCAAAATATTTTTTATTTAAGTAGATGCTGTACGCATACTTTTAAATCGTCTTTTTTCTACCTAGTACAAAGTTCCTACCACGCGGAACTTGTACACTCAACGTTTCGGGAAGTGTTAGCGGAGCGAGAAGAAACGTCGAGCCCAAAAGAAACTCGCCCCAACACATTTTTTGAAATAAATACTTAATATCTATTACAGTTGATGTCATTACTAAAGCTATGAGTTGGAAGATCTATACATGTCCATACATCATTGTCATTAACATAGTCTTGGGTTTTATAATATCCTCTTGAACACAGGCATTTCTTTACATAAGTCTTAAACTTATTTTCGGATAAACTAATTACATTTTCAGGTATTTTATTGTAGAATTTTATACACTGCCTCATGAACGACTTCTTTACCTTACTCAGTCTCGAATAAGCAACTTCGATATTATTTCTATTTCTAAGATTAAAATTATGCCTGTCACTGTTTTTTGGAAATAAATCTAAATTCTTACGAACATACATGATGTTTTCATATATGAATTGACTGGCAACAGTTAAAATATTTATTAAACTTTTCATCAAAAGACTTATAATCCTGAGCTAAATTTGTCGCCATTATCTTGGCTAATCATGTGAAAATTGTCATGTTATTGTTATACGTGACTATGATTGATAAGACATTGTATTTTTTTCTTACAAATCAGTGCTGTTTTAGTCTTCTTTTACTGTTTGAAGTTTCTTTAATAAAGATATCGGTCAAATAAATATTCAAAAAAATATATATTCTGTATGACCCCAACATCCTTTATATCTCAGGACGCAAGTAGAGGAAGTATTGAATGTTTACATTTTCAGAGCTCTTTTAGTCTTATTTTACCGTCTGAAGTTCCTTTAATAAAGTTTGCGGTGTAAAAAAAATATTTAAAATTTTATTTTTATATAGAACCCAAACACCCTGTATATCTCAGGACGCAAGCGGGGGAGGAATGGGGAGTTTTGAGTAATTATTTACTAACACTTAAAGAGTCAGTATACAAAATTTCAGCTAGTACTGAAACATTTTATGTTTTTGGTCAAAGGACACGTTTCATTTTGTGCCTGGACATGTACGGAGTACGAAAAAAATAGGCTTTCTAGGAAAAATAATGAAAAAAAATTAGAAGCAGGGTTGCGTGGTTCAAGCGTAATGTTTTGTCAGCACCTTTTACAATATAAATGGTAACACTGAAGCTTGCAATAGAAGGTCACGTCACGTTCAGAAATTACGGCTTCGTCCACATATTCCTCAGATGCTTTCTCTGGCTCTGACTGACTGAACACCCTTCTGTTCTGACTTCTGACATTGGTGTACGATTTTTAAAATCTGCTGATATGCCTTGCCTCTTTTACAAGCATAACAGCTGGTTTTCGAGTTACTTGTCGGACAACTAAATTATTAATTTCAATGTTATGTACAAAAATTTAGTTTCTGAACGTAAAATGCCCAAAATTGCGCTCGGTTCGCCATGTTGGGTGATTTATGTGTTGCGATTGTTAAATCTGAGAATTTAGATGAACCTTGCAACGAAGGTAAATCGAAAGAAATGTACAATAGAAAAGACTATGTTTTTAATGACTTATTTATGATGTTTAGTATACAGACCAGGTCCAAGCTCCATAGTCCCGTGAAACGTCTCCTTTAGCCTAATACCCCTGAGCTAAGTGTAAAACAAAACATACGCTTTTTAAAGATGAATAATCATATTTACAAAAACTTGTAATGAAAATAAACGAAATATGCAAACATTAAGCGGCCCAGACACTGTGAATAATATTGTCAATATTGTTCATCAATATGTCATAATTACTATGAATAATTACTATCATAATTACTACTATAGTCTATTCAGGGAGACGAGCTAGTGCCGGCGAAATTAACTTTTCTGTCATTGGCCGGAGTAACGTCGCTAGGGCTCTGTTCACAGTACACAACTTTTTAGTCTGTTCGTGCGACTCGTGCTGTTCAGACGTCTCCACCACTACCGCGTTGCAATCAATGTATTATTTCGGATTTTGTCATTACTTTGGACTGTTTCTTCTATTACTGTGTGACCTGGCTTGTGTATTGTGTTTGTGCTTGTGATTTCGAGATTGATTGCATTATCAACGACTTGGCGAGTTTATACCGGACGTGTACTTCGTTTATCCATTACTCAGTGGTAAGTTATATTAAATATTAATTTATATCTATTTTTATGTTGGATCTGTTTTAAGTTAAATTAACTACCTAAGATGGCAAATAAGGAGTAGGTAATATAGTAATGAGTTTTTGAGTTTTTTGTACTTTGTGTAAATGTAGTTCATTTTGTATGAACGTATTTTCTTTTATTATGATAGTAGTTTGAGAGTTATATTTATTTCTTTAATATAAGAAAAAAAAAAACATTTTACAGTGTGTAACAGAAAGGTGTGATAATACTTCAAGGTTGGCTTTCACCCATCAAACTGAACAACTTTTGTTCTACAACTTTGTTTAAATCGCAAATTTTTTTTTGGACTTTTCATACAAATCGATCAGCTGGCGAACCAAGTTTGTATGAAAAGTCCGAAAATTTCTTTGCGATTTCAACAAAGTTGTAGAACAAAAGTTGTTCAGTTTGATGGGTAAACCCCACCTTGAAGTTTTATCACACCTTTCTGTTATACCCTGTATAAAGCACCTGCTGTTAAGTGTTGCACAAAAACTATATTGATTGTTCTGCTTGTAGGATATGGCTGATATTAACAGAACTGCACCTGTTTCTTCTCTAAAGAAGAGACAACGACGTGCCTTTTCATCAACGTAAAAGGTCATGATGTGCAATATGTACCACACATTCAAGGAAGCATCACCATCGAATTCCACGAATGAAATGAGATGACATTTTCTTTTGGAGGCGCAATTACCTTCGAGAAATTAAAAAAGCGAGAGAAAATAATAGACAAAATTACATGGATGAAACCTGGATAAACGAAGGACATACCATATCCAAGACTTGGATTGACACTACTGTAGGTAACGCAAGAAACACATTTATCTACGGGCCTTAAAAACCCTTCTGGTACGTTTACTAACTTATCTTTTACTTCCTATTTTCTTTTGAATTATGTATTCTTTTGTTTAATTTTGGCAAGCCGGCCGTACTTTGACTCGCAACGTCATCATGCACGTGCGCAATCTCTTTGTTTGTTATCAGGTTTGGTTCATTTTTGTATTATGTACAAAGCTAATGTTTATATATTGTTATAGGAAAGGGGAAGCGGTTAATAATAACCCACATTGGAAGTGAAGACGGCTTTGTGAATGGCGGCCTATTGATGTTTGAATCAAAAAACAAGGAGATTACCATCAGGATATGAATGCCCAGGTGTTTGAAAATTGGTTTTCCAATATTTTGGACAAATTGGAAGACAATAGTGTTGTTGTGATGGACAATGCCTTGTATCACTCTCGGAAATTTGAACAAGTCCCCACAGCTAAAAATGGAAAACAAGAAATCATCGGCTTAAAGAAAAAAACATTCCTTTCCTGGAAGATATATTTAAAAGGGAATTATT
The DNA here is from genome assembly GCA_958295455.1 of Coleophora deauratella. Taxonomy (NCBI): domain Eukaryota; kingdom Metazoa; phylum Arthropoda; class Insecta; order Lepidoptera; family Coleophoridae; genus Coleophora; species Coleophora deauratella. The sequence continues at coordinate 11,183,093 of OY282388.1, forward strand.
AAACATTGTTAAAAGGTACCGAGACCGATAAAAGGCACGTGTAGTTGACGAAATGGCAAAGGCCAAAAATAAAATTGAACTTCGCCTTCCTCAGTATCACTGCGAGCTAAATCCAATAGAACTTATATGGGCTCAAATCAAAGGACACGTCGCTTCCAACAATAAGACTTTTAAAATGGCAGAGGTAAAAAAACTAATGATGGAAGGGATAGAAAAAATTTACAGTAGGAAATGGAAAAAATCCATACAACACGTAACAGAAGTTACTGAACCTAAAATGAATGAAATGGATAGGAATATAGAGGAAATGACAGAAAATTTGATAATAAATGTAGGAAGCGACAGTGGCAGCAGTGATACAACAGGGGATAGCGAATAATGAATATTTTGTTTTAATTATTGTTATTTTATCCAAAAAAAAAATGTGCATAGTTTAATAAGCTTAAATAAAAATCGACATATTTTATCCAAATCTTCTTTATTTTTCCTCTGAATGTGTAAGTTTATAATTACTATATAAAAGCTTATACCTACTTTTAATTTAAGTATATCAAATGGGTATCGAAATTCATAGTAATAAAAAATAAAATCGTTTCTATTACAAAATTAAAGTTCAGTAAGAATATAATAGAAGCGCGAGGTATGTGAACGCGTCTTTAGCTTCTAAGCAAAAGTTGACGCCTCCTTCCTCGTGTGACGCAGTTTTCCATCCTTGTCTTTTATATGCAATTGTGTGATAGAGACAGCGCTCCACTAGTTCGTCTCCCTGATTGAACTATACCAATCCATCTCTTGATATCATTACTACAGCCTGTTCTTCATTCCAATCACTACACAGTCAGTAATATTGATATTGATGAAAAATATTGTGAATATTAATTAGTCTCACAGAAAGCTTTTATTCAACATAAATAAACTTTAAAAAAACGCAGATTTATTCATTGGCTAATATTTGCAAGTAGAGATGGTAAGGTCCGAGTTTTTAAAGAATTCGGGTCCAGGATTTGCTTCCAGGTAACAGTTCCATCGGACCCTATACTTGTATAGGTCTGAGTCCTTATGTAGCAGAATGGATAGAGTGACGCGCTCATCTGAGCTGCTTTCGTATCGGTTCCGCCGGACCTATATGAGTCCAAGTCTTCCTGTACCGGTAGTATTAGCGGTATCGATTTCGGGTTCGTCTGCATTCCAACTCAGAGTCGCGTACGCGCTTCGTTCGCTGAATCAGTTCCAGAGGTACCGAAACTTACATTTATCATATCCGTGAAGAATACGGGTCCGCGGATTTAGTAACCTACTCAAAAAGTCGAAACTTTATTAAAACAACAGGGACAGGAGATAATCAGTATTTTTTTTTAAATTGGAAGGGTGGGAGTGGTGGGGGCATTGACGACGACCGACGCGGGCGCTGCCTGTGCGTGAGTTCGGGTGATCTCGAGTACCTAGGAGAGTTATTATTGTGTTTGATATTAATGTTTAAAAAACATTTCTGTATAATACAGGGTGTAACAGAAAGGTGTGATAATACTTCAAGGTGGGCTTTTACCCATCAAACTGAACAACTTTTGTTCTACAACTTTGTTCAAATTGCAAAATTTTTTTTGGACTTTTCATACAAATCGATCAGCTGGCGATATAGATGGGCAATCTACCCAATCTACCGGGTAGATTGGGAATATTCCCAATATCTACCCATAAATACCTTCCCAGTGGGTATTTATCAGGGTATATAAAGTTATGAGCATTTTAATTTTTCGTTTTAAATTTCACTTCAGAACTGTCAATTCTATAATTTGCTTAAGTGAATCTTATGTAATTCAGTAACTTGTTACAATAAATAACAGGTTAAAAATATATATATACATTTTTTTCAGTTTTCCATACTAACTCTGAATAGTGTTTTTTTTTAACACATGTATAACATGATTATGATATTTTGAATTTCCGATTTATATGATGTTATTTTCTGAAAATGAAAATTACATCTATTATCTATTATGAAATCCAAAATGGCGGCCATGCATTTTCGAAAAATATCGATACGGGTGTCATTTTGTGGTGAGATAATTACAAAAAAAAACGGGGAGGGGGGGTAAAGGCGCGGCGTTCGGGAGGCTGAAGTGCGGTGTGCGGGGTGGTGTGGTGCGGGGTGCGGGGGGTGAGGAGCGGGGTACGGGGGGAGACGAGGGGTGCGGGGAGTGAGGAGCAATATCCGGGGTAAGGCGCGGGGTGCGGGGTGCGGGATGCGGGGGGCGGCGCCTGATGTGGGGGTGAGGAGCGGGGTGCGGGGGGAGCGGTGTGCGTGGGGTGAGGCACGGGATGCGGGGGATGAGGGGTAGGGGTGAAGCGCGGGTGGGAGTGCGGGGAGCCTCCTGCTCTTTTATGGAACGACATTTTTTATAAATGTATGGCCGCTATCTTGGATTAAAAAATAGGTGTCATTTTTCATAATGAGAACCTCGAGAAAGTACACTTCCGTCATTTTAGGTTCTAAAGTGGATGAAATTTTCGTAATGAGCACTTAGAAATCCTCACTAACTACACCCATTTAATTTTTTTTAAAAGCATGGCCGCAACCTTAGATTGAAAAACAGATGTTTTTTATAACGTAATCAGCACCCCACAAAACTAATAAAATAACAGCCAAATCGATATGATAATGATAAGTCAGTTCCTGCGCTTCAATCATGGTTATCTTCGAAATATAATCAATTTTGCTTTATTCTCGATACTGAGGTAGTTGATATTTACTTCAGAATTTCAAAAATACTAAGTGAAAGCATATAAAATTAAGACTTAATTTTTAAACGACAATTTAGTTTTATATACCCAACGATTGGGTATATAACTGGGTATATTCCCATAAATACCAATCTACCCTATAAATACCCTCCCGGGTAGATAGGGTATGGGAAGATTGCCCATCGCTAGCTGGCGAACCAAGTTTGTATGAAAAGTCCAAAAAAAATTTTGCGATTTGAACAAAGTTGTAGAACAAAAGTTGTTCAATTTGATGGGTAAAAGCCCACCTTGAAGTACTATCATACCTTTCTGTTACACCCTGTATAAGTACTTTGATAATAGGTTGTTAAATTAAACTCCAAAATTTTATTTAAATGAAACTTGTTTCTTTTAGATTAACTTCAAATAGGATAATAAAATATGTATACAGGCTTCGTAAAAAAATACTGAGATATTTATTTTTCACTCAAACGATAATGTACGCGTCTGTATCTTATTTGTGAGATTATTATACTACTCATTTTAAAAGGTAAGCATAATGTACTGCGCGGCCGCTTTTCTGTGACCATCTTAACTTGGTCGGGTTACCACAGTCATGCACTTCACAATATCTCTTTTTCGATTATCTCGTTAATTATTCAATGTAGAACGCTGAAATTTTAAAGTTACGAAATTGAACTAGACAACTAATTGTTGACATAACATTCAGTTCAAAAAACCACAAGAAACTCTGTCAATCTGCGATCAAACAACTCCACTGCGTATCGTGGCCCCAACTGAATTAAATTTCATCATAACTTATTAATTACTTACAGTATACTTATGAAAATTCACAAACATTTGAAAGCAGCTTTAAGCTACAAAAGACGTTTTGAGTGAGCCTTGAGAGCTCTTATTCGTCGTGCTAGGACCTTTTAAAGGAAAATTCTATTTATTTATATAACTTTTAAACGGTAAATTATTGTTGTTTTTTATTGATGAACAAATTAGAACTAATTCATAAGAAGTGGTATACGAAAAATTATTAATGTGCGCTTAACCATTTCAGAGATCCAGCAAACCTGCAAACGTTACTCCAGCTGGAATTTGAATAACTTCGCAACCGTAAAACGTATCAATACAAATTAAGTCGCAACATTTACTTCGTCTAGACTTACTACTTATTTAGCTAATTTTTATTTCAATATACCAAAAAAATCAAAAATAGTCTGGCTGGCGTAACGTTACCGCAGCCAGATATGTTTTTGTCAAATAACTAAAAAAGTATCAGCAGAAGAAATTCAAAAATAGGCGCAACAATTTACAGAAGCTGGACAACCAATTATCTATTACACTCGAATGACGATATTCGACATTTTCTGGCTGGGGTAACGCACACTACGTAAGATGACTTGTTTAGTTATAGTACCTGAGATTTATTTTCTATTAAACATTTTGCAGGGTGTGTTTTAGTCGATAGGTAGTTGCCTTCTATGGAACGAAAGGACAAACAATATTTGTTTCCGAAAATATCTATAATGTTTTTTTTATAATTTGATTCTATTGAAAAAAATACATGCAAATTACCCTTTTATAAAAAAATATAAAAAATACATATAATAAATAAAAATAAAATAAAATAAATGCTATAATAGGGAATTTTCAGATGACGTATCTCACACCATAAAAAGCCACAAACACATAGATTCTTATTAATTGAATTAACAGAAACTATTTTCAACTTGATCAAGTAGGTACGGATGACCTAGGTGCGTTCTGGTTTCTTTGTTATAATATGTTATTTCTTCTTCCAAACTAAAAATAAATTATGATTAAAATGCAATGAATAACTTGGTATCATTTTAGAATTATTTTAGGAAATACTGACAAGCGTTGTGCATCAAAAATTATGTAAAGTATTTTTTGGATAAAAATGCAGAAAAATATTCATTATACGTAATATTAGAAAGTTATCATCATTTATTATGTTATTAGTCTGTAATATCAATCAGTTTTGGCGAATTTTTAGATTTCCTTATTTCAATAGTTGATCAGCGCCATCTAGTTGAGTTTAGAAGAAGCCGTGGAAATTCACTTGTACGGCAAGACGCCATAAATAAAAATTCGTTCAAATGTCCCTAAAATATTTTATTAATCACTTTTAAGTCTTTTTATTTACATATTAACATAAGTTCACACAAAATAAAAAGACAATTTAAACAATAAAGGCTTGCACCAAAACCACTGAGCTACTAAGCACTTAAACATCTGGTTAATAAAAATAAGCATCATATGCGTTTAAATTTTATGTATTTTTCGCTAAAATGAATGTTTTTGAAGATAATTCCCACATAGATCGATTTCTGGTGACTTTTAACCCCTAATCCTAGATTTTCGTCGAAAGGTTTCAAGCAGTTTTCGAAATCGTTAGGACACCTAACTCGTTTAATAGTATAGGATAATTGTAATGGCCTACAAAATTCGCCAGCCACGGCCACGAACTTTAAATCTCTTTAGTCCAGCCGGTGCAGTGTCTTTTTGTAATTAATTACATAGGTATCTAAATCAAAGAAATATTTCAAAAAGTGACAATGGCGATATTGGCCATCTTTAACGGATGCTTTTAAGGGTGTAACTATACAGGGTGTTATTTTGGTCGACAACGGCCTTCTAAGGGATGAAAGTACAAAAAATACTTGTTCTGAATAAATATATCTATAATATATTTTTTTAATAAATTGATTCTACTGAAAAAAATACATACAAATTTTCCCAAAATTATCAAAACGCATGTTCGCGCAGTCAGTCAATGACGGCCGGCTCATTCACGTATTTTCCTACAAAAAGGTCAATTACACTTACATGAACGTGGCTGTCGGGAGAAGTATTCCAAGATAGCTTTTTCCTTGAACTTTTGTCTACTTTAGGCTCTACCTTCAGCAGCATGGGATGTTTTTTGGAAGAACACGATTTGCGGAGTTTGTAAATAATAATGTTTTTATTGCGTAACACGTTACGGCGGCGCGACGTCAATCCAAATCTCACACACTCCACTTGATTTACACCACACGAAATGTAAATCTACATCGCTCAGTTCACGACTATTGACTATTGAATAAAGACTTGTTTCTGATCATAGCCGTAGGCCGTAGCGTAAGTTCACGCGCAGAGGCGCTTGCTCTCGCTGAGAAAATGAGACGCAGTTTCGGCGCGGAGGCACGCGGCAGACTGTTCGCGCCGCCGCGGCCGCTGCCGCAGCCGGGGCCCCTCGCGCACCCCCGCACACCTAACCTTGTTGCTACGCAACCATTCATTGTAAAAATACGTTACGCAAGGAAACAAGCATACCACAAATAATTATTTTCTAAGATTTTCTTAAGAAAATTTAAGGTACCATTTTTATATATTTTTCAGCATCAGTATCATGTATACTATCACCCCTGAAAAGCTCGTTGTCGACCAAAACAAGACCCTGTATATAAATCAAATGTACTATTGTGCCTACAATACACAAACAAAACATCACAATTCTTCATGTTTCTTTTTGCGTTGAGGAAATGCCCAGAACTCAGATGGTAATCCTTTCACATCCCTTTCTCGTTTCGCAAATGCTGAGAATGACGAGACGCAATTGCCTATAAAATAATTTGCTTGTCCCAAAATAGCTAAATCCAGATGGGGATTAGAAGCATGTAGTTTAACGATTTTTACATAAGAATTTTGAAGTTCAACGCTTAACTCGTCCATCATGTGATTCGAATCGGAGGCCACAAATATATATTTTAAATCGTTGATTTTTTTGAGAGCTCTCTTCACTTGCCTGAAAAGAAACGTTTTTATTTATTGTATCTTCGTGTCATGAGTACTATTTTCCATTGCCTTATTAATTTATTATCTAGTAAAAAGTCACGCTTTGTGGACTTAGGAGACTGATTTAAAATAACTTACTTAGTTATCTCAGCTTTGGAGGGTAGGCACATAGATAAAGTTAAAGGGCCTCGTTCATTTTTGTATCCAACACACTGCGGAGCTGCAAACAATAAAGGACTGTCCTTCACATGTTTACAAGCATTAGCCCAGTCAGGCCCATTTCTTAGATGCATGGCTAGGAATCCTCCACCACTCATGTTTTCTTTAATAAATGACTTTGCTTTTTCACTAAATTCATCATTCCATATAACATATCTCTGTAAAAATTTATTTGTTTTCTGGACTGGGAAACTGGCAGGAGATCCTGAAAATTCAAAATTCGCATTTAAAAAAATCTTATATTAACTTCTATAATAATTTAATTTTTTATGTTTGTTATCTGTAAAACATAAAAAGTTTATCACAGGGTAACGGAAATAACACTAGGCAACAAGGGCTCTCCCACCTAAGCGATTTATATTGTTTTTGTTGGGTATCCTACACCTAACCACAAAAATTACAATAGTTAGGTACGTTTGTTAAGCTCCCGTTATCGAAATAAATGACTTGCAAGAATTCTCCATTTTATAAAATATCGTATTTTGTTCATTGCGATATTTTATAAAATAAGCAAACAATTTGAAACAAGTTCAGTCATGTTCGAAACGCAATACAGTAAGGTACAAAAATGTGCGCATCCAAGCAAAAAGGGTCCAGTGGTCGGCATTTAGTTTCCGAGATAGGTATTCGCAGTTTTGTAAAGTTGGGTGAAAAAATGGCATTTCGGGATTTTAATTGATTATTAATTAATGCTCAATTATCTACAAGTTCATATAGTAATTGACTTATGATGTTTCTAAGTAAGTAGCAAATTTTATCAAAGAAAAGTTTAGTAAAAAGGTACCAGTGGTCAGCATGTCTAAATATTTTGAATAAAATACGTTTATAATATCATGTACTGATCTATATTTAATAATTTTAATTATATTTTATAATGAAAACGTTAATTTGCAAACTAGATCAGACGCAGTTAATTTTATACGACAGTTTTCGAATGAAAACGGTCTAGTATTACCGGGCCGATTATACCATACCTGGCCAAGTGGCCACTAATTTAGTTGTGATAAAATAATTTTACCTTTATTATGTCTAAAGCACAAGAAGTGTACACCAAATATTTGGAAGTGCAACTTCACTCGATAAAGCTCCTATTGGAAAAGTAGGTAGTTGGTACGATCTACTGGAAGATTTTTGTCCACGCATCGTTATACAGAACCCGAAAACAGATCTTTGCGCACTTTGTCAGAAATACGTGATAACATTGGGACGAATGGGTGGTTTTGAAAAAGGAAACGATAATCTTATAGAAAAATCGAAGCAGGACCTTGATTTAGTACAAATTGAACGAATACACTATGAGGATCAATAAAGGTCCAAATGATTCATTATGGGGTCTGAAATCCCGTCCGGAGCCCAGGAAACATACGGTGAGATAGGCATTTGACTTTCGTAGTGCGGATATGCGAAAAGTAGTCACTAGATGGCAGCACGTGTCCCGAAGCCGCCTGCTTTGTGTCGATAACGTCGGTGCCAGTTTTTAAATATGGCGCATCGACACTGTTTCGTTTAGTTGGCGTTTTGAATTTCTACAGTGTGGATCAACAAGAACAAGCATGTCACGAAGCCATTCGTCACGGCGTCTCGGCTTCTCTTCTTCAAGCTCCTCTTCCGGCGATGAAGAGGACTCGTCATTCGCTCCACCACGGTCAAAAGTTCCACGCGTTGAAGAAAATCCGGGGCGTCAGCCCCCAGTCGAACCTCACGTGGTAATTCGTTCGGTGGTGGAACGAGTAACGAGAAACGACGAATCTGCTACAGATACAGCGGCGGCGGCACCGAACACTGCGTTGGAGAATCAACTTCATCTACTGGCACGTGAGATTGCACAACTGGCCTGCTCTTGTCATTGGTTTTTGAATTGTTAGTCATTAGCTACAAATAATTTTTACTTTTATCTCTTTTGAATCCTTTCTTTCTTTATTCTTCTTACTTTATTCTTATTTTTGCATATTTTATTTACAGACATGACATTGTATAATTCATTTATTGATCTAGCATTAAGATGTAATAGAATATAAGACTTTAAAAAAAAATGTGTTGGAGGGAGTTTCTTTAGGGCCCGCCGTTTCTTCTCACTCCGCAAACACTTCCCGAAACGGTGGGTATATGAGTTCCGAGTGGTAGGAACCTCGTGTTAGGTAGATAAAAGAATAACGTTCGAAAAGTGTACACTGCTACCTACTTCGAATAAAATATTTTCATTTCATTTCATTTCCAAAGTACCTTCACAGGTTCTAGAGTTTCTAGGTATAGAGTGGAATGCGAAGGCGAATTACAAGGCGTTACCTACAAAGAAGCTTGCGAAACTGAAAAGCTGTCTTCACCGAATGATCATGCATTCCACGTGGTCAACGCGCGACCTACAAACCGTAGTAGGTTGGCTAAATTTCGCGAGTTTCATTGTGCCCTACGGCCGGCTTCACTTTCGCAATCTTCTGAACCTAATACGACAGTCGGTTCGGGAGAAGTCTTCGATGACACCCACGGAATATGCCATCGACGAGCTGATTTGGTGGCAGAACAACCTAATAAAGGTGAGCGAAATCTGGTCTGCTCCAGCCACACACTTCGTGGTCACAGACGCATCGGACAAAGGCTGGGGAGCTTATGTGGACGGAGTTCACATGCAGGGGCCTTGGACGGTGAGAGAAAAGTCTCTGCCAGCGAATATGAAGGAATTGCTGGCCGTCCACTTCATTCTTCAAGATCTGGTTCCCCGCTGCCCCGGGGAGACTATTTTAGTCCAAAGCGACAATCGCACAGCATTGTCGTACCTCCGCAATCAAGGTGGAACGCGATCGTCGAACCTCATGAGGCTTACCCGCTTGATTTACGAATACGTAATGTCACATCACATCAACCTGGTGGTGAGTTACATTCCCGGCCCGTTGAACGCAGTAGCAGACAGCTTAACGAGGTTCGAGATCCTCCCAGAATGGCACCTTCTTCCAAAGGCTTGTCATGTGATTTTCAGAAAGTGGGGCATACCAGTCATCGACCTGTTCGCCTCACAGACGGCTCATGTAGTTCACTCATACGTGACCAGAGACCTGCGCGACCCGAATGCTGTCTTCTACGACGCTTTCAGCCAGAACTGGAACTACAGCCTGGCGTGGATTTTTCCTCCACCTTGTCTGATGCAGCAGGTTCTAATGGCATTAAATCATGCACAAGGCAAGTACATCCTAATTTGCCCACGGTGGACGAACGTTGCGTGGAGAGCCCCCGTGCGCTGAGCCCACCATTCACAATTCGACACCTACGTCAAGTATTGCTGGACACGAGAACAGCCCTCCCCCCTCCACAAGTAGACAGGTTAGTATTGGAGGCATGGCTGATACGGGGTGGAATGAACTTCTCGAAGGTTGGTCATCGGAACAGAAATCTGTAGTGGAAGCTAGCTGGCGACCGTCAACGTTAAAAACATATAGACAAGCCTGGTCTAAGTGGGTAACATGGTGCAAGTCTACAAACGTTAACCATAAAAACCCCGGCGTTAATCCCGTCGCTAAATACTTAACTTACTTGCATAAAGATCTGGGTCTAAAGTATACTACTATTCTTGTGCACAAGTCTGTCATAATAAATTTTTGTAACCCACAAGAGGCATCCCAACTCGCTTCACACAGTTAAATTAAGCAGACGCTTAAAGGTATTGCAAATATATCGTGTTTGTATCCTACTCCTAAACCACCAGTCTGGAACCAACAGTTGGTTGTAGACTGGCTCATAAATAACAGTCCACGATCGGACAGTTTATTTGATGTTTCCAGAAGGTGTGCCATTCTTCTTCTTCTTGCGTCTGGCCGGCGAGTTCAAGACCTGACACTGCTCTCTGTGGCAGAGGGAAGCATCGACGTTCAACCGAATCAAATCACCTTATGGCCGGTCTATGGATCCAAGACTGATTCACTTAAACGAAGGCAGTCGGGCTGGTTGCTCACCACCGGCGCGCACCCTAACATTGACCCAGTCTTTTGGATCAAGAAGCTGTTAGAAGTATCTGCGTCGTATCGAGCTCAGGAGTCCATCACCAGCCTTTTTGTGGCCCCTCTGGGCAAGCCCAGGCCAGCTAGCCGTACGATCATCGGTGGGTGGATTCGAACCATTTTACAAGACGCTGGCATCAACGATTCTCCTGGCTCTGTGCGCTCTGCGGTCGCATCACTCAATTGGGTTCAAGAGGTTCCTGTCGAGGAAATACTCGCTAGAGGTAACTGGGCATCTCAGAACACGCTTGCCAGATTTCACAGAAGACCTCTAGCCCAACCTCTAACGAATGTTTCTTCGGTAGCCTACTCATTCAGACCAGTCTAAGGCATTTTGATTAAGGCTATCGATTACTGATTTATAATTTTGATCTCCAAATTATACTCTTACATACTTAGCTGATTTTGCCATGTTAATGTTCATTTTGCCCTGTTCATGTTCATTAAACTTAAGGTTAAACGTTAGTGCTCCCTGGTTGAAAAAATCCGATAGATGGCGTTAATCTGACTATAACTTGGTTTTTCGATTTAAAAATAGTATAAATAACCCTAAACCATATTACTTAAAACAGCGAGCAGTTACAAGATCAATGTACGCTAATAAACCATAATAATGTTAATTAAATAAGGATTTCGATATATTTGTCCCCTTACAATTATAGTTTTGCGTTTATCTTGTATGAATAAGGGCTCAAATTACGCACACATACATAAAATTTACACGTATATGATGCTTATTTTTAACTCACCTCTATAAGTAGTCCATAACCTAGAGGTGCAAGCGGCAAATTTTGTACGAACTTTTTACGTTATTGCTTTTAGGTCCGGGTTCGTATCCTACGAGACTTTATTGTTTTTGTCTTTTTATTTTTTATTTAGTATGAACATAATTAAATATGTAAATAACAGGATCCAAGAGCGATAAAAGAAAAGATTTTTTAAAAGAAAAAAATCATTTATTGAATAACAATGTCGCATAGCAATCATTCATAGCATTGGTCTGCAAGGAGATATGTACGCCTCCCCCACGAATCAGGACACCAGGGGAGACAGCAGCAGCTGGTTGAGGGGACGGATCCACAGGAGTCCCCCATCGGTTCTGACTTCATAATGTACTCCACCCAGACGTCGGGTTTTTGTGCCGAATTCAAACTTCCGGACAAGAGAGGATAACTCCTGACCACCTTGTCTCCAGGAGAGAAATGCCTCGTTGTCCTCTGACTACGTGGCTCCGGTCTAGGTTTGGGACTAGCATGGCATGTAGCTTGGTTCTGAACTCTTTTCCAAACATCCAAACATCAGTAGGTAGGGAGTCCCTCTTGGAGTTTGTCTTCCTCAAGCGGACTGAGGTCTCCCCTTGAGTGGTGAAGTATTACTTAGTTTTCGTAATGTAGTTTTCAGTGCTATACACAACTCCTCAAACTCGAATCTGTACAAGGTTACATCTTCAAGATGTTCATCTTCGGTTTCTAATTCTATGTTGTTCTGTATTTCGTGAAATTTCTTTATTGTTTTGTCGAGTCACTCCAAGCGGGTCTATATACTTACTTGGGTCTTGAGTGTCGAGCACATTTTCTGTGCGCGTTAATTTATTTAAATTCATTGAACTGGCCTCGTCGCCAAAATTAAAAACATAAAATATCTGCTCAGTCACATAACATTTATTGAATAATAACGTTGCCTAGCAATAGCTTGCAAGGAGATACATATCAAGCAAGGAGATACGAAATGGTGTCGGAAATATCTGGAGGCACGGCGCGGCGGTGCCTTTGCAAGCCAAGTCTTACGCGATTTGGAGTCACGGAATTTTGCCTCCACAAGCTAAGGAGAGTATCAAACTTGGGAATCGCAGATTAGCATAATTTTTATATACAGGGTGATTGGTAATTCGACGTGATCCTTCAAAAAGGTTATACTAGAGGACATTTGCAACAAATTAAGTTCAGTTAACCAGGGGTCAAAAATGTATGGTTAATGAGATATTAAACCGCGGCGGCGCGGCGGCGGTGCTGTACGGAGCTTATGAAACAAGGAACTTTTGTCATCAATTTGTACGCCAAGTTCACAAAATTTTTTTTTAGTAATACTCAATTACTTATGTAAAATTTATACAAAATAATATTTTTATGCAACTTATGACCATTTATTTTTGAGAATGTGTGAGTTTTGGGCAAGGTTTTTTTTAAAGCGAGCGCTTATCTCTCAGCTTTTAAAAAAGTATCAATTTAATGTAAACAGTGTTATGTTTTTTCATAATTAATTGTTTTTGGTAACGAGGTAGAAAATTAAAAAAAATCTTAAAACAGAAATATCTCAGTAACCATACATTTTTGACCCCTGGTGAACTGGACTGAATTTGTTGCAAATGACCTCTAGTATAACCCCTAAGGATCACGTCGAATTACCAATCACCCTATATATGTCATAGGGAATGGCCCCCTTATTACTTCCGTGAAGCGGCAGCATAAAATTAGTTTTCACTGTCGAGAAAAATAGATTCATTTTTAAATTTTATTATTTTTTTAAATTTATTTTCAATTTATTTATCGATACAGATAAAAGTTTTTCAATTAATGTTCAAGCACATAAAATGATATCGATGACAATAGACACAGTTATCAGAAAAGTTGATGTTTTGTTAATTAAAATAATATAATTATCAGTATAATCATTTAAAAAATAATGAATTACTCCAATATAACAATACACATTTAAATTCAGTCACTCACTCTCACGGTCTCATCAGATTGATTGACAATAACACATTCTCTGGGATGATAACCATCATAGTTACTTAGTTCACAACCCAATATCGTAAAGTATCTCGTTCAAGGCTTTGAGAGCTCTATCAACATCACGCTCTTCTATCACACTATCCCAAGAAATGTTACACAGTAATTTATATAGAAGTTCAAAGTCGGCTCCTCCAAAGTTCCAGTCTCTGACCGATTCAATGTTACTTGGGGCAACTTTGACGTTTTGTTGGTGTTGCGGCAGCGCCTCAAAAGGTATGATAATCTCAAGTGGAGGGTGGTAGCCATCTATATGTGGCACAAGGCTACCTCCAACCGCTTCATGTACATCAACTAATTTAATCGAAGTCTGGACAAGTACCTGCCGCCGTGAGCGTTTGTGACACCGTTATGTTCAGTAAGATTACAAATACTTGTGAAATAAGAGAAAAAACTTCTTACACTCAAGGATGCACTATTCAGATTTAAGTCTCCAACTATAATGACAATACCATTCATACTATCTATCTTATCTTCCACTGTTTGAAACCACCTTAAATACATTTTGTTGGTGTTGCGACAGCGCCTCAAAAAGTATGATAATCTCAAGTGGAGGGTGGTAGCCATCTATATGTGGCACAAGGCTACCTCCAACCGCTTCATGTACATCAACTAATTTAACCGAAGTCTGGACAACTATTACATCTAACCTGCCGCCGTGAGCGTTTGTGACACCGTTATGTTCAGTAAGATTACAAATACTTGTGAAATAACAGAAATAACTTCTTACACTCAAGGATGCACTATTCAGATTTACTACTATACTATCTATATTATCTTCCACTGTTTGAAATCACCTTAAATATGTACTGTCTGTTGAATTGGGGGGGATGTACACCACACAGATACAAAACTATACGTTATCCACTACAACTGACACCCACAAATCTTCTCCACTATCTGTTTCCAGATCAGGAAGACGCTGCAAAGTGAGTCCCGTTCGAGCAGCCAAAAGTACAAGACATTCCAATTGGCGTCTTCAATTTCAGTATCCTCAATGGAGACATTAAGATTAGATTCTGTTACAGTAATCACATCAGAGTCCAAGATCAGCAGATTCTGCCTCCAATAGCTCACTTTGGTCCTTAAGTCTCGCACGTGTTGATATGTGAAACATAATTGCTAGGAGTTTAGGTCATTTTCGTCAGTTTAGGTTGTTTCCTTGATGCATTTTGTGCTTCGAAAGGTAGTCCAAGCTTTGACCCTCGCATTGACCGGCCAGACATCCGGAGAAATACATAGATCATAGGAATTAACAGGTAAGCTCAGTTTATAAGATTATAGTCCCTTTTCGGTTTGATTTCTTCAACTAAACACGCACCATTGGGACATAACTGTCGTAAATAAGCCTCAACATCTTCTCGTTCCGATTCCATGTTCCATAGATGAATATACCTACGAGGTGCCACAGCCTTTAAAAACGTTACATCAGGACCAGCATTACCAAGTAACGACAGTCCCTTTTTCCTAGGAACTTCTATCCAAGGCTTCTCGTTTTCATTTGCTTTGTCTTGATCTATTATACCACTGTTATCCTGATCCTGAGGAATGGCGACAACACTTTCTGCGCTGGAAAGATTAACAGCTGATTTAGATGTGACATCCATGGTAACAGGTGTGTTTCGTTCTTCATTAGGCTCCGTCACCTTTGTTTGTTTCTTTTTTAACTGTTTTCTCTTTGACCGCTGTGCTGGTGGCAAGGTGTTTTTTGTTCCACGCCATTGGTCGGAGATACAGAAAGCTGGGCTTCTGTTACTATGGTAGGTTTTATGGTTTCTTTGTGTTTAATTTATTTTCCAGGCTAACTATCCTCTCTTCTAGCCGTTTCATGTTTGAAGACACCATATCAGTAATACCACAAAAAAACTTAGAAAGGGTATTTTCCATTTACATCTAAAGCCACACACAATGTGATTTGAACTGCATTTGCACCGAATTAGCTCTAAACAAGCAGTAGCAGCCAGTAGTCCATGTCGGTATCTACTGATTATTTGTGGCTATTTCCCACCTTCACTAAGCCGGACGTGAGTGATTTTGAAGCCAACATTTTGAAACCGAGAGTTGCTGGAGGAGAAAAATTCCAGGTTTCGAACGCGGTTTTCTTTCCTCCTCCATTAGAGGCTGAAACGGTATCACACCCTGTTAGAGCATAGAATAAGGACAACATTATTCTTTTTTTGGTCTTGTAATAGAATTAAATCATGAGTTTCGTATTTAAAAAAATGTACCTAAAAATATTTTTTTTATATAGGTAAGTAATTTAAAATAAAACCTAAAGATGCTGCGATTTTGTCACAATTTCAAGAACATAAAAAGCAACAATGCTGCCTATACTTCATGTGCTGACAGGGAGTGATACTGTTTTTTAGCCTTTAATTGAAGTGAAAAGAAAACTGCGTTCGAAGCCTGGAATGCCTGTCTTGTGGAGACATTGAAAGCGCCAAAATACTTTGGAAAAATTTAACATAACTAACCATTGACAAGTACATTTGAATAAAACGAGGTGTTTGTACATAGACGACTATGTTTAGGAATATATTTTGGTGACAAAAAATATTTTGTAAGTGAATAACTGTTTATCCTTTTTTGAGAAATAAATTATTCTATAACCTATTATTATAGAACTAGCGATTCAGTGTTTAAAAAAAACTTGTTGCTACGTGGTGGGAATTCATAGCTTTTTATAGTCGAGTCTATAAAATTTGACGTGTAAAGACTTTTACTTGATATGTGAATGTTTTTGTCGGGATTTTATTTACCGCGTATGAAAATCTACATATCTAAGGTTCGGGTTGTATCACGTGGTTGCTGGTAACTACTTACTTTTTGTCAAACGAGACAATAATAATACTCCCGGAAATCGCCTCCGTTGTCTAGTCGCTCGCTTCACATCACGAGGTTTCGGGTTCGATTCCCGGCGGAGTCTAACTGTAATATGTAAGACTCCTGCCTGATTAGATATCATCTTTTTTAGGGTTCCGTAGCCAAATGGCAAAAAACGGAACCCTTATGGATTCGCCATGTCTGTCTGTCTGTCTGTCCGTCCGTATGTCACAGTCACTTTATTCCGAAACTATAAGAACTATACTGTTGAAACTTGGTAAGAAGATGTATTCTGTGAATCGCATTAAGATTTTCACACAAAAATAGAAAAAAAAACAATAAATTTTGGGGGTTCGCCCAATACTTAGAACTGAAACTCAAAAAAAATGTTTTCATCAAACCTATACGTGTGGGGTATTTATGGATAGGTCTTCAAAAATGATGTTGAGGTCTTTAATATCATTTTTTTCTAAACCGAATAGTTTGCACGAGAGACACTTCCAAAGTGGTAAAATGTGTGTTCCCCCCCCTGTAACTTCTAAAATAAGAGAATGATAAGACTAGAAAAAACATATGATGTACACTATCATGCAAACTTCCACCGAAAATTGGTTTGAACGAGATCTAGTAAGTAGTTTTTTTTATAATACGTCATAAATCGTAAACCGAAAATTACTTTTAATTCAATCAACTCAAATATAAAAAATATAGACTTCAAGACATGTGTGAACCCTCGGTGTGCGAGTCCGACTCGCACTTGGCCGGTTTTTTACCCTCAATTGGTAAGCCCTTGGCATCATCTCACCTGATGGTAAAGTAACGATAATGCCGAATACGAAAGCGGGCTTACCAAGATTCCCCAACGCAGTGGGGAACTGGCTACCTTATCTTCATGCCGAAACACATCAATGCTGTTAACGTTGATGTTTGGCGGCAAGACTTAGATAAGATGGAGGCATATGCCAGGAGGGCTGAGAAAATGCCCTACCACCAACCAAACCGAATCCACAAAGTTACACCCCGCCGGGAATCGAACCCGCGACCTCTTGAAGCGAGCGGACAAGCTACTACGCCGCCGTAAGCTTATCTTAAAGAACCCATACAAAATTCGCATAAAGATGAAGTTTTCATATAATATGGACAGCTAAGCAGCCAATTTTGTATTGTTTGTCAAAAAATTGTCTTAAGTATTCAGCATTCTGGTTCATTCGGAAAAGTTGTTCAGTTTCATGAGTGGATCCCATAATTAAAATTTCCAGGAGTGATATTTTTACACCTGTATAAGTAAAAATATCAGCCTGTGTATCACACATATCGAGCTGAAACTCACAACTAGACCTTGTTGGGTAAACAATATTTTCTCGTCTTTCAGATGTCCCTGACGTGAGAATGACAGCGTCTTTTTTTCTGAATATAAAAAAGTTTGCCAGCATAAATTACTCAGACTAAAAAGTCATTATAATAAATTTGCTACTTTGGTAAGGCGGAAAACACACTGCTCCGCTCACCGCGGCGAATTGCGGTGGAGCGGATTTAAACTTTGTACTATAAAATGTTGATTTGTATACAAAAACCACGGGGTACCACACACTGGTACCGCTTCTCCGCCCGGAGGCGCGATTCGCACGACGGATCCGCGCTCCCGGATGGCGACGCGGTAAGATTCGCTGGGTACCACACACTGACGCCGCTTCTCCGTCCGGAGGCGCGATTCGCGCGCGATCCGCGCAAAAACGAAACAGAACTACTGCTTCAGAACAGGGTCGGTAGGACAACAAATAGAGTCGTCTCAACTTTTTTTTTGTACTATGAGAACCAGAGACTAACAGAGTGTGTGGTACCTACTATCGCATAATAAATATGATAATATGTGATTTACTCAATAATGTTATTATTTGTAACGAAATAATGTAATAATGAAATAATAATCCTAAGTAGGTATATGATGTTATATTTATATTATGTTATATACACTGACTTGTAACTTGTGTTATTAAATAAATGCTCGGGGAGCGGGAGGGGGTGAGGCGGGGTGCGGGGGATGAGGTAGGGAATTCTAAAATAATAATATACCCTGAAAACGAAAAATATTGTTAATGAACCAGATATGTGAATTGTTAGACTAAGGATTCAATAAAAAAACCTCTTAGATTTTTTTTTATCTTTTGTTCCAACTACCAGACGATCTTACATCAACTCCCTGAGCGAAGCCGGGCCCTCCAGCTAGTGAAGATATATGTAGTTCACTTTGATGTTTTTCTAAGAATGTTTGCCGTAGTAAAAAATATTTTCGTTAAAAAATGAAGTAGAAACGACTTCACTATCAACTCTGTTCTAATCAAAACGCTGTGACGTGGAATGCCACAGAACACAAAGATAACAGTAAGTAAAGTACTCCTGCTACGCGAAAGTTGTTTAACATGAAAAAACGGGCAATTTGCGTTTATAATACTGATAATTTGCAATGAAATATTAAGAAATTAATATATTTATTAATCAAACCTTTTTCGTTATTCTATAACATACATTTTGTTGCTTCAATTTACTGAGTTTGCTTGCTGTTTTTCCATGATTGAATCTTTACGCTGTGGTTTTGCATACGCATAGGTCAAGTTAGACTGGACGGAAAACATAGTTATATGAAACCATCGCGACTTACCATTCAAGGTTGATCTCTGTTGACAAAGATGTATACGTATATATAGGATAAAGTACTACCCTGCTTTTTGGAAGGAGTATTGTATGGAATTCAGTTTCTATACCTATTCTTGTTCTGAGCTTGTTACAAACAAAAACAACCCTTGTTACATACATACACGTTCGAATATTAGATAAACGTATGACGAAAATCGTCGTGCACCGCAACTTCGGACTAAATTCGGACGGAAACCGCCCGACGGTGGCGCGGAATCCGCGCCTTCGTCGTGCACTGCAGCTTTCGACGAAATTCCGACGGAAACCGTCCTGTGGAGCGGATCGCTGCCGCATGCGAATTTCGTCGCTCCGCGCTCCCGTCCGAATTCCGCCTCAGTGTGATATCCGCGTAATGCTCAAGCAAAATGCAAGATGGCGCTAAAAACGAAATCCTCAGCTAAACAAAGCTTATCAGACTAGTTGAGATTGTAGTTACTGTCATTTCAGAAAGGTGGTGCTGAATTATACACTACTACATGCGTAAAATTTATGGTATTTTACGGCAGTTTTTAATGATATTACAGAAATAAATAATATAATTATATACATTTGGCGAAAATAAAACGTTGTAAAGTTTACGTTGGACAGATCAAATCAAAAATATTGTGTGTATTTGTATAGTTTTGACCGATGTAAATTTGTATGAAATAGGGTGACTGACGTTTAACCTTAAGTTGAAATTTTTTATTTTATACTATAGCGTGTGATTTATTTTTTGAAATAAATATTTGTAAATACTATTTTCTCTATTGCTTATGACAAATAACAGTCTTAATTTACCCTCATACATAACATTCTTACTTTCACTTGCTTAGATAGATACTTACTACATACATATATGTAAAAGTATTTTCAGAATTGCTTTCTATCAAGTTTGCTTTCAATAAAAGAAGTATAAAGAACCTATATACTTAGGTAATGATTATGTTCACTAGATGTTCACTAAGTTCACTTTTTTCGTACACTTACTACTTTCATGGGTATTTTACGTAACTGTATACTTACGGTAACATACAAAACGAGTATTCTTACATAAACTATATTTTTTATTGTCTTGAACAATATCACTATAAGTAGTCACAGTTGGCTGTGTCCCTCACCATGCGATAATAAACACGTCTCACCGTAGGTTTCCTGGGCTCCGGACGGGATTTCAGACCGCATAATATATGCATTTTTCCCTAAATAAAAATGCTTATTATGCGTCTATCCCGTCCGGAGCCCAGGAAATCATTTCTGCATGGTGATTCACAACTGAACGAAACAGTGTCGATGCGCCATATTTAAAAACTGGCACCGACGTTATCGACACAAAGCAGGTGGCTTCGGGACACGTGCTGCCATCTAGTGACTACTTTTCGCATATCCGCACTACGAAAGTCAAATGCCTATCTCACCGTGTTTCCTGGGCTCCGGACGGGATAGACGCATAATAAGCATTTTTATTTAGGGAAAAATGCATATATTACCAGAGTCTACTATTAACTCTTGGTCTTCTTGTTATTTTGATAATTAAGTTCTTAAATAGAGTAAAACTTAATTTCATTTTTTTATTGCATTATGTTTTCGTATTCATATAACTTTGTACTAATTACCGACAAGTGGACCTTTTTCCAATTCTTTGTTTACATTGAAATTACTTATTTTATAATGTTACAAATATAAGTTGATTTCATGCAGAATAACTTGAATAGTTAGTTTTTTATTTCATTATGTTTACTCACTTTATACTAAACACCGACAAGTGGACCTTTATACTAAACTATCTATCAATCCTTTGTTTAGATTGTAATTGTTTATTTTATAATGTTACAAATATAATTATAAGTTGATTTCATGCAGAATATCTTGATTTACATAAATTAATCAAAATCGATGTAACAAACAAGTAGAAGTGTTTATTTTTCAATCAAACTTTAAAAAATCTTTTTCTCAAAACAAGCTTTTTTAGAGTTTCAACTTTTAATGTCTGATTTAAAAAAAATGCCAATTTTTGAATATTGTTTGTAATCCATATTATCAATTGATAATTCTAAATTCCGAATCTAGTCTTTAACTCAATACCCCACACTACTGGAGCCTTTTTTCTTGGACGCCCACAAATGTCATGCAGCTGCGTAAATTCTCCCGATCAGTTTCGTTACGTGTGTGGAAAGGTCACAACAGATAGCAAAAAAAGTTTTTTACTCCGTATACCTATTGAAGAGTGTTATTTAAAATATTTAAAATTTGTTGCCAATCTAGATAAATCGTGGGGGTCACATGTATGCTGTACAACAACAAAAACCTAACCGATTGGTCTCTTAAAAAAATTGTGATGCCGCTGCCCTTTACGAAACCGGTCATTTGGCGTGAACAAAAATATCACATTACTGACTGCTATTTTCGTGTCTTTAACAACCCATATCGTCCCCACTGCAGGGGGCACGGATCTCTTCCCATACTTCGGGAAGGTTAGGCCATACTCCACACACGGGGGCCAAGTCTGGATTGATGGAGCTTTGGGGCTAGATGCCAACCCTAGTGTCAGAAGTTTTCAAGCCGCCCGCCTATAAGGCCTCCGACATGGCTTAACGACTACCATCTAGTGATAGCAGCCGGCAGCAACGGCTTAACGTTCCCTGCAAAGCACGGAAACGGTCGAGATAAATGCCACTAACATACGTTAGTCTTGTTTGGGCAGCGGTCGAGAGCGGACGCAGCCGCGCCGTTGTCGCCGCGCGGTCCGTCCGGCGCGGGCGCGCTTTTGTTTAGAAACTCCTTTGTTTCGTTTATTGCAGGACCCTTGCCACGTACGTACGTAGTACTATTATCTAATCTGTGCCCTTGCGCCCGAGCGCATGCGCATCCTAATCGCAGTGTGACGTAAATTAAGTTCGAGGTTTAAATTAAGATTTATTGACAATAAATTGTGATAATATCGTATAAACACCGCCGCAGTGCATACGCGAAAATTCAAATGTGTTTTGCAGAGGAGAAGAAAACAACCATATGGAACCCGGTGAGACCGTTCTGATTTTGCAATGCATGATTTGTACTGATAACATTTGCAATCTGTAAAACTTTTTAAAACATACGATTACCTCCTGGGGTTAATGATGCAATCAGAGTTTTTGAATGATGATGGTAGAAAGCAATTACATCGGAGATGATCTATCTCTGTTTGATATGAGTTTTTTAATAGATAGAAGAAGACCTAGGTAGGGATACTACACTACTACAGGTACTTGTTTACATTGTTCACTTAACACAATTTATATGAGTGTGATTATTTGTGCGTGCCAAGTGTCATGAGTGTGTTTTTTATTTGTTTCACGTGCTCTTGTTGTGCTCCTTGGTTTTTCTCGTGTCATTAAAGCAAGTTAAAAGCGAAGCTAATTATAAAATCCGTAAGTGTACACCTTTCAAAAAAGTTTCGTTTTAAGGTTAAACGTCAGTCACCCTATTTCATACAAATTTACCTCGGACAAAACTATACAAATACACACAATATTTTTGATTTTATCTGTCCAACGTAAACCTTACAATATTTTATGTATATAATTATATTATTTATTTCTGTAATATCATTAAAAACTGCAGTAAAATATCATAAATTTTACGCATGTAGTGGTGTATAATTCAGCACCACCTTTCTGATATTACAGTAACTACAATCTCAACTAGTCTGATAAGCTTTGTTTAGCCCAGGATTTCGTTTTTAGCGCCATCTTGCATTTTGCTTGAGCATTACCAAAGTAGCAAATTTATTATAAAGACTTTTTAGTCTGAGTAATTTATGCTGGCAAACTTTTTTTATATTCAGAAAAAAGACGCTGTCAGTCTCACGCCAGGGACATCTGAAAGACGAAAATATTGTTCACCCAACAAGGTCTAGTTGTGAGTTTCAGCTCGATATTTGTGATACACAGGATGATATTTTTACTTATACAAGATGTAAAAAGATCACTCCTGGAAATTTAAATTATGGGATCCACTCATGAAACTGAACAACTTTTCCGAATGAACCTTAAGAATGCTGAATACTTAAGACAATTTTTGGACACACCATACAAAATTGGTCGGTTAGCTTACCATATTATATCGATGGTGGAAATGTCAAAGGGCTTAAGGGACAAATCCTCATTTTATAGGCGGGGAAAAACAAAATTTTTATAGAAAAAATTACATAACTTTTTTACTTTTAAAGCTATCGACTTGGTTTAAAGGACATAAATATTTATTTTTTGGAGCTGAACTGTATCCAAGTATTTAATTTAACCTAAATAGCATAATTTGCGAGATAATGTCCTTTAAGAAACTGTATTTTCATGATGTTGTCCCTTAAAACGAAAAAAGAAAAGAAGTGAAAAAGTAACTAGGACTTAAAAGACTGCAATATACTTATCGATAGGGCGACAACTTCATTCTAAATACAGAAATGTATCCTTTATGCCGTAAATGGGTTTGAATGTTCCAATTATTTTTGGTGACAGGGCTAGCACCTGTGACTATATTTTGTTTATTAGGTGGATTTGGGGATTCAGGGTATTTTAATGATTTATAAAACAATGTTTTTTACAACGACATTCTGTACACATGGACTTTGCATCAGCGCGCTGTAAACGGCACAGCAAAAGTGTGCTCAAATACGATGTGCGCACACTTTTTACCTTAGTCGTGTTTTGAGCGTAAAGCAGTAAGGATGCCGAAGTGTGTCGTGAAAAAATGTCGAAATAACACTCGAACGACCCTAAAAAAAGATGGTGTGACCTACCACCGGTAAGTTGATTTTATTTATAAAAGATAACACGCGAAAATGTGTATAAAAGAGTAGAAAAGCACTGAAATTTCAATAAATTACGTAAATTATTAAGGAGTATTCCTATTCTTTTCTTTCACGTGCGCCAGCAAGAGACATGCGTCAGTACGCGACAAGAACATAGTCATAAAACAAAAGAGTGGAGTCGCTTTTGTTTAAATGTTTTAAGTGTAAAAGTCATACTGCCGAACGGAAGATAATATTTTTCGAGTGTATGTGTAAATGTTATTAGGTTTTTAAATAATAATAATATCCGGAACAAAAGTGAGGTGGTTGATCACGTGCACCGGCTGTACTGGCTTCGATATGTTGGATCGGCATCCGTGTAGCACCCATCCCAGGCTCGTTAGAGAGGCGACAGGTCGAGACTCGCTTCCGCTGCGTACGTCTCGGGACACGATCAGGTGCCAGTTGTCTTGCTCTATCAGCAGTGACGGCTTCGCAGATTCGTACGTGAGTTCGTATGGCACGTCTTCTAGGTGCGGACAGTCTTCTAAGTCCTTCTGTATGACGACTTGTGGTGCCAGATTCAGTTTTTCTATGGTGGACGCGGGCATGTCTTCATACTCGCGGCAGTAGAGTCCTCTTATCTTCAACTCGAGCCGTCGGGAAGATGCATCCTTCATTAGATGGCCTCCTACTCCCTCGATATCCAATACCTCTCTGGGGCCTCTCGCACCGATGTCATCGGCTACGCTCTTCTCAATAAGCGTAACGGTGGAGCCCTCGTCGAGTAGAGCGAAGAGTTTCTTTGTTCCCTTTGGTCCAGATATTTCTACTGGGGCGATCTTCAGGTAGGCTGTCGTGGCTACCAATGTGTTGATCGAAGCTATATTCTTTTCTTTGTTTTCAGGTTCTTTTTCCTGTTTCCCAGTTGCCGTTTCGCCATGCAGTAACACGTGATGCCCACGCTTACATTTGGCACAAGGTTTCGCCTTACAATTGAAACTTCTGTGCCTTGCATTTCGTAAACAGCGAAAGCATACGCGAGTTTTTCTAACGATCTCCCATCTCTTTTCCACATCAGCGTTAGTGAATATCACGCAGCTCTTCAGTTGGTGGTCCTTTTCACACGCGGGGCAGACGTCATCTTCCGTCTCTTTCTGACGATGCATAGCGATGACATGTTGCATCTCTCTCTCACATGCTTCGTCTTCGTCGCTCGTAGTACCGCTATCATCGTCGGAATCGCAACTTGCTATCATCTCTGCCGTTGCGTTTACCCGGCGTGTCTTCCTAGTTTCGCTACCATTCGACTCTCGTTTTACGCGCGTCGTGTCATTAGCTTCGAATTGGTCGGCGATTTTGATCAAAAATGTTATCGGCTGGTCTTCGTTCGCGGCCCTGTAGTCAAACCACCTGAAGCAAATGATGGCGCTCATTTTCTCGATGATTTTCTCCGATATCCGCTCGAGTGCAGGAAGTTTGGTATCTGCATCTGTACGACCGTGGCTACCATGTTGGCCACTACACCAGCGAACCGATGTCTCTCGCATCTTCAGTCATCGGTCGTAGTCGCTCGATGTTTGCCATCTCGTTCTTTATCATGTAGGAAGGGCGGCCAAATCTTCTTTCTAGCGCGGTGAGGATCTCGTCTGGGTTGCTGGCTGTGTAGAACATCGCTTTGACGGCGTCCCTTGCTCTGCCTTGAACCGCGCGCCGCAGTCTCGCCACGTTCTCCACGGCGCTGAAGTACGTCTCCGTGTCCCGGTAAGTGGCGCGGAATGCTATCCATTTGATTCGTTCTCGACCGGTTGGGGCGCGCTCTCCTTATGCTTCTCCCATGCCGCCGGCCGCGGCTATGTTGCTTCCACCTCAGTAGCAATAGTGCAGCTGTCCGACCCACTAGTGTACGCGCTCAGTGACGATAACCTCTTCGTCACTGCTCTCGGCGTCGGTGTCATCGATCTGCAGCAGCTCCAAACGCAGTCGAGCGCAGTCGGCAGTGGCGCGCGCCTTCTCCAAATTGAGCTTTTCTAGCTCCAGTTGGGTTTGTAGTTCAGCCCTGCGGCGCCCCGCTTGTGACTTGGCCCCTCTCGACTTGCTTGGTGGCTTCACTGAAGTGAGCTTCCTAGTTGCTTCCGCATCTTTCGCACCTGTCTCTTTCTCTCGTATAGGTGCGTCTCCCTCTCTCGGTGGCTGTGCCTTGGCGCCGCTTTTGCTCGTCTTGCTCATCGTTGTTTTGTTCGTCGCGGTCGACTTCTCAGTGGCGGTTGAATCTGTACCCGAAAGAGTGGCCTCGGAGCTGGTCTCCGTACCAGTTTCCGTGCCCGTATCAGTGCCAGTTTCGGTGCTCGTTTCCGAACCGCTCGCTACGTTCCCTCTACCCGACTCTTCAGTTTCCTCGCTTTCTCCCCTTTGCGACCTCGTCTTCATCTCTCTGCAACCGGACCGGCTCTTCTGCACGGCGCGGTGCGATGAAGAAACAGCCTTGAGAAAGGCTGCCCACCACGTACTAAGCCTCGAAAAAGACTATGGCAGTCACTCTCGCAGCGACCGGGTTGGCACCGTTAGGTGGCTCGCTCAAGAGCCTAAATACCAACCAGGTTGAAACTAAGATTGTTAGAAACTGGGTAAGACGAATTGAGACAAATCGGATGTCCTCTTCTTCCCCACGGAGTTGACCTCTCGGCGACGGTGTAGAACCGACGATGATGCTCAGCTCTGGACGACGGCGCCTCCTCTGCGATCTTGAAGTCAGCTATCTTCTTTTTTCTTACTTGAGAATCTTCTATAAGTAGCTTCTTTCTTCTATAAGGATCTTCGACCTTCTTTCTTCGATAATGAAGCTTCTTTTCTTCGATAATGAAGCTTCTTTTCTTCGATAATGAAGCTTCTTTTCTTCGATAATGAATCTTCTTTCTTCGTAACTGGTTCTTCTTTCTTCATATCCGGCACTCGATGAACCAGACACTGTGGTGGACTGTAGAAATAAAACTCCCAGATTTGAAGTTAATGCCGCCGCCACAGTGAGAGAGAATCGCTGAGATCGCAGAGAGCGAGCATGACTGAGGGCCGTTTTTATATGTAAGTTTTTAGGCTCGCAATTGGTGGGTAACCTACTGACGGGCGGTACTTTATTGAACAGAGACAACATATTACACATTTTATAACATAGAAACAACACGGTAAACATTAGAAAATAGAAACAAAACATTAAAACGATACAATAATAGCAAAAAAACAATATGTGAGGTCTAACCTCGTATTAAAATAAAAAACTTATAAAATTTAGAGCTTACAAATTATATTTACAAATGTATAGGTCGGTCGCTAACAGTAAGGGATGTGTCTAAAAATAAATTAAAACACATTGGTAGTATGTCCCATGTAACTAACTACGTGTCCAATAAGCCCAATGAGTACGACTCCGAAATATGTGAATATAGATTGTAACTACCATGTTAGTTTCGAAATTACCTTTAAGCATTATACATAAAGGCTTTTGACGTTACGTCAATTTTTAGTCTCGTACGTGGCTCATAATACCAAAAATGAAAAAAGAAACACATTTTCAAAATTCGATATCTAGCTCAATTTTTGGCACAGAGAAAATTTAAATATACCAATCGATAGAGCTTGAAAAATAGATAAGAACTACATTAAAAAGTGATTTTCGAGAAAATGTCCCTTAAGCCCTTTGACATTTCCACCATCGATATGAAAACATAATTTTTATGCGAATTTTGTATGGGTTCCTTAAGATAAGCTTTACAGTTTCATAAATAGAACAGCCTGTTAAAGTTTCCGGAAGTTACACCCTGTATAAGGTGCATTCAAAAATTTTTGACTCATACCATGCCCCATTTAAAATTTTAACCGCCTCCGCTTGTCCGCTCGCTTCACATCAGGAGGCCGCTGGTTCGATTCCCGGCGGGGTGTAAATTTCTGGATTCAGTTTGGTTGGTGGTAGGGCATTTTCTGAGCCCGCCTGGCATATGCCACCATCTTATCAAAGTCTTGCCGCCAAACATCAACGTTAACAGCATTGATATGTTCCGGCATGAAGGTAAGATAACCAGTTCCTCACTGCGTTGGGGAATCTTGGTAAGCCCGCTTTCGTATTCGGCATCATCGTCACTTACCATCAGGTGAGATGATGCCAAGGGCTTACCAATTGAGGGTAAAAAAAAAAGATGATAGCTAACCAGGCAGGCTCCGAGAATGCTCTACTCCCGACCAAACGGAGTCTTACATCGACTCCGCGAGGAATCGAACCCGCAACCTCCTGATGTGAAGCGAGCGACTAGACAACGGAGGCGGTTTTCCGGGAGTATTATTATTGTCTCGTTTGATAAAAAGTAAGTAGTTACCAGCAACCACGTGATACAACCCGAACCTTAGATATGTAGATTTTCATACACGGAAAGTAAAATCCCGACAAAAACATTCACATATCAAGTAAAAAGTCTTACACGTCAATATTTATAGACTCGACTGTAAAAAGTAATGAATTCCCGCCATGTAGCACCAAGTTTCAGGTTATAGAATAATTTATTTCTCAAAAAAGGATAAACAGTTATTCACTTACACAATATTTTTTGTCACCAAAATATATTCCTAAACATAGTCGTCTATGTACAAAAACCTCGTTTTATTCAAACTCACTTGTCAAACATGGTTATGATAAATTTTTCCAAAGTATTTTGGCGCTTTCAATGTCTCCACAAGACAGGCATTCCAGGCTTCGAACGCAGTTTTCTTTTCTCTTCAATTAAAGGCTAAAAAACAGTATCACTCCCTATCAGAGCATGAAGTATGGGCAGCATTGTTGCTTTTTATGTTCTTGAAATTGTGACAAAATCTTATTTTTACATACATTTTGTAAATACGAAACTCATAATTTAATTCTATTACAAGACCAAAAAAGGAATAATGTTGTCCTCATTCTATGCTCTAACAGGGTGTAACACCGTTCCAGCCTCGTTCACCTCACCGTTCAGCCAATGGAGGAGGAAAGAAAACTTTATCAACTTTCATCTGTATGGATAAAATAAATTGAAGAAATTAATAAAAAAATGAATCTATTTTTCTCGACAATGAAAACGAATTTCATGCTGCCACTTCACGAAAGTAATAAGGGGGCCATTCCCTATGACATATACATAAAAATTATGGTAATCTGTGATTTCTAAGTTTGATACTCTCCTTAGCTTGCGGAGGCACTACCGTGACTCCAAATAGCGTAAGACTTGGCTTGCAAAGGCTTGCAAGGCCGTGAATCCACAAATTTTCGACATCACTTCGTATCTCCTTGCATGATACGTATCTCCTTGCAGGCTATTGCTAGGCAACGTTGTTATTCAATAAATGTTATGTGACTGAACAGATATTTTATGTTTTTAATATTGGCGACGAGGCCAATACAATGGATTTAAAGAAATTAAAACGTACAAGAAGCTCAGTACAGTTTATTAACACGCACAGAAAATGTACTCGACACTCAAGACCCAAGTAAGTATATAGCCCCGCTTGGAGTCACTCGACAAAACAATAACGAAATTTCACGAAATACGGAACAACATAGAACTAGAAACCGAAGATGAACATCTTGAGGAAGAAACCTTCTA
Source organism: Coleophora deauratella (assembly GCA_958295455.1). NCBI lineage: Eukaryota > Metazoa > Arthropoda > Insecta > Lepidoptera > Coleophoridae > Coleophora > Coleophora deauratella. The sequence continues at coordinate 11,212,512 of OY282388.1, forward strand.
CAGATTCGAGTTTGAGGAGTTGTGTATAGCACTGAAAACTACATTACTAAAACTAAGTATTACTTCACCACTCAAGCTGTCTCCCCTGGTGTCCTGATTCGCGGGGGAGATGTGATACATATCTCCTTGCAGGCAATGCTATGAATGATTGCTATGCGACATTGTTATTCAATAAATGATTTTTTTCTTTTAAAAAATCTTTTCTTTTATCGCTCTTGGGTCTTGTTATTTACATATTTACTTATGTTCATACTAAATAAAAAAATAAAAAGACAAAAACAAAGTCTCGTAGGATACGAACCCGGACCTAAAAGCAATAACGTAAAAAGTTCGTACAAAATTTGCTGCTTGCACCTCTGGGTTATAGACTACTTATAGAAGTAAGTCAAAAATAAGCATCATATACGTAAAAAAATTATGTATGTGTGCGTAATTTGAGCCCTTATTTATACGAGATAAACGCAAAACTATAATTGTAAGGGGACAAATATATCGAAATCCTTATTTAATTAACATTATTATGGTTTATTAGCGTACATTGATCTTGTAACTGCTCGCTGTTTTACGTAATATGGTTTAGGGTTATTTATACTATTTTTAAATCGAAAAACCAAGTTATAGTCAGATTAACGCCATCTATCGGATTTTTTCGACCAGGGAGCACTAACGTTTAACCTTAATATCAAGAAGCTTCAACACAGCAGGACATCAGTTGCGGATTCTGAGAACCCAAAAATATTATGAAAAACAAATCCTCGCTACCTACTCAAGAATTTCTAACAACGAGGAAGAAACATCTGTAGGCCATAAGAATAATGGCCAATGGCACTAAACGTTGATATGCGAACAAAAAGACAAACCCAAAAGTGTGAATGTGTTTATTTTATTTCGTTTATAACAAACAGTGCTGCGTGTGTGTGTGTTTGTGACATGTAAGTTTTTTGTGGAAATAATATTTTCTGTGCATTTTAAAATATCATCTCTAGACTGAGAGTGAAGTGTATAGTGTATACAGATAATGCAGTGTTATGTGATACCGAATTAGTGCACTAAAAATCATAAATACATAGTTAGTTTCAACTTCAGGACTGTGCTGTTACTTTTATAAATTGCTGTGCTGTATTGTATTTTAGACAATACATGAGACAGCCTTAAGTTACAGTTAGGCGACGAGATTCCCAGGAACGCAAACAGGATGTGAAAAATGAGTATTTTTATGAATACCACTTTCTGTGCCTTTGAATTGTATAATATTGCGCCGCCTGCAGCTTTCAAAAGATTCGCCACATCTGGTCTGGCATGGTTAGTAATAAAGTTAAAGTTGTAACAAAAACCAAGAAACCATTAGAGTGGATAGTGTACCTACGAGAACAAAGCTTTAGGCCCGATTCAATAACATCAAAATTACGAGACATTCGACGAAACACGGAAGATACAACTCCGAAAAAAGGATAAACAGTAGGGTGTCCCTTATTTTTCTAAGTTATTATTTTTTAACGCATAGGCTCTAATTTTGTGTATTTGCCCCTAAAATACTCGGAAATAAATTTTTACCTTATTTGGAGCACTGCAACCCGTGCCGACTTGAGCGGGAACATGTTCATACAAGCCCCTACGCAAGTGCCGTGCGGGCGCGCTCGGTTTGTCACTTACTCTCGGATTGTCGCGTAACTAACACGTAATATTTTATATTTCGAAGATGTCAGTGGTACTGAGAAGCGCTAAAAAGAGTATTTTCTTGGTTGGTGAGGTGCATCACCAAATAACGGGTGCAAAATTGCCGTCTAATCGACAAGTTCTCGCAGTTCTATTTTTTAATATTCGCGAAGTGAAACTGACTGTCAATGAAAGAGCAAATCTTGTAATACGGGAGTGTATTATATTCTGGGAAAAGGCTAGAATACCTACCAAAGCTCTTCCTAACTGTGTGAAGAAGCTTGTGGATCTTTATCAAGTCTGGCGAGAGCTTCAAAAAAACCGCAAAAAATCACAGGATGTTTTTAAACGCCATGAGGAGGATTTTCTAAAGGATTTGGATACTTTATTTGATATCGCACACGCTGATGCTCTTAAAAGGATGAAAATTGAAGAAGATAAAATTTTCCTACAAAAGCAAAGAGAGCCAGGGCGCCTTGGTTGCTTGGCAGGTGTAGACAAAAAGTTAGCTGAGAAGGAAGAAAAGGCAAGGCAGAGAAAACTAGAAGAGGAGAAAAGGAGGCTCCAGCAAATGACTTCAGCGAGCTCATTGACATCTTCTACTTCACACAGCTTAACACCACCACAAGAACTACATGAAGGCCAATTTACCAGCTCTGAAGAAAGCCTGGAGGAACCTTTGCCTGCCACATCTCAATCTGAAAGTTCGGTAACTACTACAAAAAGAGGAAGGAAAGATTTTATCACACCTAAGTTAGTTGCAGCTTTAGACAGATGTCAACTAAGCATAAGAGATTCAGTTTATATAATTCAAGCAGTAATAGACGCACTAGGTCTTTGTTGCGACGACTATCCAATTAACAAATCTTCTATTCAACGTATTCGAACACAGATAAGAAAGGATAGAGCAGAATCTATAAAATCCGATTTTCAGAATAACGTGCCAGAAGTAGTTACAGTTCATTGGGATGGAAAATTGTTACCCGGCCTAGATGTGAGAAGTTCTAAAGAGGAACACCTGCCGATCCTTATTTCCTTTGGAGAGAAGGAGCAACTTCTTGCAGTACCAAAACTAGATAGTTCTTCCGGTAAAGATCAAGCTAAAGCTGTTTCAAACGCGCTTCATGATTGGAACCTTACTGATAAGGTTCAAATTATGTGTTGTGATACAACAGCATCTATAATAATACAGGGCGCATAAATGGAGCTTGTGTGCTTTTGGAACAAAAATTAGAAAGAGAATTATTACTGTTTGCTTGCCGCCATCATGTGTATGAATTGGTCCTCAAAAGTGTATTTGAATCAAAGATTCACCAAGTCACTAGCAGTCCCGATATCCCACTATTCAAAAAGTTTAGAGACAGCTGGAAGAACATTAATCCTGAGGCTGTCGAATCATGCATAGATTTCGTTAAACAGCATCTTTCTGATGCGACCATTAAGGGATTGCTGACCTTTTTCAAACATGAACTGCAGAACTCCATCGTACGGGACGATAATCGAGAACTAATCGAGCTATCCATTATTTACTTGGGAGGAGATAATGAGGGTAAAATTAAAATTCGTCCTCCTGGCGCAATGCATCAATGCGATTACTTTGAGGAATAAAACTGTTTTTTATGGTTTGTTTTAGGTTTTTTGTTACTTCTGAATAAAAATACTTAACTAAACGCAAAGTTGTAATTTTAATTAAGAAAACAGATTCGATGGACAGCATCCGATTACAAACTGCTTCTTCTGGATGCCAGCACATACCCAGATTTAGAGAACACCCTTTCCAAAGGGACTAACTTTGCTGGCACTTACAAATATTTGAGCGCTAAATCGTTCAATGGCGTTAAATGGTTGTTGCTTCTCTAAAAAGTGCCATCACTTGCAGCCTCTACTGCAGTTTCAGCTTCATCATACTGAGGCCCTGTCTCCAAATACATGGGCAGTATTTTAACTCCGGACGCAGAGTGGGATGTCTGTTTTGTGACATAAAGTCGATCGTCCTAAAGTTACAATTCATAACATGTTTGACATAAAAATCCATGGTCACAATAATTAAGTTGCATAAATTGATTACCATAATAGTCGATTATTATAGGACTCTGTAGTCATAAAGTCATTTCTTATATTAATCTGAAGTCAGAACTTTTAAGATCCTAAACCTTATTGTCCTAGCGATAATATTCCCTTAACGCTTTGGTTTCTAAGTTTCGTGCGATAAATTCGACAGTCCTAAAAAGTGAAGACCACTTCCCAAAATAGTAAGCTGTGATTACTATGCTGTATGTCAATTATTGCATGCCTGAAAGGCAAAATCACTTCAGCAGCCCTAATATAATGCGAGACCGAGCGCAGCGAGCTCCAAAATTCGGAGCAACCCGACATGGATAATTTAGGTTCGGAAAATGCGAAGCCAAGCTCGCCTCTCTTTACAGTCCTAATGTTAGATTAATATGAAAACCTAGATAGGAGTCCCGTAAACGTAGGACCTTCAACTGCATGCTTACTTGCTTGCATGCCTGCCTGATTGCTTGCTTGCATGTAGGGTTTGCATTATCCGTTAAAATTTATTATCCGGATAAAACGGATATTTAATTTCATAATATCCGGACATCCGGATAAAACGGATAATATGGATAATTTTGAAATACTTTAAGAGTTAATAGTTTACTTCATTAAATGTCTTTTTAAATAGGGTGTATGGGAGTAAAATGTAACAAACACATAGCCACCCATATTATTCTATTTCCAAGACCGTCAAAACAGAATAAAGTAAGGATTTATTTCAATAAATTCTTAATTATACGGACACTCATTTATTTATATCGCAATTCGTGACTTAGAGCGAACGCATACATGAAGTAAATCTATTCTAGAAGACTTCTTCAAGCTCTTGTACCTCAGCTTCTAAAAATACAATCGCTTTTCTCATGTGACTAGTATTTTTATTGACATCCTGCGAGATAATTCCTCACAGACGATGAGACCCTCTCTCCGTGACTTTTTATTATCGACCATGCATCGAAAGATGGCCAATAAGGAGAAGTAGGTTCTCACATGGTTCTCACTAACCAGCAACACTAACTTCCGTCAACCAGTACCACTTCCAGTCATTCATGAGGTCAGGAGCAAATAATAACCCTGACATGAGCTCCTTCCCATCGACTGAATGCGGAGCTAAACAGAATTCCCGGCGCACCTTTCACTAAGTGTAGAAGTGGTTCGGGCATTAATTGCCTCCTCAAGAGTGAGGGTACAAACATGTAGAAGATACCCTGGTGCCAATAACAACAGAAGTTTCACCAGCACCAGATGTCGTGCTGAACACGATATTTTTCCACTGCACCTACGCTTGTGGTACCGTCAAACGGGGGAACTTGGGACATTTTTGAACTTTAACGTACAAAAAATAATATTTAAAATAATCAAATGAAGTTTTTAGATTTTCGTAGACTTCAGTGCCGATATATAACAAAATATTCATAATACGATCACTCAATATTTCCATGGGTTCCTTCTTTTTTTTAAAAAAAAGGCCTTGTCCAAAGTTAGCACCTATAGTGGGGTAAGATGAGACAGACCTTTGTTGACCGTTTTAATCCAAGTTAGAAACGATACGGGTAACATGAACACAGAAATTTCGAAAACACTCTTTTTTTAAGGTAAAATTATCAAGTTCTACAATTTTTCAAATATTATTTTGGTCAAAGAATTTGGAACAGTGTGACCAACACTGTAACTTTTTTAAATGCCTCTTTTCTTTACCTTTCAAATGATTTATGGGTGCGTTCTTTATTTACTAAAATGTTAAATTAAGAAAAATAAAAAATACCATTATTTATTAACCGCTTATTTCAGTTTACAATTACTAAAAAAATCTAACAATATAGTTATTATCACACGTAATCAGTCTTGCTCAGCGTTAATTAGGCTCGACCTAAAACTTTTCTTAAATTCTAATGACATAAAACAAAGAAACAAACTATCAACGAAAAACAAAATACAACAAACAGCGCCTTGCAAAAGTAAATAATTGAAATTAAGAACAATTAAATTTTAGAATATAATTAGAGAACACGTGACGTCCTCTTGAGATCTGGCGCGGAAAAACTTTTTCCACCACTTGCTCAGGTCTAATAAGCTGATCGTCTTCTACTTGGGGAAAAACGAAAGTGTTATCCATTTTTGTTGACTTTCTCATAAATCTTACGTATAGATGAGTGTCTGGTGACTTATCCAGGACTTGGCCAATGAATCTTTTCTCTACGCATTTTTTAGTTCCTTTATTATATATGAATCTGGCAATTATAAAGTCCCCTTTACAAAAACCTTGATTTTGATCGGTTTCTCCATAAATAAGTGCAGCCTTTTTATGGCATTCTTGTAGTTTATCAGTCTTAGAAGTACTTGGCAATGGTTCACAATTTTCTTTATTCCATATTTGTAGTGACTGTGAGTTCAAAATTGATAAGTCCTCATTATTATCATGTAAAGGATCTGTTTCTCCATAAATAAGTGCAACCTTTTTATGGCATTCTTGTAGTTTATCAGTGTTAGAAGTACTTGGCAATGGTTCACAATTTTCTTTATTCCATATTTGTAGTGACTGTGAGTTCAAAACTGACAAGTCCTCATTATTATCATAATCTTCCCCTTCGTCAATATCCAAGAACTCAATCAAGTCTTCTTCATCATCTGAATCCCTTAAAGATATAGTTGCATCAGTATCTGTTTCTTGATCGGACTCTTTTGGTTTAGTTTTTCTCTTAGCAATATTTTTTTCTGATTGCTTGTCTTTTTCTGTAGGATTTTCATTTTCTGTATTGACCACGCTACATCCCGGTTTTATATTTAGCCTCTTCTTTTTTATAATACGTTGTGGTTGCGTCTCTTTTGCTCGTGTTTCTTTGAGATATTCTTTCAAGGAGTCTACCCATTCTTGAGGATTTTCAGCGCTCGTTGAGACAACAGTTTTTGGCAATCTTTTTAATACTTCATTACGGTTAAGAGGAACTAGACCAGATCCCTTAAAGCCAGCTTTCACATTATCTTGCATTTTGTCAGTCATCTCATCTAGACATTTCTTGAGTAGACGGGGAAAGGTATCCTTCGGAATCACCCCGCGATTTTTGGTCTTCCAGTTTAGCAAAACTTGACTCCACTTAGTTTTAAGGGGTTTGAAGAAAGCTACGTCAAGGGGTTGGCACAAACCAGTGCTGTTAGCAGGCAAAAGAACAAATTTAATATTTTCTTCGAGACATTTTGTTATTACCCAGTTGCTGATATGGCTCGCTAAATTATCACCGATCAGAACCTTGTGTTGCTTCTTATCGAACTTTTTAAAATATGGCAAGGCAACGCTTTTGAACCAATCCTCGAAGGTTTCCATAGTAAACCAACCACTTTTAGTTCTATTGTAAACGGTTCCGGAAGGTCCTCCTTCGGTCCACGTATTGTAAAGATGTTCGGCTTTATAATTAATGTATATGGGCAATACGTGACCATTTCCAGCGCATGAAAACATCACAGAGGTGCTGGATTTAGAAGAATCTATAATTTTTTCAGGATGTCGACAAGATCTACGGACAATAACACGTTGGCGTTTTGGGTCGTCACATAAATTCGTCTCGTCATAGTTGACTATATGCTGAGGTTCTACATTTTTAAGTGACTTTTCGAGATTATCGAAGTATTCATTTATCGTATCAGCATCGACAGCAGCTCTGCACCTTTTTATGTTTTGGCTAAGGCGCGATGTAAGACTTCCATGATGCCTTCTGATAAAACAGTTCACCCAATCTTCGCCAGGAAAGTTATTTTTAAATCGGCTCTCTGTGACTCCCTTGCGATCCAAGTGTGCTTTTACCAAGCACCGAATATCATACTTTGTAAGTGGAAAACCCCAGTCTCCAGCAACCGCTATGCACTCAACTAGAACTAATTCGTCAGCTTCTGAAAAAACTGGAGGACGGCCATATTTTCCAGTATTTTTGTTGTTCATATGCCTGGATAGTGTTGAACGTGGAACATCATATTTTTCAGCTACAGACCGTAGTTTTTCACCATTACGAATGGCTAGTAGGGCTTCATTCAACTTTTCCTTTGAATAATAAGCGTAAGCCCGCTTTCCGATGGCTCGAATATATTTTCGTGGCATGGCATCTGAAAATTTTATGAATTTTAATAAAAATGTCAAACTTGGGACAATATGGGTAACTTGAGACATGTGTCCTAATTTACCCCGTCATGAACGCATCCAAATGTTTTCCAAATTATTATTTTTGTAGTTGGCGATACTAAATTAAGAAAAAAACACAGCTATTGACAATAAATTGAGGTTATGTTTCACTATTATATCAAATTATTTTGTGTAACTGATACTCGTCTAGAATGAAAGTTATTTGCAAGCAATTTAAAAGCTTTTTAATAGAATATTTTAACGTGGTAATTTTGTTAAGTTTATTGTATAATTACAGTTTTTTACTTACCTGAGGTAGGCGTTGTTGTTTTCTTCTCGAGATGGCAGTACAAAAGGCTCGTAAACACCGCTGGTGTTGCCAATATGAGTAGTTAAAACACTGATACATCTGTGTCCCAAGTATTACCCTAGGCCTAAGTTCCCCCGTTTGACGGTAGTGACAAATGTGGATGCAGGAAAGCAATGCTGAACTGTTCTACGGCGTGTCTCCACTGACAAGGGAAATGCCTCAACGGCGCCGAGGTATCTGTTGACGAGGACGACGATACAGACGACGTAGAACCCCTTCAGTAAGAATCACACACCACTAGGGTACATTTGATCCCCCCAGATCAAGTCTCCCACACTGCTAGAATCAAGTCTCCAAGTGGGGACACTTGGTACAAAACGCTTTCTTGCAAAAATAACAATATTTATCGGGTTTGTGCATAAATTCTTGGACACTCAAATATTTATATTCAACACATAATATTTTTCATAAATGAAAATCATTTAATCAACAATGTAATAACCATCATTATCAATAACGTGTAACCATCTGTTTGGCAAAGACATTATGCAGTTATTTTTTAATACGTCATGAATCGTAAACCGCAATTTACCTACAACGAACTACAAGAAAATTTATATTATGTTACTTGCTGCTACGGAACCCTTCATGGGCGAGTCCGACTCGCACTTGGCCGCTTTTTTTCTGAGCTGAAGCTTTAACGCACGAAACAAATGATAGTCCGACGGAGCAATGTCAGGACTATGCGGTGGACGCGGAACTGTTATCCAACCGAGCTCTTCTAGGATGTGGCGGACGAACTTCGCATTATGTGACTGACCGCTGTCGTGAAGAAGAGCAACAGAAGAAAAAGGGGATCAACTGTCCCAAGTTTCCCCTACTAATAAAATTATTTCAATTTCAATCCTGTTTGGAGAACAAATTCTTGTGACGATTTTTAAAGTAATACTTTTACAATGTCCTGGAACATCGTAGAATCTCCTCATAATGGCAGGCTGGTTAAGCGGGGTGCCGTGGTTAAGAATGATTGAGGTTCGGGGGACAGGGGTGGGTAGGATGTGGCGGAGTAGGGTTGAGATGGCCGAGGTATGGAAGGACGGTAATGGGGTGAAGGGGTGAGGTTGTGTGCGAGTCACCGCCCACCCTTAATGACATTCATAAACGAAATGTTGTTAGATAAGGGTGAAGCCGCGAGTGGAAATCTAGTTATGTACTTATAAAATAAATTCAGTTTCACAAATTCTACGAGTACTAAGTCTCTTACCTGTAAAAGCTAAAACAGGCCAGTTCTCGGATGTGTATCTTTGTTTCCATTTTTCCATCATGACATCGTTGTCAGCATCATAATTTAAGGGCCCATAAAATTCAGATCCGATGAAGTCTATATTATAAGTGTCCCAGAAAGGTCCAAATGGATTACCCGATTTTGCATTGCAACTATTCTCTTCCTTGCCACTTCGATTCATGTAACAAAATGCTATTCTTTCACTTTCTGGCCAATAATTTGGTGCTATTTCGGACATGAAGTCTTCCATTGCTATTACTCTGTGGTATTGCAGTAAAGTATCAAGTTTAAAATAGGTCTTATATGGAACTTGTAAAGACCTCAGTTCTCCGTATCTGTACTCAACCCATGGAGGAACAATTAGAGTTCTATTTATGCCTTTGCTAAAAGCTAATGCGCCCAAAAAATGATCAGCTTGATTACCAAATCTACCTGCAAAAAAGAACAAAAAGGCAATAAGAACAGGCATGCAACTATTCCAAGCTCGAACTAAAACTTTCGCGCCCAAGGTTTCCTATAAATTAATGAGTTTTGAATATTTACGGACATATTGTAATAACCGGATTAATTAAAAAAAAAAATCAGGCTGTGTATTAAATATATCCTGTTAATTTGGGGATCAAGAAGAATAACGACACCTTGTACTCCCAAAATCCATCAATCAGTTTTCCTTACAGACGGTAACAATGAAAAGGACAAACAGTATGCACTTAAAAATCGTAAAGGATACGAACAAACTGTGTGCCAACAGATTCCTAGCGGTTAACTAAATACGTATTGTAGGAACATAAGTCGCAATCCCCAAATCAATGGGGAATCGAAGCTAGGGGCTGACAAAGTATGCATAAAAACCCTTTCTTGAGATTTTCATATTTAGTACCAAAATTACTATGTTATCAGTTGTAATGACACAATACCGACACTAAAGATGATACAGAAGTAAGGGTTTTCATGCATACTTTGTCAGCCTCTATTGATGATATTCTCCTGAAATACAGGTTTTTTAACCTAGTTTAGGCACCAGACTCACTAAAATCATCTGAATCTGTTTTTTTTGTTGTCTTTTATTTTATGTATTGTATGTTTCCCTTATTTTGTTTTTATGTGAGTGAATAAATAAAGTATTAATAAAAATATTGACAGTAAATGGGTCGTTTCAAAATTTTGAGCAGATAATCCGATTTGAAAAAATACAATGTTTTAGGAGTTGTATTTTTCTTTGTATTTAAACGTTTCTACAACTTCTTAAGATCCTATAGCTACGTTGGCAGAGATGTTCTACTTGTATTTTAAAATTTATAGACCATTTTATAAACATAGGTGTGAAAAACAAACAACTCTGTTACTGTTAAAAATATTTATTATTCCAACAAAGTAAGGCCGGCAACGCACTTGTGACTCCTCTGGTGTTGCGGGTGTCTATGGGCGGCGGTAATCGCTTACCATCAGGTGATCCGTCTGCTCGTTTGCCGCCTATGCCATAAAAAAAAAAAAAAAAAAAAAACATTAATGAAAATTTGAAGTATTAAAGTTACATTTAAAATCAACATCTCATTATATAATTCTTTAAAATAGGAACGCTCACTTGCAAGTACTTAATGTTTTTTTTATTATAAATCAAAAATACGTGAGAGGCAGTTCGGAGGGATGGGGGGACTTTCTGAAACATTTTATTGAGTAGATGGTTCACATAACTATCCACTACAATAAAATAGCCTCAGTAATATCAACAACAACTAAAATGAAACAAAATATTTTAATAAATACAACTCCGTTATTAGTAGTAATAGTAGTAATAGAGTTGATCAGTAACAGAGTGGTATTCAGTAAGGTTAGGAAACAATAAAGTACTATAAATAAAGTATTAATAACAATATTGACAGTAAATGGGTAGTTTCAAAATTTTGAGCAGATAAACCGATTTGAAAACACGAAAAAAATACAATAAAATGTTTTAGGAGTTGTATTTTTCTTTGTATTTAAACGTTTCTACAACTTCTATTTCCGGACCGATACGACATTCAAACCTTCAAGAAAAGAGCGTACTCCCAAATCAAAGGCCGGCAACGCACTTGTGACTCCTCTGGTGTTGCGGGTGTCTATGGGCGGCGGTAATCGCTTACCATCAGGTGATCCGTCTGCTCGTTTGCCACCTCTGCCATAAAAATAAAAAAAAACTTCTTATGATCCTATAGCTACGTTGGCAGAGATGTTCTACTTGTATTTTAAAATACATAGACCATTTTATAAACATAGGTGTGAAAAACAAACAACTCTGTTACTGTTAAAAATATTTATTATTTCAACATTAATGAAAATTTGAAGTATTAAAGTTACAACATTCGAAATTTGGTAAACATTTCTTCATTATGGCATGAAAAATCTCACTTATTTAAAAAAAAAATATCTTACTTCTTAAACCACTCTGTTACTTTCTCATTTTTTAAAGATATTTATTTTGTTTACGTTGCGAAACAGTCACAATAGATGCACCGTTTTAAAATATAACACAATTATAGAGTCGTCATATTACATATTAATTAATTATATTGTTAGTGCTCAAACCGTCATAAAACTTTAAACAATGTACCTAGAATTAGGGACAAAAAGTCAGTAGTAAAAGTGTTAAGATTATGGGAAATTGCCTCCGTGGTCTAGTGGCAAGACCGCTCGATTCACATCAGGCGGTCGCGGGTTCGATTCCCAGCGGAGTCCAACTTCGTAGGACTCGGTTGGGGGTAGGGCATTTTCTGAGGCCGCCTGGCTAGTTACCACCATCTTATGTAAGTCTTACCGCCAAATATCTATGTTAACAACATAGATGTGTTCCGGCATGAAGATAAGATAGGCAGTTCCCCATTGCATTGGGGAATCTTGGTAAGCTCGCTTTCATCTTCGGCAATATCGTCACTTACACATCAGGTGAGATGATGCCAAGGGCTTATCAATTGAGGATTTAAACAACTGCACATTACTTTCGATAAGACTTATTTAGGTAGAGTTAAACGCAGAGGTACTTTGGAGATATTTTATTTTAGTCAAGTGACTATGACGTAGTAAAGTCATATTTAAAAATAGTATTATATAACAATATAAACGGCCGAGGTGTTTCTAGTGAAACCAAAGAGGTTTAACACCCCCCCCGCAATAGGAACACCCTGTATATACAAAAAAATACAGGTATAAAGACATATCAAAGTTAACTGTACACTTAACACATCATATTGACACAAAAAACAATTTACATAAACCTACTTATCACTAATTAAATATAACACACCCTATATGTACACACCCTACTAAAAATGAACAAAGAAAATATACAGAATACATTACCTAACCTAAACCTAAATTATTTGTACACTTATAGTGTTTCAGTTTCGGCAAAGGTTTGGTGAAAATGTCTGCAATCATGTCATTTGTGGATATGTGTTTAATTTGTAGATTGTGTAGTGAAAGTGAGTTTCGTATAAAATGATGTCTGATGTCAATATGTTTAGTACGTGAGTGGTACGTGTTATTGTGTGCCAGTTTAATAGAACTTTGATTATCTGTATGTATGACTATGTTATGTGTGACACCAAAGACTTCTGTGACGAGTGTTTTTAGGTAAATCGCCTCCTTGCAGGCTTCGCCTAGAGCCATGTATTCGGCTTCGGTAGTGGACAACGCGACAGTACGTTGTTTACGTGCTTCCCAAGATACAGGTGCTCCGCTCATCACAAACACAAAGTCAGTAAAGGAACGACGGTCGATTAGATTATTGCCATAGTCGGCATCTGCATACCCTGTGAGGTACGCCTGATCACTGGCTTTAAACTGAAGCCTTAGATCCTTAGTACCTTTAAGATACCTAAGGACTCGCTTAGCGGCCTTCCAGTGTACCCCCCCCCCGTAATGTGCATTGAACTGAGAGAGATACGAGACCGTGTGAGCAATATGAGGTCGAGTACAGATTGCAAGGTACATTAACGAACCGATAAGCTCTTGATAAGGAGCTTCGAATTGTTCTTGTTCCTTATCCGGAAGTGTTAATTTAAGGCCAGGTTCCAAAGGTGTGGTAACACATATAGCATCACGCATACAAAACTTTTCTAAAAGTTTCTCGATGTATTTGGTCTGATCGAGGGTTATACAGTCTTTGTTTTGTGTGACTCTCATACCTATACAGTCTTTCAAAGTACCGAGATCTTTCACAGTAAAATTTTGCATCAAATCTTTTTTGAAGTTTGATTTAAGAAGATCGTTGTTGCTAAGTATAAAGAAGTCATCGACAAAAATAGCTACGACTAAAATATCGGTACCACTTCTTTTATAGTACAGGCAGTGTTCCGTTGATGCCTGAGTCAAAGATATATTTTTTTATTTTTTTATGGCAGAGGTGGCAAACGAGCAGACGGATCACCTGATGGTAAGCGATTACCGCCGCCCATAGACACCCGCAACACCAGAGGAGTCACAAGTGCGTTGCCGGCCTTTGATTTGGGAATACGCTCTTTTCTTGAAGGTTTGAATGTCGTATCGGTCCGGAAATACCGCAGGCGACAATTCATTCCACAGTTTGGTTGTGCGAGGCAGAAAGTTTCTAGTGAAACGCACAGTTGTGGACTGCCAACCATCTATGTGATGGGGATGAATATGTTGTCGCGTAGAACGATGGCGGAAAGAGGCGGCAGGGATCAATCCGAACAATTCCTCGGAGCACTCCCCATTGTACATGCGATAGAGAATGCAGAGCGAGGCTACATCTCATGGCAAGCCATACATAAATCTGACATGGCTTGAGTTACTTTTATGTTCCACTGGAGTGGAGCTTGTTTAAGACCATATAGAGCCTTTTTAAGTAAGCAAACCTTTTCTTTGGGGTTAGTGGAGAAGCCTTCAGGTTGTTCCATGAAGATTTCCTCTTCCAAATCTCCATTTAAAAATGCCGTTTCCACATCAAGGTGGTCAATTTGAAGACCATGCTGAACTGCAGACGATATCATAAGCCGTACAGAAGACAGTCTTGCAACCGGTGAGAATGTTTCACCATAGTCCACTCCTGCAACTTGAGTGAAACCTTTGGCTACAAGTCTGGCTTTGTATTTTGTAACGTTTCCAGAGGTGTCCTTTTTAATTTTGAAGACCCATTTGCATTTGGTGGTCTTTCTACCAGATGGTCTATCGACGAGAATCCATGTCCCATGTTTTATTAGGGAATTATATTCTGCTTTCATCGCTTCGAGCCATTTTTCTTTTTGTGGATGTTCTGTAACTTCTCGGTAAGTTTCTGGTTCCAGGTCTGACGTGATGTACAGTTCCTGCTGAAACCTATCAGTAGGACGCCTGTCTCTAAGAGGGTATCTCCTTACGCAGAGGTACTTTGGAGATATTTTATTTTAGTCAAGTGACTATGACGTAGTAAAGTCATATTTAAAAATAGTATTATATAACAATATAAACGGCCGAGGTGTTTCTAGTGAAACCAAAGAGGTTTAACAATAAGTTATTTAAAATCAAAATCTCATTATATAAATCTTTAAAATAGGAACGCTCACTTGCAAGTACTTAATGTTTCTTTTATTATAAATCAAAAATACGTGGGAGGCAGTTCGGAGGGATGTGGGGACTTTCTGAAACAATTTAATTGAGTAGATGGTTCACATAACTATCCACTACAATAAAATAGCCTCAGTAACATCAACAACAACTTATATGAAACAAAACATTGTAATAAATACAACTCCGTTATTCAATGTGCAGCCCGTTACCTACTGTACTAATAGAGTTGATCAGTAACAGAGTGGTATTCAGTAAGGTAAGGAAACAATAAATCAGTAAAAAAGTAGATCATATGATGTTTTGTTCACCGGAATAGATTTTCACTCTAAGGCTATTTAATCTCATCTCATCTCACTAATATTATAAATGGGAAAGTATGGATGTTTGCTTGTTTGTTTATTTGTTTGTTTGTTCCGCTTTCACGCCGAAACTACTGAACGGATTTGGATGAAATTTGGTAAGTAGATAGTTAAAGCACTAGGCTAACACATAGGATACTTTTTATTTCAGAAAACTTGAGGATTCCTAAAGGAATAGCTAGAAAGTAAAATTTTTAGTTCATCGTATTTGTTCCGCTTTCATTTCATTCATTTCATTGGGATGAAATTTGGTAGGTCGATAGATAAAGCACTCGGTTAACACATATAATACTTTTAAGTAAAGGGTGGAAAACAACACAGTAGAATATAGTTTAAGGGGGATCTGGTTATTACTTTTCCATGCCATCCTAAAGAACCGTCACAAATACAATATCCACGCGGGCGGAGCCGCGGGCAACAGCTAATCTACAATAAATAACTAAAAAATGATCAATTCTCACACCATTGCGCCGGTAACAGAGTGGCGTCGGAATAAACGCACGCGGGCACTTGCATGACTTGCCATCGCTTTTATTTTCTTCAAACAAATAATTTAACAACAGAGACATAATGAAAATAATACCAACTTAAAAGTATTTGACATCCTAAACAAAAACAAAAAGTTTTTGATGATATAACATATCAGCTTGGTGTTAGGGACATGGGCCATTATTTTATTTAGGGTACAATTTAGACAACTTTTGTACAGAAAATTTTGAAAAGTGAACATAGTATTTATTTACTTTTTTACGTTGATTTTTGTTCATTATTATCGACAGTAAACATCCAAGACATTTGCAGCGATGATTTTTGATACTTTATATATTTGTTAACGTTTACTTTAAGAATGGCGTGGAAAAACTGCGTCACTTATTTAGAAAATTTTTAGAGTGCGTTCTAGTTATGAAAAACTTTCCTCGAGGAATTCAATTCGCAAAAAAAAATGTTTTTTATTTTATTTATTAAATGACCAAAATACAAAAAAATTACATGTGTTAAACTAGTCACCTGACGTAAGCCGGAGGGGCTTTTGTGTCATTTGATGGTTTCTATTTTACATATCACTTATATAGATTATTTTAGGACTTATGCTAATTATATAGGGTATATAAATTCGTTACTTTCCATTTCCAACAAATATTTTTTAATACATCTAGTCGAGTTTACATTGTGCTGAGAATATTTTTCTTGCAGTTCCCTAGGTAAACTATTTATTATTTTTGGCAGTATGTATGCAAAATTTCTCGTTCCGTAGAAATTATTAGTTTTAGGAAGTAGATACATTTTACAATTGTCAAGATGTCTGAAGTTTACTTTCCTATTATATGGTTTTAAGTTAATTACATTAAAGTGTTCTTCTTTCAAAATTGCTAGTTTTATTTTATTCTGAATTGGAAGTACATGACAGAACTTAAACAACTCACTGTAATCTTCTTTATATTTTAGTTTTATATGGTAAGGAACTATAGTTTTTAATAGTCTAATCTGTAGCTGAAATATCTGATTTAGGTGAGTTTTAAAAGTTCTGCCATAATAATGGAGTCTGCCATAGCCAGATATAATACTCTTAATGTTTGATAAGGAATTTTAAACTTAAGAATGTAGAATTTGCTTAATAAAGCTCTTAGTTTATTACAAATGTGTTCTATATGGAATTTCCAACTTAGCTTATTATCTATTATTACACCAATGTATGTGAACTTTTCAACAAATTCAATTTTTTGGCAATTACATTTATTTATATTTATGTTAGTGTGCAGGCAAGTATGATTGTGAGCAAGGAGTTTAGGTACATAATTTGTCTTGTTGTGGCTGGAATGGATATGAATTGCTTTCGTTTTTTGAGCATTTATAATTAAACCACTATCATGAGACCATTTACCCAATAAATCTAAGTTGTTGGACTTCCCATACAAAAGTGGCGGATCAGTTGATAAGTATGAGAAGTCCAATATTTTTTTTGCGAATTGAGTATAGGTTCTTTGGGGAAAGTTGTTCAGTTTCATGAGTAGAACCCACTCTTAAGTTTTTGATTTTAAAATATTTACACGCACAGTAACGCAGTGTAGTGGTAACACCGTTGTGAAAATAAAACTTATTGAAACGTGGTAATTATGTGGATATAAATTCTAAAGAAATTATGATGCTATAAAAATATAAAACAATTATATGATAATTTCGTAAAATAAAACGGAGATATATCGAGATCAGCGGTAACGAAGTGGTCGCACAATAAACACTCGCGCCTCTTTTGGTGACTCTCGCTTGACAAACTCGGGTCACTTTCATCATACCGCAATTCTCCCAGATCCCGATATCAATTCATAACATATTGAACTAAGTTAGCAGTAAAAAAGTGCCCAAAACTTATTTTAAAGTTAACTTTCATATGGTAACACAGGGTAGGTAAAATATTGCCTAGCAGTGGGGACACAGCCAGACATATTTTATATTTAAAAAGTTTTTGTCGGTATATAGAAATTAAAGATATGGAAGTGAGGTACGAGGGCGACACTGAAAGTTCTTAGAAAATCAAAAACTGAACAAACTAGAAAGTTATTAGTTTTATTATATCTTTTCAAAATAGTGTCCATTCACATCAATACATCGCTGCATCCGATGGAACCACTGAGAAAAGCACTTTGCCCACTCCTCCTTAGGGGTCTCTTAGACGGCCTTTTCAAACGCAGCCACTGCTTCCTCGGCGTCCATAAAACGTTTTCCTCGAAGTTTTTCTTTTATTTTCGGGAATAAATAAAAATCGCAAGGTGCGAGGTCAGGGCTATACGCCGGGTGACCCAGTAATTCCACGTCTGACGTCGCCAAATAGTCGATCGTTTGCTTGGCGGTGTGCGACGAGGCGTTGTCGTGGTGAAGGAGGATCCTACTGCGAGGTCGTTTCTCTCGAACTTTTTCCAAGACAAGTGGCAAACAATTGTTAGTGTACCACTCTGCAGTAACTGTTTTTCGATCCTCTAAAACAATTGTTGCGTAATGACCTGTCCTTCCGAAGAACGAGGCCACCATCTTTTTTCCCACGCTTCGACCTCTCTTTACTTTAGTTGGCAACTCCTCGGAAGGAAACACCCACATAGCAGACTGTCTTTTAGTTTCAGGATCATAACAGTAAATCCAGCTTTCGTCACCCGTAAGTATGTCGAACACAGCATTTGAGTCACCTCCGTTAAATCTTTGAACCATTTCACGGCACCAATTAACACGACGGAGTTTTTGGGCCTCTGTCAAATTATGAGGTATCCACCGGGCACAAAGCTTCCTGACCGCTAAATGTTCATGGAGGATTTTGTGCACTTGACTCATACCGATGCCTAAGCGTGTCCGAATCTGCTGATAGGTCACTCTTTTGTCAGTCTCTATCATACGCCGCACATGACTGATGTTATCTTCAGTCGTCGCCGTAGAAGGCCGTCCCTCACGCAGATCATCGGTGAGATTAGTGCGACCACGTTTAAACTCATTAAACCAGTTGTAAACAGTGGCACGAGATGGGGCTTCATCGTGAAAGGCCAATCGAAGTCTATCATAACTTTCTTGTTGACTTAAATGACATCGAAAGTCATAAAAAATCATTGCACGAAAATTTTCTCGCGTTAAATTCATGCTGACGTGACACAGATAATTTTCAGTTTGCCGCTAAATCGTGAAACAAATGACAAATGAATGAAATACTTACACGATAACATTGGCAAAGAGTTCCATTTTCAAAATTTGAACTTATTTTTTTATTATATCGTTTACAAGTGGCCAGTTCTAAAAACTTTCAGTGTCGCCCTCGTACAAGTAATGGTGTATATCTTGAAATATTAAAATACAGGGTGTAAGGGCCAGGTTTCCGAAAACTTTAAGGGCTTGCTCAGTAGACGAAACTGAACAACTTTCCACAAGAATTTTTTTCAGGAAACGAAAAAAAAGGCTTCTCCATACAAACTGTCAAATCAAGTTTATAATTTTGTATGGAGAATCCGTTTTTTTTCCGGAAACCTGTCCCTTACACTCTGAATATGTTACGTGAAAAAAATAAAAACTTAAGGTTATTTCACGTGATTTGCAATATTTATATGAAAAACATCTGTGTTACTTAGAAAGACAACGGAGTTACCGTAATTTGGAAATAAATACAATATTTTAATTTAATTAGTATGTTTTTCTAGAACATACTTCTTTTTCGGTAGCTACTGATAGCAGTTTCATTTAATAATTTACACTAGCTGGGAGCGTCGCACGTTCAATCGGAGTTTTTATAAACTAAGATAACTTGTTTAGTACTTAGTACATATAAGATATATTTTCTATGAAAGCAGTTTCATTTAATAATTTACACTAGCTAGGTGCGTCGCACGTTCAATTGGAGTTTTTATAAACTAAGATAACTTGTTTAGTACTTAGTACATATAAGATATATTTTCTATGAAAGCAGTTTCATTTAATAATTTACACTAGCTGGGAGCGTCGCACGTTCAATCGGAATTTTTATAAACTAAGATAACTTGTTTAGTACTTAGTACATATAAGATATATTTTCTATGAAACATTTTTAAGGGTGTTGTTTAAGTCGGTAGTGGCCTTCTAAGGGACGAAAGGACAAGCAATATTTGTTCTGAAAATATCTATAATATTTTTTTATAATTTGATTCTATTGAAAAAAATACCTACATGCAATTTTTTTTTTATAAAAAAAAACCAGAAAAATATTCAATGATACGTAATACTAGAAAGTTGTTCATCATTTATTATGATATTAGTCAGTAATATCTATCAGTTTTGGCGGCTTTTTAGAGATTTTCTTATTGCAAATGTTATCAGCGCCATCGAGTTGAGTTTAGAGAAAGCCGTGGAAAATTCCCTATTGTCAAACACGGGGCAGGGCGGCACAATCATCAAGTATGTAATTCACTTATATGGCGGAAGATGGCACTATTTGTCTCTAAAATACAGAGACAAAAATATATATTTTTTGTCACTTTTATATAAGTACACACAAAATAAAAATTAAAAGACAAAAAACTATAAAGTCTCATGGGTGGGTTTCGAATCCGGACTTAAAAGCAGCAAAAAGTTAGTGGCTCGCACCAAAACCGCTAGTCCACCAAAGTACTTATAAGCGACAGTTAAAAATAAGTATCATATGCGTTCTCCTTTTATGTAATTTCGCTCATATCTCCCTTAAATGATTTTTTTCGAAGATAATTCCCTCATAGATCGATTTCTGGTGATTTTTAACCCCTAATCCTAGATTTTGGTCGCAAGGTTTCCAGCCGTTTTCGAAATCGTCGGCACACTTAACTCGTTTAATAGTATAGGATGTTGAGCTAAGAAAATCGCCTTTTACCTGACGTTACTCTTACGTACCAGGTAAAACTTAGTAGATAATTATTTTATTTTTAAATCCTTTATAAATTAAGAAGTATAATATAGTCCATATTATAGAAATGAAACAATTTTTTTGAATGAATTTTCTATTTAGGTGAGATAAAAAAGAATGTCGTGGGGACAAGTTTTCCTGCTCATATTTTTGAAACGACCCAAATACATTGAAAGTAATCTATTCCTGGCAACTTTCGTTCTTAAGTGATATAACAACTGTGGATTAAAAAAACCGGCCAAGTGCGAGTCGGACTCGCACACGGAGGGTTCCGTATAAATTCGTAATTACACGTCTATTCTCAGGCCTGCAATCCCTTGAAGCTGTGAAAAAATCAAACTTCTATGCCAATGCAATCAAGAGATACGGCCGTTTACGCCGCATATTTGGACACTCGCATGGGAATCATAACCTATAGGGTACCTGAGAATTTGATATTATATTTTCAACTTGATACGACCACGCGTTCCTGAGAAAAAGGGTCTTGACAGACAGACAGATAGACAGACGGACGGACAACGAAGTGATCCTGTAAGGGTTCCTTTTTTCTTTTGAGGTACGGAACCCTAAAAAGAACAGTTTCCTGGAAGAGATTTTTTTGTGTATCTATTTACTGTTGTTAATATACAGGATGTAACAAAAAGCTGTGGTAATACTTCAAGGGCGGCTTCTACTCATCAAACTGAACAACTTTTGTTCTATAACTTTGTTGAAATAGGAAAAAAAAATTGTTGTCTTTTTATTTAAATCGATCAGCTACGAGCCAAGTTTGTATGAAAACTTCAATTTTTTTTTTGAGATTACAACATAGTTGTAGAACGTTGTTTAGTTAGATGAGTAGAAGCCTACCTCGAAGTATAACCACACCTTTTTGTTACACCTGTATAGTATAACGGCGCGGCGGGAAATAAAATAGTACAGTTTTTGTTAAACCTCTTTGGTTTCACTAGAAACACCCTGGCCATTTATATTGTTATACTAGTTTTCCGCACGCGGCTTCGCCCGCGTTAACACGTAAAGAAAACCATCCAGTTTGAGAAGTATCCCTCTAAGTGTTTTAGTTTCGGAGGGCAGTAGGGTCACTCCCTGATGAGGAGCAGATTTTCAAGATCTGGAATATTTCCCATATTCACTGCCACTCATCGTTCAAATTCCGTATACACAACATTAATCGATTCTAGGTCAGAGCCAACAAAACTTTTCCGTACAGAAAGATTTTGTATGGCGGCCATCTTGAAAAATGGCGGAATTCAAAATCCGACCCATTATTCGTCATCAGCGATTCTGAAAACCCCCAGATGCTAAATTTGAGCTGGATCAGTGCAACTAAATTTTCAGACACCATTTTGAATCTGCCATCTTGGATTTTTATTTTACCAAGGTGTAGAGAATTTTTTGTCATAGTATCCCTCTAAGTGTTTTAGTTTCAGCGGGCAGTAGGGTCTCTCCCTGATGAGGAGCAGATTTCCAAGGTCTCGAGGTTTTCCCGTACTTACTAGTGCTCACCCTCCATACCCCCCGACATATCAGTTTTACCCCCCGTGGCTCCTTTTGGGACAACGATTATGTCGAGTATAAACTCTTCGCTTAGTTTACGACGACGTAGTGAATAATGGAATCATGGAAACCGCCAATGAACTAAAAACTTCTTGAAACAATCTTTTTCCTAGCTAAGAAAAACCAAAATCGAACTCATAACTACCAAAGAGTTTATATTCGCCTACATAATATAAGAAAATACCCGAGTTATAAACCACCTTGCTTTGTTTTGAAGCGAGGTATAAGATCTCATTGATTGAACCGCTACATTTTAAAAAAGTTTGAACGATATGAGCGTTCCGTTATTCTGTAGTGAAAATAGTTAACATACTGTAATTTGATAGCAGGATAGTTTATTGTAATTTATGTAAGTGTGAAAGAGACAAACTATGGTCAGATAAATCTGAGGGCACAGAGTTTAAGGTGCCATGGGTAAATCTCGCTGGTTTTGAAACATAGCCGATTGACGTCTTTAATAATGTTGCAACTTATTAGCTCAAATCCCCGACCATACGGCAGCCGAAACTGTACGGCATAAAAACAATATAAACATAAGTAATAAAATATTTCGTTATTACTTAAGGCTAAACAAATATAAATATACAAAAACAAAATGAATAAATACTTTGCCAGAGGAAATTTTTCATCTTATAATTATTTCAATAATCACCAACTTTTTCAATAGTTCATGATACGGCAACATTCCGTGATTTGCTTTTGCATTTTGAACTCTAATGACATGAAGTCGTATGGAGTTCATTAAATCTTAATTATTTTAATTTTATGAAATGAAAGTGGCTTTTTTCGGATTTTTCCTCTACTCACTGGAGAAAACCACGAACTTCTGCATTCAAAGTCATACCCTCCAACGCCCGCAACAGGGCAAACAACCATGTCAATCAGTCAGTCAGTGGTAATCGAGCTTTATATAATATAATAATAATATTGTAATAATACTATTTTAAATATGACTTTACTACGTCATAGTCACTTGACTAAAATAAAATATCTCCAAAGTACCTCTGCGTTTAACTCTACCTAAATAAGTGGTTATGGGCCACTAAAGCCACTAAAGCAGTGGAATGGAGAATTCTTCGATGACTACGGCGGGAAGCGGTGTCAGCATTACAAAGCTGAACGGCCGCAACTACAACACTTGGGTATTTGCCGTGGAGTGTTGGCTTACCGACCTCGACCTATGGGACGTGGTTAGGGTAGAAGTTGACCCCACAGACCCTATCGCTTTGCGAAAGGATGCAAAAGCTCGTGCAAAGATTTGTCTCGCCTTCCACGAGTCGATCTACCCCGTCATCAGGTCAGCGACTACAGCGTATGAAATATTTAACTGTTTGAAGAAAGCCTACGCTGATAGCGGCCTTACGAGAAGACTAGGTCTAATGAAGAAACTTCTAGAAATAACATTTTCTGGTAACATGCAAGACTATGTTAATAAAACTCTGTCAGTACAGCAAGAGCTACAAGGCATCGGAGCCGCGGTGGATGACGAGTTCCTGGCAATCATCATGCTTGCCGGCCTGCCAGAACGCTACCGTCCCCTCGTAATGGCCTTGGAGCACTCCCGTACCAACATAACATCGGACAATGTGGTCGCAGCATTACTGAAGGAAGATGCACATGCGCCATCAACATCAAGTACTACCTCTGAACCGCTGAGTACTGCGTTACAGGTCAAAAACGAGAAGAAGAAATTGTTCTGCACGTATTGTAAGAAACCTGGTCACGTGATATCTCAATGCAGAAAAATTGTAAATAAAAACAAGGTTTCAGTTTCGGCAAAACATACAAATTATAGTTCCGAATTTACACTTTCATCTTGTTTTTCTACTACTCCTACAGGTTCCCTAAACTGGATAATAGATTCAGATGCAAGTTCGCATATGAGCAACAGGAGAGATTGGTTCGACACCATGTCTACCCATATCACTCCCATCAACGTTGCCAACAGTGAACAAATGCTTAGCCGAGGTAAAGGTACTGTAAATATTAATGTGTCCGATAGTGTAAATAAAATAAGCGGAGTTTTATATGTCCCTGGCCTTACCACAAACCTTTTATCTGTAAGTAAGTTAGTAGAGAAAGGTTATGATGTTTTATTTACATCCAAAGGCGCTACTATTATAGCAGGTGGCACTTGTCAAACGACAGGTTCTGTCATCGCTACAGGCTCAATCCATAAAGGTATGTTTGTACTAGATTTACAAAATAGTCCGGTTGTTTTGCAAACTACTACGAAAGAGCCTGCAATGCTCTGGCATAGACGTCTTGGTCATCTCAATGCACAGAGTATGTATATATTAAAAAATAGATGCATTGGTGTAAATTATAGCGGGAAACACGATAAAAAGTGTATTCCTTGCTTGCAGGGTAAATTATCTAAAAGACCTTTTAAAAGTTCTAATAGTAAATCGAGTAAAGTCCTTCAACTGATCCATTCAGATCTATGTGGACCAATGAGTACACATTCTTGGGGCAGAGCTCTTTATTTACTAACTTTTACTGACGATTTTAGTCGTAAAACATTTGGATATCTTTTAAAATCGAAATCAGAAGTATTTTCAAAGTTTGTTGAGTTTTAGTATTTAGTGGAGAACCAAACTGGCGAAAAAATAATGGTCGCGAATATGTCAATAGTGCTATGTCCAATTTTTTGAAGGAGAACGGGATTGTGCATCAAACCACAGTTCCGTACACTCGTCAACAGAATGGAGTTTCCGAACGCGCCAATAGAACAATTATAGAAAAAGCTAGATCCATGTTACAGGACTCAAAGCTACCTTTAGCTTATTGGGGAGAAGCAGTCAATACGGCGATATATATTAAAAATCGAGTTCCAACGCAAAGCTTGAGAAACAAGATTCCGGAGGAACTGCGGTGGAGGACTGTGAAATAAAGTTGATCTATCTCATTTGAGAGTCTTTGGCTGCCAGGCACACGTTCTAGTTCCGAAAGAAAAGCGTTTAAAACTAGATTCAAAAACTCAAACTTGCATCTTTGTTGGCCATGCAACAGAAAGCAAGGGCTATCGCCTTATAGACCCCCAAAATCCTCGGACGATTATTATCGCCAGAGATGTTGTCTTCATTGAGGACAAAGTGCTAAAAGAGTCTCATCACGATTCCTCTTACTGTCCAAACCCAATTCCTCCTCCAATGTCTGAAATCTTTATACCCATCGATGACGACGGAGAACCATCAAATCCTGCACCACAACTTCAACCTCAGCCAGAGATGCCATCCTCAGAACAGCTGACATCACCGGATGAACATATTACTTCCACAGTTCCTCAAATAGTTTCAGACGTACCTGCAGAGCCACACCCAGAGCCGGAGCCGGAAAGGAGATACCCTCTTAGAGACAGGCGTCCTCCTGATAGGTTTCAGCAGGAACTCTACATCACGTCAGACCTGGAACCAGAAACTTACCAAGAAGTTACAGAACATCCATAAAAAGAAAAATGGCTCGAAGCGATGAAAGCAGAATATAATTCCCTAATAAAACATGGGACATGGATTCTCGTCGATAGACCATCTGGTAGAAAGACCACCAAATGCAAATGGGTCTTCAAAATTAAAAAGGACACCTCTGGAAACGTTACAAAGTACAAAGCCAGACTTGTAGCCAAAGGTTTCACTCAAGTTGCAGTAGTGGACTATGGTGAAACATTCACACCGGTTGCAAGACTGTCTTCTGTACGGCTTATGATATCGTTTGCAGTTCAGCATGGTCTTCAAATTGACCACCTTGACGTGGAAACGGCATTTTTAAATGGAGATTTGGAAGAGGAAATCTTCATGGAACAACCTGACGGCTTCTCCACCAACCCCAAAGAAAAGGTTTGCTTACTTAAAAAGGCGCTATATGGTCTTAAACAAGCTCCACGCCAGTGGAACATAAAAGTAACTCAAGCCATGTCAGATTTATCTTTGACTCAGGCATCAACGGAACACTGCCTGTACTATAAAAGAAGTGGTACCGATTTTTTAGTCGTAGCTATTTTTGTCGATGACTTCTTTATACTTAAATAAATAAATAAATAACTCTTTATTTCGGACCAAAGGAATCCATAGAATATTAGTGTATTAGTAACAATTTGTACTTAATGTCTATGTGAGTATGTTAGTAAAGATTACAGGTTTTAATTATTTTAAATTTCCAGTGACTAACCCCACCCAGTGTTTTTGAATGGGGCAGTCAAATCTGGCAGCGATCATCTCCAGGATGCTGTTATGACTGCCACGTAAACGACGTAGCAGAGACGCTGCTTTCTTGCGCATAATAGCATAGAAGTCGTCGGTTCGCGCTTCCGCAAACATGCCTGATGCGCTACAGCGCCACGGCAGTCCCAACAGCATCCTGAAGGTATTATTATATTGAACGCGCAGGACGTTGTAAGCTCGGCGCGAATATCTCACCCACAGACCGCTCGAGTAAAATGACTGACAAAAGGCTCTGAAGAGTGTCGTTTTTACTTCTTTTGTGCATCGAGCAAATCTGCGACCAAGCATATTGCCCCTCACCGCCAACGCCCTACGTTCCCGCTCAATATCCTCGTCGTCCTTGAGGTCACCAGTCACGATATGGCCCAGGTACTTAAATCTGTCAACCAGCTTCAATAGAACGCCGTCGAGGAGGACTGGAGGTATATGATTCGGTCTTCGCTTTCCTGACTTGAATACTAGGATCTCACTTTTCTTCGAATTGTACCTCAATCCATGCGACTCTGCGTACTCGCTGCAAATGGCCAATAACCTCCTCAACGCGTTAATCGAGGGACTTAGCAGCACCATGTCATCTGCGTAACTGATATTGTTGATACATATTTCGTCTATGTAGCATCCAACATGTGTGCTGCTGAGCCGCTCGACGAGCTGGTTGACATACATATTAAATAACAGAGGAGAGGTGAGTCCACCCTGCCTCACACCACACTCCATCGAGTACTCATCCGACAGAGTACCGGCCCATCTCACCTGGTTCTTCTGATTTAAATACCAGTACTTTAGAAGGGCAGAGCACTCCACCGGTACACCCGCGTCCCTCAGCTTGTCCCACAGGACATCATATGCTACTAAGTCAAAAGCTTTTGACAAGTCAAGGAAACACGCGTACACCGGCGTCCTCCTGTCTGTATAGTACTCGACAGTGTGCTTTAGGCTTAGAATGGCGCTTTCTGTGGACAATCCTGTTTTAAACCCAAATTGGGCATCATGCAGACCCACGTGGTTTTGAAGCTGACCATTGAGCAAACTGTCAAGTACTTTCGCAATTGTAGTAGCAAGAGAGATGGGCCGATAGTTTCCTTGGTTACTTAGCAACAACGATCTTCTTAAATCAAACTTCAAAAAAGATTTGATGCAAAAGTTTACTGTGAAAGATCTCGGTACTTTGAAAGACTGTTTATGTATGAGAGTCACACAAAACAAAGACTGTATAACTCTCGATCAGACCAAATACATCGAGAAACTTTTAGAAAAGTTTTGTATGCGTGATGCTATATGTGTATATGTGCCACACCTTTGGAACCTAGCCTTAAATTAACACTTCCGGATAAGGAACAAGAACAATTCGAAGCTCCTTATCAAGAGCTTATCGGTTCGTTAATGTACCTTGCAATCTGTACTCGACCTGATATTGCTCACACGGTCTCGTATCTCTCTCAGTTCAATGCACATTACGGGGGGGTACACTGGAAGGCCGCTAAGCGAGTCCTTAGGTATCTTAAAGGTACTAAGGATCTAAGGCTTCAGTTTAAAGCCAGTGATCAGGCGTACCTCACAGGGTATGCAGATGCCGACTATGGCAATAATCTGATCGACCGTCGTTCCTTTACTGGCTTTGTGTTTGTGATGAGCGGAGCACCTGTATCTTGGGAAGCACGTAAACAACGTACTGTCGCGTTGTCCACTACCGAAGCCGAATACATAGCTCTAGGCGAAGCCTGCAAGGAGGCGATTTACCTAAAAACACTCGTCACAGAAGTCTTTGGTGTCACACATAACATAGTCACACATACAGACAATCAAAGTTCTATTAAACTGGCACACAATAACACGTACCACTCACGTACTAAATATATTGACATCAGACATCATTTTATACGAAACTCACTTTCACTACACAATCTACAAATTAAACACATATCCACAAATGACATGATTGCAGACATTTTCACCAAACCTTTGCCGAAACTGAAACACTATAAGTGTACAAATAATTTAGGTTTAGGTTAGGTAATGTATTCTGTATATTTTCTTTGTTCATTTTTAGTAGGGTGTGTACATATAGGGTATGTTATATTTAATTAGTGATAAGTAGGTTTATGTAAATTGTTTTTTGTGTCAATATGATGTGTTAAGTGTACAGTTAACTTTGATATGTCTTTATATCTGTATTTTTTTGTATATACAGGGTGTTCCTATTGCGGGGGGGTGTTAAACCTCTTTGGTTTCACTAGAAACACCCTGGTCATTTATATTGTTATATAATACTATTTTTAAATATGACTTTACTACGTCATAGTCACTTGACTAAAATAAAATATCTCCAAAGTAGGTACCTCTGCGTTTAACTCTACCTAAATAAGTGTTTTATCCCGAAAAAACAGCATTTCCAATTTGTACCTGCTCAACGACCGTCATAAAAACGAAAAATAAGTATGTACTTATAAAACATACCCATGCATGGACAATATGCCACATAGCCTTGACGATCAATTTCAGTACTGCAGCATAACCCCACTACACCCAATATTATAAGCCAAACTATCATGTTGTGTTTCCAAGTTTACTTTCTTTTCAGCTTTACAATAGACTGCAGGTTTTGCATAATATGTATCCCCTTTGCATTCTCAGGATCTGAAATAAAACATATTTTATGCAATATCATTGGTTTTATGTTCAAACTCGACTTGTTGACTAACACTAAAGCGGACCAGACACTATCAGTAATAATGACAGTATTTTCAAGTAGTAGAAACCCCAAGTTTACCCTACTTCAAGCAATGACAATATACTGACAGTGTAGTGTTTGGAATGCAGGAATGACGGTAAGTAATGATGTTATTCGAAAAAAGCGTCATTACTGTAGTAATGTAATGACAGTATAATGACATTATTAGTAGAGAGGCCGATTTGTCGAAAGTGCTTTACTTACGAAGTTCGTAGGACCGAACAGTAGTATAGTGACAACTGGTACCGTTGGAATCAGCGTGGTCTACTGATTGTCAAACCACTTGTTGTCGCTTTATAAAATGGTGGAGTGAGTATCTATGACGTAATCAAGATGGCGGCCGAACGGTTTGATTTTTCAATTCAATATTTTCTCGAGAACCACTTAGTAGTCTTATCCTATGTGCGTGGTATCATTTGAAAGCTATTGAAAAAACCTACAAAAAAAGTGTACGTATGTTCTCTCGTAAATATTCAATTTACGGAGCTACATTGAAAAAGCTGTATTTTTTCGATAAAACTGTTCAAGTCTTTGTGTTAATTTTTAATATAACTCGGAAAGTAATAGGTTTATCTAAAATTAGGTTATTATCTTTTTTGTAGAGCTGTCCTTAAGGAATTCAAAAATGTAGAGTTATACAATATGTATTTTTGGACCAAGAGCCAATAACAAGACGCAAGGCGTAAAATCCAAATACGAAATCGGCAAGCTTTGTTCACCTATAATTAAACTATGTCTATGGTACAATTTAAAAGCTACTGAAAACCTTCTGGTTTAGTGTGTTAATGGTCGCGTCGATCAAGCAGGTTACCTGACCTTATAATTATAAATATTAGGAATATTTGATAAAACGTATAAAACATGACTACCTTTTTTCTGCATATGTCTCGATTAATTTTTGATGGTTTAAGATATAAGCATGAAAAAAATATATTCTAAAAGCAACATTTCTTAGGATTATAAAAATATAAATTCCATTAGAATAGCATAATAAATACTTAGTGAAAAAAATTAAATTCAATGCGTGAAAAAAAAAATTTGATGCTCGGCGGAGTAGCTTAAAACGCGCGGTTTTAGTCACAGCCCGGACACTTCATATAAATTTCGCGCCATTTTCACTACACAGAAATTTGACACTTCTTCATGTCTGTACACGTGTTTATGAATGTGCCAGTGTCTAGGGCTGCCTCACGGGCTGCCTATTGCCTACATTAAGGCTGCTTGGACATACAGCCTTGTCTTGAGGGATTTGTCTTTGGCAGGATTTTACTTTTTGGATCTGGCCGTGTATCCGATAATAAAATAGTTAGTGCCGGATAATGTAGTGGACAGAAATAATAACAAATACCATTGGAAGAAAATGTTTAAGCAAATTAAAGAAAGATTAACTGAATAATTAAAATTATAAAAACGGTAAATTCTGATGGAAAAAAAAAACAGTTTTTCTGTCCGATTGGCATCAAGGCGATTCTTTCAGAGTTCTGTACCACAAAAAAGTAAA
Organism: Coleophora deauratella; assembly: GCA_958295455.1. NCBI lineage: Eukaryota > Metazoa > Arthropoda > Insecta > Lepidoptera > Coleophoridae > Coleophora > Coleophora deauratella. Next base: position 11,243,227 of record OY282388.1, read on the forward strand.
AGGATCACTCGTGGGTCTGTCTGTCCGTCCGTCTCGGTCACAGCCAAATTGCTGTGAATCTATCGGATCGATTGAATAAATTGAAACTTACTACACAATGAATAGATTAACCCAAACATGGATGTGTAACATAAATAAATTCCGAGGGCGGGCGGTTTATCGAACAAAGATTTATGGAAATGAAAGAATTTCATAAACAGAATTTCAGATTTCTTTTGACTTATCCATGAACATGAACTAATCAGTTGATACATTTTGGAAAGTTATATTGCAAATGAACAGTGGCGTAGCGCGGGGGGGCCGGGGGGGCCATGGCCCCGGGCGGCACATGGTTAGGGGCGGCGAGCGGCCAATGGATAGGGGCGGCGAGGGCCACATTTTTTTTTACCTAGTGTTATTAGGTGTTATTAGGCGTCGATGAACTGGACTTAGATCACGCTCCTCAAGATATTACTAATAGTGAAGAGTTCAAACTTAAGCGTGTACTTCTTCGTACTTTTGTAGCTACAACAGACCCAGACTTTAAAAAAGAGATACATAATTATATCTGCCTTACTGGGCTTACTAAAATATATTATAAACTTAAGAGTGTTTACCAAATATTATCATAATGTTAAGAATATTTTTAACAGCTGCCATTAGCAGTGCCAATTGTGAGAGAAGCAGCACTAAACTGTAATTAAAAATTACCTAAGGTTGAGGCACGTCCAGTGGAGCGGCAAATTGAGCGATCAAAATATATGATAATAAATATTCAAAGTTACATGACCCAGACAAAACGTCATGAAAACAAATGTTATCGTATGAAGAATGAAACCCGTACAGCAACGGCGCACAGTTACATTTTAAAAAGGACCGGCCTTTGGGTCGTGTCACACGTGCACAGACACAGGGCGTCGAGCTAGTTGGGGTATCTAACCTAACTGAAACGGCGCTGAGCGCTCCAAGTAAAAGGGTTTTTGTTGGTTTAAGATAAACATTCTTAGATACGATATCTTAAAAAACTTCGCGCTCGCTACGCTCTCGCGCTTTTAATAAATATAATTTATATTCGTGAGCGCTCGCCCGCGGAAGAATATAATGCGCTCGCTTCACGTCAGGAGATTGCAAGTTCGATATTCAGCGGGGTTCAATTAGTATTACGGATTTCGAATTTAGCTACATTAGCAATTAGCAATCGAACGTGATATAACGTTGTATAAAAGATTTTGCTTTAAAAAACACGAAAAGTACATAATTTTTCATTGATGTTTTGATTGGCTGTTTTATTTCGCTCCCGACTCGTGGTCCCACCGCATTGTCCCACTGGTGGGTCGACGAGTAATTGACTGTGTACTCGTAGTCCCACCGATTCACTCTTGGCCAGTAATCGTAGCATGCATTATAGTATGTTGACTTTTTTTACTTATGATCAAAATAGAAAGGGGCGGCAAATTTTTGATCGGCCCCGGGCGGCAAAAACCCACGCTACGCCACTGCAAATGAATATGTCCTTGAGGAAATTATTCTCAGTTTCACCTGCAAGTTACCACTTTTTTAGGTATTCCGAAATGTAGGTACAAAGTAATCTGTTAAAATCTCCATAATCGTCACGTATTTTATGTAAAATAAAAAAATCGTGTAAATATATTCCATATTGATACCGTTGTCCCTATATTTTTTTGTATATTGATATTGTATTTAATTTATTGAAAAAAAATGTGTGATAAAATATACATTACAAAAATGGCTAATACATTAAATATTAGCAAAATCTTAAAGTCATTGTTTATAAATAAAGGATTATTTGTTGTTTTGATCAAGTTATGTGATGATTATGAAGATATTTACAGATTGTTTTGAAATGCCATTTTATTTATCTAGTTGAAATCTAATAGTGAGTTTTCAGATGACGTATGTAACACCGTTCATAAGATTCTCAATAGATGGCGTTTCTAAGCTTTGGCAATGTATTTTTAAAAGCAGCGTAGAATTAACGGTATCAAAATAGATTTAATATAGTTGAAAATATATAAAAAGCCACATGAACATAGATTCTTATTAATTGAATTAACTGAAACGATAAATTTTGATGACCTGGGTGCATTCCGGTTTCTCTGATATATAGAGTGACATTAAATTAGTTCTTGATACGAAAGGCCTTGGATGTGCTCATGATAACAAACAACTTTTCCTAAGGAACCCATAGTCAAATCGAAAAAAAATTTTGGACTCTCCATACAAATCGTTCAACTGAACGGCCAAATTAGTATGAAGAGTTCAATTTTTTTTTGCGATTTGACTATGAGTTAGGGAAAGGTGTTAGTTATCACGAGCACATGCATAGCCCTTCGTATCAAGAACTAATTTAAAGTCACCCTGTATGTAATTTCTTCTTCCGAACCAAAAATAAATAGATTTTAATACATTTTTATGATTAAAATGCAATTTAGAACTCGGTATCATGTTAGACTTCTTTTAAGAAATACAAAAACAATACTGACAAGCTTTGTGCATTAAACATTATGAAAAGTATTTTTTGGATCAAAATACAAAAAAAAATTAAATGAAAAGTAATCTTCGAAAGCTATTCATCATTATTATAATATTAATCAGTAATATCAATCAGTTTTGACGATTTTTAGAGATATTCTTATTTCCAATGTTGATCAGCACCATCTAGTTGAGTTTAGAGAAAGGCGTGGAAAATTCCCTATCATCTAGTATGTAATATGTCCATGAGGAAATTATTCTCAGTTTCACCTGCTATTTACCACTATTTAGGTATTTCGAAATGTAGGTACAAAATAATCTGTTAAAATCTCCATAATCGTCACTTATTTTGTCAAAATAAAAGAAAACCGTGTTAATATATTCCATATTGATACCGTTGTACCTATGTTTTTTTTGTATTTTCAATAAGCCATTGATATTGTAAGTAATTTATTGAAAACAAATGTGTGATAAAATATACATTACAAAAATGGCTAATACATTAAATATTAGAAAAATCTTAAAGTTATTGTTAATAAATAAAGGACTGTTTGTTATTTTTATCAAAATATGTGATGATTATGAAGATGTTTACAGATTGTTTTGAAATGCCATTTTATTTATCTAGTTACGCCTTCAATGGTACTGCAGATGTGCTGTTCTTCTTGGAATATTTCCAAAAGACTATAATTATATCGCAGTCTTTTTGACAGACGTGAATATAAAATGACAGACTTTTAGAATATACATTTTAAATGAAGACAAGGGTGTATGTACATAGAAGCCTTTAAGTCGTTCCAAGGTTGCACTCTGACAGCAACCGTTTTGTACCTTCTCTTTCACACTTAAGCGATTTATATTATGCTATCCTGTTGTCAAAGTGAACGGTTGCGGTCAGACCGTACTCTCGGAATGCACATCACAAATAAATGTCTTTAGTTTGCCAACAGTGTACCAACCCTTGACTATTAGGTCACACATCGGTCACACAGGGGAGGTGAGGTCGCCTTCAGAGAGCGGCAGGGAGTGTCCATACTGTATAAATATCCTTATACTGTGGTTTTAGTATCTGTTATACATAAGTAAATAAATATACAATGTACATAAGTAATAATAAATATACATGGACATATGGGTCCATGTCTCGGATCCATATGTCGTCTCATCACTGGCAACACATACTGGTCAAAGACTTTAAGTCTTGAGACACTGCGGTATTTTGGTCGTGAAGATATTGCGGAGCTTCCCGAACGCTGCCCAGCCGAGTTGGATTCGAAGATTGATCTCTTTCTCAAAGTTGGACCTACGTAACTGGACTGTTTGTCCCAGGTATACATTATTCGTCAAAAATTTCGAGTGTAGTCTCCAACCTTCAGAGGAGTAACACGGACGTTTGACATGCTTTTCGTCTTATCCATGTTCATTTTAAGACCCACTTGTTGGGAGAATCTACTGAGTCCATCGAGCATTGCACCTAGTTCCTCCAAGGTCTCAGCCATGATCACGATATCGTCAACAAATCGAAGGTGAGTGATGTACTCGCCATTGATATTGATGCCGAGTCCTCTCCAGTCCAGAAGCTTGAAAACGTCTTCCAGTGCAGGGGTGAAAAGTTTCGGAGATAAAACGTCTCCCTGTCTCACGCTACGCTACAGCCGGATAGGTTTCGAATTCTGATCCTGGAGGTGGACCGTCATGGTGGCGTTTTCATACAAACACTTCAACACTTTGATGTGTATTGATAGTAAATTTGGCACCTTTGGAGAGACTGTAACACAGCTCAGGTCTCGATGGAATCAAAAGCTTTCTCATAGTCCACAAACGCCATTATACTCTTCGGTCTTCTGTATAATCTGCCGTGGCGCATGTTTGTAGTCTATGGTACAGAAGCCGTTTCGGAAACCAGCTTGTTCGGGAGGCTGGAAGTCGTCAAACCTGTGTGCGAGACGATTCGTAATGACTCTCGACATGGCTTGTAGACATGGCTCAGGAGTGAGATGGGTCTGTAATAATTCAGCAGAGTCATGACACCCTTCTTGAAGAAGAGCACCACCACACTTCTGTGCCATGCTGTAGGCGTTTGTCCCTCGAGAAAGACGGAAACGAATAGCTTCTGAAGAGCTATAAGTACCGGTTTTCCACCTGCTTTCAGAAGCTCAGCCGTAATTCCGTCATCACCCGGTGCCTTGTTGTTCTTAAGCTGTTTGAGAGCCATTCTAATCTCGCACAGGCTGACGTCTGGGATATCTTCGGTATAGTGTCTGTTCAATCCGTCTCTCGGATCTTCAGCCAGATTACTGGTAAGCATGTAGTCATGTATAATTGTCCGTAGAATTTCTCAACCTCTTCCAACAGCTAGGACTTGCACGACACGACTCTGTCATCCTCGGTCTTCAGTTTTGTTGCGAGATCCGATATGTTTTTTTTGAAATGGTCACGTTTTGATTTAATAATAACGGTCGGTCGGTTCTCGAAAACGACCGCGCCAAGCTCTACTGGGACCGAGACATCATCACGGACAGGTCTATTGATCATAATAGGCCTGATATCGTGTTGATGGATCGGGCGCAGTCAAGGGTGTTTTTGGTGGATATCACTATTCCACACGACGAAAACCTCGTGCAAGCAGATGCCGACAAGAGGTTGCGGTACCTGAACCTGGCGCACGAGGTTACGGATATGTGGCAAGTGCAATCCACTGAAATCATTCCTGTAGTCCTGTCCGTAAATGGTTTGATTCCAGCTGACCTGGATCGTAACCTTAGGCAGCTGGGACTTCGAGGCAGACCGATAATAGCGGCTATGCAAAAGGCAGTCCTCCTCAACAATGCCCGGATTGTCCGACGCTTTCTCTCCTCGTCGCACTGACCTCCAGCCGACTGTGCTTCTGCTGGAGTAGCTCCTGCCACTTCGCCTAGCGCGAAGTGGTCAGAGTAGCCCAAATTCATGTTTCAAAATAATAATAATACCTGTTTATACTATGTTACTTATCAGTCATTTGGGCGCTATATGATTCATTTTATTTACTTACGAAGAACAGATACTGAAACCGCGCGTTTTATGCTACTCTGCCGAGCATCAAATTATATATTTTTTTCACTAAGATTTATTATGCTATTCTAATGAAATTAATATTTTTATAATCCTAGGAAGTGTGGCTTTCAGAATTTTTTTTTTCATGCTAATATCAAAGACGATTAAAACGTAATCGACCCATATGTGGAAAAAGGTAGCCATGTTTTATACGTTTTATCGAATATTTCTTTTTTTATATATGGAAAGTCTTTTTTTTTTGTTACAGAAATGAATTACATCCTTTAATCATACGAAAATGATATCTTACTTGCCCTAGTACCAATAGATTTGGAGATATAAGCCCACAAATGGAGCGCGGCAGAAACAAACTTCCCCCCCCCCCTGCCAAACAGGGGATGTCTCCCAGGCTTAATTTACTCAAAACGGCCTAGGGAACAACTATGCCAAGTTTGAGCGCCGGATCCAAAATAAAACGGTTCCCATACTAGGCGTTGCACTAAATTGACTGACTCGGTGGCTAAGTGGTTAGCGATCCTGACCTCTGATCCGAGAGTCGTGGGTTCGATCCCCACACAGGGCAAACTTTTCTGTGATGAGCCGAATTGTTTGCTCTGAGTCTGGGTGTATTATATCTATATATGTATGTATTTAAAAGTATACGTGTATGTATATCAGTCTCTGGTCCCCAAGATACAGGGAATCCTAGTTTGGGGCCAGATGACCGTGTGTGATTTGTCGCAGATATTATTATATATTATATTATTATAAATTCCCCACTATAAAGGATAAAAAGACGTTAAATTATTTATATTGATATTATAACACTTATTTTATATCACTTAGTGATGGCGGAACCTCACCTGATAACTGCGACAGAAATATACAACAAAATGTAATTAATTACAATTAAGGACCTTTTTTTTAATATAGATTTGAGTGCATTTGGCAACACCTCACCTGATGATAAGTGACCTTCCAAAAGAACACGACTGTTTCGTCTTTAAGTGCGTAAAGGTAATCATATTACCTTTACGCACTTCCAGGTTTGTATGACAGCTCTTCCTGTGGCTCTGGAGACTTCATGGAGAAATTATTTTTTTATGTTGGAGCCCAATCCATTAAGTAGAGGATGTTGACCTCTGGTAGGTGCTTTTTTATGGATTGGGCTCAACATAAAAAAAATGTATTTTCTAAGGAAAGTGCCAGTTGCATCTCTCATCCCCCCCCCCCCTCCTGGAATACAGTTGTTCTTTCACGTAGTTAGTGGTTACGACAACACCTCAAGGAGCTACCAGGTACTGAAACCAGTGACCTCAATGAAGAAACCACCGGCGGAAACCCTGCTAAAATTCCTGTCATGCATGTAAGGTAATCCATTCGTAGGTCTGTCCTGGACCGTTTATTTATGAAAATATTTGTAACATGTATTTATGAAATTCCTGTCATGCAGGTGCAAGAAATGGTGCGGAATAGCTAAATAACTGCTCTACAACTTCCTTCCCCATCACTTTTCTAGTAGAGAGAGTATTATAGCCGATATTCTGCTCGGAAGGCGGCTATAACTACAATTTCGAACATTTTAGGGAAAATTTCCAATGTTTAAGCGCTGTATCTTGGATTCTATTCGATCTACAGAGCTGCAATTACACTCAAATCATACAAACAATTGTCTTCTTTATTACCTACACTAGTAGGTACACGATAACTTTTTCCGTGGGATGCAACTTTTAGAAATTATAAGCCATAATCTGAAACAACTCTTGAAAGATGTTTGAAGAGCACCACGCAGTTAGCACAGGTCTTTCAAAGCTGCAAAATTAGTTTTACACTACTGGCACTAGTATCTATCCTAACAACAAGCCAAAAATCAGAACTGTTGCAATTAATACCACCTAACACGGTTTTTATGTCTACTGGTGTAAAGTATACCCGTATAACACAGTTGTTACGGGCAGCCGATTATCTTAGCATTGTACTTATATGTATATGTATGCAATAAGCAATAGCTAATGACTTGAACTTGATTTTTATTGAAATTGTTTAAAATGTGTTAGACTATATCTAACGTTAGAGTGAGACAGTGTATATGTCGCCAGTAGTCGCACTCCTCTAATCGTTAGAAAGGGATAAAACATATCTTGTGTGCTATTACTGCTTTAGCAGGGAAAAATGTTAAATGAATGAATAGCTCTGTAATTACGATAGTGTCATTGATGTAACTTTGTATGTATGTCCAGCTAGTTAGCGCCCTCAGTATTTACATGTTTTTTGTTTCGGGCGATAGCTAGTTTTGTTGGTATTCACTTTGTTCGTGAATTTGCTTATAGAATTGTTAGTTTTACTGTTTTTAGGGTTCAATGTATGTACAATGAATGTTTGTGTTTGGTATTGTTTTATTGTAGAACGTGGGGAAGTCTATTATGTGGAATAAAGTTTGATAAGTAGACGTTGTTACTTTTGGAAATAACTGGAAATGTGTGTGTAACTTTTACAAAAATGGTTTTTTTGTATGTATTTGTGAAATTATTAGTATGTTGGCGGTATGTAGCCTAAGTAAGCATTGTTTGTATAGTTGGAGAATGTTGTCAGCTTGTATAATGTAAAGTTGGACTGTTTTGTATCGAGTAGTTTAGGAGATATGAAGAGGAAATGGAAACCTCAACAGGGAACTTTAGGCCGAGGCCAAGTGAGGGCCTGGGGGTCGCCTTTACAGCATTGCCAAGGGGTATAAAATGAAAATTAGGTTTTTTAGATAATTGCTCGAAATGTTATACTACCTTGACGTATATCGTATAGATCGTAAAAATAAGTAATAGTGTTATTCGTAGTAATTCAAATAGAAAGTTCAGCTTCTCCATTGTCTCGATTGTATTATTATTTCTTCGTGTTTCTTTGAAAGTGTATTGTGTTAGTTAAATTGAAAGTGTTGTTTAGTACATTGGTACTTAACTTGTGTTGTGTTGTTGTGAATTAAAGTGTAATTTATACCTTGTTACTTTGGTGTTTTCATGGGCTTGCCTGAGTGTCATCTATCCTTGAACCACCCTATGGTGAATGTGTAACTGTTGTTGTTCCGTTGTGCTAGGACGTGCGCAACAACAGTATTTGACGGCTTGTTTGTAGAAACTGGATATTTTTTGAAATCTATACATAATTATAATAAAACTGCAGAGGTCGAATGTCTGTATATATGTAGAAAAAAAATGCTAAAAACCGAGTCAGGGGGATGTAAGAAGAGCAATAGAACAAATCCAGATTTTTTTCAATTTTTTTTGTTTCTCTGTCTGTTTGTCTGTTTGTACGGGCTAATCTCCGAAACTGCTGGACCGCTTTAAATGAAATTTTGCATGGTGGTACCTTATATCCCCGGTCAATATCTTAGATACTTTTCATCCCGGAAAATTAAAGAGTTCCCGCGGGATAGTTAAAAAACTATAGTAACTTATACAGCTTAGTACACAACAACTTATGCACCTAATTTAGTAAAATTTGGCATGCCTTATGTTGCCTGTCAAACAATGTGTATTACTCGTATAAAATGTATATATCCCATAAAAGTGACGGGTTCCCGCGGGAAAATAAAACATTACAAAAACAGTGTCTAGCATAGCGTCTTTCATCATCATCATATTAATAAAACTTTAACGGGGTCGATTCTGTACATAGAATATTTTTTGAAAATAATAACGGTAGGGGTAGGGGCATGTCTATCGATATAGAGACCAAAAAAAAATAATTTAGAATTTTTGTCTCTCTGTCTGTCTGATGTTCGCGCATCACGCAGAAACGGCTGGGCCGATTTTGATGAAACTTTGTACGATTATACTACGTAACCCGGAGTAACATCTTAGATACTTATATCCCGGAAAAGTCAATGGTTCCCGAAGGAATGGCTAAAACCTGAAATTCTTGAATACTTCAATACTCAATAACTATTAGTACGATTTTATTGATATTTGGCATAATGATACCTTATGTCACGACTAAACACCTGATCATTTTTATCCCGGTTGAATCGGTAAAAATATCAGTTGATTTCCTAAGGCAGGACTACTATTACTAATAAGCAGACGATAGATGGCGCCATAAGTAATTCAAAACGCGCTATAATGTTGCGTACAGTTGAATACCTTTAGTAACGCGATTATGACAACGGTTTTTTTTTTACGAGAAAAAGCGAGATTATCTACAGTTATTATCTATCTATACACTATACATATACAGGGTGTAACAAAAAGGTGCAGTAATACTTCAAGGTGGGCTTCTACTCATCAAACTGAACAACTTTTGTTCTACAACTTTGTTGAAATCGCCAATAAAATTTTTGGACTTTTCATACAAATCGATCAGCTGGCGAGCCAAGTTTGTATGAAAAGTTCAAAAAATTGTTGGCGATTTCAGCAAAGTTGTAGAACAAAAGTTGTTCAGTTTGATGAGTAGAAGCCCACCTTGAAGTATTACAGTATTACTGCACCTTTTTGTTACATCCTGTATACATAATAATATAATAAAACTGTAACGGGGCCGATTCTGTGCATGGAATATTTTTTGAAAATAATAACTGTCTATCGATATAGAGACCAAAACAATTTATTAGGAATTTTTGTTTGTCTGTCTGTCTGTCTGTCCGCGCATCAAGCAAAAACGGCTGGAACCGATTTTGATGAAACTTTGTACGATTATACTACGTAAGCCGGAGTAACATATAAGATACTTTTTATCCCGGGAAATTTAACATGGCTTCAACCAATAAGTCCACGCATACTCAAAAAAATATATGCGTCTTGCGACTCCGAACTGGACTGTGAACATGTTAAGGGTTCCCGGAGGAATGCATAAAAACTTTAATTCTTAAAAACGTTATTACTCAAAAACTACGAAGCCGATTTTATTGTAATTTGGCATAATGCTACTTTATCATTACTACTAAATATCCATAGTTTTTTATCTCGGTTTCATGAAGGGTTCCCACAGGAAAACGACAACACCGTATCTCTCAATTTATTATGATAAACTTTTTGAAAAGGCGTGTCGATTACCGGTACTTTCGTATCATTCAATACATACTATTGGTCCTGGAAATTCAAAGGGATCCCGAGGGAAATGCTGGAAAGTGTATCCAAGTATTAAGGTGAAACCTTCACTCTTAGGCGAATCAAAGGTATATTCAGTTAACATTTTTGACCCGGAATTGTCAAGGGCTGTCCCGAGGGAACTAACGGGAGTGTGCGTTACTCCAGCCAGAAAATGTCGAATTTCGTCATTCGAGTGTAATAGATAATTAGTTGTCCAGCTTCTGAATTGTTGCGCATATTTTTGAATTTGTTCTGCTGATAGTTTTTTAGTTATTTGCCAAAAACATATCTGGCTGCGGTAACGTTACCCCAGCCAGACTATTTTTGATTTTTTGGGTATATTAAAATAAAAATTAGCTAAATAATTAGTAGTCTAGACGAAGTAAATGTTGCGACTTAATTTGTGCTGATACGTTTAACGGTTGCGAAGTTATTCAAATTCCGGCTGGGGTAACGTTTGCAGGTTTGCTGGATCTCTGAAACGGTTAAGCGCACATTTATATTTTTTCGTATACCACTTCTTATGAATTAGTTCTAATTTGTTCATCAATAGAAAAACAACAATAATGTACCGTTTTAAAGTTATATAAATAAATAGAATTTTCCTTTAAAAGGTCCTAGCACGACGAATAAGAGCTCTCAAGACTCACTCAAAACGTTATTTCGTAGCTTAAAGCTGGCTTCAAATGTTTGTGAATTTTTATAAGTATACTGTAAGTAATTAATAAGTTATGATGAAATTTAATTCAGTTGGGGCCACGATACGCAGTGGAGTTGTTTGATCGCCGATTGACAGAGTTTCTTGTGGTTTTTTGAACTGAATGTTATGTCAACAATTAGTTGCCTAGTTCAATTTCGTAAATTTAAAATTTCAGCGTTCTACATTGAATAATTAACGAGATAATCGAAAAAGAGACATTGTGAAGTGCATGACCGTGGTAACCCGACCAAGTTAAGATGGTCACAGAAAAGCGGCCGCGCAGTTTTTTACGAGAAAAAGCGAGATTATCTACAGTTATTATCTATCTATACACTATACATATACAGGGTGTAACAAAAAGGTGCAGTAATACTTCAAGGTGGGCTTCTACTCATCAAACTGAACAACTTTTGTTCTACAACTTTGTTGAAATCGCCAATAAAATTTTTGGACTTTTCATACAAATCGATCAGCTGGCGAGCCAAGTTTGTATGAAAAGTTCAAAAAATTGTTGGCGATTTCAGCAAAGTTGTAGAACAAAAGTTGTTCAGTTTGATGAGTAGAAGCCCACCTTGAAGTATTACAGTATTACTGCACCTTTTTGTTACATCCTGTATACATAATAATATAATAAAACTGTAACGGGGCCGATTCTGTGCATGGAATATTTTTTGAAAATAATAACTGTCTATCGATATAGAGACCAAAACAATTTATTAGGAATTTTTGTTTGTCTGTCTGTCTGTCTGTCCGCGCATCAAGCAAAAACGGCTGGAACCGATTTTGATGAAACTTTGTACGATTATACTACGTAAGCCGGAGTAACATATAAGATACTTTTTATCCCGGGAAATTTAACATGGCTTCAACCAATAAGTCCACGCATACTCAAAAAAATATATGCGTCTTGCGACTCCGAACTGGACTGTGAACATGTTAAGGGTTCCCGGAGGAATGCATAAAAACTTTAATTCTTAAAAACGTTATTACTCAAAAACTACGAAGCCGATTTTATTGTAATTTGGCATAATGCTACTTTATCATTACTACTAAATATCCATAGTTTTTTATCTCGGTTTCATGAAGGGTTCCCACAGGAAAACGACAACACCGTATCTCTCAATTTATTATGATAAACTTTTTGAAAAGGCGTGTCGATTACCGGTACTTTCGTATCATTCAATACATACTATTGGTCCTGGAAATTCAAAGGGATCCCGAGGGAAATGCTGGAAAGTGTATCCAAGTATTAAGGTGAAACCTTCACTCTTAGGCGAATCAAAGGTATATTCAGTTAACATTTTTGACCCGGAATTGTCAAGGGCTGTCCCGAGGGAACTAACGGGAGTGTGCGTTACTCCAGCCAGAAAATGTCGAATTTCGTCATTCGAGTGTAATAGATAATTAGTTGTCCAGCTTCTGAATTGTTGCGCATATTTTTGAATTTGTTCTGCTGATAGTTTTTTAGTTATTTGCCAAAAACATATCTGGCTGCGGTAACGTTACCCCAGCCAGACTATTTTTGATTTTTTGGGTATATTAAAATAAAAATTAGCTAAATAATTAGTAGTCTAGACGAAGTAAATGTTGCGACTTAATTTGTGCTGATACGTTTAACGGTTGCGAAGTTATTCAAATTCCGGCTGGGGTAACGTTTGCAGGTTTGCTGGATCTCTGAAACGGTTAAGCGCACATTTATATTTTTTCGTATACCACTTCTTATGAATTAGTTCTAATTTGTTCATCAATAGAAAAACAACAATAATGTACCGTTTTAAAGTTATATAAATAAATAGAATTTTCCTTTAAAAGGTCCTAGCACGACGAATAAGAGCTCTCAAGACTCACTCAAAACGTTATTTCGTAGCTTAAAGCTGGCTTCAAATGTTTGTGAATTTTTATAAGTATACTGTAAGTAATTAATAAGTTATGATGAAATTTAATTCAGTTGGGGCCACGATACGCAGTGGAGTTGTTTGATCGCCGATTGACAGAGTTTCTTGTGGTTTTTTGAACTGAATGTTATGTCAACAATTAGTTGCCTAGTTCAATTTCGTAAATTTAAAATTTCAGCGTTCTACATTGAATAATTAACGAGATAATCGAAAAAGAGACATTGTGAAGTGCATGACCGTGGTAACCCGACCAAGTTAAGATGGTCACAGAAAAGCGGCCGCGCAGTACATTATGCTTACCTTTTAAAATTTGTAGTATAATAATTTTAAAAATGAGATACAGACGCGTACATTACCGTTTGAGTGAAAAATAAACTCCTACCCCGAGCTATAATAAACATTCTATGATTTTAATTCTTTTTCTTTATGTATCTAATTGTTAAGCGGACCAGACACTTTCAATAATACTGACAATGTTTTCAAGTGATGACAGTATATCACTACATAGTATAAAACAAAGTCGCTTCCCGCTGTCTGTCTGTCCCTATGTATGCTTAGATCTTTAAAACTACGCAACGGATTTTGATGCTGTTTTTTTTAATAGATAGAGTGATTCAAGAGGAAGGTTTATATGTATACAGGGGGTAACAGAAAGGTGTGATAATACTTCAAGGTGGGCTTTTACCCATCAAACTGAACAACTTTTGTTCTGCAACTTTGTTCAAATCGCAATGTTTTTTTGGACTTTTCATATAAACCGATCAGCTGGTAAACCAAGTTTGTATGAAAAGTCCAAAAAAAATTGCGATTTGAACAAAGTTGTAGAACAAAAGTTGTTCAGTTTGATGGGTAAAAGCCCACCTTGACGTATTAACACACCTTTCTGTTACACCCTGTATAATACATGCATAATATTAGCATTCACCCGTGCGAAGCCGGGGCGGGTCACGAGTTGACAATACATATATTGATACCGTCAAACACGGCATCTTTACCCTTCCATGTCATCTTTACCTACTACCGACTTGCATTAATAAAAATAATTTTTATTTACACTTGTGTACGCATCTGTATAGAACTCGTAACACTACCCTATAAATTACAAAATGCTAGAGTAATGTACTGCGCGGCCGCTTTTCTGTGACCATCTTAACTTGGTCGGGTTACCGCGGTCATGCACTTCACAATGTCTCTTTTTCGATTATCTCGTTAATTATTCAATGTAGAACGCTGAAATTTTAAAGTTACGAAATTGAACTAGGCAACTAATTGTTGACATAACATTAAGTTTAAAAAACCACAAGAAACTCTGTCAATCGGCGATCAAACAACTCCACTGCATATCGTGGCTTGGGGCATTGTGAAGTGGCTGAATTAAATTTCATCATAACTTATTAATTACTTACAGTATACTTATAAAAATTCACAAACATTTGAAGCCAGCTTTAAGCTACGAAATAACGTTTTGAGTGACTCTTGAGAGCTCTTATTATTCGTCGTGCTAGGACCTTTTAAAGGAAAATTCTATTTATTTATATAACTTTTAAACGGTACATTATTGTTGTTTTTTTATTGATGTACAAATTAGAACTAATTCATAAGAAGTGGTATACGAAAAAATATAAATGTGCGCTTAACCGTTTCAGAGATCCAGCAAACCTGCAAACGTTACCCCAGCCGGAATTTGAATAACTTCGCAACCGTTAAACGTATCAGCACAAATTAAGTCGCAACATTTACTTCGTCTAGACTACTAATTATTTAGCTAATTTTTATTTTAATATACCCAAAAAATCAAAAATAGTCTGGCTGGGGTAACGTTACCGCAGCCAGATATGTTTTTGGCAAATAACTAAAAAACTATCAGCAGAACAAATTCAAAAATATGCGCAACAATTACAGAAGCTGAACAACTAATTATCTATTACACTCGAATGACGAAATTCGACATTTTCTGGCTGGGGTAACGGACACCTAACGGGATCCTCTGTTTAGATATGTTTATATAGTTTTACGGTGTAGGTAGCTGTAGAATATCGAAACTATACGTATAACGTAGTGAAGATGAAAGAAGCAAAGCAAACTACGTTTGTAAATAGTATTTTTATTTCGTACCCAACTATTCAAGTGTAGGGCAATATTTATCAAGTGGTGTTATAATGGCGTAGGCATTATCCTGGACCTGTTCTTCAACTTTTTCTTTAACTACCTAATATAGGCAGCTGAAAAACTTCTTAAGCTGGAGTTGGCCATTAGCCTCACATCTAACCACTATCCTAACTTGGATCCTGTATGTGGAAAATGACCTAACCTTCCCTAGCTATAAGAAGAGATCCATGCCCCAGTAGTGTTGGTTGTGAAAATAAATTCTATGCAATTATATTTTCTTTTTCTTTCTCTGTATTTTCTTTTTCTTTTTCCTTTTCTTTTTTTTTCTTTTTCTTACATTCGTTTTATTGTTTACTTAATTTTGTTATTTTCTTATTTCTAAAGAATAATTTAGCAAAACATATGAAATATTGTAAAAACCCCAACACTAACGCGTACGAAGTCGCGGGCACCAGCTCCATAAAATCGGACAGTAAAAGAACAGAATAGAAGAAATAGATAAAATGTTGTGATAAATCCGGCATCAACGCCCAAATGTGCTTTGCGATTCACGGAAACGATCGAGATAAATGCTACTACTATGCTACAAATCCATCCAAACCGTTCGGCCGCCATCTTGATTACGTCATAGATACTAACTCCACCATTTTATAAAGCGACAACAAGTGGTTTGACAATTAGTAGACCACGTTGATTCCAACGGTACCAGTTGTCGCTATACTACCGTTCGGTCCTACGAAAACTGTCGTTTTTGCAATTGGCCTCTCTACTGTACAGGGTGATTGGTAATTCGACGTGATCCTTCAAAGGGGTTATACTAGAGGTCATTTGCAACAAATTAAGTCCAGTTAACCAGAGGTCAAAAATGTTACTGAGATATTACTGATTTTGGATTTTTTTTAAATTTTCTACCTTGTTATCACAAACAATTAATTATAAAAAAAAACATTAAACCGTTTACATTAAATTGATATTTTTTTAAAAGCTGAGAAATAATCGCTGTCATTTAATTTTAAGATAATTACATTTCTTAACATTATAATTCCTTGAGCCTAGAAGTAGCAATTACATTCACTTAATCTCACCTCCAGTTTACGTCACATACTAATACCTTCATTATTACACACTATTTTAAAGAAAAATGTGGAAATATATACCTAATACTGTAAAGTCAAAATTCAAATCTTTGGGAGCCTGTAGCTCTTTAGAGGAATCATAGGGGCTATTGCCTTCTATGATACCTATGAGGTCTCATTTCTAGGTATTTTTCAAAAAAATGCTGTCTCCGTACAAAAAATACTTCTATATTTTTTTTAAGTACAAAGAAGCTATTTTATAACAAAACTGCCCAAACTAAAGTAGTTAATAATTAAATGAAGAATCTTTAAAAAAAAGTCACCTTCCTCTAACTTTAGGGTCTATTCTTGGGATTTTTAATACCGGAACCAGTGTGCGGCGGATCTTATCGGTGCGTATGTCTACTTCCCATGGCAAGTCTTCTGCCTACACTCTTTCATGTTTGTGAGACTAAAGCCATTTTATCAACGTACTTTTATTGATAGTATTGTGCCCTACACAATTAACTAATAAGACATGCAAAAGTCTCGCCAAGTAATCCAAAAGAACATAAAATTTAAAAAATATGTATCTTTGCTCTTGCACCCATAATGTCTTTTCAAACTTTTCATTCTCAAAAATGATTTTATGAACACGCTAAACTTATAAAAAGACAGCTAATCGTCTAGTCTACACAAAGCATAAAATTAAATTGTTAAATTTTTTAAAAGTGAAGACTTGTGAATTTAAAAAAGGTGTCAAGACTTGTGGTATGACCGATACACATAAGGTGTCAGCCTTGAAAGTTTACTCATGCATAAACCTTTTCTATTAGAGTGCACTTAAAGGGGGCTATCTAAAAACAAAAATTGTGCAAAGTAGTGATTATGTAGCAATTACCTACACTATCCTCATTTCAGGAAGCCTAACTAGGTGTTTGTAAGGATGGCAGGTGTACCTCTGTGATTTGAATGTTTTTTTTCTAAAATATATATATAGCGGGTGTAAATATTAAAAAAAATATATATAAAGAGGTAAACAAAATTTCATAAAAGGTACAGTAAGGTACACTGTAGGCAAAGGTATTTTAGAAAAAGAAAAACATTAGAATTGCAGAGGCACACCCCGCCATCCTGATGCGCACCTAATTAGGCTTCCTTCATTTAGGATAGTGTCATCGCTACTAAAATACTAAGTGCCATATAATAAGTGCACCCTAATGACCCCAACCCAACATGTATCTGAAAGCTTGGTAGGCTTGCTTTTTTTAGATCCGATTTTGCAGTTACTAAGTGGGTGGGTGAATATACGTACAAATACTACTATGCACAACAAATATTTTAGTGGTGTTTACCTATATAGATTTTACCCAGAAAGCACATGTATAGGTATTTACAAGTGGTTGATAGACAGGATTCTGTAGATAGATTGTTATGGAGCACTAGGAATATGCCGGTTACGACCTTTGAATATAGATGAACTTTGCTTCTGAATGGCACCACTCTTTTGTAACCTATATTCGTCTGAACTGTTGTTGAACCGAATAATAAAACCTAAGAAAAAAAAATACAATAGCAAGGCTGCGTTCACAGGCTTAGAGCGCGGTTGTCATGTCAGGTTGTTTTTTAACTTGCTCTTAGGGCGTTATCACACTGGCGGTTTAAGAGCGTTTTCGAAGCGGAGCGGGTGCGCAGCGAAGACGTCGCGACGCACAGCGAGCGAATATAATCACTACATTTTAAAGGTCTCGTCAGACAGCGGGCGTGGCGGGGCGTCGGCGTAGCGCTGGCGCGACGTGAGCAGTTGTAATGTAGGTACCATGGACTATGGACGATGTCACACAGAGCCGTCGAGCTCGGCGTGTCGCGTCACGCCCGCGCCGCGCCCGGCGGGAATACAACAAGAGCACGGCGGGGCGGGGCGCGAGCGCGGCGCGGGCGCGATGCCACGCGTTGTGTTCTATGAGTAGCCGTTGTAATAGTCAGACAAACGGCGCGACGGGAGCATGTCACGCCCGGCGCGACGCAAGGCAGTTTTGCAGAAAAGGTTGAAAAACTAATAGGAATTGTTCGAGGCCACATTTTTTGTACGATTTGGGTCATCCACAATACAAAAATGCTAGTCTTAAGTCTGCAATTTAGGATTTTATCGGAAGGGAACTGAATGAAAGTGGTGAGTTACACGCTGAGTCCGGCGGGTCGGCCGGCGCGAAGCTGGCGTGAATGTCACGCCCGCAGTGTGACATACACGCCACGTCGCCGTCGCGCCAGCGCCAAGCCGACGCCCCGCCACGCCCTCTGTCTGACCAGACCTTAAGAGTCGGGACTCGGGACTCCCATAGGTCCCTTTTTCATGAACGTTATCTCCTCGGGCCCATAGCTCAAAAAAAAAAGCCGTGAAAGCCTGACACACTAGTTTTTAAAAGAAAAAAGCGGTCAAGTGCGTGTCGGGCCATGCGCAGTGTAGGGTTCCAACTTCGACAGACACTGCTTTAAGGGGTAAGAACTCCTGTCTTACAAAATTGACTACTACTCGTTAACTTGTAAAACCTACTTAGCTGTGATAGTTTTTACATTTCTAGTTTTTTTGTAAGGGGGGGGTTTACATTTCGTTTAGCTGGTGGGGGGGGGGGGGAGCACATGACTAACAAAAATTGCAACCAATATCCAACGACACCCTACACCATGTGTTGGTCTAGAAAAAAAAGTCATCCCCACTTCACGTGTAGAGGAGGTACCCAGAAAAAAATTTTTCAAGATTTCATTTTACCACTTTGTCGGCGTGATTAATATGTATATCCGTGCCAAATTACAGCCCTCTAGTACTAAAAGTCTCTGAGCTAAGCCTCGGACAGACAGACAGACAGACATGGCGAAACTATAAGGGTTCCTTGTTGACTACGGAACCCTGAAAAAGAATCACATTTTGTTCTTACTAAAGTAATTTGTAACTTCTTTACATTGAAAGTAATTAAACAATCAATAATCAGCCTTATCATTTGTAAATAAATTATAGGTAGGTCCTAGGTCCTGCGAGATATCGAGAGTCATGCGTGTCCGTGTGAGTCACTCGCGCTTTCGTTTGACATATTTTGGCAGGGCGGGGTTGACGAAAAGCCTAACAAAAGCCGGACATGCCGGACTTGCTTAGATTTGGCCGGACACGACTGTAAAAAGCCGAACATGTCCTGACACCTGGCAACCCTATATGCTATGTGATATTGTAACAATGTTCAAATTGTCACCTAGCTTTATTTTTTGTTTTCGCTGTCCTATGTATTTTATTCTAATTATAATAGGGTTTTTCACAATTTTTTGAAAAGTATCTCAAATTGATCATTGGGTGGGAAAAAGTCAAAAACATTTTTTTAAATTTATTTCTGAAACCTATAAGTACCCCAAAAACACATTTTAAATTACCATTCCCAATTAGCGCGCGAAAACGCTAGTTGCCATGATGTTTAGGTCGTGACATCATTTCAGGAGTAAACAAAACAGCTCTGTACTAAAATTTTGACACATATTGGGAACAAAATGTCATTGTTTACCACTATTGTGACGTCACATGACAACCAGCATGGCGGCTGTCGTTTCAGATATTTGAATAACAGATTAAAAAACTCGATTTTTGTAAATCAAAAATAAAATGTTTTTTCTCATTTTATTATATAAAAATCATATTAATTCGATTACTTATTACAAATACCACAGTAAATAAGCAGTTTTAGATTTTTTCTTGTATAGAGTAAAATACCCTATTGAATAAAACCTATTATTTCTATACTAAATACAGAGGTTTTTATTTTCCTTTTCTGTTATAAAAAAATCTGTATGCACAGGGCAGGGACCCACGCTGTTTTATCGATATCGATACATTCTGTAGCGTACTGCTGGTATCACATCTCTAGTATGATTTCGTAGCTTCCGTTTTTGTTGTCATGTTGGCATTGTTTTTTTCCTTATGTTGGTATACGAGATATTAGCTTAGCCTAAACGGTCGAAAAATCGACCGATATTAGCTTAGCCTAAACGGTCGAAAAATCGACCGTTTAGGCTAAGCTAATATCTCGTATACCAACATACGGAAAAAAACAATGCCAACATGACAACAAAAACGGAAGCTACGAAATCATACTAGAGATGTGATACCAGCAGTACGCTACAGAATGTATCGATATCGATAAAACAGCGTGGGTCCCTGCCCTGTGCATACAGATTTTTTTATAACAGAAAAGGAAAATAAAAACCTCTGTATTTAGTATAGAAATAATAGGTTTTATTCAATAGGGTATTTTACTCTATACAAGAAAAAATCTAAAACTGCTTATTTACTGTGGTATTTGTAATAAGTAATCGAATTAATATGATTTTTATATAATAAAATGAGAAAAAACATTTTATTTTTGATTTACAAAAATCGAGTTTTTTAATCTGTTATTCAAATATCTGAAACGACAGCCGCCATGCTGGTTGTCATGTGACGTCACAATAGTGGTAAACAATGACATTTTGTTCCCAATATGTGTCAAAATTTTAGTACAGAGCTGTTTTGTTTACTCCTGAAATGATGTCACGACCTAAACATCATGGCAACTAGCGTTTTCGCGCGCTAATTGGGAATGGTAATTTAAAATGTGTTTTTGGGGTACTTATAGGTTTCAGAAATAAATTTAAAAAAATGTTTTTGACTTTTTCCCACCCAATGATCAATTTGAGATACTTTTCAAAAAATTGTGAAAAACCCTATTATAATTAGAATAAAATACATAGGACAGCGAAAACAAAAAATAAAGCTAGGTGACAATTTGAACATTGTTACAATATCACATAGCATATAGGGTTGCCAGGTGTCAGGACATGTTCGGCTTTTTACAGTCGTGTCCGGCCAAATCTAAGCAAGTCCGGCATGTCCGGCTTTTGTTAGGCTTTTCGTCAACCCCGCCCTGCCAAAATATGTCAAACGAAAGCGCGAGTGACTCACACGGACACGCATGACTCTCGATATCTCGCAGGACCTAGGACCTACCTATAATTTATTTACAAATGATAAGGCTGATTATTGATTGTTTAATTACTTTCAATGTAAAGAAGTTACAAATTACTTTAGTAAGAACAAAATGTGATTCTTTTTCAGGGTTCCGTAGTCAACAAGGAACCCTTATAGTTTCGCCATGTCTGTCTGTCTGTCTGTCCGAGGCTTAGCTCAGAGACTATTAGTACTAGAGGGCTGTAATTTGGCACGGATATACATATTAATCACGCCGACAAAGTGGTAAAATGAAATCTTGAAAATTTTTTTTCTGGGTACCTCCTCTACACGTGAAGTGGGGATGACTTTTTTTTCTAGACCAACACATGGTGTAGGGTGTCGTTGGATATTGGTTGCAATTTTTGTTAGTCATGTGCTCCCCCCCCCCACCAGCTAAACGAAATGTAAACCCCCCCCCCCTTACAAAAAAACTAGAAATGTAAAAACTATCACAGCTAAGTAGGTTTTACAAGTTAACGAGTAGTAGTCAATTTTGTAAGACAGGAGTTCTTACCCCTTGAAGCAGTGTCTGTCGAAGTTGGAACCCTACACTGCGCATGGCCCGACACGCACTTGACCGCTTTTTTCTTTTAAAAACTAGTGTGTCAGGCTTTCACGGCAAAATGTCCGGCTAAATACGGATCTGTGTCCGGCTTTTCTATTTTTGGGCCTGGCAACCCTAACAGCATACATAACTTGCTACTTAAGAATTAAAATTTCGTCATTTTGTTAGCTAATATTACAATATTCAGATAAGCGGAGTCTTCAGATGAAATGTTCATCAATTTGTCTTTCAGCTTGTTCATATTTTTGTTTTGTTTCTGCAAGACAATCCTAATTATTTCGGACTCCAAATTTCGCGTGTCCATGTCATATTTAATCTTATAATTATCTAATTTTATGCAGTGCATATCTAATTTTTTTAATAACTCGATGCGTTCAGCTATAATTTTTTCTGTACTTTTACATTTAATACAGAATTTTTTTAATTGGAGTGTAGACTTTCTAACTAACTTATTAAGCCTTGCATACTTTTTAATTTTTTTCCGGCTAGAACGAATACCTAAAAGTGACTTAGAGTTCTGACCAACAAGCTCGTCATACAGGGTCTGAGTGTCCTCCAGTTGCCGCTGGTATTTCTCTGCCTCCAGGTGTTCGACGCGGCCCTGCGCCGCAGACAGCTCGCGTTCCAGGTGCCTGATGCGGTCCAAGGCTTCCTCGTGAAGGTTGCTGCATTGTTCGTAGGTGGAAACAGCTGATTGCAACTGGTCACATTGGTCGAGAAAATCCTGAACTTTTATGTCGTATTCGCTAAGTTCACTTTTAAGTTCCTTGTTTTTGTTGAATATTTTTCGGAGCTCCACCTCACTATCCTCGCGTTCTGCCAGTAGCTTATCGTTAAAAGCCTGGGTTGTTTTCAGTTGGTCCAGTGCACAACGTAGCTTGGTGTCCAGCTCAAGAGTTCTTGCCATGCTCCTGGTAGTCATTGTACTGGAAATATAAGGTGCTTCCAAAATATATGCCACCGCTGCAATGGGAGTAAGAGTCGTGCATATATGTAGATTAGGTACAATAGTAAAAAAAATTCGTGCCCCGGAGTCGTTAAATTGATTTGGGAGACTAAACAATTTTTTTTTACTTTGATTCACTTTCGCACAACACGGTCCGTCAAGTACGTATACGCTCCGTCATGAAGTCATGAATGAACTCGATGTCATTTCACTGAATGAAAGCAACGCACGCTCGTATCTCTTTTTACAGGTTAATTTAGTGAACAGCTGATTGTCTTTAAATTAAATGTAGAGCAGAATAAACAAACTTACCAGTTATTAAAACGGCTTATTCACGTAACAAGGTGATAAACTTACCATCGCACTTTGACAGGCTTTGGACTGTTAAATTACGTACTGTAAAGTATCTGTTAATAAAAAGTTTAGGTAGGTAAGGCATCTACTCAAGAGTAGGTGCGTAAAATTAAAAAGAACGTGTATTACAGTAAGTAACTTGGCGTGTTTTTAAAGGCTTTGCCACACCAAAAGCAGGTCAGTAGCAGCGCAGTTTAAATGCGGGCCCGCGCATGTTGTAATACAAGAAATTATATGAAGTACGTCACACCTAATTTGAACGCGGGCCCGCGATCAAACTGCGCTGCTCCGCGCCGCTCTGCAACTGCCGGACGACAAACCGGGCAGATCGAGCGCGGGTCAGAAGCAGCGCAGGCGCGGCGCGGCGCAGTTTGATCGCGGGCCCGCGCTGCTGTATAACTATGGCAACCATGTTAGCATGCCACACCGGGGGCGGGGCGGTTGCAGTGCAGCGCAGCGCGGCGACGCGGTTACACAGCAGTTGTATTTTTTTACAACCGCTTGATGGATTTAAACGAAAAAAATATCGAATTAATGCGTGGGAACAAAAATATATACGATTTTCGACACAAATATTATAGAAATGTAACATTCAAGTAAAATTCTCTTTTTTGACTTAGAGCCAAAAGCAGCAAGAATCCGTTCGACATCTTGCAGCCAACTAACCTCCACCCGTCAACGTCACACTGAACGCGGTTTTAACGCGGGCCCGCGTTAAAACCGCGTTGGAACTGCCGTCTGCATTCAGTGTGCCGTCTCCCGCGCTGCTACTGACCTGCTCCGCGTCTGACCTGCCTTCGGTGTGGCAAAGCCTTAAGTTCATCATCTTATTTACAAGGATTTGCACAACACAACACTGGTGGCTGGCTGACTCACACCAAACCTCTGTTCATACGGGTTTACGGCAAACGCAGGGATGTTATTTGCACTCGCGGTAGTAGAGTGTCAATCACCTTATTTACAAGCTATTTCACAACACAACAAAGTTTTACATCAGTTTTACAACACATTAAAGTTCTCGAGTGGTGACCGCGCACTGGAATACGCAGTGTGGGCAGGCCCCCGACTCGGTGGACCGACGAAGACCTGGTGAAGGTTGCGGGAAGCCGCTGGATGCGAGCCGCACAGAACCGGTCGGTGTGGAAATCCTTGGGGGAGGCCTTAGTCCAGCAGTGGACGTTTTTCGGTAGATGATGACGACACAACACAACACTGGTGGCTGACTCTTACACCAAAACTTTGCTCATACAGGTTTACGGCATGCGCAGGGATGTTATTGCACTCGCGATCAGAGGGTATCGCGGTAGCAGAGTATCATTTCAAGATACTCTTGATTCGTATGTACGTCTGGGTGACATGGTTATCTCACTCGCGGACGGGGGCGCAGGCGGTGCATAACGTTCGCGTCACGCCTGCGCGTCACCGCTGCGCATAGCGAACTGACCTCTGACCTGTACGAAGGGCGCGCGGGCGCCAACCGCCCCCGCCCGCCGGGTCGCGCCCCGCTCCCGAGTGAGTATGCGAAAGGGTGCGGACAGATCAAAGCCTTTTGCAGCACGACACAAGTGCCGAATTTGTTTGATGTCTAGCCGCAACGTCGGAGCGTTTAAGCATGTTTTCGCGCGCCTGGTTTCATTCAACACAATACGGGATGGCTTAATAAAGTAAAGCAATTTATTTTTATGATTGTTATTTTTTTGTATGGAAAAAAAAGAATAGTTTCCGGACATGAATGTCTCATTTTCGTGATCACTATACATGATACTTTCTCCCATTTCAGCCGTGGCATATATTTTAGAAGGACCCTATATACAGGGTGTTAGGTAAAATAGTGCAGATATGTTAAGGGCTAGAACCCTAGATGCAGTATATTTATCCTATTTACAAATTTATATTCGCTTTAATAACTGAGAAAATCGAAGGTTTTGTTTCCGTGTGTGGCGGCCCTTAAATAACGTCATAGCTCGCACAGATCACGCACACATGCACGCGTGCGCAGAGCGAGTGACAGGCTCACGCACACACAGAAACGAGCGCGCGCACACACACAAACGCGCTCGCAAATTCTCGAATGCACTGTTTAGTCGCGCAGGCATTTCATCCGCGATTTCCAAAGTCTGGCTCTATTAGGTGCTGAACAGTCGTTACCTTGAAAGGATGTTGCGAATCATCTTTTAAAATCTTGTGTACACTCCAGTTGCTGATTCCAAATATCGTTCCTGCCGATCTTGTGCTATCCTCGGGCTCTTCTTCGAAATGTTCCAGGATAGCATCCCGCAAGTTCAAACCGACGATGCTCGACCAGCGTCACGGTTTGGCCTCGCGAACGTTCCATAGTCCCTTAGTCGCTGAACAACATTCCGTATCACTCGTGAGCTGGATGGCGTTTGTAAACGTAGGGCTTCCTCTACGGTTCCATGAGCCATCCCATAAGCTAACACCATGTCGGTGTATTCAACATTTGTAAACTGATAGTTCGGCATTATTAACAAACACGAAATTACAAAATCCAAAAAAAGTCAATAAACAAATTCAATGCGCAATAGCAGCGTCTTTAAACAAAAGAGAACAACAAAAGTCAACAAAATTACAGAAAACACGACAGCTCTACTCTACAGCGAAACCAGACCAACAGTGTAGGTATTAAATTCTCGCTGGGCGGCGGCGCGCCGCGGCGTGACGACGACGTTGCCACTTTGAATAGATACCTACTGGTTGAGCGTCACACACTAGATGTATCGCTCGCCATACAAATCAATAGGCTAGTGTTTTTCAGCGCGACTGCTGGGGGGTCGCGAAGCCATTGTCGAGGGGGGGGGGGGGGTCGCGGGTAAAAGAATACGATAGTGGTTGTAAGACTTCCCAACGCAATGGGGAACTGGCTACCTTATTTTCATGCCGGAAAACACCAATGCTGTTAACATTTACCACCAACCAAACAGAGTTCTACAAAGTTGGACCCCGCCGGGAATCGAACCCGCGACCACTAGGCTACGGAGGTGGTTGAAAGGTCCTAAATGAAAGTCCTAAAAAAAGGACTAAATTGCAATAGAAAAATTTGATTTCATTAAAAAGGCTGGACCACATGAGTTTAGTCATACGCCTGATTGAAGTAAGATAAGACTTGTTTGACGGTAATAATAAAGTTCAGTTCATTAGATTACTATCAGTTGACATGTTACTCGTACTGTTTTTTCCTAAATCATAAAAACTATACCTACGACCTACGTACTATTCGCAGATACAAACATACGTACCTAGTCCACGTGGACTGAGCGGTGCTCGTAGCGTGGGACGCATGCGCGGTAGCGCGCGATAACCAACCAATAGCAGTGCGCACCCGGGCACGGGTCGGCGCAAAGCGCAGCCACAATGGAAAACTATGGCGCAGTAGTCAGTAGCGAAACTTACTTTGCTAAGTGCGCACCTGTGAGTCATCTCTTCGAAACGGTGCCCCATTGTACTCTGCCTCGGAGCAATCGATTTACTCCGTGTTTATTTCCAAAGTAGTAAAAGTCACCGTACAAGTGAGTCCATAATGGAGGAGTCGAAGATCAAAAACAGTGAGATACTCTTGTCTACAGTAATCCGAAGAACACTGCTATTTCGGTCACGTTGTGCGGAGAGAGCCTACAAGTTTGGAAATATCCATACTTTATGGAAAAGTGGAAGGGAACAGAACCGTGGAGCCGCAGACCAACTCGATGGGCCGATCTCGTCACGAAGACGCTAAAGACGTCGATTCACGAGGCATCGAATCTAGCGATGAACCGCGAGGCTTGGCGTTACACTATCCAGGAAAATAGTAATTGAAGGGGGTCACGATCCTCAGCACTGAGGGACCGACTAAGGAGGAGGAGAAAAGTGCGTCAGAAAACTGTAACGCAAATCGCCAGATATCCAGTGTGAACACCATAGACGGGATCGTTCAAGCGCTTCGGAGAGAAGGCCGTGACTTCATCAATGGTCCTCGTGCATTGCAGGAAGTTTGAGCAGCAGTTGAGCAGTTTGGAGACCGCTGGCTAGGACGAAGAGGATCAGTGGCTTGACCGCCACGGTCACCCGATCTTACCTCATTGGACTTTTATGTGTGGAACTACGTGAAAGTCTTAGTGTTTAAGTTCGAAAGTGAGAGTGAAATGGAAATGCGAGTCAAAATCGACATGGCCTTTGATATTATTCAAATGGACCCTCAGGTCATTGGCTCCTTGCATAGACCTGTGCGGAAACGTGCTAGACTCTGTGTACGTGTAAACGGTGGGCATTTCGAACAATCTCTTATATCTACTAAGAATTTGTTTATCTACCTATCTCTACAATTAAACTATTTATTAAAATTGATGAAATAAGAACAAAGGCAATTAGAAAGTTTAAACTATTTAATTGCCTTTGTTCTTATTTCATCAGGTTATGGGCCGTCCCAAGCCTGTCGTGTAGTGTTATTTCCGGGTTTTATTCAGTACATTCAAAGTTATAGTGAAAAGTAAATCTCACGAGTATAACCTCATTTTTAGTTACCGGGCTCGCGAGTGATTTCTCTTTTCAGCTATTTTCAGTTTTACATAACAAATTATAAATATGGCTGGAACTAACACTATGATGTCGATTGAGAAGTTGACGGGTCGCGACAATTGGGCAAATTGGAGTTTTGCAGTCAAGGCATACCTACAACATGAAGATTTGTATAGTTGCATTTTGAATGCACCAGATGCTTCCGACCCCAAAGCAATTAAACAAGACACCAAAGCAAAATCAAAGTTAATATTGTTGGTCGACCCAATTTTATATGTGCACATACAGGATGCACAGAATGCAAAAGAGGTGTGGGACAATTTGACAAAGGCATTCGAAGACCAAGGACTGACACGGAAAGTTGGCTTGTTAAAAGAATTAATCAACACTACTTTAGAAAGCAGTCCTTCAGTGGAAAACTATGTAAATAAAATTATGACAGCCGCGCACAAATTAAGAAATATAAAATTTCATGTAGACGATGAGTGGTTGGGGACATTAATGCTGGCAGGGCTGCCAGAAATGTATAAGCCGATGATTATGGGCTTAGAAAGTTCCAGTATGAAGATTAGTGCTGACTTAGTAAAAAATAAACTATTACAGGAAGTGAAAATGTCAGACACTACTGCACTTTATACAAACACAAAAAAAAACTTCCCCAAAAGTGAAAAGAAAGGCCCTAGATGCTTTAATTGCAATAAGTACGGACATCTCAGCAAAAATTGCTGGCATAAGAAGATAAATAATAAAAAAACAGATAAAGACACAGGTTATGTTGCAGCTTTTTCAGCGTCCACAGCAAATAACTCCAATTCTTGGCATGTTGACTCAGGAGCATCCATGCACATCACTATGCACCGGGACTGGCTCACTGATATCTCCGCTTCACCTGTACCGAGCATAAGGATTGCTAACAACAAAGAATTAAAAGTTGAATGCTGCGGGAATGTGTGCATTAAGGTAAAGGCACAAGATGGCAGCACCGATTCAATACAGGTGAGGAATGTTTTATTCGTACCAGAATTGAAAACTAATTTATTATCAGTCAGTAAAATAATTCAAAGTGGATGCAAAGTAATATTTAATATATCTGGCTGTGAAATTTACAATCCCAGTAACAAATTAGTAGCACAAGCTAGATTAATTAATGCAACATATCTGTTAAATACTTGTCAAGAAATGCATGCCATGATGGCCAAGGCTGATGATGATACTTATCTGTGGCACCAGAGGATGGGCCATTTAAATTTTACAAGTCTTAATAAAATACCTTACTGTACAGAAGGAGTCAAGCTGTCCACAGGAATGGAAAATTCCATCTGTGTTACCTGTCTTGAAGGCAAGCAAACGAAAAAACCGTTCCCTGCTGAAGGTTCCCGAGCAACCAGCTTGCTAGAACTTATCCACAGCGATGTGTGTGGACCTATGCAGCAGACATCAATTGGAGGAGCAAGGTATTTTGTAACCTTTATTGATGACTTTTCTCGCCGAGTAAGCATATACCCTATAAAAAACAAAAGCGAAGTCTTTGAAAAATTTGTTGAATATAAAAATAGAGTAGAGAATGAATTAAATAAAAAAATAAAAATTCTCAGATCAGACAATGGAACTGAATATAAAAATAATAATTTTGAGACTTACCTGAAAAGCATGGAATTTTGCACCAGACATCCAATCCGTACTCACCTGAACAGAACGGATTAAGCGAACGAATGAACCGTACCATTATTGAGCGTGCTAAATGTATGTTGTTAAACTCTGGTTTACAGAAAGAATTTTGGGCTGAAGCCGTAACCACAGCAGCTTACATAGTGAACCGCTCTCCCACCCGCAGCTTATCAGATGCAACGCCATATGAGGTATGGACTGGAAAAAAGCCAAACTTGAGCTATATGAGAATATTTGGATGTCCTGCGATGGTGCATATCCCAAAAGAAAACAGAAGTAAGTTGGATGTAAAGTCGCGAAAATTAATATTTGTTGGCTATAGCGACGGTACAAAAGGCTACAAATTCATAGATCCTGAAACAAAGAAAGGAGTTGTAAGTAGAGATGTAGTATTCCTCGAAGCTGCAATTAAAAAGAAATAAAATGGATGGAGAACCTGAAAAAGAAAAAGAAATTATTAAAAATAACATGAATATAGAGGAAAATAAAATTGAAAACACAAATAAAGATATTGAAGTTAATAATGAACACAAAGAAAAAGAAACTATATACTTACCTCTGTGTGATGAACCTGAAGAATCTGTGGGAAGAAACATTAATGATGAGACACAGGAAAGAGACAAAATACAGGATGTATCTGAAAGTATTTGTATTACAGATGAATCTGATCTATTTGAGGATGTTAATGTTGAAACATACATACCTGATAATACGATAGAGTCTCCACCGATATTCAATATAAATAATGACATTAATCAGAACCCGTCTTCACTAATGTGTCAGAATGTTGAATCAACAATGAATTTACTGAACAGTGATCCACAAAGCCTTGAGGAAGCTCTGAACAGGGAGAAGGCTGATGAATGGAAGAAAGCCATGGAAGCAGAATATCAGTCTTTAATACAGAATAATACGTGGACCACAGTAAACTTACCAGAAGGAAAATCAGTAATTCCTTGCCGCTGGGTTTTTAAAACTAAATTAGATGTCAATGGTTCTGTCACACGCTATAAAGCTAGATTAGTAATTAAAGGATACAAACAAGTCAAAGGCATTGATTACCATGAGGTGTATGCTCCGGTGGTCCGTTATACATCCATAAGATACCTTATTGGTCTCGCTGCCAAGTACAGACTCAAAATACACCAAATGGACGCAGTCACGGCGTTTTTACAAGGCGAAATTGATGAAGAGCTTTATATGTCCTTACCACCTGGCTATGAAGAAGAAAATAAAGTATGTAGACTGAACAAGTCAATATATGGACTTAAACAAGCGAGCAGGCAATGGAACAAAAAGTTAAATTCAGCCTTGTTGCAAATTGGAATGACTCGTTCAAACATAGATCCATGTGTTTACCACCGCATTTTAAATGAAAATGATATACTTTTTATAGCAGTTTACGTGGACGATATTTTGTATTTCTATAATAAAGAAGAAACGTCAGACATGATAAAAGAAAAATTAAAAGAAAAATTTAATATGAAAGATTTAGGAACAGCCAAACATTGTATTGGATTTAAAATATCACAAGATGAAAATGAGATTTCCATAGATCAGTCTATTTATATAAAATTAATACTTACTCGATTTGGAATGGATAAATGTAAGCCGATGTGGACACCTGCTGATCCGAATGTCAAGTTAAAAAAGGCTGAGAGCCCACAAGAAATCATGAAGAATATTCCATACCAAGAAATAATTGGCTGCTTGTTATACTTATCACAGGGGACTCGTCCAGATATTACCTATATTATAAACTCTCTTAGTAGATACAATAGTCAACCTACGAGTGAACATTGGGCGGCGCTGAAACGAGTCATGAGATATTTAAAAGCCACAATGGACATGAAACTTGTTTACAAAAGGAATGTTGAAGAGAGAATTTCTGGCTTTTGTGATTCGGACTGGGCGAATGATATAGAAGACAGAAGATCTTGTACTGGCTACATATTTTTATTCCAGGGTGCCGCAATAAGCTGGAACTCTAAGAAACAGCAGACCATAGCCCTTTCGACAACTGAGGCTGAATATATGGCATTAGCGTCGGCTATTCAAGAAGCACTTTGGTTGAAACAGCTGGCAGACGAATTTCAACCTGAATTTAAAGGTACACCTTTTACCCTTTATTGCGATAATCAGAGTGCGATTAGTCTTTCAGGAAATGCTGTCTACAATGCACGCAGTAAGCACATAGACATCCGGTACCACTTTGTGCGAGAGAAGATTGCTGCCAAAGAAATCCTGGTTCAATATAGATGTACTGGAGAGATGGTCGCCGACGTATTGACGAAAGGACTCCCTCGACTGAAGCATGAAAACTTCACCGCGTCTATGGGTCTACATTTAAAGCGTCTGCGTCCAGGAGAGGATGTTGGAAGTGTGGACGCCTGCGCAAATTAACACAGCAAACATATTTTTGTACGAAACTGATCTGTCAATTCTCTAAGCTTTCTCTCTTGTCTACATACATTGTGCACTGTCATATTGTTATAATTACTTTCGCGTTAATTAAATAGTTTAAACTTTCTAATTGCCTTTGTTCTTATTTCATCAAAAATAACAACTTAATTGTTTAAATTTGGATTTTCCTACTAGTATCTGGCTTGTCTACCAATATTTTTTAAATTGCTAATGATCTCACCTGATTGCCTCCGTGGCTCAGCAGTGTGGCGCTCGCTTCATAAGGAAAGGTTGCGGGTTCGATTCCCGACATTTATGTTTGGCGGCAAGACTTTGGTAGTTGCTAGCTATTTTTGAAAGAGATCTAATTACTTAGGCGATTTGTTAAACGCCCTACCGCCAACCAAACCGAGTCTTTTCGAAGTTGAACCCCGGTAGGATTCGAAACCGCGGCCTCCCGTGTCCAGGGGCGCCGAATTCATAAAAATATTGGGGGTAAAAATAACAACTTAATTTTGTTTAATTTGGATTTCCCTACTAGTATCTGGCTTGTCTACCAATATTTTTTTAAATTGCTAATGATCTCACCGGATCGCCTCCGTGGCTCAGCAGTGTGGCGCTCGCTTCTTAAGGAAAGGTTGCGGGTTCGATTCCCGAGATTTATGTTTGGCGGCAAGACTTTGGTAGTTGCTAGCTATTTTTAAAGGACATCTTATTACTTAGGCGACTTGTTAAACGCCCTACCACCAACCAAACCGAGCCTTTTCGAAGGTGAACCCCGGTAGGATTCGAAACCGCGGCCTCCCGTGTCCAGAGGCGCCGACTTCATAAAAATATTGGGGGCAAGGTCAGATTTTTTTATTTTCCTGATATTTTCTAACTAGCTATCGCCCACGGCTTCGCCTGGGTGGATATCGTTTTTGTGATTACTGTTGCCCTACTATGGACTCCCGATTGTTTACCGCAAGGTTCGGAACCGGTTAACAAATACCGGTTAATTTCGTTCGAATTTCGGTTAAAGATTCCGTTCAGGTTAAAACCGGTTTCCAGCTTAACCGGTAAATTTGAATAAAATATCGGTTAATCAGGAAGCGGTTTTCTAACCGAAATAAGAACTAAATTAACCGGTTAAAACCAAACTTAGTCAAGTGCAGGCGCGTCGCGCGGGTGCCACTGCCCGAGTCTTCTGCTCACTTTCTCGCACGCTTTCAATTGATTGCACGCGGCAAACATGCCTACAAAGTCTCATATTCTTCAAATTAACCGGTTAATTCCGTTCGAACGAAAAAATATCGGTTTTGGTTAAACCGGTTAAATATACCGGTAACCGAAACCTGAACGAAACCTTAACCGAAATTATTTCGATATAGGGGTCAATGACCGAAACCGGTATTTTCAAAAAACCGGTTTCCGAACCCTGGTTTACCGCTCTGCCATGCAGGCGGTTATCCCCGCGCCCGCCGCCCGCGGCGTCCGCACGTCGTCGTCACCCCGTGTGCTTGTGTGTTTGCGTGCGTACCTATTGCATGACGTCATGGAGTAAGACAGCGATACTGATTGTACGTGCGAGAAAGAGATGGAACAAATAAGGGCCTAAAAAATAATTGTAATCGAAGTCTTGTGGGGAAATTTTAATTTAAAAAATCTGGGGTTAATTGTGAGCGTTCAGCATGTCTGACTCGACCTGAAAAAGTGGGTGTAAAGCGGAAATTTGAAAAAAAATATTGCAACTTTACGCCCTTATTTCTCGTAAACTAATGGTAATTTCGACTTCGTTCTTTTTTATTTGTGATAGGTTCTGTAGCCCCTACGTGCCATTTAAATATCTGCACTATTTTACCTAACACCCGGTATATTTGCAAGTTTAAATCTAATAGAAAAAAGTCACAGTTATCTAACTAGCTAAACAATATACGATAGGTATGTAACTACTAAATAAACGCAAACCGATGTCCAGCGCGCCTATAACTTATCAATAAATAACTATATACTGACTCGGTGGCTAAGTGGTTAGCGATCCTGACCTCTGATCCGAGAGTCGTGGGTTCGATCCCCACACAGGGCAAACTTTTCTGTGATGAGCAGAATTGTTTGCTCTGAGTCTGGGTGTATTATACTATATATGTATGTATTTAAAAGTATATGTGTATGTATATCAGTCTCTGGTTCCCAAGATACAGGAATTCCTAGTTTGGGGCCAGATGACCGTGTGTGATTTGTCCCAGATATTATTATTATTATAACTATACAGGGTTATTTTTTTATCATCTGCAATACTTTCACATGGGATTCAGTACCAAACAAATAGTTGATGTCAATAAAAATAAGAATATTAATATTTACGTTAGAAATGATATTTTTTCTTAAATGCCAATACAGACAGTTTTGTGTGCAAACTGTACCATGTTATTACCCGAAACATGGCAACGTCGCGTGTCGTCGCACTTTCCCGAGAGCGTTAAGTTAGTAGGTATGTACCTACTTATGAATGAAATGCTGCCACTGATACCAATTTCCCTTCCTACTTTTACGGGCTTAGGACCGTCAAAACAACCCATGAATAAGATGACAGTAAAAAAAAAGAGTTTCTTAAAATAAGATTTTATCAACCGAAAAGGTCAATAAACCTTACTTTGATACGTTGTTTAGGCGTAGTTAAAAATTGGTATCATTAACAATAATTTTTGATTGAATTTACACAAGATTACAAAAATAAAATGATTGAAAAGGGTCCTCATCCGTACTTGATAGCAAGATTTTAACAACAATTACACAGAAAGGAGACATT
The DNA here is from genome assembly GCA_958295455.1 of Coleophora deauratella. NCBI lineage: Eukaryota > Metazoa > Arthropoda > Insecta > Lepidoptera > Coleophoridae > Coleophora > Coleophora deauratella. The sequence goes on from OY282388.1 coordinate 11,277,834, forward strand.
TCACGGGACTTGCTTGGACCTGGTCTGCGTACTAAACATCATAAATAAGTCATTAGAAACATAGTCTTTTCTAATTGTACATTTCCTTCGACTTACCTTCGTTGCCAGGTTCATCTAGTTTCTCAGATTTAACAATTGCAACACATAAATCACCCAACATGGCGAAGCGAGCGCAATTTTGAGCATTTTACGTTAGTAAAAATATTTGACATCTGAGTTTGACATTTTCACCTTGATTGAAAGCAGGATAGTTTATTGTAATTTGTGTAGGTGTGAAAGGGACAAACTACAGTGTTGCACCTTAAGAAGTCGTTCCATAACCAAGTTAAGATTCACCTGACAAGAGTTTGTCCCTTTCACACTTCAAAAAAATATAATATGCTATCCTGCTGTCAGAGTGAAAATTACTCTAACGAAACTAATTTGGAACGCTTTCTTATTAGCTCAAATCCCCGACCGTAAGGCACCCGAAAATTGAAGTCATAAATAACAAGAGAAACATACGTAATAAAATATTTCGTTATTACTTGAGGCTAAACAAATATAAATACATAAAAACAAAATGAATAAATACTTTGCCGGAGGAAATTTTTCATCTTATAATTATTCCAACAATCACCAACTTTTTCAATAGTTCATAATACGGCAACATTCCGTGATTTGCTTTTCCATTATGAACTCTAATGACGTGAAGTCGTATGGAGTTCATAAAATCTTAATTATGTTAATTTTATTAAATGAAAGTGGCCTTTTTCGGACTTTTCCTCTACTCACTGGAAAAAACCACGAACTTCTGCATTCAAAGTCATACCCTCCAAGCCCCGCAACAGAACAAACAACCATGTCAATCAGTCAGTCAGTGGTAATCGAGCTTTATATAATATAACTAGTGGGCGCTCGGTGCGCGAGCTGCATGCAGCTCGCGGTGAAACTTTTTTTTTATACAATTTCATAAAAAGATAACACACATAGTACACGGTCGTGCATTAATGAGGAGTATGTCGGAATTTTGCAGGCTACCATATACAGAACGTGACAGAAAGGTGTGATAATACTTCAAGGTTGGCTTTTACCCATATAACTGAACAACTTTTGTTCTACAACTTTGTTGAAATCGCAAAGAAATTTTCGGACTTTTCATACAAATTTGGTTCACCAGCTGATCGATTTGTATGAAAAGTCCAAAAAAAATTTTGCCATTTCAACAAACTTGTAGAACAAAAGTTGTTCAGTTTGATGGGTAAAAGCCAACCCTGAAGTATTATTACACCTTTCTGGTACACCCTGTATAGGCACGGATATGTAAATAAACTAAATTCTTCTTAAAACTCAGATTAGTCTTTATTTCATTATTGAAAAAAAACTTTCCTATCCAAAATTATGAAAATCGAAAATATAATTAAGCAATAAAACCAAAAAGTTAAAAAAACTAAACCAAGGTAGTTGATTTAAAACATCTTTGCTGGCATTTTCTTTAGCCCTTCGATCATACAATACTCTTCAATTGTACTTTATAATATAAAATCTCATGGATGAAAACCTTTTTTTAAATATATTTTTCATGTATTTTAAGCACGCAACTTCGACCGCGTTGAAATCGCACAAAAAAATATAATGCACCAACTATTAGGTCGTACACTACTGCGGAGTTGGCATATCGTTTGGCGGGCTACTATCTAGTGGCGCGGAAAAAAAGAAAAAATTAAGGCGGAAACATATTATTAAAACGTCACCCGACGTGCGCGACGACACCCGAGTTTACCCGACCCAACAAACGCATATGGTTAAAGAAGCCTTTGCTTCATTCTTGCGGAATAGAGAAAACAAAAAATGTAAAACGAAAAAAAAATTTCTTAACGAACCGAAGATTTTTCATATCAGACAAGACTGTATGGATATAGAGCCTATGCCTTATACTTACAGAAAAAAAATTGTTTCGAACTACGAAGCGGCGCGCGGCGCTTTTTCTTAAATCGTTTTTTTTCAGGAATTGATTGCTTTATAAATTATCTGATGTGGAATCGGATAAAACTTTCTTTTATAAGGTTTCAGAAAGGATACACGTATTTGCCCATGGACCCATCAATCGCACCTTACTGTAACAGAGTGTCATACCAAAACTGATCAAGTCTGCAGGAAATAAAAACAAAATAAGCATCCCAAACAGTCTGTTGTCTCGACACAGGATATCTACAAGGTGAGCAGAACCTTCTGCAGCCCCAAAGCACCCAAAGTAAAGCAGTAAGCAGAAAAGTAGGTCTAACCGATTTTGATTCAAGACAGTAAGAGTATGGAATCTGTCCACAGTACACATTAGGGAAGTGCCTGATGTCCCAGCAGTAGGGTCCCTATGGGTTGATAAATGATAATATTTCTGGTAGTTTGTCTACAGGTGACATTAAAACAGTCATACATACTGAAACTCACAAAAACAAATCTGCAACTCAACAATTGTTACCTTCCCATTTAGGCAATCTGTTAATAATTTTGTATGATGCAGTGCTGTTAAGGGTTACTTATGTTTTTCAGATGAAGACGTTAATAGATGGAATACCTAGTTGGACTCCCAAGTCCACATTTGAATCATAAAAATGATGTAATAACTGCCAATTTCAATAAATGAAGTCTACGGAATGTAGAAAACAGACGCTAAGGAATCCAAGAAGAACAAAATATAATAGCAAAAAACGTATAACTGTTTGTTTTTAATTATGTGACTCAAAATAAATAACAAATTGTATTCTATTGCGCAGGCCCCAACTTTAAATTTTGAATAAGAGATGACGGCTTACCTTATTTATTAATTATTTACAACTGGAAAGCATCTTTCTATGACATTCCTTATTATGATGTGTGATATAGAAGGAATATTTTTTTACTGGAAAATTAAAGATACCTAAAATATTTTTTTTATTTGTAAAATTGATATATCTTATAGTAAATTAACTTTATTTTCATCATTTTAATATTGTCATGACTATTTTAAAACTGTAATACTAACAAAAATGACCACAGAAATTTAAGAACTTTTTATTATGTATGTTGCTTTTTAACAATAATAGGCTACTATATTGCTGTGCTCAAGAAAGGTATCACAAAGGAACTTCATTTTATTAATGTAACACCAATATGTAACTGTGGTTGCAATAAATATGTACGGAACCCTCAGTGTGTAAGTCAGACTTGCTTGGTTAGTAGAAATAAACTGACAAAAATTATAGATATACCTAACTATCTGGATAGAAAGTTGTACGGGGTTATAAATTAAAGTTTGAAACTGATGAACTGACTATAGTTGTAAAATATTGCCAAAGATAATATAGGTATTTAGTGGCAAAATAAAGAAACATTTGACAACAATGAGCTATGATTTATTTATTTATTAAATTCATCATCTCCGTGAGCTAAAAGACATCCACTGCCGATCAAAGGCCTCCCTAAACACAAAGATTTTCACACCAACCGTCCTGCCCTGCCCGCACCAGTGGCTTCCCGCAAACTTCACCAGCTCATAGGTGTATGGGGACGCCTGTAGGTGTGTCCTTATAATAGCACTACCTCATCCCCTCCTATGGGTTTCGATAGGTATAACTAACAAAATAAATAAAACAACATATTACAACATTAATATTTATTAACAAAATTATTAATGTTATTTTAGTAACTTTAAATGGTTTTTTCATAATTTGGCATGGACATTGATCAGTATCCTTGTTGCTGTTTCTGAATGCTGATTGCTGCTCACATAACTACAATCAATACTTTTCACTTCATAGCTTTAGCTGGTTTTTTCACAGTTTGGCATGGACATTGATCAGTAAACATCTCTAATGGCAAACGCAGCATGTGACTCTTCCTTCCCGTATTCTTCTGCGCAGGTGTCCGCCTCGTAAAGAGCTTCGCAAGGCCGTAAACGCAAGACCTGCCTTGGAGTCCTGGTGAAGAGTAGGTTGGGGGTTCCTATTATCTGGATTGAGAATCTATTGGCACGGATCCTTTGTAGATCGGTCGTATATAGGTGTTGATTTGCCATTTCAATGCCATTCTTCTTGAAAACAAACTTGCCTCTTACTCATTTAACATTGTTTACGTTTGATTTGTGTATTCTGTAGTAAAAATATTTGACATCTGAGTTTGACATTTTCACCTTGATTGAAAGCAGGATAGTTTATTGTAATTTGTGTAGGTGTGAAAGGGACAAACTACAGTGTTGCACCTTAATTAGCTCAAATCCCCGACCGTAAGGCACCCGAAAATTGAAGTAATAAATAACAAGAGAAACATACGTAATAAAATATTTCGTTATTACTTGAGGCTAAACAAATATAAATACATAAAAACAAAATGAATAAATACTTTGCCGGAGGAAATTTTTCATCTTATAATTATTCCAACAATCACCAACTTTTTCAATAGTTCATAATACGGCAACATTCCGTGATTTGCTTTTCCATTATGAACTCTAATGACGTGAAGTCGTATGGAGTTCATAAAATCTTAATTATGTTAATTTTATTAAATGAAAGTGGCTTTTTTCGGACTTTTCCTCTACTCACTGGAAAAAACCACGAACTTCTGCATTCAAAGTCATACCCTCCAACCCCCGCAACAGGACAAACAACCATGTCAATCAGTCAGTCAGTCAGTGGTAATCGAGCTTTATATAGTATAACTAGTGGGCGCTCGGTGCGCGAGCTGCATGCAGCTCGCGGTGAAGCTTTTTTTTTAATACAATTTCATTAAAAGATAACACACATAGTACACGGTCGTGCATTAGTGAGGAGTGTGTCGGAATTTTGCGGGCTGCCATATACAGGATGTTACAGAAAGGTGTGATAATACTTCAGGTTGGCTTTTACCCATTAAACTGAACAACTTTTGTTCTACAACTTTGTTGAAATCGCAAAGAAATTTTCGGACTTTTCATACAAACTTGGTTCCCCAGCTGATCGATTTGTATGAAAAGTACAAAAAAAATTTGCGATTTGAACAAAGTTATAGAACAGAAGTTGTTCAGTTTGATGGGTAAAAGCCAACCTTGAAGTATTATCACACATTTCTGTTACAATCTGTATAGGCACGGATATGTAAATAAACTAAATTCTTCTTAAAACTCAGATTAGTCTTTATTTCATTATTGAAAAAAAACATTCCTATCCAAAATTATGAAAATCGAAAATATAAGTAAGCAATAAAACCAAAAATTTAAAAAAAAATAACCAAAGTAGTTGAGTTAAAACTTCGACCATACAATACTCTTCAATTGTACGATATAATATAAAATATCATGGATAAAAACCTTTTTTTAAATATATTTTTCATGTCTTTTACGCACGCAGCTTCGACCGCGTTGAAATCGCACAAAAAATATAACGCACCAACTATTAGGTCGTACACTACTGCGGAGTTCGCATATCATATGGCGGGCTGCTATCTAATGGCGCGGAAAAAAGAAAAAAATTAAGGCGGAAACATATTATTAAAACGTCACCCGACGTGACGACATTCGAGTTTACCCGGTCGGGTAACCCGACCCAACAATACGCATATGGTTATACAAGCTTTTACTTCATTCTTGCGGAATAAAGAAAACAAAAAATGTAAAACGAAAAAATATATTAATATTTCTTAACGAACCGAAGATTTTTCATATCAGACAAGACTGTATGGATGTAGAGCCTATGCCTTATACTTACAGAAAAAAATACGTTTCGAACTACGAGGCGGCTTTTTCTTAATTCGTTTTTTTTTGTTTGCTTTATAAATTATCTGATGCGGAATCGTATAAAACTTTATTTTATAAGGTTTCAGAAAGGATACACGTATTTTCCCATGGAGCCATCAATCGCACCTAACTGTAACAGAGTGTCATACTCATACCGCAACTGATCAAGTCTGCAGGAAACAAAAACAAAATAAGCATCCCAAACTGTCTGTTGTTTCGACACAGGATATCTACAAGGTGAGCAGAACCTTCTGCAGCCCCAAAGCACCCAAAGTAAAGCAGTAAGCAGAAAAGTAGGTCTAACCGATTTTGATTCAAGACAGTAAGAGTGGAATCTGTCCATAGTACACATTATGGAAGAGTCCGATGCCCCAGCAGTAGCAGCCTTATGGGTTGATAAATGATAATATTTCTGGTAGTTTATCTACAGGTGACGTTAAAACAGTCTTACATAGTTAAACTCACAAAAACAAATCTTCAACTCTATAATTGTCCTTCCCATTTAGGCAATCTGTTAAAAACTTTGTATGGTGCAGTGCTGTTTAAGGGTTACTTATGTTTTTCAGATCAAGACGTTAATAGATGGAATACCTAGTTGGACTCCCAAGTCCACATTTGAATCATAAAACTGTAATAACTGCCAATTTCTCAATGAAGTCTCAATGAAGTCTCAATGAAGTCTCAATGAATGTAGAAAACAGACACTAAGGAATCCAAGAAGAACAAAATATAATAGCAAAAAACTTATAACTGTTTGTTTTTAATTATGTGACTCAAAATAAATAACAAATTGTATTCTATTGCGCAGGCCCCAACTTTAAATTTTGAATAAGAGATGACGGCTTACCTTATTTATTAATTATTTACAACTGAAAAGCATCTTTCTATGACATTCCTTGTTATGATGTGTGATATAGAAGTCTATGGTCTTAAAATATTATAAGATGGAATATTTTTTTACTGGAAAATTAAAGATACCTAAAATATTTTTTTTATTTGTAAAATTGATATATCTTATAGTAAATTAACTTTATTTTCATCATTATAATATGGACATGACTATTTTAAAACTGTAATACTAACAAAATTGACCACAGAAATTTAAGAACTTTTTATTATGGATGTTGCTTTTTAACAATAATAGGCTACTATATTGCTGTGCTTAAGAAAGGTATCACAAAGGAACTTTTATTTATTCATGTAACACCAGTATGTAACTGTGGTTGCAATAAATATGTATGGAACCCTCAGTGTGCAAGTCAGACTTGCTCGGTTAGTAGAAATAAACTGACAAAAATTAGACATACCTACCTATCTGGATGGAAGTTGTAAGGGGTTATAAATTAAAGTTTGAAACTGATGAACTGACTATAGTTGTAAAAAATTGCCAAAGATAATATAGGTATTTAGTGGCAAAATAAAGAAACATTTGACGACAATGAGCTATGATTTATTTATTTATTAAATTACCTTCACCATCTCCGTGAGCTAAAATACATCCACTGCTGATCAAAGGCCTCCCTAAACACAAAGATTTTCACACCAACCGTCCTGCCCTGCCCGCACCAGTGGCTTCCCGCAAACTTCACCAGCTCATAGGTGTATATGGGACGCCTATAGGTGTGGCCTTATAATAGCACTACCTCATCTCCTTCTATGGGTTTTGATATGTATAACTAACAAAATAAATAAAACGACATTTTACAACATTAATATTTATTAACAAAATTATGAATGTTATTTTAGTAACTTTAGGTGGTTTTTTCGCAATTTGGCATGGACATTGATCAGTATCCTTGTTGCTGTTTCTGAATGCTGATTGCTGCTCACATAACTACAATCAATACTTTTCACTTCATAGCTTTAGCTGGTTTTTTCACAGTTTGGCATGGGCATTGATCAGTAAACATCTCTAATGGCAAACGCAGCATGTGACTCTTCCTTCCCGTATTCTTCTGCGCAGGTGTCCGCCTCATAAAGAGCTTCCCAAGGCCGTAAAGGCAAGACCTGCCTTAGAGTCCTGGTGAAGAGTAGGTTGGGGGCTTCCTATTATCTGGATTGAGAATCTATTGGCACGGATCCTTTGTAGATCGGTCGTATATAGGTGTTGATTTGCCATTTCAATGCCATTCTTCTTGAAAACAAACTTGCCTCTTACTTATTTAACGTTGTTTACGTTTGATTTGTGTATTCTGTAGTAAAAATATTTGACATCTGAGTTTGACATTTTCACCTTGATTGAAAGCAGGATAGTTTATTGTAATTTGTGTAGGTGTGAAAGAGACAAACTACAGTGTTGCACCTTAATTATCTCAAATCCTCGACCGTAAGGCACCCGAAAATTTAAGTCATAAATAACAAGAGAAACATACGTAATAAAATATTTCGTTATTACTTGAGGCTAAACAAATATAAATACATAAAAACAAAATGAATAAATACTTTTCCGGAGGAAATTTTTCATCTTATAATTATTCCAACAATCACCAACTTTTTCAATAGTTCATAATACGGCAACATTCCGTGATTTGCTTTTCCATTATGAACTCTAATGACGTGCAGTCGTATGGAGTTCATAAAATCTTAATTATGTTAATTTTATTAAATGAAAGTGGCTTTTTTCGGACTTTTCCTCTACTCACTGGAAAAAACCACGAACTTCTGCATTCAAAGTCATACCCTCCAACCCCCGCAACAGGACAAACAACCATGTCAATCAGTCAGTCAGTCAGTGGTAATCGAGCTTTATATAGTTAAACTAGTTTTCCGCACGCGGCTTCGCCCGCGTAGAGTCGCATAAAAAATTGCTTAAGGAAAAAAAACTATGAGATCGTACACTACCGCATATCATATGGCGGGCTGCTATCTAATGGCGCAGAAAAAAAAGGGCGGAAACATATTATTGAAACGACACCCGACCCGACAACACGCATATAGAATTTGCCTTATTCTTGCAGATAAACAAAAAAAAAAAGAAAAAATACAATAGAAAAAAATGAAAAACGACAAATACCAAAACCGCTAACGAACCGAAGTTTACATCAGGCAAGACTGTATGGATGTAGAAGCCTTTGCCTTTGCCTTATTCTTGCAGAATTTTAAAAAATACGTTTCGAAATACGAAGCGGTTTTTACATGGCTTTTTTCTCGATTCGGATTTTTCAAGAAAGATTGTTTGGCAAATTATTTTATGTGGAATTGGAAGAAGAGGGATAAGGAGTCGTAAGGATACACGTATTTGCCCATGGATCTTTCAATCGCACCTTACTATAACAGGGTGTCATCTCATACCGCAACTGATCAAAAGTCTTTGCAGGAAATAAGAACTAAAATTGCATCTACAAGGTAATCGGAACATTCTGCAGCAAAGAATACTATACACCTCTCACGAGGGGGGTTCTGCAGCCCCAAAGTAAAGCAGTAAGCAAAATAGTAGATGGTCTACCCGGTTTGGTTTTGATTCAATAGTGATAGTTTCAGGTATCTACACATTAAAGTTTCTCAAAGAAATTTAAAAAATATATTTTCATATTAAATTTATTGATAATAATACTAAATCCGGATTTGACCCCTGTCCATGCCTCCACAAGTTAGGGAAGAGTCCAATGCCCCAGCAGTAGGGTCCCTACTTATGGGTTGGTAAATGCTAATATTTCTTGTAGTTTGGCTACAGGTGACAGTAAAACAGTCATACATAATTTCGAAAATTGTTACCTACCCATTAAGGCCGTCTGGTAATAATTTTGTATGATGTCCTGTTAAGTTTTATTATGTTTTTCAGATCCAGACGTTAATAAATGGCATAGGTGGACTCCAAACAAAGTCTACATTTCTATCATTAAGCTGGTGGAACTGCCAATTTCAACAAATGAAGTCTACAGAATGTGAGGAAGGGGCCCTAAGAAATCCAAGAACAAAATAAAATAGCTAAAATTTGAAACTGATTGTTTTTAATTCTGTAAATAAATAAATAACAAATTGTACCAGTATTCTATTGTGCAGGCCACAACTTTAAATTTTGGATAAGATATTTTATCAGACAGTTTATCTTACATAATTATTTAAAATTGGAAAGCATCTATGTATAACAATCATTCCTTTTCCTTTTTTAGGGTTCTGTACATCAAAGGAAAATTGAATTATAGGATCACTTGTTTGTCTGTCTGTCCCCCACCCCTTTGTTTGAAACTACCGAGCCTAAAAATACAGAAAATTATATAATATAAAATAATGACTTGAAATCCTATCAGAAGTCTTATGGTTTTAAAATACATAAGATGGAATCTTTTTTTAACTGAAAGATCAAAGATCTTACCCAAAATAAATTTATTATTATGGATGTTAAAGAACTTTTTATTATGGATGTTGCTTTTTAACAATAGGCTACTATATTGCTGTGCTTAAGAAAGGTATCACAAAGGAACTTCCTTTTATTAATGTAACACCAATATGTAACTGTGGTTGCAATAAATATGTACGGAACCCTCTGTGTGCAAGTCAGACTTGCTCGGTTAGTAGAAATAAACTGACAAAAATTATAGATATATCTACCTATCTGGATAGAGAGTTGTAGAGGGTTATAAAGTTTAGACTGACTATAGTTGTAAAAAATTGCCAAAGATAATATAGGTATTTAGTGGCAAAATAAAGAAATATATTTGACGACAATGAGCAAACATATTTGAGCTATGATTTATTTATTTATTAAATAACCTTCATCATCTCCATGAGCTAAAAGACAAAGGCCTCCCTAAACACAAAGATTTTCACACCAACCATCCTGCCCTGCCCGCATCCAGTGGCTTTCTGCAAACTTCACCAGCTCATAGGTGTATGTGACGCCTGTAGGTGTGGCCTAATAATAGCACTACCACATCTCCTATGGGTTTCGATAGGTATAACTAACAAAATAAATAAAACAACATATTACAACATTAATATTTATTAACAAAATTATTATGTTATTTTAGTAACTTTTTTTTTTCACAATTAGGCATGGACATTGATCAGTATCCTTGTTGCTGTTTCTGAATGCTGATTGCTGCTAACATAACTACAATTAATGCACTTTTCACTTCATAGCTTTAGCTGGTTTTTTCACAGTTTGGCATGGACATTGATCAGTAAGCATCTCTAATGGCAAATGCAGCATGTGACTCTTCCTTCCTGTATTCTTTTGCGCAGGTGTCAGCCTCGTAAAGAGCCTCTCAAGGCCGTAAACGCAAGACCTGCCACGGAGTCCTGGTGAAGAGTAGGTTGGGGGCTCCGTATTATCTGGATTGAGAATCTATTGGCACGGATCCTTTGTAGATCGGTCGTATATAGGCGTTGTTCTGCCATTTCAATGCCATTCTTCTTGAAAACAAACTTGCTTCTTACTTATTTAATATTGTTTACGTTTGATTTGTGTATTCTGTAGTAAAAATATTTGACATCTGAGTTTGACATTTGCACCTTGATTGAAAGCAGGACAGTTTATTGTAATTTATGTAGGTGTGAAAGGGACAAACTACAGTGTTGCACCTTAATTAGCTCAAATCCCCGACCGTAAAAAACCCGACAATGTAATTCATAAATAACAAGAGAAACATATGTAATAAAATATTTCGTTATTACTTGAGGCTAACCAAATATAAATACATAAAAACAAAATGAATAAATACTTTGGCGGAGGAATTTTTTCATCTTACAATTAGTTCAACAATCGCCAACTTTTTTCATAGTTCATGATACGGCAACATTCCCTGATTTGCTTTTGCATTTTGAACTCTAATGACATGAAGCTGTATGGAGTTCATTAAATCTTAATTATTTTAATTTTATTAAATGAAAGTGGCTTTTTTCGGACTTTTCCTCTACTCACTGGAGAAAACCACGAACTTCTGCATTCAAAGTTATACCCTCCGACCCCCGCAACAGGGCAAACAACCATGTCAATCAGTGAGTCAGTGGTAGTCCAGCTTTATATAATATAATAATTGTAATAATTGTAATAATAACACACACCCCGGAAACTTCATACAAATTGTTCACTACATAGAAATTTGACACTTCTTCATGTCTGTACACATGTTTATGCATGTGTGAGTATCTAGGGCTACCTATTGCCTACATTCACAGGCCCATATTAAGGCTGCTTGGACATACAGCCTTGTTTTGAGAGATTTGTCTTGGGCAGTATTTTACGTTTTGAATCGGGCCGGGTACCCGATAATACTTAGTGCCGGATAATTTTGTGGACAGAAATAATAACAAATACCATTGGAAGAAAATGTTTAAGCAAATTAAAGAAAGATTAACTGAATAATTAAAATTTAAAAAACGGTAAATACTGATGGAAGAAAACCAGTTTTTCTGTCCGATTGGCATCAAGGCGACTCTTTTAGAGTTCTGTACCACAAAAAAGATAAAGGATCACTCGTGGGTCTAACTGTCCGTCCGTCTCTGTCACAGCCAATTTGCTGTAAATCTATTGGATCGATTGAATAAATTGGAACTTTGTACACAATGTATAGATTAACCAAAACACGGATGTGTAACATAAAAAAATTCCGAGGGCGTGCGTTTATCATTCAAAGATATATGGAAATGAAAGAACTTCATAAACCTTTTAATATGATTTTTTTAACTTATCCAACAGCATTAAGTAATCAGCTGATACATTATAGAAAGTCATATTGTAAATGAATATGTCCTTGAGGAAATTATTCTCAGTTTCACCTGCTACTTACCACTATTAAGGTATTTCGAAATGTAGGTACAAAATAATCTGTTAAAATCTCCATAATCGTCACATATTTTGTCAAAGTAAAAACCGTGTCAATACATACATATATTCCATATTGATACCGTTGTCCCTATATTATTTTGTATATTTATATTGTAAGGAGTAGTATTATAGTATGTTGTCAAACGCACTCAAATTTTTAGTAAAAACAGTAATTTATTAAAAACAAATGTGTGATAAAATATACATTACAAAAATGGCTCACATTAAATATTTGCAAAATCTTAAACTCATTGTTTATAAATAAAGGACTATTTGTGGAGCGGGGGAAGAGTGAGTCGCGGGATGCGAGGGAGGGTGAGGAGTGGGGTGCGGGAGAGGGTGAGGAGCGGGGTGCGGATGAGGGTGAGAGGCGAGGTGTGGGGTGCGGGGGGAGATGCGGGGTGCAAGGGGAGGCGCGGGATGCGGGTGGGAGAGGAGCGGGGTGCGGGGGGAGAAGCTGGGTGCAGGGGGTTAGGCGCAGGTTGCGGGGGGAGAGGAGCGGGGGAGGGCGAGTTGTGGGATGCGGGGAGAAGAGCGGGCTGCGGGGGTGAGGCGCGGTTTGCGGGGGCGACGTGGGGTGAGGGTGAGGGAGGAGCGGGGTGTGGGCAGGGTGAGTCGCGGGGTGCGGAGGGGGGCGCGGGGTGCGGAGGGGAGGATCGGGGTGCAGGGGAAGGTTAGTCGCGGGGTGTGGGGGAGGGTGAGTAGCGGGGTGCAGGGGGGAGGGTGAGGAGCGGGGTGCGGGGGGAGGAGTGGCGTGCGGGGCGTGAGGCGCAGGTTGCGTGTGAAAGGAGAGGGGTGCGAGGGGAGCGGGGTCTGGGGGTGACGCGGGGTGCGGGGGGAGGAGCGTGGTGCGAGGGTGAGGCGCGGGTTGCGGGGGGAGAGGAGTGGGGTGGAATAGTGGAAGGAGGCGCGGTGTGCGGGTGGGGGAGGAGCGGGGTACGAGGGAGGGTGAGTCGTGGGGTGCGGGTGGGCGAGGTCCGGGGTGCGGGGGAGGGTGACTCGAGGGGGGCGAGGTGCGGGGTGAGGCGCAGGGTGCGGGGTGAGGCGCAGGATGCGGGGGTATATTAACTCCCTGAGCGAATCCGGGCACTCCAGCTAGTATCAAACTTTATTATTTTATTATCTGAAACTATTTCTTCTACTCAAACTATCGATACTTTGGACTGGTTTATCGATTAAAGAAGAACGTCCTTAAACGCGCGGCCGACCTTGAAATGTCGCATGTCGCTCGTGTTTCGCCGTGCGTGTCGCTGTCTTCCAAAACAGCTGCATGCAAATCTATGGAAATGATCAAGTCGCTCGTGTCGCTGTCGCCGTCGCTTGCGTCCAGCCACCGCCTTAGTGTCACAGCCCCTGTGTATTGGGACTTTTTTTCGCCATGCGCGAGACTCCCTCGCCGTCACCCTCGGCAGCCAACGGCTCTCTCCGGCATTAAAGTTCTGTCTGCCAGTGGAGCATCTCCTCAGCCGCTATGAGCGTGACGGAACTTTCCACGAGTGGCTTTGGACTTTTTTCATTTTCTTTGCCGGCAACACTGTACTAACGGTGTAAACCAGGGTGATCATCTCAAAACTGGAAATCTGCCCAACACTGGCAAAAAATCTGCCAAACTCGACTCCAGAAAATGCCAAAAATATGCCATCATATAATTGCCTCCAAGGGGATGGTAATGAATAAATAAAAAACGTATATGCATTTTAAAGTAAAAAGAAAACTTAAAAAACATTACTTATGTTCAATAGAAAAAATATTCTATTTTGTTTGAACTCATTGACTGCGAATAAGCCAATCATCTAGCTTCGCATTCTTTAATAATTTAAGAATATGAAACTCTGAGATATGAAACTTTAAAAAATAAATAAAGTACTGTTAAAATAATTTCTTCAGTTAACCTAAAATATTTTTATTACTTAATATAACAGGTATTTTTTTCACTTAACATGTAGGTACTGTACTATTACTATGTGTCAACATTTGCTTTAAATTCTTCATTTTGTTCATTATACTATAATCAGTTTTAACGACATCTTTTTAATCATTTCTTTAATTGGTTTCAAGGAAATACAGTCTTTTTTTATTGTGATTAATGCGCATACATGTTTTTTTTTCGTAATCTGTTCCTTATTTTTGTTTTATTTAAGTTTACTTGGGAGGATATTCTCTCAGCGAGTCCACCAAATAAGTCATAAAAAATATAGTAAATAATAAAACAGAAAATTACAAGTTTTCTATTTGTATTTCAAAAATAATAAGGATTTCCTTGAAATCTGCTAAATTCTGCCACTTTATTAAATCGTCAGCTTATTCTGCCAGATCTAAAACATAGTAGCCAAATCTCCCCAAAAGGCAAAAATCTGCCACCAATGGTCACACTAGTGTAAACAGGCACACACATAGATGAAGTAGCACACAGGCGCAAGCATATCATCCTTTGATCTGTGTCAAAAAACCGACAGTCGTCCCGATCAGCGGCGAGTACGAGCACGAGCACGGGCACGCGCGTGTGAACAGGCTGCTTGTGCATGCGCCCGTGCTCGTGCTCGTTGAATGTGGCTTTGCCCGCGGGCGTGTGTACGCATCATAACAATCGCAACACATAAATCACCCAACATGGCGAAACGCGAGCGCAATTTTGAGCATTTTACGTTCAGAAATTAGATTTTGTACATACCATTGAAATTAATAATTTAGTTGTCCGACAAGTAACTCGAAAACCAGCTGTTATGCCTGTAAAAGAGGCAAGGCATATCCGCAGATTTTAAAAATCGTACACCAATGTCAGAAGTCAGAATAGAAGGGTGTTCAGTCAATCAGAGTCAGAGAAAGCATCTGAGGAATATGTGGATGAAGCCGTAATTTCTGAACGTGACCTACTAATGCAAGCTTCAGTGTTGCCATTTATATTGTAAAAAGCAGGGTTCGGAAACCAGTTTTTTGAAAATACCGGTTTCGGTCATTGACCCCTATATCGAAATAATTTCGGTTAAGGTTTCGTTCAGGTTACGGTTACCGGTATATTTAACCGGTTTAACCAAAACCGATATTTTTTCGTTCGAACGGAATTAACCGGTTAAATTAAAGAATCCCTCTCCCCCCGAACAGCTGATAAGATCAGTCGTGTTTTCTGTATTCTTTATTTTTTAAATTTAATTACAATTTCAATTCTTAAAAATCGTGCAACTAAAATAGGAGAACATAAACGCACAAGATGTTCTACATTCCGGTAGCCGGCTAGCACCGCACGCACACAAGCACCTCCGCCGCCGTCCGTGAGTGATTCATACCATTGTTGTAAATACGCACGGGTCAAGTTGTACTGGACGGAAAGCCGTTTTGTATGAAATCATCGCGACCAACCATTAAAGACTGACCTCTCCGTAATCACCGCCTTGAGATTCTTTGTCCTGCTGCAGTCCTAGTACTTAAGGCCATCTTACCCCGAGCTACTGCGCATCTATCTGCGCAGTACTAAATGCAAGTCCCACCCGCACGCGCCACACGAATTATTTACGTTTTTATTTTGGTTTTTTTTTTCTGAATGAAAGTGTTCAAACTAATGGCGTAGTTTCCTTCATATCGTCGAAAGCAATATTGTCATATAATTTTCAATTTTATTCTTTTAATATACAGGCATCTGTAACAGGTAACTTTAACTGTAACTGTAACTTTTAACTTGTATACGCCAAACAATAAATGCACTTTTGGTGAAAACTAACTATACTTAGTTACCTTATAAATATGGTACTTAAGTTGTCTCTAGCTTAAAGCAATAAATTCTTAACATTACGATATTTTTTATGTTATTGCGTCAAAAATAATACTTACAAAATGGAGCCTTCGGATATTTTTATGTTTTTTAAATCTAATTATAAGGCTTGAACATGTGTTAAGTTTTCACCTAGGTGACTATTTCAGAACCCAGTTAAAAATGATTTTTTTAATATTTCTGTATTACACATTAAAGAGACTTCAATTATTTTCTTGGCTGTGCCGTAACACTAATGTTATCTATTGTAAATCATCATCGTCCCTTGTACAAACAAAGAAGTTTCTTCTAAAAACGCATTTTACCTAAAATGTATTAGACATTAATTAGGTATATTTCAAACGCCGAGAAGATGCGTGAACTGCCACGTGGCAGTTCACGCATCTTCTCGGTATGCGTACGTACGCATAGCTCAGACCAAAGAAACTAGAGGACATGAAATATATGTCTATATGTTATACAAATATGTGCCATTTTGATAGCGAATTCTAAAATATACTTTTATTTCTTTCTAACTTATGTAATTCTTCTCAGTAAAAAAAGGACAACAATATTTTTGTCCTTTACAAAATGGCAACTTTGTTTTCGTGACGTCAGCAAAATACCTCTTTGCGGCCGATTCGCCATTCTCGTTTCTCGGTGTCACTGGTACATAAGCTGTCAAAGTGCCTTCGCTCGCGAGTGTTTTAATTGAAAATTGTTAAATATGGTTAAATAAAGCATCCGAAAATAATAAATTAAGTGAAACAACACAGTAATTAAGATGCCTAATTGTAGTGTTACAAGATGTGGCATCAAAATGAGCCGAAATCGGCCGAACATTACACTGCACCGGTACGTATTGTTATCTTGTTGAAATATACCTTATTTTCACAAACTAAATTACGTATTTGTCTTAATGCAGAAGATAAGCGATATAAATAACCGAAAGTAGCTTTTCAATATAATTTCAGTCTGTCTTTTAACTTTATTTTATTAAAATATTTTTCGGCTCTAACGTGGCTAGTGTTGTTCTTCGGGGCTCTTTTAGACATCGATATTTATGTAGGATGATGATGAATTTTAGAAAAAGTTACTTACATATAATTTTTTTAGGCTTCCCCGAAGTGAATATAAAAAGAAAAAGTGGTTGGCAGCAATTGGCTTAGAAAACATCAACAAAAGCCATCAACATCTGTTCGCTTCATTTCCATGAATCATGTTTACCGCACATTGGACAAAACAACATTGCATGATGAAGCTGTACCATTAAGATTTTTAATGGTAAGTATACCTACCCACGTTAGTACTTAATGATTAAGAGTGTTGTCAGTGGTGAATTTTATTCACAAATTTACAGTCAGTCATATAATCCCTCAGTTATTTCTGTTTACATTTTTTTATGGCAGAGGTGGCAAACGAGCAGATGGATCACCTGATGGTAAACGATTACCGTCACCCATAGACACCCCTACATGAGGCTACATCTCTACGCAGCGCCAAGGAGTCAAGCCGATCTGAAATATCCTGGTAGCCGACGATTCGAAATGCTCTTCGTTGTTCTGTTTACAGATTATGGAAAAAAGTGGATAAGCGCGATACATATACATAGCGCGACTTAATAATTTTGATCAATTTCGTCAGGCACGGCATTCTTCCTAAATATAATGTTAAATTCTGATTACAGAAAAATCTGAAAGGCATTAAGCATGATGTTTTAAGAGGAAAACATTGTATTATTGTACGTCCTGGAACAGCTAAAGGATTCGTACCCAGTGGCACCAAGGAAAGCAGTGACAGCAGCTCAAATTCTGAAGATGTCAATGTTGATGCCATATCAGGTGTAAATCATCAAGTTATTTATTTCGACCAGAATGTTTATGTGAATAAAACTAAATAAATTTTCTTTAAATGTCCTAGGCTTGTTTATTTTCCCATTCATATAGTTATAGGGATGCAGAAAACAAACTATTGAATACAATGATGAAAAGTAATTTCATTTTATATTAAAAACCTGCAAGTATTAAATTCATTTAGATTGTAGTATTAAATGTTGGAATGTAAGCGATAGTGGCGCCATTATCATCATCAGCCGAAAGAAGTCAACTGCTGGACTAAGGCCTCCCCAAAGGATTTCCACACCGACCGGTCCTGTGCTGCTCGCATCCAACAGCGCTATCATTAATTTTTATTCAACTCTTTACGGCCAAGCTGTAAATTAAAATACAGTTCCGAATATTTGTCTTTATTTTGAATACCTACACCTATAGCGCTGCAAGACACGAGCCATCTACACTCATTTCACATCTTCTGTCTCCTACTTTTTGCCTTTTATTGTTTAAGTGTAAAAGACACAGTAGATAGTAATTATATTGGTGATTACAGACCATTTACATACTAATTAACTGATAAAACCAATATAATATAATTAATTTCTTGTTTCATTTCGTTAATCTGTTATTGCCCATCTCTAGTTTAGGAGGATATGTCAATTTTGACCATTATCGTCAAATAATAATAAAATAATCGAAAGTTCGCCATCAGTTGCGATTTATGTACGAGTAGAGTACAAAAAAAATAGACGCTCATTCTCTGCATGCCGGTGATATCGATAAAACCATATCTCATATAATGGGTATGCACTATGCCGAACGACCATTTTCGTTTCTCAGCAAGTTTAGGTATGCACGCTTTTTCTGTAGGTATGCCATGTCCATTATCTCCTACGTCATTCCTACGTCATTGACGCATAGCCAGTGTGCGACAGAGACGGAGCTATTGGGTGCGAAAAAGACGAGTGCGCGGATAGCTAGATGGATAGTACGAAATGCAAATGTGATAAAAAACACAATTAATAGGTAGGTATTCAATAATTGTCATACTGATTGGATTGTGGGCATCCAAACGTGTTCATAGCACCTACCTACTGATTTACCATATAGATTTACCTACTGTAAATTAATTCGGGAGACAGCTCCGTTTTCCGAGTTCCGACAACAAAGCACCACGTGGAGCGTTCACTTGACATTGGCGTTTCGCTATTTTTTATTGAAGATTCTCCCATTTTTCACTCGACATAGGCAAAATTACGCTCGTTATGAGATGTGGAAAACCAAATAGAAAAGTATAATAGAACAGAATATTTCTAATACAACATGTTGCAGCAAATCACCAGCTAAGCTAGAAGTACCTAAGAACGTGCGGGCGCCGCGCATGCCGCATTCCCCCGCCCGCGCCCCCCGCTCGCCCGCTCGCGAATTATAATTTGTATTAGATTATTACAGAAAATGTGCAACAGATTGATCGGGGATTTTCTTGTCTTAGTTTAAAAAATATTACTATTAGATTTCATAAAAATATTCCTAGTGTATTTAGTGTGCAAGGGTTAAAATCGAATAAAACTTAATAAAAAAAAAAAACGAAGTCACCTTGGAGATAATTCTCATGGTTATTGACAGTGGCTATGTACCCCTAAGGCAAAATATCACTCATTTTTTTAAATATATTATATTAAATATCTACTCAATGTTTTGATCTTGATCGGGGACGATTATATATATAAATAAAACGTCTTATAAGAAGCCCTCATGTAAAAAAACACCAGTTTTCTATTTTTTGTTCACACTTAAATTTAATTTTGTTTCTTTAGGGGCTAACTACCGAAAAATTATTAAATGCTCATAAGAGATTTTCATGAATTTTCATTTTGCAATTATTTAAGTGACATATTCTAAGTTTTCACCCAAAGTGCCTAATGCGAAAAGGACTAATGCGAAATCCGAAAAAAATGAGTTAGGCCATTTCTCTCATAGTCAACATGCGTCTCATGTATTACTTGCTTTTATGTAAGCTTTTCAAAATTTCTGTTAGATTTTCGATATCTCTTACCGTTTCAGAGATATTTACATTTTTTATAAAAAAAAACGGTGGTCGAGATAACTGAAAAGTGAATCAAGAATTTGTAGGGAAAATTTAAAAAAAAGATAGTTTAGCCATTTTTTTCATAGTCAATATGCGTATCATGTAATACACGCCTTTCGTTGACCTTTTCAAATTTTCTGTCAGATTTTCGATATATTTTACCTTTTCCCAGATATTTGTATTTTTTAATAAAACAATTTTTTTTTGCAAAAACTGCAAATATCTAGGAAAAGGTAAAATATATCGAAAATCTGACAGAAAATTTAAAAAGAAAACCATTCTTTTTTATAAAAAATGCAAATATCTCTGAAACGGTAAGAGATATCGAAAATCTAACAGAAATTTTGAAAAGCTTAGACAAAAGCAAATAATACATGAGATGCATGTTGACTATGAGAGAAATGGCCTAACTTATTTTTTTCGGATTTCCCATACATAATTCTGAGATATTTGCATTTTTTAATAAAAAAATGTTTTTTTTTGCAAAAACTGCAAATGTCTGGGAAAAGGTAAAATATATCGAAAATCTGACAGAAAAGGGTCTAGCCGAACTTCCATAGCAAAATTGCCCCCAATAGGAACTTATATCGTAACCTATGGTATATTGTAGAGGATACTAATAGAAGTTGATGGAGTAGATACTAGCTCCATATCTCACTTAATTGAGGATCTATTTGAAAAAAGTGTCTGGAGACGACTTTTATTCAAAATGATATAACTTTGTTATTTTTAAAGCTAGGAAAATGAAACCAATTCCAGTATTATGGTAAACTTTATAATTTATTTTATAGCAATTTTCTATGAGTCAAGCCTAAAAAGAAATATCAAAAAATCCAAAAAAAATATGTAAAAATTTATTTCTATCAGGCCTAATTAAATTACCACTTTGAAAAAAATATATAATACTTGCCTACACCTTGCCTAACTGCATGTCAAGTTTCATTAAAATCCAAAAGGTGCAAATTGTTAAAAAAAATTGTTAAATTAAGTGTATCACCTTACGACTACTGTGTTTAACGCTTTTAAATTGTAATACTTTTTAAATTTTTCAATATTGGGTATGAACAGTTTATACAAAAATGAGATAATAGGTTCTGAGTAATAATTAAAACGAAAGTCATAAAAAATAATTAGTCATCATCACTATTTTTATAAATTATAACGTGATCGCTGTTTATCGAAATAAATTGTAGAAAAAGTTCAATAAGCGCCAAGACCACTGGACGGATTTGAATGAAATTTGGATTAGGGCAATATTTAATATCTCTAGCCATTTTAATTTTTTTTAAATAACGCCATATTTTAGGTTTTCCACCATGGTAAAAATACTTATAATTTTTTTGCTCAAAAATGGCTTTAAAGATTTTGATGAAACTTTGTACAATACCATATTTTTATATTACCTATGATATTAAATAGGTCCATAGGAAAAATCTGCTTCTGATACCTGCCATACAAAAAATAGATTTTCGTTTTTTTTGTTTTTCAAAAATAGCTGTAACGATTTAAATGAAACTGTGTACTTTTTAATAACTTTATACGACCTACTATACTAGGTCATGAATTGTTACGGGCCAAGCCAGAATAAGGTACCTCCCATACAAAACAACACTGATAATTTTTAGGCTATCACTTGCTAGTTATTATTAATTTTTATTGCTGATTTATGTTAAGCTATTGCAATCTTGTGTATGCCAAATGATATATATAAGGATTTCCAAGAAAGTGTGTACAGCGTGGCTGTTCAATTTATTTCGATAAATAGAGATCACGTTATAATTTACAAAAATAGTGATGATAATTAATAAAAGTTATTCTTTTATGAATTTAGTTTTAATTGTTATTCAGAACAAATTATTTCATTTTTAGGGTTCCGTAGCCAAATGGCAAAAAACGGAACCCTTATAGATTCGTCATGTCTGTCTGTCTGTCTGTCCGTCCGTATGTCACAGCCACTTTTTTCAGAAACTATAAGAACTATACTCTTGAAACTTGGTAAGTAGATGTATTCTATGAACCGCATTAAGATTTTCACACAAAAATAGAAAAAAAATAATAAATTTTGGGGGTTCCCCATACTTAGAACTGAAACTCAAAAATTTTTTTTTCATCAAACCTATACGTGTGGGTTATTTATGGATAGGTCTTCAAAAATTATATTGAGGTTTCTAATATCATTTTTTCCTAAACCGAATAGTTTGCGCGAGAGACACTTCCAAAGTGGTAAAATGTGTGTCCCTGTAACTTTAAAATAAGAGAATGATAAAACTATAAAAAATATATGATGTACATTACCATGCAAACTTTCACCGAAAATTGGTTTGAACGAGATCTAATAAGTAGTTTTTTTTAATACGTTTTTTTTAAATCGTAAACCGCAAATTACCTTTCATTCAATCAACTTTGGATTTTAATGAAACTTGGCATGTTGTTAGGCAAGGTATAGACAATTATTATATATTTTTTTCAAAGTGGTAATTTTATAAGATCTGATAGAAATCAATTTTTAAATGTTTTGTTTGCATTTTTTTGATATTTTTATTTAGGCTTGGCTCATAGAAAATTTCTATAAAATAAACTATAAAGTGTACCATAAACACTGGAATTGGTTTTATTTTCCTAACTTTAAAAATAATAAAAATATATCATTTTGAAAAAACGTCGTCTCCAGACACTTTTTTTCAAATAGCTCCTCAATTAAGGAAGATATGGAGCTAGTATCTACTCCATCAACTTCTATTAGCATCCTCTACAATATAGCATAGGTTACGATATAAGTTCCTATTGGGGGCAGTTTTGCTATGGAAGTTCGGCTAGGCCCTTTGAAAAGAAAACTTTTTTTTAAATTAAAAATGCAAAAATCTCTGAAACGGTAAGAGATATCGTCAGATTTCCGATATCTTTTACCGTTTCCGAGATATTTGCAATTTTTGCAAAAAAACCGTGGTCAAGATATCTGAATAGTGAGTAAAGAATTTGTATGGGAAACTTAAAAAAAACCCATACAAATTCCTTAATCCCCTTTTTGTATATTTATTTTATTTTTATAAAAAATGTAAATATCTCTGAAACGGTAAGAGATATCGAAAATTTAACAGAAATTTTGAAAAGCTTATACAAAAGCAAATAATACATAAGACGCATGTTGACTATGAGAGAAATGGCCTAACTCATTTTTTTTTCGGATTTCCCATACTAAATGTGAGTAAGGAATTTGTATGGTTTTTTTGTAGTTTCCCATACAAATTCTTTATTCACTATTCAGATATCTTGACCACGGTTTTTTTTTGCAAAAATTGCAAATATCTTGGAAACGGTAAAAGATATCGGAAATCTGACAGAAATTTTGAAAAACTGTAATAAAAGCATATGATACATGAGACGCATGTTGACTATAAAAAAATAGCCAAACTCAATTTTTTTTCAGTTTCCCATACAAATTCGTAACTCACTGTTCACATTTAGTGTGGGAAATCTGATAGAAAATGAGTTAGACCATTTTTCTCATAGTCAACATGCATCTCATGTATTATATGCTTTTAGTTAAGCTTTTCAAAATTTCTGTTAGATTTTCGATATCTCTTACCGTTTCAGAGATATTTGCATTTTTTACAAAAAAAAGCGGTGGTCGAGGTATCTGAATAATGAATCAAGAACTTGTATGTAAAATCGAAAAGAAATTAGTTTTGCGATTTTTTTTCATAGTCAATGTGCGTATAATGTAATGCACGCCTTTCGTTTACCTTTTAAAACTTTCTGTCAGATTTTTGATATATTTTTACCTTTTCCCAGATATTTGCAGTTTTTGCAAAAAGTAACGGAGGTCGAGATCAAATGTAGATCGATTTTTTCAATATTTTTCCTAGAGAGTGCCAACTATTTCGAGCTATTTAATTACTATAAATAACAAATACGTTCGTTTCAAATGTTAAAAATTAATAAACAAAACAATGATACACTTATTTAACGATAACTACCTAAGGATATTTTATTTCATTTTCATACACCTGAAAAAAAACCTGCGCCAGAAAAAAAATCGAACGTTTTTTTTCACCTCAGAAAAACCAGTTTTTAAATCTCTAATTCTGAGTATCCCCTTAAAATTTCAAACGCACTTTTTTATAATTGTACACATACTTTAAAATCTACTAATCATAATAATTATGTAATACTATTTTCATCATTTTGAATTACTTATTTTTATCCTTCAATAACTGATTTAATGTTCAATGTAGCTATTGTAGCTTAAGACGACGTACTGAAGATTTTGGTGGCAGGGATCTCGATTTTACTCAGCAATAACGAAACGTACGAAAGTTATATTTTGTAACCTGATTCTTCAGTTTTCTGACTTCATTTTGCCTGTTGGGTTACACGATTGATTAACTTTCATAACAGAGAAAAAAATATAAAGATACCCCTTTTAAAAAAGAGATTTGCATTTTACGCGCAAATGGAACTGATTTAAGCCTCAAAGTTTTGTACGTACATTAATCTTCAAGCTTACTTGAAAATTCCTGTTCAGTTTTTCTAAATTAATTGTAGTTTTTAAGTTAAACGAAATAAACTGTTTTGTCACATACGACCTTATGAAATGAGTAAGGGCGCGCGCGGTCTCGGTATGCAATCAGTGCCCTCTCCAGCCCGCTCAGTCCGCCACTGACCATTGTCAGCGACAGGTCTGTCCCAGTTGAACTATCGCACATCATCGAACGCAAATATAAGTGAGGGATATTTTATTATTAAAAATGGGAAAAAAACGTGCCATATTTTCGAAAAGGAAAGCCTGTTTCACAGAGCATTGTAGGAATATTAACTAAGAAAAGGTGAGTAATTGCCACAATTTAAACAGTTTTAATAAATTACATGTTTCTACTAATAAGCAGTCCAGTGTTTTTATAAACATACTGCATTTCAGTAAGCAGTAAGTAACCGGATAAATTTATATTTCAGGAAAAAAACTTTAGAACAGAGTTTGGAGAATAAAGGCAAGGAGTCGCCTCAAAACTATACTTCACCGACATATGCAGAGTTACAAAATGTGTTCCCCGTGTAAAATGACAATTGATTAGTTATCGTATAATAATTAATCATGGTTTCAAATTCATTAATAAATACACTTATTTTAGGACTGCAGATAAGAATAATAAAGAACTTCCATGTAACGTTGAATGAAGAATACCACCAATTTTTATTTTTTATCTTAAAATATACTCTATTAAAAATAAAAAAATATGGTGAAAAATTTTTTTTGATACGTTTGATAGTTTACGAGATACCTACTGAATTATTTAGGTAGGCAAGTGACGCGGGATCACCGTACGCTGCTGTGACGTCACTCCACAACGGTCGCTCAGTGCGCGCACCGCTCCCTACCTGTATGTATGAAGTTTGCGTTGAAAATTTTACAAATGACGAATCCACAAACTAGAAAATCGTGCTCGTGTCAAAGTGCTTAAATACACCTACCAATATACCCGAAAATTTATTTTTTACTATTATATTTTTGAACTTAAAGTCAAAAGAAATGGATGAGAAACCACCCACCCACCATCCACCCAGACCCAAAGCCAAAAGTTTTGCATAAACAGTAACGTCGTCGCCGTAGCTATTTCTAGCCAATCTAAAATGAAATAAATATGAGTTAACCTATACACATAAAAAATAAAAACCGGACAAGTGCGAGTCTGACTCTCGCGCAGAGGGCTTTGTCCATACCTACAAACAAACAATATTTTAAATTATATCAACTTATTTTAAGATTTATAGAAACTTCTTAGAGATTTTCCTGTATTTATAAGCAAAGATCTATTTTCTTTGTTTGTTTTATGCCCAGTTTTCGGAAATAAAGAGTGAGGGGCATGGTAAAGGTGATGGTGTCAAAATCACTTATGTCATCAACTGTAATATAATGACACAATAACGACACTGAAGCGGTCATGGCTCAGCGCTGCTTACGTGGTCACGTCGATCACGCAGGTTAACTAACTACAGACACGGTCACAACTTGGATGGGCTTAAATATCAGTAACTATCACTAGATGGCAGTCGTCAAGCTATGTCGGAGGCGTAATAGGCAGCTTGGATGGACTGCTAGTCCATCCAAGCTGTGACCGTGTTTATAGTCAGTTAACCTGCGTGTTCGACGCGACCACGTAAGCAGCGCTGAGCCATGCCCGCTTCAGTGTCGTTATTGTGTCATTATGAAATGAAATGAAATGAAAATATTTTATTCGAAGTAGGTAGCAGTGTACACTTTTCGAACGTTATTCTTTTATCTACCTAACACGAGGTTCCTACCACTCGGAACTCGTATACCCACCGTTTCGGGAAGTGTTATGATTTTTAGTATTGTATGTTTGGTACAGTCCATTCAAAAGGTATTACGAGTTTAAAATGTCAGTCCAAGAAAAATTTACGCCGCCGCGCTGTAGCCGGGTGCAGCGGGCAGCGCGGCGAGGGAGGGGAGTGCACATCTAGGAAATAGTCTCCCTACATGCTCCCTGAAGCGGTCGTGGCTCAGTGCTGGTTGCGTGGTCGCGTCGATCACGCAGGTTAACTGACTACAGACACGGTCATAACCTGGATGGCTTTGACTGTTAGTGGCATTTATCTCGACCATTTCCGTGCTTCGCAAGGCACGTTAAGCCGTTGGTGCCGGCTGCTATCATTAGATGGCAGTCGTTAAGCCATGCCGGAGGTCTTTCAGGCGGCTTCCGACACTGGGGTTGGCCACTAGCCCCACAACCTCCACCAATCCGGACTTGGCCCCCGTGTGTGGAGTATGGGCTAACCTTTCCGAGTTATGGGAAGAGACCCGTGCCCCTACAGTGGGGACGTTATGGATTGTTGACGACATGCTCCCTACATGCTTTTGACTTGATTTGATTAAATAAAATGTAAAAATAAAATAAAAACCTTTGAGAATAACAATGGTTTATGGTTAAAACTAAGCATAAAGTTGCGTTTATCCCAAAATGATCAAAAAATGTATGTCCACCCGAGCGAACCCGGGGCGGGCCGCTAGTAAAGTATAAATAAGTAAAATGTAAATAATATGTTTGTAAAATAAAATGTAAAATGATCTCACCTGAAAAAAGCAGTACTTAAGTATGTTTGAATTATTTTTCTGGTAAAAATTACATACATACACACAAACATGCGTAGCCTCTTAAAATCATAACCCTCCTTTTGACTTTCTCGTAGTCGGGTGAAGTATACATTAGTACAATACATTTATGAAAAGAAAGGAAAATTAAAAGTAAAATAAATAATATTAAAGGCAACTCTACGACGTCTGTGTTCTAGCTCTCGGTCGATCGCGATTCCCGAGTCGCGTAAAACTGTCGAGGTGCGCGCGGGTTGCGGGGCGCAAACGCCCCATTTTAAAATAATTGTTTATGAGTGCGTCACCTTAAACATGGAACTAAATTAAAAAATATATGTAACCTAAAAAGTAAGGTCAAAATAGAACGATATCTTATAAACGTCATAGTAAACACGTTCTTGGCAATTACAGTAAACAATACACGCAAAACAATGCAACGGCTCGGCGTGCGGCGCCCGCCGCCGCCGGCGCGGTGACTGCGAGAAAGAGAGCGAAAGACACGAACAGTGGCAACAGCGCGGCGCGCCTGACCTTGACTGCGTTTGGTTTTAACCGGTTAATTTCGTTCTTATTTCGGTTAGAATACCGCTCCCTGCTTAACCGGTATTATATTCAAAAATACCGGTTTAGCTGGAAACCGGTTTTAACCTGAACGGAATCGTTAACCGAAATTCGAACGAAATTAACCGGTATTTGTTAACCGGTTCCGAACCTTGGTAAAAAGTGCTGACAAAACATTAGAACCACGCAACCCTGCTTCTAATATTTTTTTCATTCTTTTTCCTAGAAAGCCTATATTTTTCGTACTACGTACATGTCCAGGCACAAAATGAAACGTGTCCTTTGGACTTTTCATTGGACATTTGGACAAAATCACTTATTTGGCCATTTTTGTCTGGAGAGTCCGCACTGGGTAGGAAGCGTGCCTGTTACTCGTTCGTCTTCCGGTAGGTGGTCGCCACCCAAGAACTTCAATGCTCCAATAGTCTGTTCTGTTCATACCAGCTATGTGCCCGCTGTTACGGTAAAATCTGCAAAGTGTTTTCTTACCGTTCGGTTAGCTCAGAGAAGGTGGGGTCCGTTTACACTAAATGACTGTTACTTCCAGTGAAAGTTATACTAGGATATTTCTTAAGTTCTATTGGGCGCCACCAGTTTAAAACTGGAAATATATTCTTAAATAAAAAAATGAAATAATTTACTTAAATTTTATTCTATTATTTTCTATGCTAATACATTGCCTATAGAGGCACTTTCTGAAATTTCGGGCAAAAGGTATGAAATTCCCTAAATATTTATTCACACAAAAAAATATTTAATCCTATTTATTTGTCAGGGGTCATTCTATTACCACTCAGAAGTATTATATCGACTTATAAAATAAGTTTCTTACATTATATCAAAAAGGTATGGAATTCCCTGAGGGTATGAAAAACGATTCTCGCTTGACCAAGGTTCAGTGAAACTGCTTATGAAATAATTTAGGTCTACAAAGTTATTCCATCAATAGACAACGCGTGGACGGGCCCTTCCACATGAAGCCGAGGTTCTTATTATGTTAATTCTTAAACTAAGTTCTCAAAATTCTTAATTTATTTCTATGTGTATAGTTCTCGTTATGAAAAATTATTGAAGCGTTATCGTACGGACTCAGCCTTCACGTTTCTGCATATAATAGTCTATTAACACTGTCTCACATGGCACTGGTTCGTTCTAAAAAAGGTCAAAATCACATACCAAAGTCTTCTGACATTCACAGCACTACTTATCGTTGGTTCTCACTAGGCGAAGACGACAGATGCCGGGAGACTCGGCTGGAGAATGCAGCTTCCATGTGTTTTCAACGTTCAAAAAGACGAAGGTACATTTTGTAGCGTAGTTTTAGAGCGAAATTTGGAATAAATTTAAGTAAATTAAAATAAACTAAAAGATCAAATTAAGAGATGAAACTAAGAGCGGCATCCTGCAACAAAACATACAACACTGTAATGTCATCACAAGATGCTGACGAATTCTCGAATTTTGAATACAGCCAGAGGAGGTTTCTGATAAAGATGAGGGGAGTCTTACCTGCCGCTCTTGTTTTATAAAAACATCAAGTATGATGTGTTTTAAGTGGCCAAAGCCAGGGATGACGACTCCGATGACGCATGTCGGCACTTCTTTCTTTTCTAAAACAAACATTTAACACAGATATGATGCGAGGGCGTACAAAATGTGACTCAATGTCAGAAGAAATACGCAAAAAACATATTTACCTCGAAGATGAAAACGGATTACTTTCTCAAGTTTTTTACTTCTCAAATTTAGCACTCAGGCGACGACGACATCGATTCTGACAGCTGAGGTTAGACCATTGGCTAACTTTCTTTTTAATATGTTGCCATAACCCACAAAAATGTGTGCGTTCGAAAACGGTTTTATGAAAGCGATTGTTACCAAAACAAGTTTAAATAAAATATCTATTCCTCAGCAATAATAAAAATATTGCCAACGGGCTGCAAGCTAAATTATATTATTAATTCTCCATAAAAAAACTCAACGCTCTCCGAAGCTATTAAAGTAACGTAAGTAACCTGTGAACGGCAATACCGGCCAAAGAGAAACCTGTCAACGTCAAAAGTGACAGATCGACAATGTTGAAATGTGAACAACATTAGATTGTTTTGATGAAGAAAACATTTAAAATCAGGTGTTTCTCAATATGTTAGAGTGCTGGAAAAGACGTAGGATGGTTATGTGCGATGCAACTGTTTGATTCTATGGAATGCCAGTGCGTGAGAAGTTTAATCAACTTGGAAAACTAGATAAGATATGTGCTGAACATAACCTCAGTTGGCGATGTATTCTGTCTTCTATTCTTGGCATCACTGGTGGCATAAGCCACGCAGCACGAACCCTGCGGAACGTCCTGGGAGTAGAAGGCAAAATACACCCCCAATGAGTCCCGTTTCTAAAAAAAACATGTTGCAAAATTAACATGCAACATTACCCCCATCGCAAAAGCGAAATTGGGGAGAAGAACGAAGACGATTTCGCGAGACACGAAACCTGAGACACACAAAAACAAAGGAGAGCTGTCGCCTGGAACAAAAACGTCGATACCTGCTCCCCTGTGCAAAATACAGTTAAAATACATAGTTATATTTATTACTACTCCAACACAGTATGAGCGGCAGATCACCACAGACCTCTTTCTCACGCTCGCGTTGTTATACCCTATCTTTACTTTAATTTCTTAATTAATATTTTAATAAAATTATACGCTAATTCTTTTATTTCTAAAGATTCTACCTTAAACCTATTCTATTTCCTGAGTTAGAATGTTCTTAATTCTGTTTAATATATATATTATTTACTTTCTATTCTATACATCCTATGTAACTATATTATGATTCTATTTCTCTTCTTGTTCTATTCTAATTTCAACTATAGTTAAGCCGTTCTTCTCAATTCTATATTCTTAAAATTTTAGGAACATCGTCCTATTCTGTTTCCTAAGTTCTAGTGACCTTTTCTTTATTCTCAGGCACGAGGTCCTGTTCTAATTTCTTGGGGAGCTACTAGTTTCCTTTCCTCCTTTCTTTGAGACTAACCCTCTTTTGAGTGGTAATACCTTAAGGGTATAGACCCTTGTTTAACACGTACATCATGTTTAGGAAAATAGCGTGGAAAAACTTTTTTTTTTTTTTTTTTTTCTAATTGAATTTAGCGCCATATATGCTCATAACTTCTTAAAGTATCGAATGTATTAATTTACTAGTGTGTGTGTGTGTGTGTGTGTGTGTGTGTGTGTGTGTGTGTGTGTGTGTGTGTGTGTGTGTGTGTGTGTGTGTGTGTGTGTGTGTGTGTGTGTTAGTAGGGTAAATGAGAGTTAGTGGGTTAGTATGTTAATGTATGGGTGAGTACGTATTTGTGTGTGGCATTAGTAGAGTTAGTAGGAGTTAGTGGGTTAATATGCTAGTGTGTAAATGTCAACCTTAACCTTCAATGTGAATTATGTCTTTGATGTGTGTCAAACCAACTTTCTTGCCGTTAAGCGCCCTCAAACGATACACTAAAGGACTTATCTTTTCTTCTACCACACATTTAATGTTTCTAGGAGCCAACTTACTAGCGAAGTTGTCACCTGCTTTTGAAAGTAGGAAGTCTTTTTTCCAAACTACCTGCCCAACCCTTAAACATACGTCTCTTTTCCTTTTATCGTATTCTCTTTTTCCTCTTTCATACGCTACTTTCAATTTTTCTTTCACTTTAAGGAACACGTCTTTTAGTTCCATTAAAGTTTCTGTATATTCTTTTCTTTCTGGAAAACTGAGTTCTAGGTCATCGCCGTTGTGAAATTTATAATGGTCCGTATCTAACACGATTTCCCTACCATGAACAATAAAGTAGGGGGTAAAACCTGTAGCTTCATGTACGCTGTTATTCATCGCGGATTGGATGTGATGTAGATGTGCGTCCCATTCTCTATGGTCATTCTTAAGGAATGATGATATTGCGTCGCCTAAAACTCTGTTAACTCTCTCCACAGGGTTTACCTGTGGCGTATAGACTGTCGTGTAAAACAGATTAGGAATCTTATACTCCATAATAAATTTTCTAAATTCTTTGGAAGTAAAGACACTACCATTGTCACAGATCAACGTCTTTGGTACGCCATGTGCCAAAAATACGTATTCTTCTAATTTCTCGATTATTTTCGAAGTCACGGCTTTGCGTAGAGGAAACAAAAACACATATTTTGAAAAATAGTCCGCTACTACTAACACGAAGGTGTTACCCTTCTTGGACCTGGGAAGAGGACCGTGGAGATCGACGGATACCGTTTCAAAAGGTCTGTGTACTCTTTTTGGTTGCCCCATTAAACCGAGCCTAGCGCGATTCGTAGACTTGTTCGCTAAACACGTTTCGCATTTCTTGACATAACCTTTTACATCTTTGAGTAATTTGGGCCAATAATATCTGAGCGCTATTCTTCTTAAAGTTTTATTAATTCCAAAATGTCCCGCAGTGGGTTTGTCATGATTTTCTGAGATAACCTGTTCTCTTTTCTGAAATGGAACTACTAATTTCCATGAAGTATCATTTTCTAAAACATATTTACTTTTTATAAGTTTGTATAATTTACCTTCTATTATATTAAATTTGGGATATTTATGCGGGTGTTTTTGACAATTCTCATACAACCTATCATACCAAGTGTCCTGAGATGGGTAATAAATTTCTTCTACTAGTTCTATATTGAGCCTACTGAGTGCATCTGGAACGACATGTAGGTGTCCCTTTCTGTGTTTTATTTCGAATTTGTATTGCATTAATCTCATTGCCCATCTAGCTAACCTGCCACTGGGTGATTTTATACTGAGTAACCACTGCAATGATGCATGATCTGTTATAACAGTGAATGGGTGGCCTTCAACGTAACACCTAAATTTCTCAACGCTAAACAAGGCCGCCAAGCATTCTTTCTCTGTAACAGAGTAGTTTCTCTCGGCACCACTCAGACTTCGGGAGGCATAAGCAATGACTTTCTCTACTCCATCGAAATTTTGTGTGAGAACGCTACCTATCCCTTTGTCACTCGCGTCACATTGTATAACAAATTCTTTAGTAAAGTCCGGACAGGACAAAACGGGGGATGTTACTAAATATTCTTTCAATTTTTCAAAAGCGCGTTGTGCATCGTCGTTCCATTCAAAATGTTTAAGCTTTTTGCTCGTTAAACGATTTAGTGGAGCAGCTACTGTCGAAAAATCTTTAATGAAACGACGATACCAACCTACCATCCCTAGGAAGCTTTTGACTTCTTTTGTAGATTTTGGGGGTTGTAATTCAACTATCACCCTCGTCTTCTCGGGGTTTGTCCTTAATCCCTCTCTATCTATTTTATATCCGAGGTAATCGAGTTCACTTCGACAAAAATGAGATTTTTCTATGTTCACAGTGAGATTCGCATCTTTAAGTTTAGTATAGACGCGATCTATGAGTTCTAAATGGTTAGCGAAGTCACCTCTCGATACAATAACAATATCGTCTAGATACGTAAAAACTGAAAGGGTTAAGTCACGGTTCTGAAATTCTGCGGTAAATAACCTATCCATGAGCCTCTGTAACGTTTGAGCGGCTGTACTCAAACCGAAACACATTCTTTTAAATTGGAACAGCCCTCGTCCTGGCACACTGAATGCGGTCTTCTCGCGGGAAGCCGGGTCAAGCCCTATCTGCCAATACGCGGATTTAAGATCAATGGATGTCATATAACGTGCACCCCTGAGGCTGTTTAGAATGAAATCGATGTTCGGTAGAGGGTAGCTATCGAACTTCGTAATGGAGTTAAGTTTTCTACAGTCTAGACATACCCTAGGTTCTCCATTAGATTTCTTGACTATTACTAATGGACTATTCCATGGTGAACTAGACGGTTCTATTACTCCTATCTTCAGCATATGGTCAACTTCCTTATGGATTAACTCGAGCATAGCTGGCGAAAATTGGTGACACTTTTGTCTTACAGGTAGGTGTTCACCTGTGTTGATAGAGTGTTGTACTAGATCCGTCTTGTTCAAACCATATTTTAAGGTCAAATCCTTGAACTTTTCTATTCTTATATTTAATTCTTTTATCTGATCTGGTGTCAAATCTTCTGAAGTTTGAAGGTTACCTGATTCTACAAAATTATGTTCTGTTAAAGTATCGATTTCTATTAATTGCAATATTTCTGTGCCAATATTGAACATTTTCCAAAAGTCTATTCCGAAAATTACTGGTGTTTTAAGTTCTTCAACTACTAAAAATTTTACCTTGTATATGAGGTTATTGTACTCCACAAGCAAGTGTGTGTAACCAAGGGATGTGCTTTGTGATCCATTAGCTGTTATAATGGGTATACGTTCGGATGTATTGAGGGTTGCTCCAAACGGTTGTAATGTACGAAAAGCGGAGCCATTGATCAAACAACACATGGCGCCGGAGTCCAGGAGGCCCCTACATTCTTTGCCAAAAATAGACACTTTTAAGAATGGTCTAGTTTCGCCAGGCATGGGGTTAAAATATGCCTCCTGAACCTCTTGTGATTCCTTCGTACATTCATCATTCTGACTCTTCTCAGGCACAACACCGTCCTCCTTTCTGTTATCTACATTTAGTTGGGATTCAGGTTTTACATTTGCTTTCACTTGTTTGTAAGTTACAGAATTATTAAACCCTACTTCTTTTCTCATCACGCCTAGTGTTCTTGGGTACCTGTCATGAGTATGACTTATGTCACATCCTCGTGAGAGGCCCCGTCCTCGTTTAAATGGTTCGTCGGACTGCAGTTCGGACATTCAGGTCTAACAACACCTTCCCTACCACAGCCGTAACAATGTATCGTCCTGTTAAATTTACAATCAGTGTCAATGTGGCCCTGTCTTTTGCATTTCTTACAGGTTATGCGGTATATCTTTGGGTGATCGTTCTGTGAAACTAAATCCACCTTCTTACCCTGACTCTGTGGTCCTCTATTAAAAAAGGTTTTAGTTTTGTAGCACAAGTCGGGATGTAAAGAACCACTGGTGTTGGGAAGGGGATTAACGTGAGTGTTACATTCTAGTTTCAGCTCTTCTATACCCTTACATTTCAACCTCAGTTCCTCTACAGTTCTAAATGTGTCACAGTATACCTTTGATTTGTAGTAAGGGGCTAAGTTATCCTTAATAATTCCTACCTGCTCTGATTCTGGTAACTCTGAATCTAACCTACTGAAATATGTTTTCATTGTGTAGATATACGAGGTTACGTTCTCTGTGGGATGTTGTGTCCTATTATAGATTTCTTTCAAAGTTTTTCTATTATACGAAAGAGGTAAAAACTCACTTTTTAACGCGCTAACAAGTTCACTCCAAGTTGTGAATTGTTTGCCGTAAAAGCGGTACCATTCTAATGCCTCTCCATCTAGCAAATCAGATATCCCCCTAAGAAGTTCTGCAGTACTAACGTTTTTGGAAATTCTACGTTCTTCTATCCTTTCTAAAAATGAGTGCAAACCCAGTTTACTTTCTCTGCCTGAATATCTAAAAGGCCACTTAGAAACGCTGCGTGTCGGGTCTATGGTGATCTGGAGCTCACCTGTGGTAAGTGGAGCCGTCACTGTAGCTGGAGTATGTGGAGCAGGTGGGTTGTCGCAGCTCGTCGCTGGAAGTTGCTCGTCCGTTTCACCGGTCACTCCGGCGTAGCAGATACCAACATCACCTGAGACGTCGACATTTAATTTCTTTAATACATTTTCACATTCTTTCTTAAGCAAGGCAATACTATCTGAGGTCACTTCATCATCAGGGACAAGGCGACAAAGTCTAAGTTGGATATGGATAAGTCTTGAGATAAGCCTATCTTCCTGAGAAGGAGTAAGTGATCCCGCAGTGACCAATTGGGTTATATCCTCGAGTTTGTTCTCACAAGTCTCTATTTCTGACTCAATGTTCAATTCTTTAGGATCGACTGTGATGGATAAACGAGAACCTTTAACCAAAGCGGAAAACTTTTTTCTCATTTCTGCGACTGTCCTTATATTCAGGTGTCCTCTGATACGGAGTTCGTATCTCAGTTCATCACTTAATAAGTGGTAGAGATTCAGCTTGATGTTAGACATCTTAAAATATTTCTAGTATATATTCTGTCAACAAAAAAACAACAATCCTAGTACGACTCTGGAATATCAAGCAACACACTATCGACAACTAATCAGTGCTCATGTCGTCCTGTGTTACCGCGCCACACGTTGGGTACGCCAAATTAATGTTACGGTAAAATCTGCAAAGTGTTTTCTTACCGTTCGGTTAGCTCAGAGAAGGTGGGGTCCGTTTACACTAAATGACTGTTACTTCCAGTGAAAGTTATACTAGGATATTTCTTAAGTTCTATTGGGCGCCACCAGTTTAAAACTGGAAATATATTCTTAAATAAAAAAATGAAATAATTTACTTAAATTTTATTCTATTATTTTCTATGCTAATACATTGCCTATAGAGGCACTTTCTGAAATTTCGGGCAAAAGGTATGAAATTCCCTAAATATTTATTCACACAAAAAAATATTTAATCCTATTTATTTGTCAGGGGTCATTCTATTACCACTCAGAAGTATTATATCGACTTATAAAATAAGTTTCTTACATTATATCAAAAAGGTATGGAATTCCCTGAGGGTATGAAAAACGATTCTCGCTTGACCAAGGTTCAGTGAAACTGCTTATGAAATAATTTAGGTCTACAAAGTTATTCCATCAATAGACAACGCGTGGACGGGCCCTTCCACATGAAGCCGAGGTTCTTATTATGTTAATTCTTAAACTAAGTTCTCAAAATTCTTAATTTATTTCTATGTGTATAGTTCTCGTTATGAAAAATTATTGAAGCGTTATCGTACGGACTCAGCCTTCACGTTTCTGCATATAATAGTCTATTAACACTGTCTCACATGGCACTGGTTCGTTCTAAAAAAGGTCAAAATCACATACCAAAGTCTTCTGACATTCACAGCACTACTTATCGTTGGTTCTCACTAGGCGAAGACGACAGATGCCGGGAGACTCGGCTGGAGAATGCAGCTTCCATGTGTTTTCAACGTTCAAAAAGACGAAGGTACATTTTGTAGCGTAGTTTTAGAGCGAAATTTGGAATAAATTTAAGTAAATTAAAATAAACTAAAAGATCAAATTAAGAGATGAAACTAAGAGCGGCATCCTGCAACAAAACATACAACACTGTAATGTCATCACAAGATGCTGACGAATTCTCGAATTTTGAATACAGCCAGAGGAGGTTTCTGATAAAGATGAGGGGAGTCTTACCTGCCGCTCTTGTTTTATAAAAACATCAAGTATGATGTGTTTTAAGTGGCCAAAGCCAGGGATGACGACTCCGATGACGCATGTCGGCACTTCTTTCTTTTCTAAAACAAACATTTAACACAGATATGATGCGAGGGCGTACAAAATGTGACTCAATGTCAGAAGAAATACGCAAAAAACATATTTACCTCGAAGATGAAAACGGATTACTTTCTCAAGTTTTTTACTTCTCAAATTTAGCACTCAGGCGACGACGACATCGATTCTGACAGCTGAGGTTAGACCATTGGCTAACTTTCTTTTTAATATGTTGCCATAACCCACAAAAATGTGTGCGTTCGAAAACGGTTTTATGAAAGCGATTGTTACCAAAACAAGTTTAAATAAAATATCTATTCCTCAGCAATAATAAAAATATTGCCAACGGGCTGCAAGCTAAATTATATTATTAATTCTCCATAAAAAAACTCAACGCTCTCCGAAGCTATTAAAGTAACGTAAGTAACCTGTGAACGGCAATACCGGCCAAAGAGAAACCTGTCAACGTCAAAAGTGACAGATCGACAATGTTGAAATGTGAACAACATTAGATTGTTTTGATGAAGAAAACATTTAAAATCAGGTGTTTCTCAATATGTTAGAGTGCTGGAAAAGACGTAGGATGGTTATGTGCGATGCAACTGTTTGATTCTATGGAATGCCAGTGCGTGAGAAGTTTAATCAACTTGGAAAACTAGATAAGATATGTGCTGAACATAACCTCAGTTGGCGATGTATTCTGTCTTCTATTCTTGGCATCACTGGTGGCATAAGCCACGCAGCACGAACCCTGCGGAACGTCCTGGGAGTAGAAGGCAAAATACACCCCCAATGAGTCCCGTTTCTAAAAAAAACATGTTGCAAAATTAACATGCAACACCGCTCACTGCCACTTCAGTTTAGCGATCCTGTAATCTATGTCAGCTGCTGGTCGGCTTTCTGGAGAAGGAGGGCTCTTTATGATAAACTCCTTCTTCAACAAGCCAAAACAGCGAAATTGGACATGGTTGCATCCCACTGGTGCCGAGTGGCGACCGCGCACCAGAAGACGCAGTGTAGGCAGGCTTCCGACTCAGTGGACAGATGACGGCCTGCACCGGTAACACGACGACATATCTCGCGCGCGACGCGAGTTTTAAAAGCATTTGTTCCGTTCTAACACTAAGCTAATGAAAGAGACAACTGTGCTGTTTTCTCGCGTTTAACGCGACAAATAGCTTTGTCTACGCCCTCATGCTACCCGTGCTGGTGTAGGTTGCGGGAAGCCGCTGGATGCGGGTAGTACAGGACCAGTCGGTGTGGAAATCCTTGGGGGAGCCCTTTATCCAGCAGTGGACGTCTTTCGGCTCATGGTGATGGCAAGACAAAAAATGAAACTGACTTTATCTTGTTGACACAGAGGCAAATATTCAATTATGTCTTTGTGATCAACTCAGTGGAAACTGGAAGCTCAACTCATTGAATCTAA
Source organism: Coleophora deauratella (assembly GCA_958295455.1). NCBI lineage: Eukaryota > Metazoa > Arthropoda > Insecta > Lepidoptera > Coleophoridae > Coleophora > Coleophora deauratella. Next base: position 11,316,441 of record OY282388.1, read on the forward strand.
AAACTAAGCTAGGAATATGTTGGCTGATGAAGTCTACGCTCCGACCAGGGCCTATCTAGCTCAAAAACCCTGTAAGTTTTTAGCTCGAATTGCAAAAAACGACAAAATGGATTATTATAACGACAGGAATCGTAGAAATTCCAAACGGCTGGGAATGATGCTTTTAAAACCCACAGTTCAAAAAGAACCCAGAAGATCTAAGACGTTACTATAATCATACCAAGCTCACGGAAGAACGACACAGTTTAGTTTCGCAATTCTCTGAAGATGCTACTCAGCATCGGCGACTTAAATACAGATCATTAAGTCCCCGACGCATTTACGCCAATTTAAAACGAATCGTATAAAAGTGCAATCCAGAGCTCCAAAGTATCGCAAGGGATGTGCTGGAAACAAAACTAACTGCCAAAGCTGAAACTGAGGAGGGTAGAATTCTATCGCCCAAGCCTGAACTGCTGGAAGAGGCCGAGAAGTCCTTTTTTATCCATTGGTAAGCCCTTGGCATCATCTCACCTGGTGGCAAGTGACGATGAAGCCGAAGATGGAAGTTGGTTTACCGAGATTCCCCAACATAATACGGAACTGGCTATCTACGGGCAATCATACACGACCATACGCTTATTTGTCAGTAATTTGGCCAAAGACCCGAGAGCCAGATTGACCCGACAGTATAATGATAAAAATCAACTTGTACGATATTAGAATGGCTCTCAAATAGCTTCAGAAGCTTCTAGAGAGGATACTTGACATGAACATCAACGGCTAGTACATACCAACTTTACTACGAACCTTCGATTCACTAACGTTATCGTGGTCATGGCTGAGCTGAGACCTTGGAAGACTAAGGCACAATGTTAGATGGACTTAGCAGGGCCTCTTAACAAGTTAGTTTTAACATAGACAAGACGAAAATTGTCACACCTACTCCTTTGGTTGGTTGAGGTTGGAGACTACACTTGATATTTTTGACGGATATGTCTGCCTGGATATGTTTACCCGGGACAAACAGTCCAGCTAGGTAGATCCATCTTCGAGAAGGAGATCAACTTTCGTCGAATCGAATTCTCAACCGTCAAATCAAACTCTGCTGGGCTGCGTTCAGGATGCTCTGCAACATCTTTAATAATAATAATAATATCTGGGACAAATCACACACGGTCATCTGGCCCCAAACTAGGATTCCCTGTATCTTGGGAACCAGAGACTGATATACATACACATATACTTTTAAATACATACATATATAGATATAATACACCCAGACTCAGAGCAAACGATTCTGCTCATCACAGAAAAGTTTGCCCTGTGTGGGGATCGAACCCACGACTCTCGGATCAGAGGTCAGGATCGCTAACCACTTAGCCACCGAGTCAGTCGGTTTACTTCCAAAATACAGCAATGTCACAAGACTAAGACTTCCATTAAATCATACATGAATTGTGTGATAGCTATCATTATACTTAACCAATTCGTTTATGTTCATTTGCTACTGTTGATTAATATTGCACCTACTCAATCAGCTTAAGAAAAAAAAAGAAAATAAACCTTTTCTTAAACAAAACTCTGAATGTTCTTTGAAATTTAGAATTTCCTATTTTTTCTTTTGGAAAATTGCAAGATGTAGGATGCCTGAATTGTACGTTATTTAAAAATATAACTAATTTGTAAAGTGATAAAAGAACTTACCTATTTTAAAAACCGGTTTACCCGAAAACCGGGTTTTTAATAGGGATGCAACGATTCGGCCATTACGATTACGATTACGATAACGATTCGAATCGTTATTTATTACGATAGCCGATGCATTACGATTATCCAAGAAAACTTAAAAAATATTCAAAATGTTTTAAATCACAAATCTTGTCGTTTTGGCATTATTATAATAGCAACAAGGCATAAATATAATTAGGAACTATTTTTTAATTATTATTTACAATTACAATTTTGCAGTCCTCGGAAGATGCTATTCGGTATCGGCGACTAAATAGGCAGATCTATAAGTCCCTCACTCGAGACTTCACGCCTCTTTTATACAAATCGTATTAAAGAGACGATATAAAGCGAAATAAGGGCTCAAAAGTATTCGTAAGGAATCTGTCTATTGATTAAAGCCAACTCTGACCAAGCTGAAGACTGAGGATGGCTGAACCGTATCATCCAAGCCTGAGCTATTCGAAGAGGTCTAGAAGTTCTACCGGAAATTATACACGACCGCACGCTTACCTGTCAGTAATTTGGCTAAAGACCCAAGAGCCAAATTGCCCGGACACTATACTGAAGATATCCCAGACCTGACGTCTGGGATATCTGACGGGATTAAAATGGTTCTAAAACAGCTTAAGAACAACAAGGCACCGGGTGATGATGGAATTACGGCTGAGCTTCTGAAAGCAGGTGGAAAACCGGTACTTCAAGCTCTTCAGAAGCTGTTTAATGCCGTCATGTTCGAGGGACAATTGCCTACAGTAGTGGTGTTCTTCTTCAAAAAGAGCGATAAGACCCTGCTAAAAACTATAGACCCATCTCACTTCTGAGCAATGTCTACAAGCTGTTTTCGAAAGTCATTTCGAATCGTCTCGCACGTAGGTTTCACTACTTCCAGCCTCCCGGACAAGCTGGTTTCCGAAAAGGCCTCAGTACCATTAGACCACATACATTCGCTGCCTCAGATTATACTGAAGACCGAAGACTATTATTGGCCACTATGCTTGGTTTTTGTGAACTATGAGAAAGCCTCTGATTCAATCGAGACATGGGCTATATTACAGTCTCTCCAACGGTGCCAAATCGGTCCGCCAGGCGGCCTGCCTCCAGGATCAGAATTCGAAACCTATCCGGCTGTAGCATGGGGTGAGACAGGGAGACGTTATATATCTGAAACTGTTCACCGCTGCCCTGTAAGAAGTTTTCAAACTTCTGGACTGGAGAGGACTCGGCATTAATATCAACGGCGAGTACATCACTCACCTTCGATTCGCTGACGATATCGTGGTCACGATTGAGACCTTGAAAGACCTAGGCGCAATGCTCGATTGACTTAGTAGATCCTCCCAATAAGCGGGTATTAAAATGAACATGGACAGGACGAAAATTGGTTCCAATGCAATAAAGTACATGGAAATGAAAATTATGTAAAATATCTGTGTTACACCTACTCCTCTGAAGGTGAAGACTCTACACTGTACCTGGTAAAAAACAGTCCTGCTAGGTAGGTCCAACTTCGAAAAAGAGATCAATCCGACTCGGCTGGGCAGAGGTCGGGAAGCTCCGCAATATCTTCGCGTCTAAAATATCGCATTATCTCAAGACTAGGGTCTTTGACCAGTGATGACATATGGAACTGAAACATATGTAGTTGCTTACTATGGGCCTCGTAGAAGGCTCAAGGTCACCTAAAGGGCTAAGTAACGTGCTGTGCTTGGAGTTTCGTTGGAGGGCGAAGCTCATAACTCGTAGAGCAGATGGCCTTTGGGGCATTATTTAATGCCCCAAAGGCCAACTCGAGAACTTTAAAGTTCTGATTCGAACTTTAAAGAACTCGAAACTTTAAAGAACTTTAAAGTTCTCGAGTGGCGCTCGCGCACTGGAAGACGCAGAGTAGGTAAGCCTCCCACTCGGTGGATCGTTAACCTTTGTCCAGCAGTGAAAGTCTTTCGGCTGATGATGACAATAACATAAATTACAAAAATTATAATTCTAGCTTCTGCATACGACTTTGTCTGCGTGGACTTCCGAATTATTATTTACTGGGATAAAAAGTATCCTTTGTGTTAATCGAGGTAGTTAATTATCTGTGTGCCAAACTTCATCTAAAGCCATTCAATCGTTTTTGTGTATAATAAACATACAAACTTTCAGATTTATTATATTATAGTTGTGATTATAGTAGGATACGTTTTATTATACACTTAGGCTGCGTTGAAAAACGACTTCGTGATCCGTGTAATGTATAACATGAGACAGCACTGCAGACTTTTGACAAGTAAAATCTAACCCGTTTTGTAAAGGGGCCTTGAAAGGTGGTCAAAACCTTTTTATTTTTGTTTTAGAGCCAAATTGTATATATGTAGTTTTTTTAATAATCGTAATCGTAAACATTTTTACTACGGTGCACTGCATCGTTATTATTCGTAAAAATTACGATTACAGATGCAAAACGATGCACTGCTTCGTAATCGTTGCATCCCTAGTTTTTAATATGAAAACCGAAAAAAAAATGGGTTTTATTTTCGGCCGGGTTTGCACTCCCTAGCACTAGCAATGTTCAAAAAAGGAATAAGAAAGCTTGAAGTATGTCAAAATAACAGAGCGTAAAATATTCAATCCCATACTATTAAACGAGTTAAATGTCCCGACGATTTCGAAAACGGCTTGAAACCTTTCTACGAAAATCTAGGATTAGGGGTTAAAAATCACCAGAAATCGATCTATGAGGGAATTATCTTCGAAAAATTTCATTTTAGGGAGATCGGAGCGAAATATATATAAAACATAAACGCATATGATGCTTATTTCTAACGATTCTTTTAAGTGCGTGATAGCCCAGCGGTTATAGAGTGCGAGCCGCTTACTTAGGTCCGGACTCGTATCCCACGAGACTTTGTTTTTTTATTTTGTTTGAACTTATGTAAATAAGTAAGTAAATAAAAAGACTTAAGAGTGATAAAAAAAACATTTTGTGCCGTCTTGCCCCGAGTATCGGCAATAGGGAATTTTCCACGGCTTTCTCTTAACTAGATGGCGCTGATCATCAATTGAAATAAAAAATCTCAGATTGACCAACTGTCGAGCAGGGTTCGGAAACCGGTTTTTTGAAAATACCGGTTTCGGTCATTGACCCCTATATCGAAATAATTTCGGTTAAGGTTTCGTTCAGGTTTCGGTTACCGGTATATTTAACCGGTTTAACCAAAACCGATATTTTTTCGTTCGAACGGAATTAACCGGTTAATTTGAAGAATATGCGACTTTGTAGGCATGTTTGCCGCGTGCAATCAATTGAAAGCGTGCGAGAAAGTGAGCAGAAGACTCGGGCAGTGGCACCCGCGCGACGCGCCTGTACTTGACTAAGTTTGGTTTTAACCGGTTAATTTAGTTCTTATTTCGGTTAGAAAACCGCTTCCTGATTAACCGATATTTTATTCAAATTTACCGGTTAAGCTGGAAACCGGTTTTAACCTGAACGGAATCGTTAACCGAAATTCGAACGAAATTAACCGGTATTTGTTAACCGGTTCCGAACCTTGCTGTCGAGGACCAAAAAGTTGATAGTGCGCGGTGGCTGTAAAAAGTCGCCATAACTGATTGATATTACTGACTAATATAATAATAAATGATGATAACTTTCTAATATTACGTATCATGAATATATTTCTGTTTTTTATCCAAAAAGTACTTTTCATAATGTTTGATGCACAACGCTTATCAGTATTGTTTTTTTGTATTTCCTAAAATAATTCTAACATGTATCATGTTAGAATTATTATAGGAAAAAGTCCTTAATTGCATTTTAATCATAATTTATTTTTTGTTTGGAAGAAATTACATATAACAGAGAAACCAGAACGCACCCAGCTCACCCATACTTGATCAAGTTGAAAATCGTTAATTCAATTAATAAGAATCTATGAGTTTGTGGCTTTTTGTGGTGTGAGATACGTCATCTGAAAATTCCCTATTATAGGGTTTATTTAATTTAATTTTTTAATTTATTTTATTATACAGAGTGTAACAAAATTGGTATAGGACCCATTAACTGGGAATTCTACTCATGGTACTGAATAACTTTTGTTCTACGACTGTTCAAATCACAAAAAAAAAATTGACTCCTCATACAAATTGATCATCTGTTTTGCCATTTTATATGGAGTCCAAAAATTTTGCGATTTGACCAAAGTCGTAGAACAAAAGTTTTTCAGTATGATAAGTCGAATCCCCAGTTAACGGGTCCTACACCAATTTTGCTACAGCCTGTATATTTTTTTTTTATAAAAGGGTAATTTGCATGTATTTTTTTTAATAGACTCAAATTATAATATAAAATTATTATATCTAGATATTTTTATAACAAATATTGTTTGTCCTTTCGTCCCATAGAAGGCCACTATCGACTCTGAAAAACGTTTCATAGAAAATAAATCTTATAGGTAGATACTAACTACTACTAAACAAGTTATCTTACGCAGTTTATAAACGCTCCGATTGAACGAGCGACGCTCGGTCTCCCAGCTATATAAAACTAAAAGACAAAATCAGGCTAACAAAGATAAAAAAGAAAACTAAAACCAAGAATGTTGCTACAATAGTAAAACAACAGAAATGGAGATGAACGGGACACATGCTTAGAGAAAAAATTGAGAAACTGAATAAAGACATAGTTAAATGGTACCCAAGACAAGGAAAAAATGTAGAGGTAGACAACTATACAGATGGGAAGACGACAAAGAAAATCATTGGATCAACATGGAGACAAAAAGCACAGGATAGGAATACATGGAAATCACTGGAAGAGGCCTTTATCGAAAGACAAGCCGAAGAGGGCACTGATATAGGAAGTGAATAGTGATAAATAAATAAGATAATCTTGTAAAACTGTAATCCTCAGGCAAATAAAGGCTATAATAATAAAAAAAACTAGCAGTCAAACGAAACTAAATGTAGTATTTTGATTTATGCTTTTAAGGGTTAAATTAAATCCCAAGTTTTCACTGTCCTCTAAACTGAAGAATAAAAAAAGGATCTACTTCTGGGGACACTCATAATTCCAAACACTTTGATCAATTTAATCTTTTAATTTAGGCTTTTACAGCATAGACTCTGGGTGGAAAAAGAGATTTCTTTCTTATTTCTTTTCGTGTCTTGATCTTAGACTCATGTTTAGTGAGTGCTTTGCGCATAGCACGAGTCTTCTTCACTCTTAGATCAAGAGGTTTGTACTTCTTGTTCTTGTAATGATTTCTGAGATTGACCTTCATCTTCTGATGATAAACAATGTAAACCCGAGCAATGGCTTTCCTCACCACGCGGCTGAAATCAATAAAAATACATTAATAAAAAATAATACTCATTTACCACATACACTCAGACAAAAATGACCGACAGAAATGACAAATCCTGGCCACTGTGGCACAGAAACAGATTGTCGGCCCTCAAAGGGATAAACTGCTATCTCTTTAAGGCTACCTTGAAATAACATGGAAAACATACATAAAGTAAAAAAGAGAACCATAAAAAGATTTGAATGTGGAGCGGCATTACATTATCATATTTTGATATGTTGACAATACTTGCACATATTATTCTTCATTCCAATCAAAAAAAAGCAAAAGGTAAACAAACGAAGTATGCAGATGACATTGACATGTGTCAGTTCCATAGTAGGTAAGTTTGTTTACGTTTTGCTTTTTTTTGATTGGAATGAACCATAGTTAAACAGTAAAAATATTTAATGTTTGTGGTTGGATAAGATGACTAAATAATAATGGTAATTTCCTCTAATACCACATCGGTTTTCTTTCCACATAGAGTACGGAAAACTGACATAACTGCTATAGCATTATTTTCTAACTAATATTATAAATGCGAAAGTATGGATGTTTGTTTGATTATTCCACTTTCACACCGAAACTACTGAATGGATTTAGATGAAAGATAGGTAACACACAGGATACTTTAATCCCGGCAAGGGAGCAACTTAAAATTCCCGAAATACTTTTCAGACTTTCCCATTTTGTAAAACTTTCCTGACCCTTAAGCGGACCAGACACTATCCCACTGTAGTACAGTACTGTCGAGTAATGACAATGTACTGACATTATACTGACAGTGTAGTGGTTGGAATGATGGTCTGACGCATACTAAACGATGGAATGTCAGTATACTGATGTAAAAATACCGTCATTATTACTGACAGTGTCTGGTTCGCTTTATTTATAATACATTTTAAAACAAGTTTATGAATATTTTTGGAGGATTTTGTTTGATTTGTTAGAGGTAAAATACTTGGTAGAGGTGCACTTAAAGGGTACCTTATAGGTAGGGATTGCAATCCGGATACTTCGAAATTCGAAAAAAGCTGAAAAATCCGGATTTTCGGGTTTTTTGTAAATCCGGATTTTAAAATCTAAATCCGGTTTTTTCGAATTTTAACGAAGTTAATAATATCCATCATTTATCTTCATTGTATTTAATTTGAATTATCACAATTACTCAGACTCATTAATCCGCACAATATTTTAAACTCTGCTCCTTTTTTGCGGGATTCTGTTGTCAAGCACACCGTTTGATGAATGGACATCAATGAAATCACATCGATATTTAAATTTAAATATTCATTACCGAAATGATGATGGTGAAAATGTTTCCAAATGTATGGGACTAGTAAGGACTTTAGGGTCAATGAGTGCCGAAGCTTGCGTTACCCTGCTTGAGATAAGATTGAATTCTTTTGAACTTTGTTTGCACAAAGATATCATTGGATCGACCACTGATGGAGCTGCTGTAATGGTGAAAGTTGGACGTATTTTGCCTGTCCCGTTTCCTCAGTTATGCCTAGCACACGCCGTGCAACTGGCTATACTTGATGTTTTGGATAAAAATGCTTCACAAAGACCAATATTACATGAGGAAACAGAGAATAGCTCAGAGTCAGACTCTGAGTCTGAAGAAGACACTGATGATAAGGACTGAGGATGATTCTGGACTAGAGTTTACATTCGTTGATGTAGTTGTGCAATTACCACCATTCATGGATACAACTTGGCATATCACGTTCTTAATTTCTTCATATTTAGGTTTTTTTAAAAGTGGCTTCGTCTTCATCTATTACGTTTAAAAATTGTTTTGGGTTCTGCAAATATTGTGAGGGCTGTATCGGCCGTTAGAATGGTGGCATCTCTGCGGCAAAGCACTTCTACCGTAGTCTTGATCATGTCCAAACAAGTCTGCAGATTTTGAAGATATAAAATTTCCATATCTGAGATCGATATATTAGATTTAATATCAATCAATGCTTTCAGTACACATGATTTCAATTTTAAGAAGCGTTCCAACATTGTAGCTAAGCTATTCCATCGCGTTTTACAGTCTAGTAGAAGTTCAAGCTCTTTACCGAATTCAGCTTGAACATAATTTTGGAGCATATCATCGTTCTTAGTAGGTGATTTTTTAAATGTCTTCACCACTGTCCGGACTTTTTGAATAATGATTTTGTAATCATCGCTTAACACTCCGTTTTGGCCTATGCTTTCAACCACAAATCTATCATCAGTGTCTTCTTCAGACTCAGAGTCTGACTCTGAGCTATTCTCTGTTTCCTCATGTAATATTGGTCTTTGTGAAGCATTTTTATACAAAACATCAAGTATAGCCAGTTGCACGGCGTGTGCTAGGCATAACTGATGAAACGGGGCAGGCAAAATACGTCCAACTTTCACCATTACAATAGCTCCATCAGTGGTCGATCCAATGATATCTTTGTGCAAACAAAGTTCAAAAGAATTCAATCTTATCTCAAGCAGGGTAACGCAAGCTTCGGCACTCATTGACCCTAAAATCCTTACTAGTCCCATACATTTGGAAACATTTTCACTTAAATGTTAGTTGGACTGTGATTTAAAAAATAAGCTATTATAGTTCCTATTAAAATTTTTATCTGACTGATTATGCATGTAACACAACTTGATAAGTATTGTATTATATCCTTCCTCTGAGGTATTATGAACGTTTATTAAACACAAATTATAAAAAAATATATACATTTTTTTCTTTATTAAAGTCATTGAAACCCAATAAAATGCCTGTCTTAAATCCCTTATACTAAGCACAAGTTATGAGATAAAAATTAATTTGCCATACATTTTGGAAAATAGCTCCGAAAAATCCGGATAATCCGGATTTATGTATGATGATATCTATGAAATCCGGATTTGAAAAAAATCCGGATTTTGCAATCCCTACTTATAGGATTTAGTATTTACACAATTTTTTTGCATTCTGTGTTGTTATTTACACAAAAAAAATTAATTTTTAGGATTCGCTAGGTTTATGTTTTCAAAACATCGATTGTTTTTTGCAATGAACATGTTTAGGCCTTAACAGGGTGTCCACTCAAAATTCCCAATATACTTTTCCCTGACTTTTCGCTGATTTTCCCTGACCATTTTGTAAATTTTCCCTCACCCGTATTATCCATTTTAGAACCGTTTTTGGAGAATTTTGTTGACGGCGCAAAAATGATTCGCAATCTGCCATAACTGACTCCACAGCAACTAAACGTGCTTTTAACAAATGGATTTTCATTGCATCTCTTAAATTTTTTGACTGTGGTTTTTTGGGACCGTGTCACAGATTAGCTTATAGTCCGTGAGCCCACTGCCAAATTGCCTACGTCATATGACATCACGATAAAATGCATGGCACACGGTCAGAAAAGTTGTGCTGAGCGAGAATCAGAAGATTATCGCACCAAAATTTGGCCGGAAGTTGGAAAAAAACCTTTACTTCCGGTGAAAATTTTAAGGGTATATTTACGTCATGTGACATCATTACGAGACACATGGCATCATTTAGACCTTTAGTCATAGAAAGGGTAAACATAAGTCTGCCAGTCCTGTAATGGCCGGAAGTACTTGGCAGATCATGCCAAAAGATGGCCATTGGACACCTTCACCTACGTCATGTGACATCTCGACGAAAGTTAGTGTAAACGATGTGTAATAATAGTGTATTTATGAATAAAAAAGTCTGCCAGTCCAAATCAGGCCGGAACTCCTTCAAAACCGATTTTTTTAGTATTAGGTAAAACTGCAAAAATCATGTTAAATGCGCATGATATGACCAACCATGATTGATTAACAAGGATAATCGACTCATCCGTCGTGGTAGGTATAATATGAAGACAATTTTACTATTCTGTTAACATTTCCATACCACAATATAGGGTAAATGAGTCTAATAACGGCAAATTTAATACAATCGCGTCGTACCTACTTTTTTTGTTCGCTGACGTTTGTTTGATTATTATAGGTAAATCTTTTGTCATTTAATCGATTTTATCAGGAAAGTGACTGAAGGAAAACATATTAAAATAATTAAAAATGCCAGATAGATCAAAATAATAATTGTAATTAATAAAAAAGTTGGTATATTTAACAGGCTAAATTAAATTCATAGTCACAAGAGTAAAAGAAAAATATTCAGTCATACTTAAATTATTAAAAGGGCCAGATAGATCAAAATAATAATTCTAATAAAGAAACAAGTAAGCTTATTTAACAGGCTAAATTAAATTCATAGTCACAAGAGTAAAAGAAAAATATTCAGCCGTACTTAAATTATTAAAAGGGCCAGATAGATCAAAATAATAATTCTAATAAAGAAACAAGTAAGCATATTTAACAGGCAAAATTAAATCATAGTCATAATATACCTCCAGACATATACAAGGTGTAACAGAAAGGTGTGATAATACTTCAAGGTTGGCTTTTACCCATCAAACTGAACAACTGTTGTTCTACAACTTTGTTCAAAATCGCAATTTTTTTGGACTTTTCATACAAATCGATCAGCTGACGAACGACGTTTGTATGAAAAGTCCGAAAATTTATTTGCGATTTCAACAAAGTTGTAGAACAAAAGTTGTTCAGTTTGATGGGTAAAAGCCAACCTTGAAATATTATCACACCTTTCTGTTACATCCTGTATATGGCCCACCTAGAATTGAACGTTTTAATAGCCTATAGATAAAACCTAGCTATAGACCATATTCCTGAGTTTGAATTTGGAACTAATGGCATAAAAAAAGATTGTTATTGTTATTGATTGTTAGTGCATAACCTTACATTTATTTTTAGCTATAGTCAATTAAAACTTAATGCTAGGTGAGCCGGTAGATGTGTCTGGAAGTGTAGTAAAAGAAAAATATTTATTCATACTTTTTAAAATTATCAAAACCAAACCATTATTCATCATCATCAGATGAAGTAATTACATCACTGCTTTCATCGTCACTAGCGATGACAATGTCTTCAATATTTACGGGAGTTGGGTCACCTTCGAACCAAAGAGGTTCATATTTTCCCTGGGCACTAATGATCCAGCCATAATCAGTTGGCTGCAGGCTTACACAGTCTTTTTCTGTAGCATTTTGCCACATTGTGGCAACAAATACAGTTCTTAAATTTTTTTGTTTCAGGACCTTAAAGCACGGTGGCATAGAATTCGAGCTGTAACTTTTGATTTTAGGAATGAAATTATTGTGATTTTTTGCAAAGGTTTGAGTAAATATTTCATATCGTGCTTGATTCACAGACTGACAATTTTTCACACCATATAACAACGAATAGCGTACTTTTCTTTATATAGTCGAAAGCAATATTGACGTAAAACTTTCTTTTTTTTCTCTTGATATGCTAAACAATGGGAACTGTTTAAAATAACGGTAGACCTATCTTGGTATTTTTTTTCTGTCAAGCCGAAATTGTTGAATCATGTTTTGGATGGCATATGATCGTAGGAAATATAGTTGAAAATAATAATAATTATTTAATAAATGTATTATTATTTAATAAGTATAATACGTTTTACGTCATTAGTGTTTAAAAAAGGTCATTTTGGTACAAGAGCGCCTTAAGGTTATGAAACAAAAAAAATAAGAACTGTATTTGTTGCCACAATGTGGCAAAACAGAAAAAGACTGTGTAAGCCTGCAGCCAACTGATTATGGCTGAATCATTAGCGCCCAGGGAAAATATGAACCTCTTTGGTTCAAAATAATGCGGAAATATTGCGGATATTGTCATCTCTAGTGACAGTGAAAGCAGTGATATATTAACTTTTTATTTATTTATTTATTTTAATAATATACAATACATTTTAACCTTATTTATAAAATGCCGCTAAACTTTGTTGTTTGTTGCGAAATTGCATTCGCCACTCGCTATCGCCTAGTACACTGAGACCTTGGAACCACTTTATTATTGCCGTCAGGTGTACTTCATTCTTATAAAAGTTATAAGATACCGGGTAATCGATCTTCAAATGTAAAATTGTAACTGATTCCGAGCTCCCATGTGTTCAATACAATAGCACTAGTCGGCAGCTAGGTTATACAGCCTGGATACAATTAATTTATTTTAAGTAACGTCATCTGTTGAAGATGATTGATGTTTGATTTTTGATAATGTTTAAATATGACTAAATATTTTTCTTTTACTCTTGTGACTATGAATTTAATTTTGCCTGTTAAATATACCTACTTTTTTTATTTAAATCGGTTATTTGAGAAACCCCACAAGTGATTTCAAGTAAGCGAGGGTCAATGTACTTTATGTCACTAACATAACCTCGCTTACTTGAATTCATTTGTGGAGTTTCTCAAATAACCGATTCATTTATTAGAATTATTATTTTGATCTATTTGGCCCTTTTAATTATTCTAATATGTTTTCCTTCAGTCACTTTCCTGATAAAATCGATTAAATGACAAAAGATTTACCTATAATAATCAAACAAACGTCAGCGAACTAAAAAAGTAGGTACGACGCGATTGTATTAAATTTGCCGTTATTAGACTCATTTACCCTATATTGTGGTATGGAAATGTTAACAGAATAGTAAAATTGTCTTCATATTATACCTACCACGACGGATGAGTCGATTATCCTTGTTAATCAATCATGGTTGGTCGTATCATGCGCATTTAACATGATTTTTGCAGTTTTACCTAATACTAAAAAAATCGGTTTTGAAGGAGTTCCGGCCTGATTTGGACTGGCAGACTTTTTTATTCATAAATACACTATTATTACACATCGTTTACACTAACTTTCGTCGAGATGTCACATGACGTAGGTGAAGGTGTCCAATGGCCATCTTTTGGCATGGTCTGCCAAGTACTTCCGGCCATTACAGGACTGGCAGACTTATGTTTACCCTTTCTACGAATAAAGGGCTAAATGATGCCAGGTGTCTCGTAATGATGTCACGTGACGTAAATAGACCCTTAAAATTTTCACCGGAAGTGAAGATTTTTTTCCAACTTCCGGCCAAATTTTGGTGCGATAATCTTCTGATTCTCGCTTAGCACAACTTTTCTGACCGTGTGCCATGCATTTTATCGTGATGTCATATGACGTAGGCAATTTGGGGGTGGGCTCACGGACTATTACCTTGTCAAAAATGTTAAGTGCTCTTTCAAAACAAGGAAAATTTTTTCAATTATCCTACTGACGTGAGTTTCTGTGTTGTGGAAATAGCCTCCAGTGATAGCAGTGTAAAGAGCTTGACACGATGGACTGTCTTTCAATAGCTCGTACATAGATTTCAATACATCATATACGTCCCACCCATTACGCTGATAACCTGTCTCAGAGCCCTATTTACTGTATATAGACCACAGACTCCAGTTACGAGAAGAGTTTACGCGCTTTTCTACTTCACAGGCCGTGTGTCAATATCCTGGAATGTTGCAAATATGCAACCAGTCCCCAAAAAGGGGGAAAAAACTGACCCGTCGAATTACAGGCGAAAAACTGTCATCTCTCCTTTCAAATGTGATGGAGCGTGTAATTGATACGCAGCTCCTAGCATATCTAGAAGAGCATGACCTTATCAGTGACCGCCGATACGGATTTCATCATGGCCGGTCAGCTGGTGATCTTCTAGTATACCTAACACACCGCTGGGCCGAAACCATTGAAAGTCGAGGGGAGGCATTGGCAGTCAGCCTCGATATAGCTAAGCCTTTCGACGGGGTCTGACATAAGGCACGTCTATCTAAATTCTCAGCATACAGCCTACCCGTGGGATTGTGTAATCGGATCGCCAGCTTTGATGTGTGATGGGAGCATTAAAGTCTTTTGCAACGGCTGCTCCTCTGACACTAAACCCATACTCTATTCTTTCTGCATATCAATGATCTCCTGCAAATACGCGACAGTACGAGTGATGCGCAGTACACAGGCCGAGCAAACATCCCACAGGCCGAGTGGAGGAGAGTCGTACCAGGGTTGTATCTGATGAAGACTCTCTGAAGCAAGTCTGCGAATTTAGTCCGCTTTAACCCAATGAAGACGCAAGTCTGCGCGATCACTGCCAAAAAGTACCTTTTACAGTGGTGCCTCAGTTCCAAGGAACAACGCTTGCTGTTGCTACGAGCATCAGGATCCTAGGTGTCGATATTTCTAGCAAAAGGGTACCGTTGAGCGAAAATACCTGTTGTGCTCAATAGACAAAGCGGTACTTCACACCCAGACTGCGCTTGCAGATATACAAAGCTCAAATGAGGCCACATATGGAAGTACTGCTCACATCTCTGGGCAGGAGCACCCATGTATCAGATGAATGAACCACCTCGACTTCTCCCAGCGACGTTGTCGATAAGCCAGAGTTCACAAGCAGTCTAGAACCCCTCAGCTTTCAGAGACAATTCAGCTCTCTCAGTGTGTTTTAATAAAGCGGCATGTGTTCTGAGGAACTGTTCGACATAATGCCTACAGCACAATTTTATCACCGCACCACTCGCCATCGGAGTGGAATTCATACCCACCAGCTAAAGTCAAATTGGTCTCAAACCGTAAGGTTTCAGTTCAGAGGTGCTTCTTACCTAAAACCCTCAAGCTGTGGAATAAGAAATTATGATGTAGATCACTGATAACCTGAAAAAATGGTTCAAGTCTTAGTTAAATATAAATATCTGCAGAGACAAGGAGATATCAGAATAGAGTATGGATAATTCCCTCACTAACGATCATTCAGAAAACTGAAATATCCCTGACTTTTCCAGGTCGCCAGGTCATTTCCCTGACTTTCCATGACCACCAAAAGCTTCCCTGACTTTTCCAGAAAGTGGACACCCTGCTTAAGGTGGTTTAAAAACTCTGACACTAGGGTTTGTTAGGTCACTGCCCTAACAGCCCACACGAGAAAGTAAAACTAGGTACGAGGAAAAATATTTATCAAAAATTCGCATTCACACGACTACTGATCCGAGAGTCATGGGTTCGATTCCCACCCTGGACAAACATTTCTGTGATGAGCACATTTGTTTGATCTGTGTCTGGGTGTATTATATCTATATATCGATACCTCTGGGTTCAAAGGGCGTAAACGCCAAAGTAGAACTTTTCAGGAGAGCCAAAAAAGACTTTTTTATTTAATTTTTTGCATATATTAATTTTGTTTTTCAAGTTACAACAATGATTCCTGTACCAAAAAACTTGTAATCGTAGCATGCGTATTACTGTTTCATAACATTTTAGATAAGTTCAATAGTTTAGAAAATAGATGTGTTATACGCCCCTGTGATTTGAATCTGAATGTCATTTACACCCCGAAATTTTGCTCCTGTACAACAAAATTAGGAAGTAAAGGCCACCTTTCAAAATAGTTACTGCTTTTTTTGCGTTTAGTTAGTTATTTTGTGCTTAATAACCGGTCAAGTGCGAGTCGAACTCGCACACTAAAGATTCCGTATCGATTCATAATCACAGAGGCCTTGAAATTTATACCGAATACTCGGGCCTGCAGTCCACTGAAGCTGAAAACGAACAAACTTCTTTGCCAGCGTCAAGTGATGTAACTAAAAATTTACGGTTTTCGGACTTTTCCCGTTACTTGTGCTATAAGAAATTGCTTCTCGCCAAACGTGATTCTAGGTCTACGGAAAGTACCCTGTAGGTTTTGATTCCCATGCGAGTGTCCAAATATGCGGGAAAAACGGTCGTATCTTTTTATTGCGTTGCCATAAAAGTTTATTGTTTCACAGCTTCAAGGGATTGCAGGCTTGAGTATTTGATATAAGTTTCCAATTTCAATCTCCACGCGATCCTGATTAAAAGTGTCTTGACAGACAGACAGTCGGACCAGACAACAAAGCGATCCTATAAGGGTTCCTTTTGTTCTTTTTGAGGTACGGAACCCAAAAATGAACACAAATAAATTTCAAATTATTTAAGTACTACAAGATGCTTTAAGGACTCCATCCATAGACAAAGAATGATAATTTTAAGCTAGTGTCCCTGAAATTTTTATTACCTACTTTCTTTGAGCACAAAAAACTGTGAGCATATTTGTAGCTTGCAAATTTTGAAGTACTTAGTGGAAACTAGATCCTACTTATCTAATAATGTTTACCGTACTTAATTAAAACGATCACTTGCCTCTTATCTGTATCTTTATTAGTAATTCTAATCCAACATAGAAAATCTTACATTTATTTCTTACATCATATTTGGGATTGTTGTGTCTCATCTTATAAGTAGTTACAATGTTCTGAACGTTTTTGTCTTTGTTTTGACACGTTTCTTTGAATCCCTTACAAAAAATCAACACAGCCTTTCTGAGATCAACATCAAATGTTTCAACCAAAATCTAACCATTAATCACAATAATAGAAATAATAACAATACAACCTTCCCGAGATCAAATGTTTCAACTTTTATCTAACAATCACAAGCATTTTTTAAAATTAACTGAATAAGCCCTTTCATAAAATATTTTTGTTTATTCCCACTTAGATAATGTTACTTTTATTATCGTAAACAATCTTTAGAATTAACAATAACCAAACGATCTTTGAGCTCAACGTAATACACTTCAGATAAAATAAGTAGAAAACAAAAAAAGTAAAAAACACAGCCCAGATTAATTACTAGGTAATTTTCAAAAGGCAATTTTAATTAGTAATAGACATGGGCGCCGCGCCGATTTGTCCGCGCCGCCGCCGCCGCCGACTCTTTCAAAATTCGCGCCGATTAGACCAAGCAACAAGTAATTTTGGTTAAATTAAATGTAGTTTTTTTCAACATGCGGTACGGTACCGCACCACATATCAATTAGAACAGATTGCAGATGCAAACAGAAAGAAATCGATTCATGCGCATGTGTGGCTTTTCTCAGACCGCATCAACGAGTGTGTAAATTATAATTGCCCTTATTTTACACAAAAATGTTGGAGATACCTGGCATGACTCGATTTCAAAGACTAAGTTAACTTTAATTCAAATCGATCCGACATCGACACTGTAACGAAGATATCTCGGATATCCGCTTAAACGAGATTAGAAGGGCTCTTAAACAGCTTAAGAACAATAAGGTACTGGATGATGGATGATGGAATTACGGCTGAGCTTCTGAAAGCAGTCGAAAACCGGTACTTGAAGCTCTTTAGAAGTTGCTTAATGTCATTACGAACGCTTACCACATAGCACAAAAGTGTGGTGGGTAGTGCACTTCTTCAAAAATGGTAACGACCCAGTTGAGCTGCTGATTGTGAGACCCTACAGACCATGTGGGTTTGTATTTATTTTTACTTTTACTATTTATTTTTACTTTACTATATTTAGTTTCTGAGAGTCATCACAAATCATCTGGACGCTTGTTTTATACATTTTCAGAGTTTCCGAAAAGATTTCAGTACCATAGACCTCAATTCTACATTGAAGCTGACAACACAAAAAAATTAAAGGCAAAATCGGCCACTATGCTTCGTGTTTGTAGAATGTGGACTATGAGTAAGCCGTTCATTCAATCGAGACTTGGACTGTGTTACAGTGTCTCGAACGGTGCCAAATTATCTACGAAGTCATTGAAGTGTTTTAGTAAAACGCCACTATGTCGGCCCGCCTCCAGGATCGGAATTAGAAAAATATATGGCTGCAGTGAGGAGTGACACCAGGAGTGAGGTAGACGTTAAATATCCAAAACTGTTTACCAGTGCCCTGGAAGATGTTTCAGAGCTTATGGACTGGAGAGGACTCAACATACATGGCGTACATTAACCACCATCGATAAGCTGATATCTTGGAAGACCTATGCAGAATTTTCAATTGTCTCAGCAGATCATCTTTATAAGTGGATTTCAGTATCAATATCCGTTTTACGAGGGCGACACTGAAAGTTATTAGAACTGGCCACTTGTAAACGATATAATAAAAAAATAAGTTCAAAATTTGAAAATGGAACTCTTTGCCAATGTTATCGTGTATGTATTTCATTCATTTGTCATTTGTTTCACGATTTGGCGGCAAACTGAAAATTATCTGTGTCACGTCAGCATGAATTTAACGCGAGAAAATTTTCGTGCAATGATTTTTTATGACTTTCGATGTCATTTAAGTCAACAAGAAAGTTATGATAGACTTCGATTGGCCTTTCTCGATGAAGCCCCATCTCGTGCCACTGTTTACAACTGGTTTAATGAGTTTAAACGTGGTCGCACTAATCTCACCGATGATCTGCGTGAGGGACGGCCTTCTACGGCGACGACTGAAGATAACATCAGTCATGTGCGGCGTATGATAGAGACTGACAAAAGAAGTGACCTATCAGCAGATTCGGACAAGCTTAGGCATCGGTATGAGTCAAGTGCACAAAATCCTCCATGAACATTTAGCGGTCAGGAAGCTTTGTGCCCGGTGGATACCTCATAATTTGACAGAGGCCCAAAAACTCCGTCGTGTTGATTGGTGCCGTGAAATGGTTCAAAGATTTAACGGAGGTGACTCAAATGCTGTGTTCGACATACTTACGGGTGACGAAAGCTGGATTTACTGTTATGATCCTGAAACTAAAAGACAGTCTGCTATGTGGGTGTTTCCTTCCGAGGAGTTGCCAACTAAAGTGAAGAGAGGTCGAAGCGTGGGAAATAAGATGGTGGCCTCGTTCTTCGGAAGGACAGGTCATTACGCAACAATTGTTTTAGAGGATCGAAAAACAGTTACTGCAGAGTGGTACACTAACAATTGTTTGCCACTTGTCTTGGAAAAAGTTCGGGAGAAACGACCTCGCAGTAGGATCCTCCTTCACCACGACAACGCCTCGTCGCACACCGCCAAGCAAACGATCGACTATTTGGCGACGTCAGACGTGGAATTACTGGGTCACCCGGCGTATAGCCCCGACCTCGCACCTTGCGATTTTTATTTATTCCCGAAAATAAAAGAAAAACTTCGAGGAAAACGTTTTATGGACGCCGAAGCAGTGGCTGCGTTTGAAAAGGCCGTCGAAGAGACCCCTAAGGAGGAGTGGGCAAAGTGCTTTTCTCAGTGGTTCCATCGGATGCAGCGATGTATTGATGTGAATGGACACTATTTTGAAAAGATATAATAAAACTAATAACTTTCTAGTTTGTTCAGTTTTTGATTTTCTAAGAACTTTCAGTGTCGCCCTCGTACAACCATTTCTCTGAAGATTAGAGACACTACACTCGAAGTTGTTAATGAATATTAGAATGCCTTAAGAACAATAAGGCACTGAGTGATGGATGATGGAGTTACGGCTAAGCTTCTGAAAGCATCGAAAACCGGTACTTGAAGCTCTTCAGAAGTTGAAGAAAGAAGAAATATTAATATACATACATATATTCCTGAGACAAACTCAAAAATTCTATACGTGATCGAATCAGAAATGAAGAGATACGGAGGAAAGCTAAATTAACTGACACAGCGCATAGAATCGCTAAGCTGAAGTGGCAGTGCAGTGGGCAGAACACAGATGACCGTAAAGCTTATCAAAGTTCACACACCGGAAGACGCAGCAAAGGCAGACCTCTCACTCGGTAGACTGTCGCGACAACTGGTAAAGGTTGCAGGCCGCAGGATACGGGCAGCGCAAGACTGGTTGGCGTGATATCTAAGGTAGTTCTGTATCAAACTGTAGAATTCTTTTGCGGAAGATGAATTATTATTTTTATATACCTTTTCAATTCGCAATTAAAGCTTTTTTAATTTATACATATACGTAGACGTAGAAACATATACGTAGAAAAATTTGTCTTATTACCATTTACAAAAATAAAAAGTAACGCCGCGCCGCGGCGCGTCGCCATCACGCCGACCAATTTAGGCAGGCGCGCCGCCGCCGGCAAATATAAGGTCGGCGCCCATGTCTCATTAGTAATAGGAAGAAAAAATACAGACTCTCTAAAATCCACACAATAATATAAAAATGTCTAAAATATATCAAAAAAAGATATCAGATCAACTACAAAATCTGTTTTTAATAGTGTGATATATTAAAAGGAATACTAAGCTAGCGCAAGTCTCCCCGCCCCTTTATCCCCCGCACGCAGTATCTCGCGTTCAAGAAAGAGACAACATAAAATATAGTCGTAGACTACTTAAACAAGGGAAAAGTTTATAACTTTTAGGTTATATAAGTCAAATTAAAAAGAAATACAGAAGTTTTTATAAGCATAGATGCCAAGTTGTATTTTTGTCGGCGAATACATCAACTTATACCTGTTAAAAAGTTAAATAGCTGGAATGTCTGGTGGTGTAAAAGTCAAGTTGTTGTAGAATGCAGTTACTAATTTGGGTGTAAAAGTCTTAAATTTCATTTTATAGCAGTTACAACCATTTAATTTGCGAATAATGAAGAAAAGAGTTTTTACCACCAAAAATTCAAAAATATCATATTTATCTTCCCCGATCGAGTGGGACGTAACTTACATTTTTTTTAAATTTGAGGATTTTAAATATACAGTTCGAAAGAGCACAAAAAACGCATTAAGATGGCATTTATAAGTCATTTTAGCCAAATTGGCGTTTACGCCCTTTGAACCCAGAAGTATCGATATGTATGTATTTAGATGTATATGTGTATGTATATTAGTCTAGTTCCCAATATACAGGGAATCCTAGTTTGGGGCCAGATGACCGTGTGTGATTTGTCCCGATTAAAAAAATAGTATTATTTATTTTTTTAAATAATAACTAGTATTTAAAAAAAATATATGTGTATGTACAGACACAGAAGATTATCCCAAGGAAATTTTGAGTATAAGAAAGGAACTTAAAGTAAAGCACGTGTGTGGACGAAGTTGCA
Organism: Coleophora deauratella; assembly: GCA_958295455.1. Classification (NCBI taxonomy): domain Eukaryota; kingdom Metazoa; phylum Arthropoda; class Insecta; order Lepidoptera; family Coleophoridae; genus Coleophora; species Coleophora deauratella. The sequence continues at coordinate 11,338,266 of OY282388.1, forward strand.
CAAACGCCAGGCCAGTGTCCAGATGTAGTGACTGTTCTTCTTTTTGTGTTTCATTAAAATTGTAAATTTACTAACATTAGACTATAAGTCTTTGTTGTTTTACTATCACGTATGGGCTACGGCCTGAAATAAATTCTATATTATTATTAAAGCAGCAAGAGGAAATAAGAAAGGGAAAAATTGCCTTTATAAGATACGATAAGCTGGTGGTAAAGGACAAAACCACCGTAACTAAGAAAGGAGAAAAACGATAAGCTGGTGGTAAAGGACAAAACCACCATAACTAAGAAAAGAATGCCAACTGACTCACCCACACAGCAGGAAAATGGGGTAAAAGCGATAAACACTCTATCTAAAATAAATAAAACCAGCTCACTAGGACTTCCAAACCGTCAAAGAGCCAATTCAACCTCAGCCCCAGCAAAACATTAAAAAGCCGTGCCCATCAGCAACCGGAAGCGAACAAATAAGGAAAACAACAACCTAAAAAACCAAAACAACCATCCTCCACCAAACCGGACAGCGGTCTCCGTGGGGGAAAACGACGGCAACCCTCTAACACTCAAAAACCAAAAAGCAAGCAACCTATACAAAGCAACATTAAATACTTTCACCCTAAGAACAGATGAAAGACTACAAGAACTAGTAAATGCACTTCAATATATCAAATGGGATATCCTAGGCCTCAGCGAAGTAAGAAGGGTAGGCGACACAATTGAAGAGTACAGCGACTATATATTCTACTATAAAGGAGAGACGAAAGGCCAATATGGGGTTGGTTTCATGATAAAAAAAGAATTGAAAAAACATATCATAGAATTCAAGAGGTATCTCCGAGAGAATAGCATTACTCAACATAAAGCTACCGGGCTTCAACGATTACTGGTCTATACTACAAGTCTATGCTCCAACAGAGGCCGCGGATGACGAGTCTAAAGACAATTACTATATAAACCTCAATGAGGCTCTGGACATCTGCTACAAAATTTTCTAGTCATGGGTGACTTTAATGGTAGGATTAGCAAACAAAATTCTGGCGAAAAGTCTATAATAGGGAAATTTGGAACAGGAGTAAGGAGCCCCAATGGAGAAAGAATGATAAATATGGCTCTTGAAAACAAATTAAAATTTATGAACAGCTGCTTCAAGAAAAATCCATCAAAGAAATGGACCTGGATGTCGCCAGATGGCCTATATTGTAATGAAATTGAACATATTTTATGCAACCAACCCAGAGTAGTTCGAGATATAAATGTACTTAGCCAGCTAAACTTCAATACCAATCACCGCATGGTAAGAGCAACAATACATTGCACCAAACAAAAAATAAGCCAAAGAAACTTTAACCAACACAACTATTATAAGTCCTCTCAATCACCAAAATCACCTAACTACACAGAAAGAAATAAAGAGACTACCATAAATATTATCCAACAAACATACAACAACGAAATAAATAGCATGTATCAAACAACAAAACTCAAAGGAGTGAAAGACGAAGTGCTAAGCCCAACCACTAAAAATCAAATCCAAAAAAGAAAAGGCATTCTAAAGTTAAAAAAGATAAGACTGTTTTGAAAAAAATTACCAAAATAAGCAAAGAAATAAGTAACAGCATAAAGAAAGATAGAGCTAGAAGGAAAATGGAATGTATTAATTACCATATAAGTAAAAATGGAGGAATTCAAAAAGCACTCAAAGAGCTTCGGGAAGTAAAGGTATGGATACCTAACCTAAAAAATAAGAGCCAAAAACCTGAAACAAAAAGAAGAAACATACTAGACGTCGCTACAGACTTCTATAGAAAACTCTACTTGTGTGAAAATACAGAAAGATGCGACGTGAACCTAGAAGAAAAATCTAAAGAAACAATTCCCCCCATATTAGAAAAGGAAGTAGCACATGCAATTAGAACACAGAAAAATGACAAGGCAACCGGACGAGACTACATCACAAATGAGATTATGAAGATAACCCTGCCAGAAAACTGTGTCCGTTACCCCAGCCAGAAAATGTATATCGTCATTCGAGTGTAATCAGGGTGTCCACTCAAAATTCCTAAAATACTTCCCTAACTTTTCCCTGACCATTTTGTAAAACATCCCTGACCCTTATAATCCATTTTAGAACAGTTTTTGGATGTTTTTGTAGGGTTTTGTTTGATTGCTGGTTTGTTTTTTATTTTCATCTGGAGACGGCACGAAATTGTTTTGCAATCTACCATAATTGACTTCACAACTGCTAAACGTGCTTTTAATAAAGGGATTTTCATTGAATACTAAAATTTTTGATTGTAGTTTTCTAGGACCGTGTCATCTTTAACAAACACTTTCGCTCATCTTGTCATTTCTTTTTTGTGCTCTTTTAAGACATTGATTATTTTCAACCATCTTACTAAGGTCCAAAAACTTTGGATGTTTTTGTAGGGTTTTGTTTGATTGCTGGTTTGTTTTTTATTTTCATCTGGAGACGGCACGAAATTGTTTTGCAATCTACCATAATTGACTTCATAACTGCTAAACGTGCTTTTAATAAAGGGATTTTCATTGAATACTAAAATTTTTGATTGTAGTTTTCTAGGACCGTGTCATCTTTAACAAACACTTTCGCTCATCTTGTCATTTCTTTTTTGTGCTCTTTTAAGACATTGATCATTTTCAACCATCTTACTAAGGTGTATTTCTGTGCTGTTGAAATGAAGAGCCTCCAGTGATAGTACTGTACAGAGCTCAACGTGCTGGACTGTCTTTGAATAGCTCATACATAGATTTCAATACATCATACATCGTCCCTCGCACCACTAAGTCACGTATCTCAGTTTTTTGATGATTTGAGTTAGGACTGCCACTGACTTCCTTGGGTCGTTCTCTATGTTTTCCTTTAACTCACGCTTCTGTATGAATAGTGGTTCTCATGATATTGGTATTTACATAGTTAACGTATCTCATAAAAATCCAGGAAAAAATTCAACTAAGTGACGTAACTCACTTAGGGTTTTTAGTCAAAACCTGTTTTAAGACTTTGATATAATATTATATCGTATCTCATATAGGATTTTAGTGAAATGTTATTTACTTAGGCAATGAAATACGATACGATATTATTATACTGTTCTTTATTTTGGCGAGAGATAGACGGTTGATATGCTGTTAGGCTGCGGGTGCACTCATCTGATCCGGTCAGATGCGTCAGCCTGTCGGTCCTCTTAAAAACTGTTAGATGTACGCGGGTGCACTGGTCCGGTAAACTGTCGGACGGAAACAGTCATTCTACCGTTTTACAGCGCTGCTGCACTCATCCGATCCGGTCAGATTCGACAGCCAAGCCACGCCTACCTATCGGTTCTGTAAAAACCTGTCGGATGTACGCTGCTGCACTGGTCCGATAACTGTCTGATGAAAACAGATATTCCACAGCTCCGCCCGCTCCGCATAGCAAGCGTCGTCGTCGCTTTGAATAGTGTTGTCTATTGTACGATAGAAAATGTGCTCGACTTTTACACCAACTATTATAATATTATGTAATAATTTTTACTCGTATGTTTAGTTATATTTATAGCCCATAGGCATATTGTATGAATCTATACGTAAGTATTTATTTTTCACTATCTTCCGCCCGCGTGGACTTCAGAATTGTGTCCAAAAAGAAAGAAAATATTAAGATAGTGCCATCTAGTGACGAAGTGAAAATTTTGAGTTTTTAAGCATTCCTACGGGAACTCTTAAGTTACCTACCAAATTTCATCCAAATCCGTTTCAGTAGTTTCGGCGTGAAAGCGGAACAAACAAACAAACAAACTGACAAACATACAAACAAATTGACAAACAAACAAACATCCATACTTTCGCATTTATAATATTAGTGAGATGAGATTAGTGAGATTAAAAATGCATTACGCTTAAATACTTGGGTGGTAACAGAACCTAAACAAGTAAATATTAAAAACTGAAAATCTAAATATTTTACATAATGCTTTACACATTTTCTTAAATAGTATTTTTCACTTAGTACAAAATACTATAATATATTCATACATACATATGCATTTGCATATTCAATAACTATACTTTAAACCTTAACATAGTAAGTAAAAACATGTCGATAAATTATGCACAACACTTCTTTTCGTCCGGTAAGAATGTCAGCATCGGACTGCGTCGGATGAGTGCATCATCGTTCATAGAAAATGTACAGCGACTAGTAAGATCCGATAAAATAAGAGCCGCTTTGAAAGTCATCGGTCCTGTAAACTGTCGATGTCGGATAAGTGCAGTAGTACTCATACCAAATGTACAGCGACTGAATCAGACTGTGACGTCATCTTCTGTCAGATCTGACCAGATCGGATGAGTGCAGCAGCGCTGTTAGCCACAAAGTAAGTGTCGTCGCGTCGTTGTTATTGAATAGTGTTGTGCCCAGTACATGTGTGCTTTGGGCTTTTAGCCAACACCAATTATTGAAGTTGTTGTTTTTAATACAGCGTAAAAGTATAAGTATACCTATGCTTGATTTATGATGTATTAAAACACTTGGTTACCTAGGTAGGTAACCAAGTGTTTTAATACAACTAAAATTGTGGTTTTCTCATAGAACTTTTCATATTAAAAATACCATATCATTACATGAAACTGCATATCGTCGGTGAGCAAACAACACCGCACAAGTTGATTTTTGCGTTTCCGATATGAGAGCCTTTGGATGCAGGTTTTAAACGCACTCCTATGTACCTATAAGATTTAGGTACAGAACCTAAATATGTAAATATAATTGAAAATCAAAGTATTTTTATCTAAGTAGATGCTTTACACATTTTCCTAAATCGTATTTTTTTTCTATTAATACAAAATACCATAATAAACATACAAACATATGCATTTGAATATTCTATAAATTTATATTGATTTCTGTAGGTACCTATAAAACATTATCATATTAATATACAGGGTGACTTTAAATTAGTTCTTGATACGAAAGGGTATGCATGTGCTCATGATAACAAACAACTTTCCCTAAGGAACCCATAGTCAAATCACAAAAATAATTTTGGAGTCTCCATACAAATCGAGCAACTGACCGGCCAAATTAGTATGAAGAGTCCAAAAATTTTTTTGCGATTTGACTATGGGTTTCTTAGGGAAAGTTGTTTGTTATCATGAGCACATGCATACCCTTTCGTATCAAGAACTAATTTAAAGTCACCCTATACAGGGTGTTAGGTAAAATAGTGCAGATCTTTTAAGGGCTAGAAGGGTACCCTAGATGCAGTACATTTATGCTATTTACAAATTTATATTCGCTTTAATAACTGAGAAAATCGAAGGTTTTGTTTCCGTGAGTGGCGGCCCTTAAATAACGTCATAGCCCGCACAGATCACGCACACATGCACGCGTGCGCAGAGCGAGTGACAGGCTCACGCACACACAAAAACGAGCGCGCGCACACACACAAACGCGCTCGCAAATTCTCGAATGCACTGTTTAGTCGCGCACGCATTTCATCCGCTTTTTCGACCTCTTTAACTGACACTTTGTCCTTGATGTAGCCCCACAAAAAGAAGTCCATCGGTGTCAAGTCTGAGGGGCGCGCTGGCCAAGCGACGGGACCGTGTCGACCGATCCAGTTCTCGTCGAATTCGCGTCGAAGTACGTTCCCCACGGTCCTTGCAGAGCTGGAAAGAGCGCCATCATGCTGGTACCAAACACGTCGTCTTTCAGACAGTGGCTGGTCATCTAGTATCGGTACCTCATTTTCTTCTAAGAAGCTGCTGTATGCCTCAGCAGTTAACCTGTTTGGTAGAAAGAACGGACCTACATGCGCTCATACATGCGTGTTGCGGCGATTAAACATTCCACATCGCGTGAATGTGCTCTTATCTGACCATAATACATTCTGAACTAAATCTGTTTCCTCCTCGGTTTTCCGTAGCAACCACTGACAGTATGACACGCGATTTCCAAAGTCTGGCTCTATCAGGTGCTGAACAGTCTTTACCTTGAAAGGATGTTGCAAATCATCTTTTAAAATCTTGTGTACACTCCAGTTGCTGATTCCAAATATCGTTCCTGCCGATCTTGTGCTATCCTCGGGCTCTTCTTCGAAATGTTCCAGGATAGCATCCCGCAAGTTCAAACCGACGATGCTCGACCAGCGTCACGGTTTGGCCTCGCGAACGTTCCATAGTCCCTTAGTCGCTGAACAACATTCCGTATCACACGTCCGCTGGATGGCGTTTGTATGACGAAAGTGCTCCCGGTACAAACGTAGGGCTTCCTCTGCGATTCCATGAGTCATCCCATAAGCTAACACCATGTCGGTGTATTCAACATTTGTAAACTGATAGTTCGGCATTATTAACAAACACGAAATTACAAAATCCAAAAAAAAGTCAATAAACAAATTCAATGCGCAATAGCAGCGGCTTTAAACAAAAGAGAACAACAAAAGTCAATAAAATTACAGAAAACACGACAGCTCTACTCCACAGCGAAGCAAGACCAACAGTGTAGGTATTAAATTCTCGCTGGGCGGCGTGGCGCGGCGCGGTTCGCGGGTGACGACGACGTTGCCACTTTGAATAGCTATGACCTACTGGTTGAGCGTCACACGGGTAAAAGAATACGATAGTGGTTGTAGGTTTGGTTTAGCCCTCAGTTGGTAAGCCCTTGGCATCATCTTACCTGATGGTAATTCGTAAGTGATGAAGGTGGAGGCGAGCTTACCAAGACTTCCCAACGCAATGGGGAACTGGCTACCTTATTTTCATGCCGGAAAACATCAATGCTGTTAACATTGCCCTACCACCAACCAAACAGTTCTACAAAGTTGGACCCCGCCGGGAATCGAACCCGCGACCACTAGGCTACGGAGGTGGTTGAAAGGTCCTAAATGAAAGTCCTAAAAAACTACCACCAACCAAACAGAGTTCTACAAAGTTGGACCCCGCCGGGAATCGAACCCGCGACCACTAGGCTACGGAGGTGGTTGAAAGGTCCTAAATGAAAGTCCTAAAAAACTACCACCAACCAAACAGAGTTCTACAAAGTTGGACCCCGCCGGGAATCGAACCCGCGACCACTAGGCTACGGAGGTGGTTAAAAGGTCCTAAATGAAAGTCCTAAAAAACTAAATTTTAATAGAAAAATAAAAAAAATGATTTCATTAAAAAGGATGGACCACATAAGTTTAGTCGTACGCCTGATTGAAGTAAGATAAGACTTGTTTGACGGTAATAATAAAGTTCAGTTCATTAGATTACTATCAGTTGACATATTACTCGTACTGTTTTTACCTAAATTATAAAAACTATACCTACGACCTACGTACTATTCGCAGATACAAACATACGTACCTAGTCCACGTGGACTGAGCGGTGCTCGTAGCGTGGGACGCATGCGCGGTAGCGCGCGATAACCAACCAATAGCAGCGCGCACCCGGGCACGGGTCGACGCAAAGCGCAGCCACAATGGAAAACTGTGACGCAGTAGTCAGTAGCGAAACTTACGTTGCTAAGTGCGTTCGCGTTTCACGCACCTATGAGAATTTTATCGCGCATTGTATTGTATCGCGTAGTACTCGTAAAAGTCACCGTACAAGTGAGTCCATACTGTAGGAGTCGAAGATCAAAAACAGTGAGATACTTTTGTCTACAGTAATCCGAAGAACACTGCTATTTCGGTCACGTTGTGCGGAGAGAGCCTACAAGTTTGGAACGATCCATTATTTATGGAAAAGTGGAAGGGAACAGACCGTGGAGCCGCAGACCAACTCGATGTGCCGATCTCGTCACGAAGACGCTGAAGATGTCGATTCACGAGGCATCGAATCTAGCGATGAACCGCGAGGCTTAGCATTACACTATCCAGGAAAATAGTAATTGAAGGGGGGTCACGATCCTCAGTACTGAGGGACCGACTAAGGAGGAGGAGAAAAGTGCATCAGAAAACTGTAACCCAAATCGCCCGATATCCAGTGTGAACACCATAGACGGGATCGTTCAAGCGCTTCGGAGAGAAGGCCGTAACTTCATCAGTGGTCCTCGTGCGTTGCAGGAAGTTTGAGCAGCAGTTGAGCAGTTTGGAGACCGCTGGCTAGGACGAGGAGGATCAGTGGCTTAGCCGCCACGGTCACTCGACCTTACCTCATTGGATTTTTATGTGTTGAACCACGTGAAAGACTTGTGAAAGTGAGAGTGAAATGGAAATGCGAATCAAAATCGACATGGCCTTTGATATTATTCAAATGGACCCTCAGGTCATTGGCTCCTTGCATAGACCTGTGCGGAAACGTGCTAGACTCTGTGTACGTGTAAACGGTGGGCATTTCGAACAATCTCTAATATCTACTAAGAATTTGTTTATCTACCTATCTCTACAATTAAACTATTTATCAAAATAACAACTTACATTGTTTAATTTTGATTTCCCTACTAGTATCTGGCTTGTCTACCAATATTTTTTTAAATTGCTAATGATCTCACCTGATCGCCTCCGTGGCTCAGCAGTGTGGCGCTCGCTTCATAAGGAAAGGTTGCGGGTTCGATTCCCGACACTGATGTCTAGAGGCAAGACTTTGGTAGTTGCTAGCTATTTTTGAAAGAGATCTAATTACTTAGGCGACTTGTTAAACGCCCTACCACCAACCAAACCGAGTCTTTTCGAAGTTGAACCCCGGTAGGATTCGAAGCCGCGGCCTCCCGTGTCCAGGGGCGCCGACTTCATAAAAATATTGGGGGTAAAAATAACAACTTTATTGTTTAATTTGGATTTCCCTACTAGTATCTGGCTTGTCTACCAATATTTTTTAATTTGCTAATGATCTCACCTGATCGCCTCCGTGGCTCAGCAGTGTGGCGCTCGCTTCATAAGGAAAGGTTGCGGGTTCGATTCCCGACATTTATGTTTGGCGGCAAGACTTTGGTAGTTGCTAGCAATTTTTGAAAGAGATCTAATTACTTAGGCGACTTGTTAAACGCCCTACCACCAATCAAACCGAGACTTTTTGAAGTTGAACCCTGGTAGTATTCGAAACCGTGTCCAGAAGCGCCGACTTCATAAAAATATTGGGGGATAGGTGGTTTTTTTTTATTTTTTTGATATTTTCTAACTAGCTATCGCCCACGGCTTCGCCTGGGTGGATATCGTTTTTGTGATTACTGTTGCCCTATGGACTCCCGATTGTTGCTATGCAGGCGGTTATCCCCGCGCCGCCCGCAGCGTCCGCACGTCGTCGCCCCGTGTGTTTGTGTGTGTACCTATTGCATGACGTCATTGAGTAAGACAGCGATACTGATTGTACGTGCGAGAAAGAGATGGAACAAATAAGGGCGGCCATACACGGGAGCAGTTAAAAAAATAAATTGTAATTGAAGTTTTGTGGGGAAAATTAAATTTAAAAAATCTGGGGTTAATTGTGAGCGTTCAGCATGTCTGACTCGACCTGAAAAAGTGGGTGCAAAGCGGAAATTTGAGAAAAAATAGGGCAACTTTACACCCTTATTTCTCGTAAACTAAGGGGAATATAGACTTCGCTCTTTTTTATTTGTGATAGGTTCTGCAGCCCCTACGTGCCATTTAAATATCTGCAGTATTTTACCTAACACCCGGTATATGTAAATCGATAACTAAAATCTAAATGTCGATGAAATATGCATAATACTTCATCTCGTCCTGTAAGGATGTCAGTGTCAGACTGTGTCGGATGAGTGCAGCACATTCATAGAAAATGTACAGCGAATAGTGAGACCGATAAAATAAGATCCGTTTTATAAGTCCGGTAAACTGTCGGAGTCGGATGAGTACAGGTGCCCTCATACAAAATGTACAGCGACTGGAACGGACTGTGACATCATCTGTCGGATCTGATCGGATTGGATGAGTGCGCCCGCGCCTTTAGGATGTTTGCGGGGGGGTGAACGACGGTGGCGCAGGGAAGTTCTGGCTAATTAAACTATAGGACTTGGTGATAAGTAGTTCTTTAATGATTTGTTATATTTTATTACATATAGGTTGAAAACATATATATTATATATATATTATGTAACAAACCTTAACCTTTTATGTCGGAAATTTTCCTATTTTCATAATAAAACTATGATCACTTTGGAGTGTTTATTTTCATAAACTAGTGTAACTGTAGGATCGTAAGTGGAAAATTATTCGGATATTGAAAAACAAAGTTTTCACAAAGTCTCGTATCTGTTTTCAAAAATCAAAAAAAATATTACAAATACAATTAAGTGAGTAGGTAATATATCAAATGAAAGCAGAAACTTTACTCTATGTATAGGTATATTAGATTTATTTCAGCATGTCCTTGGAATTAAAATATAATAGAAGTTTGAAATTCCCTAACTGAAAAACGGTTGTTTTGAAGAACTTGCAAAAATGAGATACGTGAGTTAGTGGTGCGAGGGACGACATGTCCCACCCATTATGCCGATGACCTGTCACACAGCCCTATTTAATATACATATGTAGACCACTCCACAGGTCCTGTGCCAACAGCCTGGAAAGTTGCAAATGTGCAAACAGTTCACTTAAAAGGGGAATTGAACTGGCCCGTCGAATTACAGGCCAATAGTTATTATCTCCCTCCTTTAAAAGGTAGTGGAGCTGGTAACTAATTCACAGCTCCTAGCATATCTAGAAGATCATGACCTTATAAATGACCGCCTATTCGGATTTCGTCATGGCTGGTCAGCTGGTGATCTTCTAGTATGTCTAACACACCGCTGAGCCGAAGCCATTGAAACTCGAGGGAGGCATTGGCAGTCAGCTTGTATATAGGGTGCTTCTAAAATATATGCCACGGCTGAAATGGGAGAAAGTATCAAGTATACTGATCACGAAAATGAGAAATTTATGTCCGGAAATTGTTATTTTTTTTCCATACAAAAAAATTACAATCATAAAAATAAATTGCTTTACTTTATTAAGCCATCCCGTAGTGTGTTGAATGAAAACTAGGCGCGCGGAAACTGCGTAAACGCTCCGACGTTGCGGCTAGACATCAAACAAAGTCGGTCCTTGTGTCATGCCGCACAAGGCTTTGATTTCTGTCGTCCGCACCCCTTTCGCATCACTCGCGCGGGGGCGGGGCGCGACCCGGCGGGGGCAAGCGGCGCTCGCGCCCTTCGTACAGTTCAGAGGAGGTCAGTTCGCTATGCGCAGCAGTGACGCGCAGTCGCGACGCGAATGTTTTGCACCACCCATGACCACCCCCGCCCGCGAGTGAGATAACCATGTCACCCAGACGTAGGTACATACAAATCAAGAGGTGGTGAAATGGTACTTTGCTACCGCGAGTGCAATAACATCCCTGCGCATGCCGTAAACAAAGGTATGGTGTAAGAGTCAGCCACCAGTGTTATGTTGTGTAAAAGATTGTAAATAAGGTGATGATACTCTGCTACCGCGAGTGCCGAACTGCCGAATAACATCCCTGCGCATGCCGTAAACCTGCATGAGCAAAGGTTTGGTGTAAGAGTCAGCCACCAGTGTTGTGTTAATCTTGTAAATAACGTGATGATAATCTGCTACCGCGAGTGCAATAACATCCCTGCCTATGCCGTAAACCCGTATGAGCAGGTTTGGCGTGAGTCAGCCACCAGTGATACTTTACAGTACGTAATTTGACAGTCCAAAGCCTGTCAAAGTGTGATAGTAAGTTTATCACCTTGTTACGTGAATAAGCCGTTTTAATAATTGGTAAGTTTGTTTATTCTGCTTTACATTCCATTTAAAGACAATCAGCTGATCACTAAAATAACCTGTCGAAAGCGACACGAGCGTGCGTTGCTTTCATTTAGCGAAATGACATCGAGTTCATTCATGATTTCATGGCGGAGCGTACGTACTTGACGGACCGTGTTATGCAAAATTAAATCAAGGTAAACAAAATTTGTTTACTCTCCCAAATCAATTTAAAGACTCCGGGGTACGATTTGTTTTTACTATTGTAATCTATATTCATGACTCTTACTCCCATTTCAGCCGTGGCATATATTTTGGAAGCACCTTATATAGTTAAGGCGTCCGACAGGGTCTGGAATAAGGCACATCTATCGAAATTACCAGCATACGGCCTATCCGTGGGATTGCGCAATTGGATCGCCAGCTTTCTGTGTGACAGGATCATTAAAATTCTTTGCGACACTGGTCCTCTGACACTTAAACATATTAATGCTGGTGATTGGCAAGGTTCTGTACTCTCGCCATCTCTGTCCCTCCTGCATATCAATGATGCAAATACGCAATATTCATTGCTATGCGGATGACAGTACGTGTGATGCGCAGTACGCAACATCTCACTGTCCGAGGTGGAGGAGTCTTCCCAGGATTGTGTCTGAAGTCGAACACAATCTGGAGCACATCTCCGAATGGGGACAGACTAATCTTTGTTCGTTTTAAACCCACGAAGATGCAAGTCTGCGCATTCATCGCCAAAAAAGACCCTTTTACTGTGGCGTCTCAGTTCCAAGGAACAACGCTTCGTCTTGATACGAGCATCGGAATCCTAGGTGTCGACAATTCTAGCAACGTCCAACTTCGGGGTCACCTCGAGGGCAAGGTTACCCTTGCAGCGAAAAATCCTAGAGTGCTCAATAGAACAGCACTCAAGGTTTTTTGCTGCAAGTGGTACTTCAGACCCCGACAACGCTTGCAGCTATACAAAGTTCAAGTGACGCCGCATATGGAGAAATGCGCATATCTCTGGGCAGAAGTACCCAAGTATCAAATGAACCCCCTCGACTCCACCAAGCGACGCGCGACCAAAAAGTCGACTACCCAGAGTTCACTAGCGGTCTAAAACCCCTCAGCTTTCAGAGAGAGTGGCACAGTTCTATCACCGCAATACTCTCCATCGGAATAGAATTCATCCCCACCAGCTAAAGCTAAATTGGTCTCGAACCGTAAGGTTTCAGAGGTGCTTCTTAACTAGAACCCTCAAGCTATGGAATGCAAGGTCATGATGTAGATCACAGATAACTTGAATAATGGGTAAAAAAAGTCTGGGTTAAACATCAGCAAAGACAAGGAGATATCACATTAGAGCATGGATGATAGCGCCTCGTTTTAATTAGTCGTTATTTGATTTTTAAACGACAATTATTAACATTATTTTTAAAGTTTGTTTATTAATTATTTAGTATAGTAATTATTATTTTTATTCTGTTAATTCATAGTTTGATTTATTATAATGTTTTCAAAAAATAAAATCATGATTTGCTAACTATTTAATTTATACCTTTAAAATAGATTAATTATCTCAATTACGAAAATAAATTATTTAGAATATACAAATAAGTTTATAAAATTGTAAAATGATTTTTAAAAAGAGTTAGTTATTATTTACAGTTTATTTAATTAAAATAATTATATTGTTTAATAATTTTAAATTAAGATTAGTAAATTATTAAAAATATACAAATAAGCTTATAAAATTGTAAAATGATTTTTAAAAGAGTAAAATTAATATTTACGGTTTATTTAATTAAAATAATGGAATTATTTAATATTTTAAAATTAAGATTAATAAATTTATTAAAATATAAATTAAGTCTATAAAATACTAAAACTATTTTTAGAAATGTTTGTTGTTAATATTTTTGAAATTTATAGACTGTCAAACACAACGTGACTTTGCACGTGTGCTTGCAGTTGCATTCATGTTGTTGACGATTTCAGCCTATAAATACGAGACTCTGTGCCATTTATATTCATTCTGATTTCAACTGTCGTGGAATAAACATCTACAGTACACCTACTTCGTGGTTTAAATCATGGACCTCAATCATGGTTATACCATGGATCCAACATCAGAAGCGGGTCAAGCGCAGGACGAAGATCCACGTGAACTCAGCCCATCACGTTATTCTCCAATACTGCAAAATCACCCACCAAGTACGAGCCATGAAACTGAGATAAGACTGTTACGTCGACAAGTTGATATGCTGGAAAGATTGGTTTTCCAAAACCGAAATGCGCCGACACATACACATCAAAAATTCAGTGAACTTTACCTGCCGGAATTCGATCCAGATGAACACAGACTCACTATTGAAGAATGGTGTAAACAAGTAGACTCACTGATTGATCTTCGCGGATGCTCCATGAACACTGCAATGATGAAGGGATTGTCGTGTCTTCGTGGCCGAGCAAAGCTGTGGGCCGATGCCAGCGCTCACGCTTTTGCAACATGGAATGATGTGAAACAAGAACTACAATCACAATTTAGAGGTGAATCTCGTTATATAAACTTTATAAATAAATTCCGTGAGTACACTTCAAATGATGCCAAAAACTATGCCGAATATGTAACCGAAGCTTGGCGGTTGTTTGCTCGTATATCACCGAATGCCCCACTGGACTTAATGGTGGAAGCTGTAATATCAGGAATAAGACCAAAATTCATACAAGCTGAATTATTACGTTCGACTCCAAAATCACAAGCCGAATTAATTGCAACATTACACAACTATCGGAAACGCCCGCTGGAAACAAAAGAAGAGGACGAAGCTACTAAAAGAAAACAAGCACGCGTAGAAATTACCTGCTATCAGTGTGGCAAGCCGGGACACCGAGTTCGTGACTGCAAGGCTATATTCTGCGATTACTGTAAGAAGAAAGGACATGTGGCTGCAAACTGTTATTCCAAACCCTCGACGTCTAGAACACAAAAAACTGCACTTCCTGAGAAGCAATTGGCAAATGAACAACAAGTCAACATGGCTCAGCAAGTTAGTCCATCCAGTACTAGGATTCAAATAGGTAATAATACATTTTCTTGTCTAATAGATACTGGAGCTGAATGCTCCCTTATTTCAAGAAGAGCATCTGGTTCTATACCTGGCAAACGTTTAGTTGAAGTTATCCATTTACGTGGTGTTGGAGGAGAGTCTATAGAGTCTAGTGAGGTTATTAACACAGTAGCTACTTTAGATGGGGTTGCTTTTGAAATCAAGTTACATGTGATTGAAAACTCACCATACGAGGTTATTCTTGGTGTAGATTCTTTGAAAATTCCGGGTATTAAAATTGTAATAACTAACGAAGGAATTTCTATCAAAAGAGAATATACAGTATTTCACACTGCAATCGCTGAAACTTCCTTTGAATCTGTAGATACTGACATACAAAACACGAAACAATTAAAAGAAATTTTACAAAAACACTCTGATACTTTCGGAATGAAAACCCCTTTGAGAAAAATAACAACTGGTAGTTTATCAATTCGCCTTAAAGATCATTCTCGGATTGTACAAAGACGACCCTACCGACTTGCTCCTGTAGAGAGAGAAACAGTCAAAAATATAATAAAAGACCTCAAAAGCAAAAATATCATAAGAGAAAGTTGTTCACCTTACGCAAGCCCAATCCTCCTAGTAAAAAAGAAAAACGGTAATGATAGGCTTTGTGTCGACTTCAGAGAACTAAATATGAATACTGTTCGAGACAACTATCCTCTTCCCCTCATTCAAGACCAAATCGACAAATTAGGAAATGCAAACTTTTTTACAAGCCTTGACATGGAATCCGGATTCCATCAGATTCCAATTGAACCTGACTCTATAGAAAAAACAGCCTTTGTCACTCCAGATGGGCAATATGAGTTTCTTACTATGCCTTTCGGGTTGTGTAATGCACCTTCAGTGTACCAGCGTGCAATTAACAAGGCGCTAGGTGATTATAAAGATACAATAGCCTTAGTTTATATGGATGATGTCCTAATCCCATCTGAAACTGAAGAAGAAGGTCTTCACCGATTAGATTTAGTCTTACAGAGACTATCTGAGGCAGGATTTTCCCTTAATCCCACCAAGTGCAAATTTCTCAAAAAGTCTGTTGAATACCTGGGAAATGTCATTGAAAACGGCCAAGTTAAACCTAGCCCTCACAAAGTAACTGCACTTAAAAATACCAGTCCTCCAAAGTCAGTAAAACAACTACGACAATTCAACGGCTTGGCTAGCTATTTTCGTAGGTTCATACCTAATTTTTCTAGAATCATGGCTCCACTGTATAAATTAACTAAAAAAAGACACAAAATTCATATGGACATCTGAATATGAAAATATAAGACAAAAAATCATAAATTACCTAACGTCAGAACCAGTACTCTCTATATTTAACCCTGATTTACCTATTGAGGTTCACGCTGATGCTAGCTCCCTAGGATACGGGGCTATGCTTATCCAACCCGAAAATGGCCATCGCAAAGTAGTTAGTTATTATAGTATGCGCACCACCGAATCAGAAGCCAAATACCATTCCTATGAGCTTGAAACTCTTGCCGTTTTTAAAGCTCTTAAACACTTTCGACACTTCTTGCTTGGGCGACATTTCACGGTTGAGACTGATTGTAATGCTCTTAAAGCAAGTCGCTCAAAAAAGGAACTAACACCACGTGTGCATAGGTGGTGGGCTTTTATGCAAAGTTTCGACTTTGATATTAAGTATCGAAAAGGTGAAAACATGTCACATGTCGACTATTTGAGTAGAAATCCTCAGGTTAATATCATCACTAAAGATCCAACATGGATAATAGTTGAACAAGAAAGAGATACGAATCTCAGAGAAATCCGAGATGCTATCAAACATAAAAATGACTATGACAAAAAATACTCCATAAAAAATAATCTTCTTTTGATCACGATACAAGATAACGAAGGAAAATCTTATACGCGAACTGTTGTCCCCGATGCATTAGTATGTAATCTAATAAATCGTTATCACGACTCTCTTTTGCATGCTGGATGGGAACGGACCCTTCAAAAAATCAAAGAACAGTTTTGGTTCAAAAACATGTCAAAAAGAGTTCGGTCATTTTGTAATAGCTGTCTAACGTGTAAAATTGGCAAAGAATCTTCTGGTAAAAAACAAATTTCTTTACACCCTATTGACAAAGTAAGCATCCCTTTTCATACAGTGCACGTTGACCTGATGGGAAATTTGACAGGTACAACCAAAAAAGCATATGCTTTTGTTGCTATTGATGCATTCACAAAATTCGTAATAATTAATTTATTAAAAGATAAAAGTTCATTCCAAATTTTAAAATCATTACAAGATCTTATAAATCTTTTTGGCACTCCAAGCAGGATTGTTTCAGACAGAGAATCCGCTATAATGGGTAAAGAAATCCAAGACTTCCTCAAAACAAATAATATCGAACATCACGCTATTGCACGCGGAGTTCCCAGAGGAAATGGCCAAGTTGAGCGAATGATGCGTACTATCAGAGATCATCTTGTTACAATTGCACAAACTCAAAAAAAGGTTTGGATCACTAAACTGGGAGAGCTTCAACTTGCTATCAATTGTACTAAATCAAAGACAACTGGACATTCACCTCTGGAGCTTCTAATAGGCAAAGTATGTTCCCCTCCAACAATTGAACAACTAAGGATAACTGAAAACATAACAGATAGAAACGTGGCCCGATCAGAAGCAGAAGTCAGAATAGCCGAGCAGGCAATTAGAAGTAAGCAAAGGTTTGATACTAAATGTGCACCTGTAACTCCATTTAATGTAAATGATTTTGTCCTGTGTAAAGATACACAGTGGTCAGGTAATAAGTTAGGTCCAAAATTTCTTGGGCCCTATCAAATCAAAAACATTCTTGAGAATGATCGTTATGAAGTAAAAAGTTTACGAAATGGTAAAACAACTGTAGTTGCTCATGAACACGTAAGAATCATACCTACTCCAAATATGAATTCAGAATTCATCAGCGACCGTGATAGCGATAGTGATTGAGAGCCACTTTTTGGACTTAAATTACAAAAAGTAATTTTTGGATCTAAAAACTGGGCTTGAATATTTAAGGTAACACTGCCACTTGTCTGACAACTGGGCGTTGTGTTGAGAAATGAGCGAAGTATGAATCTTTGCGTGATGATGATCACTTACCATGAACGAACTTAAATTTTAAGTTTGAGTCTGGTAACTGGATCTTTTCTTTTCAGAACAAAATTATCGCGCGCTCCGAGCACGAGCGGCTCGTCAGTATGGCCGTGATAGCGCCTCGTTTTAATTAGTCGTTATTTGATTTTTAAACGACAATTATTAACATTATTTTTAAAGTTTGTTTATTAATTATTTAGTATAGTAATTATTATTTTTATTCTGTTAATTCATAGTTTGATTTATTATAATGTTTTCAAAAAATAAAATCATGATTTGCTAACTATTTAATTTATACCTTTAAAATAGATTAATTATCTCAATTACGAAAATAAATTATTTAGAATATACAAATAAGTTTATAAAATTGTAAAATGATTTTTAAAAAGAGTTAGTTATTATTTACAGTTTATTTAATTAAAATAATTATATTGTTTAATAATTTTAAATTAAGATTAATAAATTATTAAAAATATACAAATAAGCTTATAAAATTGTAAAATGATTTTTAAAAGAGTAAAATTAATATTTACGGTTTATTTAATTAAAATAATGGAATTATTTAATATTTTAAAATTAAGATTAATAAATTTATTAAAATATAAATTAAGTCTATAAAATACTAAAACTATTTTTAGAAATGTTTGTTGTTAATATTTTTGAAATTTATAGACTGTCAAACACAACGTGACTTTGCACGTGTGCTTGCAGTTGCATTCATGTTGTTGACGATTTCAGCCTATAAATACGAGACTCTGTGCCATTTATATTCATTCTGATTTCAACTGTCGTGGAATAAACATCTACAGTACACCTACTTCGTGGTTTAAATCATGGACCTCAATCATGGTTATACCATGGATCCAACATCAGAAGTGGGATCAAGCGCAGGACGAAGATCCACGTGAACTCAGCCCATCACGTTATTCTCCAATACTGCAAAATCACCCACCAAGTACGAGCCATGAAACTGAGATAAGACTGTTACGTCGACAAGTTGATATGCTGGAAAGATTGGTTTTCCAAAACCGAAATGCGCCGACACATACACATCAAAAATTCAGTGAACTTTACCTGCCGGAATTCGATCCAGATGAACACAGACTCACTATTGAAGAATGGTGTAAACAAGTAGACTCACTGATTGATCTTCGCGGATGCTCCATGAACACTGCAATGATGAAGGGATTGTCGTGTCTTCGTGGCCGAGCAAAGCTGTGGGCCGATGCCAGCGCTCACGCTTTTGCAACATGGAATGATGTGAAACAAGAACTACAATCACAATTTAGAGGTGAATCTCGTTATATAAACTTTATAAATAAATTCCGTGAGTACACTTCAAATGATGCCAAAAACTATGCCGAATATGTAACCGAAGCTTGGCGGTTGTTTGCTCGTATATCACCGAATGCCCCACTGGACTTAATGGTGGAAGCTGTAATATCAGGAATAAGACCAAAATTCATACAAGCTGAATTATTACGTTCGACTCCAAAATCACAAGCCGAATTAATTGCAACATTACACAACTATCGGAAACGCCCGCTGGAAACAAAAGAAGAGGACGAAGCTACTAAAAGAAAACAAGCACGCGTAGAAATTACCTGCTATCAGTGTGGCAAGCCGGGACACCGAGTTCGTGACTGCAAGGCTATATTCTGCGATTACTGTAAGAAGAAAGGACATGTGGCTGCAAACTGTTATTCCAAACCCTCGACGTCTAGAACACAAAAAACTGCACTTCCTGAGAAGCAATTGGCAAATGAACAACAAGTCAACATGGCTCAGCAAGTTAGTCCATCCAGTACTAGGATTCAAATAGGTAATAATACATTTTCTTGTCTAATAGATACTGGAGCTGAATGCTCCCTTATTTCAAGAAGAGCATCTGGTTCTATACCTGGCAAACGTTTAGTTGAAGTTATCCATTTACGTGGTGTTGGAGGAGAGTCTATAGAGTCTAGTGAGGTTATTAACACAGTAGCTACTTTAGATGGGGTTGCTTTTGAAATCAAGTTACATGTGATTGAAAACTCACCATACGAGGTTATTCTTGGTGTAGATTCTTTGAAAATTCCGGGTATTAAAATTGTAATAACTAACGAAGGAATTTCTATCAAAAGAGAATATACAGTATTTCACACTGCAATCGCTGAAACTTCCTTTGAATCTGTAGATACTGACATACAAAACACGAAACAATTAAAAGAAATTTTACAAAAACACTCTGATACTTTCGGAATGAAAACCCCTTTGAGAAAAATAACAACTGGTAGTTTATCAATTCGCCTTAAAGATCATTCTCGGATTGTACAAAGACGACCCTACCGACTTGCTCCTGTAGAGAGAGAAACAGTCAAAAATATAATAAAAGACCTCAAAAGCAAAAATATCATAAGAGAAAGTTGTTCACCTTACGCAAGCCCAATCCTCCTAGTAAAAAAGAAAAACGGTAATGATAGGCTTTGTGTCGACTTCAGAGAACTAAATATGAATACTGTTCGAGACAACTATCCTCTTCCCCTCATTCAAGACCAAATCGACAAATTAGGAAATGCAAACTTTTTTACAAGCCTTGACATGGAATCCGGATTCCATCAGATTCCAATTGAACCTGACTCTATAGAAAAAACAGCCTTTGTCACTCCAGATGGGCAATATGAGTTTCTTACTATGCCTTTCGGGTTGTGTAATGCACCTTCAGTGTACCAGCGTGCAATTAACAAGGCGCTAGGTGATTATAAAGATACAATAGCCTTAGTTTATATGGATGATGTCCTAATCCCATCTGAAATTGAAGAAGAAGGTCTTCACCGATTAGATTTAGTCTTACAGAGACTATCTGAGGCAGGATTTTCCCTTAATCCCACCAAGTGCAAATTTCTCAAAAAGTCTGTTGAATACCTGGGAAATGTCATTGAAAACGGCCAAGTTAAACCTAGCCCTCACAAAGTAACTGCACTTAAAAATACCAGTCCTCCAAAGTCAGTAAAACAACTACGACAATTCAACGGCTTGGCTAGCTATTTTCGTAGGTTCATACCTAATTTTTCTAGAATCATGGCTCCACTGTATAAATTAACTAAAAAAAGACACAAAATTCATATGGACATCTGAACATGAAAATATAAGACAAAAAATCATAAATTACCTAACGTCAGAACCAGTACTCTCTATATTTAACCCTGATTTACCTATTGAGGTTCACGCTGATGCTAGCTCCCTAGGATACGGGGCTATGCTTATCCAACCCGAAAATGGCCGTCGCAAAGTAGTTAGTTATTATAGTATGCGCACCACCGAATCAGAAGCCAAATACCATTCCTATGAGCTTGAAACTCTTGCCGTTTTTAAAGCTCTTAAACACTTTCGACACTTCTTGCTTGGGCGACATTTCACGGTTGAGACTGATTGTAATGCTCTTAAAGCAAGTCGCTCAAAAAAGGAACTAACACCACGTGTGCATAGGTGGTGGGCTTTTATGCAAAGTTTCGACTTTGATATTAAGTATCGAAAAGGTGAAAACATGTCACATGTCGACTATTTGAGTAGAAATCCTCAGGTTAATATCATCACTAAAGATCCAACATGGATAATAGTTGAACAAGAAAGAGATACGAATCTCAGAGAAATCCGAGATGCTATCAAACATAAAAATGACTATGACAAAAAATACTCCATAAAAAATAATCTTCTTTTGATCACGATACAAGATAACGAAGGAAAATCTTATACGCGAACTGTTGTCCCCGATGCATTAGTATGTAATCTAATAAATCGTTATCACGACTCTCTTTTGCATGCTGGATGGGAACGGACCCTTCAAAAAATCAAAGAACAGTTTTGGTTCAAAAACATGTCAAAAAGAGTTCGGTCATTTTGTAATAGCTGTCTAACGTGTAAAATTGGCAAAGAATCTTCTGGTAAAAAACAAATTTCTTTACACCCTATTGACAAAGTAAGCATCCCTTTTCATACAGTGCACGTTGACCTGATGGGAAATTTGACAGGTACAACCAAAAAAGCATATGCTTTTGTTGCTATTGATGCATTCACAAAATTCGTAATAATTAATTTATTAAAAGATAAAAGTTCATTCCAAATTTTAAAATCATTACAAGATCTTATAAATCTTTTTGGCACTCCAAGCAGGATTGTTTCAGACAGAGAATCCGCTATAATGGGTAAAGAAATCCAAGACTTCCTCAAAACAAATAATATCGAACATCACGCTATTGCACGCGGAGTTCCCAGAGGAAATGGCCAAGTTGAGCGAATGATGCGTACTATCAGAGATCATCTTGTTACAATTGCACAAACTCAAAAAAAGGTTTGGATCACTAAACTGGGAGAGCTTCAACTTGCTATCAATTGTACTAAATCAAAGACAACTGGACATTCACCTCTGGAGCTTCTAATAGGCAAAGTATGTTCCCCTCCAACAATTGAACAACTAAGGATAACTGAAAACATAACAGATAGAAACGTGGCCCGATCAGAAGCAGAAGTCAGAATAGCCGAGCAGGCAATTAGAAGTAAGCAAAGGTTTGATACTAAATGTGCACCTGTAACTCCATTTAATGTAAATGATTTTGTCCTGTGTAAAGATACACAGTGGTCAGGTAATAAGTTAGGTCCAAAATTTCTTGGGCCCTATCAAATCAAAAACATTCTTGAGAATGATCGTTATGAAGTAAAAAGTTTACGAAATGGTAAAACAACTGTAGTTGCTCATGAACACGTAAGAATCATACCTACTCCAAATATGAATTCAGAATTCATCAGCGACCGTGATAGCGATAGTGATTGAGAGCCACTTTTTGGACTTAAATTACAAAAAGTAATTTTTGGATCTAAAAACTGGGCTTGAATATTTAAGGTAACACTGCCACTTGTCTGACAACTGGGCGTTGTGTTGAGAAATGAGCGAAGTATGAATCTTTGCGTGATGATGATCACTTACCATGAACGAACTTAAATTTTAAGTTTGAGTCTGGTAACTGGATCTTTTCTTTTCAGAACAAAATTATCGCGCGCTCCGAGCACGAGCGGCTCGTCAGTATGGCCGTGATAGCGCCTCGTTTTAATTAGTCGTTATTTGATTTTTAAACGACAATTATTAACATTATTTTTAAAGTTTGTTTATTAATTATTTAGTATAGTAATTATTATTTTTATTCTGTTAATTCATAGTTTGATTTATTATAATGTTTTCAAAAAATAAAATCATGATTTGCTAACTATTTAATTTATACCTTTAAAATAGATTAATTATCTCAATTACGAAAATAAATTATTTAGAATATACAAATAAGTTTATAAAATTGTAAAATGATTTTTAAAAAGAGTTAGTTATTATTTACAGTTTATTTAATTAAAATAATTATATTGTTTAATAATTTTAAATTAAGATTAATAAATTATTAAAAATATACAAATAAGCTTATAAAATTGTAAAATGATTTTTAAAAGAGTAAAATTAATATTTACGGTTTATTTAATTAAAATAATGGAATTATTTAATATTTTAAAATTAAGATTAATAAATTTATTAAAATATAAATTAAGTCTATAAAATACCAAAACTATTTTTAGAAATGTTTGTTGTTAATATTTTTGAAATTTATAGACTGTCAAACACAACGTGACTTTGCACGTGTGCTTGCAGTTGCATTCATGTTGTTGACGATTTCAGCCTATAAATACGAGACTCTGTGCCATTTATATTCATTCTGATTTCAACTGTCGTGGAATAAACATCTACAGTACACCTACTTCGTGGTTTAAATCATGGACCTCAATCATGGTTATACCATGGATCCAACATGGATGTTTCGCTCACTAACGATTACAAACTCAAATATCCCTAACTTTTCCAGGTCGCCAGGTCATTTCCCTGACTTTCCCTGACCAACAAAAGCTTCCCTGACTTTTCCCTGACTTCCATGACTTTTCCAGAAAGTGGACACCCTGGTAATAGATAATTAGTTGTCCAGCTTCTGTAATTGATGCGCATATTTTTGAATTTGTTCTGCTGATAGTTTTTTAGGTGTACATTACCCCAGCCAGAAAATGTCGAATTTCGACATTCGAGTGTAATAGATAATTAGTTGTCCAGCTTCTATAATTGTTGCGCATATTTTTGAATTTGTTCTGCTGATAGTTTTTTAGTTATTTGACAAAAACATATCTGGCTGCGGTAACGTTACCCCAGCCAGACTATTTTTGATTTTTTGGGTATATTAAAATAAAAATTTGCTAAATAATTAGTAGTCTAGACGAAGTAAATGTTGCGACTTAATTTGTTCTGATATGTTTTACGGTTGCGAAGTTATTCAAATTCCGGCTGGGGTAACGTTTGCAGGTTTGCTGGATCTCTGAAACGGTTAAGCGCACATTTATAATTTTTCGTATAACACTTCTAATGAATTAGTTCTAATTTGTTCATCAATAAAAAAACAACAATAATGTACCGTTTAAGAGTCATATAAATCAATAGAATTTTCCTTTAAAAGGTCCTAGCACGACGAATAAGAGCTCTCAAGACTCACTCAAAACGTTATTTTGTAGCTTAAAGCTGCCTTCAAATGTTTGTGAATTTTTATAAGTATACTGTAAGTAATTAATAAGTTATGATAAAATTTAATTCAGTTGGGGCCACGATACGCAGTGGAGTTGTTTGATCGCCGATTGACAGAGTTTCTTGTGGTTTTTTGAACTGAATGTTATGTCAACAATTAGTTGTCTAGTTCAATTTCGTAACTTTAAAATTTCAGCGTTCTATTTCTAATCGAAAAAGAGACATTGTGAAGTGCATGACCGTCGACCGACCGGCCGCTTTTCTGTGACCATCTTAACTTGGTCGGGTTACCGCGGTCATGCACTTCACAATGTCTCTTTTTCGATTATCTCGTTAATTATTCAATGTAGAACGCTGAAATTTTAAAGTTACGAAATTGAACTAGGCAACTAATTGTTGACGTAACATTCAGTTCAAAAAACCACAAGAAACTGTCAATCGGCGATCAAACAACTCCACTGCGTATCGTGGCCCCAACTGAATTAAATTTTATCATAACTTATTAATTACTTACAGTATACTTATAAAAATTCACAAACATTTGAAGGCAGCTTTAAGCTACAAAATAACGTTTTGAGTGAGTCTTGAGAGCTCTTATTCGTCGTGCTAGGACCTTTTAAAGGAAAATTCAATTTATTTATATAACTTTTAAACGGTACATTATTGTTGTTTTTTTTATTGATGAACAAATTAGAACTAATTCATAAGAAGTGGTATACGAAAAATTATAAATGTGCGCTTAACCATTGTACAGGAAGTACGTCCCAAAAAGTCCCCAAAGGAGTCCCGTTCCAGTGAAACAAGTGACTCCAGTGAAAACGTTCCTTTATTCAAAGGCTATTAGATGGGAAATACTTAACTCATACAAAACACTTACGCTATACTAATGGTACAACTTAATACCGCGTTTTAATATCGTACAGAGCCATCTAGTAAGTAACTTATGTACTAAGCATTGGTATGAACCTTAACATTCCGCCCGGCATGGACAGAGTCCATTCGGGACACTAAAATATGTGTGTATACAACCATAAAACAAAAATAATATGTTAATCTAAATTATAACAATTTGCACTTCAGAATGTGCGTTTGAAAAAAATATTATAAAACCACACAGGGAATTATTAATTTAAACTAAGATATGTAGCAACTTATATTTGCGACAGCAAATATCTTAACCTAATAACATTACCTAATACAATGATTAGCTGTTTACTTTAATTATTTACAGGCAAAACGATTAATTTGGAAACAGGTCTTTTTATTATGTTGCCTTTATATTTGAGACTCACGACACGCGTAAGTTTGTCAGAGCCAGGATGTTTGGCCGTGATGCGACCATACAGCCATTTCGCGGGAGGAATATCGTCCTCCTTAACAAGCACAACATCTCCAATGGAAGGCTCAGAAGCTTGATCAACCCATTTATAACGATGCTGTAACTGCGTCAAGTACTCGTGCGACCATCGACGCCAAAAGTCCTGGACCATTCTTTGCGTGAGGTGCCAACGTTTGAGACTGCCGAGGGTAGAATTCTCGTAATTATGGTCAGGAGCAAGCACAAGTGGCTCACCAACCAGGAAGTGGCCAGGAGTTAATGGGCAGGAATCTTCTGGGTTTGAAGACAGCTGGGAGATAGGCCTTGAATTGAGGCACGCCTCAATTTGAGACAACGTGGTTGTCATCTCCTCAAATGTGAGGGTGCTAGTGCCTATCACTCGCTTCAGATGGTGTTTGGCTGATTTAACACCCGCTTCCCACAATCCTCCAAAGTTTGGAGAATGGGGAGTGATGAAATGCCAATTAGTTCCATTGGAAGCCAACCAGTCGCCTATTTCGCTTGCAACACTCGACCTTTCCGCATCGAACAGCTCCTTCAATTCTCGAGCGCTGCCGACAAAGGTTGTGCCATTATCACTTCACATGTCCGCGACATGTCCTCTGCGAGCAACAAATCACTTGAAAGCGGCTAAAAAGCCTTGTGAGGTCATATCGCTGACCGCCTCAAGGTGGATCGCTCGAGTGGACATACATATAAACAGACATATATATCCCTTGGTGGCGTGATAACCACGACCCTTTGTCGGTCTGATGCTGATTGGACCTGCATAGTCCACCCCGCACTTGTGGAAAGGTCGGTGTGCAGTGACTCTTGACGTGGGTAACTGACCCATCATTTGTTGGTTTGTCTGGGCTGAGTGACGGATACAAATCACACATTTACGCACGGCTTGTTTGACAAGATTCTTTGCGCACATAACCCAATATTTGGAACTCAAATAATTGAGCATCAGTTGGGGACCACTATGCAAAGTCTTATCATGGGCTTCCTTGACAAGCAAGTATGTGAATGTGGATTCGTGGGGAATAATTATAGGATGCTTCATGTCATCACCAACAGAAGCATTGTGCAACCTTCCGCCCACTCTCAAAACTTTATTGCCATCCAAGAACGGATGCAAAGAATGAAGTTTGCTCTTCTTGTTAACTGTTCCTGATGCTCTTAACGCCGCGATTTCTTCAGAAAACGACTCATTTTGGCACAGTTTGATACAGGTGAGTAAGGATTCATTTATTTCTGTGGCCGTTAAACATGTTCTAACAGACTTATCTTCCTTTCCAGGTTTTTTCCAGCGCAAGACTCTTCGGCAGAACGACAGGACTCGGGTAAGTTTCCTTAGGGACGAGAACCTAGAAAATAGGTTTTCGACTTCTTCTTTGTTACAGGTAACATGACACGTGATCTTTTGCTTTTTCTCCTCCATCTTTGTGTCTTTTATTTCCTTTCTCCTGTATTTTATCTTATCTTGGTGCAACCATTGAGGTACTCGAAACCAGAGTTGATTTTCTACGCAGTCCACAGGTGAGACTCCCCGTGACGCGCAATCTGCAGGGTTCTCTCTGGAGACGACGTGTGACCACTGACTTGCATCCAATATGGTTAGTATCTCAGACACTCTATTGCCTATGAAAGTCTTCCACCTACTCGGGTGGCTGCTAAGCCAGGCCAATACAATCTCTGAATCGGTCCACGCGTGCAACTGTTGCTTCGGAACTTCCAGAACTTCGGAAACTTCATTCAGAAGTTTGGCCAGCAACACAGCTCCACAAAGCTCAAGTCGAGGTATTGAGACTTGCTTTATTGGAGCGACTCTAGTTTTGGATGTTACTAAGTGCACAAACACATTATCATCGCTATCAACCACACGAGCATACACTACCGCTGCGTAAGCTACGTTGGATGCATCTGAGAACCCATGGAGTTCCAGGCACTTATCAGTCTGGCTCTTGTTGATCCAGCGAGGCACTCGAATTTTAGTGAGATGACACAGATCCTTTCGAAATTCCAACCAGTCCGTGAGTAAGTCAGACGGTAATTCATCGTCCCACTCAATTCCACATAGCCACAACCGCTGAATAAAAACCTTGGCTGTAGTGATAGCAGGCGCTAGCCAACCCAAAGGGTCGAAAAGTCGGGCTATGTCAGAAACGACCTTGCGTTTCGTCACCGGACCTTCATCTGGAGGAAGTTTAATAGTGCAACGATACTCATCGTTCTTTTTGTTCCAGGTTAAACCTAGGATTTTCATGATTTCGTCCGTCTTCAGCTCTACGTCTGCTTCTCTGTTGTCACCACCTACATGCTTCGACAATTCAGCATTGTTACTTGCCCACTTTTGAATTGGAAACCCACCACGATACAGAAGTTCAGTCATTTCCTGGAAAACTGCTACTCCTTCACTTACAGAGTAACATCCCGTCATGAGGTCATCCATGTAAAAATCTGTAAGGACTCTACCAGACGCCAGAGGAAAATCTGCTCATTCATCGACAGTCAGTTGTTGTAGGCAACGAACAGCTAGGAATGGTGCACAAGACGTACCAAATGTGAGCCTAATCAATCGTAGATGCTGGAATTCACTCGGACCTGGAGCATCCCGCCATAGTAAACGCTGATAATCAGTGTCTTCCTTTGCCACTGCCACCTGCCTATACATCTTGACGATGTCTGCGACTAAAGCTATTGGGTAGCATCGCCACCGCATAACCAGATGCCTTAAATCAGGTTGTAGCGTGGGGCCTACCAACAAATCGTCATTTAACGACACTCCATTTGACCCCCTGCAAGAGGCATCATGCACGACGCGGACTTTAGTCGTAGTCTTGTCTTGGCGGATGACGGCGTGATGAGGCAAATAAACGGCAAGAGCATTGTTTACTTCACTGGGCGGAACCACTTCCATGTGATTCAGCTGTAGATATTCTTTGAGAACACCTGAATACTCTATCTTCAGGGAGGGATTGCTGAGCAAACGGCGTTCTAGAGACAAGAACCGTTTGCGTGCGATATCCCGAGAATTGCCATATCTGCTCTGCGGATCATCAGTTTTAAATGGCAATTTGACCACATACCTACCACTTGAATCTCGCGTAGTAGTTTCAGAAAAGATTTCCTCGCATTTCTTTTCCTCAGGGGTTAAATGCTTGCTTTTCAGGGAAGACGGCTCGGACTCTAACTCCCAAAACTTCTTGAGCAAATCATTTTCGTCCTGGTTCAAGCATAAATGAGTTACAATATTACGATTTGTAACATCATGTGTGTCCCCGGAGTGTGTTTTGCCGGAAAGGATCCAGCCAAGTCTAGTGTGCTTAGCCACTATAGAACCTGACGGGGCCTTGACTACACCCTGTAGTAAAATTTGGCTGTACACCTCGGCGCCTAACAATAAATCGATTTTGTTAGGTGTATCAAAAGCTGGATCAGCTAACTCCATGGTTGAAATTGCAGGGAGAAACTTATTGGATGGTGTGTTGATCCAATATAGATCATATGCGATCGGTGGAGAGGTGAAATAAAAGAGATTTCTTCGTTCGAATTGTACCGTGGTACAGTATCCAAGATTTTGAACTTTTTGAACATTTATTGGTTTTGCCTGCCTGACTAATATATAATATTTGAGTATCACACTTGGTGAAGTATTAAACTACGAGAACACAAAATCACATATTTGCAGGTAGTTGAATAATTAAAAATATGTAGGTGTCCCTACAGTACTCCCCCCTCTAATGAACAACTTAAAATATCATAAGGTTTTACAACTAAGAAATGAACATAGTTAAAAAATGATTACAACAGTATAAAAGAGTTTAACGCGCGCGGTGCGCTAGTAAATAGTTGCAGGCCGCATATTAGCAGTGCGCTGTAAATGCTCGACGCAGTGTGTCGGCGCGGTGGTAGCAGCGGGGTGGGAGCGGCAAGCGGTGCGGTGGGCGGCGCGCGGTGCAGTGTGCATTGCGCGTCATCGGCCGACCGGTCGTTGCATATATACGGCGCAGCGTGCGGAATCGCGTTCTGTTTCGCCGAGGACGTCATCGCATCAGTAGCGGAGGCATCGAGGAGGCCGGTTGATCTCGACTCGAGGCATACTTCGTGTAGTGAAGACTGAAGATATGGATTGGAAGTTTCCATCGCCGTGCCTTACTAGTTTCTATGCGACGATTCGTCGATCACTGGTTTCTAACAACTATTGTCGTCTATTCTTCAGCTTCTAAACGATCAGCTCGTCTGCGCAAATAAAGTTGATTTTCAGTTGTTTTCATTATGTAAATAAATTTGATCCCTTGTTGCTTTAGTTTTCCCAAACACGACTTGTGCATGGATAAGCAGTCGTATCATTTTTGCATGGTGTATGATGGATGAGGTGGTGGTTGCATGAATGCTTGATGGTTGCCTTGTTGGGTGCTTGGCATGATGCTTGTGATTGCATTAATGCATGAGGTAGGTAGTTTGTTTGCAAAAAATATCAGATTCCCAGGCACGTCACGTCGATTTTTTTTTTCGTTTTTTCTATCTACCCTCATTTTTTTTGTGTTTGGTATCCTCAAGTCTCACCTTGATATCGAACTGTTCGTTTACTAACTCTGCCAGATTTTGTTGTGATGTTATTATCTTTGTTTGAGATATTAGTAGTTGCGATATCATCTTCGTTAAGTACGTAGGCTGGTTTCAATCTGTCCAGAGATATGAATGCTGTTCGGTTTGGTAGTTGAACTTGGTAGAATTTTTCTGACTTCTGAAGAACTTCATACGGTCCTTCGTACGGAGGAGTGAGGGGTTTTCTGACAAGATCTGTTCGCACGAATACGTGTGTGCATGTTTTCAAATCTTTGTTTATGAAAATTTCCTTTTCTGAGTCTTTCCTTTGTGTGGGTATTAGAGAGCTCATTGTGTTTGCAAGATTTTTTACGAAATCAGCATCTTCGATTTTAGACTTTGTAGGTACAAAAAAATCGGAAGGTATGCGTAACTGTGTTCCATATGTTAATAAACAAGGACTCAGGTTGTTTTCTTTGCGAAGTGTTGTTCGGAGACCAAAAAGTACTGTCGGTAATTCTTCAGACCAGCTGTGTTTTGAGTCTCTGGCCATTAAAGCTGCTTTAAGTGTTCGGTGAAAACGTTCTACTTTTCCGTTTGATTGTGGGTGATATGCAGTTGTTCGTATTCTTTGTATACCAAACTTTTTAAGTAGGCAGTTAAACAAGTTTGATTCAAACTGTCTGCCTTGATCGGTAGTTATACGTATTGGGCATCCAAAACGTACTATCCAGCTTTCGTAAAGAGCTCTTGCTACAGTTTCTGCAGTGATTTCGCATACAGGAACTGCTTCAGGCCATTTTGTGAAACGGTCGACTATTGTGACACAGTATCGGTAACCGTTAGAAATTGGTAATGGACCAATTATATCGATGTGAATATGTTCGAATCGAGTTGAGTCTGGAAAGGTTCCTGCAGGTGGTATTGTATGTCGATGTACTTTTGCTTTTTGACATGCGATGCATGTCTTGGTCCATGTTCCCACATCTTTGTTCATACCTGGCCAAAAGTATTTTGAAGCGATTTGTTTTCTTGTTGTTCGAGTACCCGCATGACAAATATCGTGTTGAGCCTTGAATACTGCGTAACGATATGTTTTTGGTAAATATGGTCGAGGATTGCGGGTAGACATCTCGCATGTTATTGGTATAGAGATATCAGGTAGTATGATTTGACCGAACTTCAAATTTGGTTTGCTTCTTAATTGTTTCAATTCTCTGTCTTCATTTTGGTGATTTCCTAGTTGTTGGAAGTCAATTGTAGTTGGGCAATTTATTTCTTCTATTCTGGAGAGCCAATCAGCTACGGCGTTTTTCTGGCCTTGTAGATACTCGATTTTTTGTGCAAAACTGACTGATGAAGCTGAGCTGTCGCTCACGACGAAAGGTGTCGCTGTCACTTGGTACCTTGGTTAAGGCATGAGTTAAGGGTTTATGATCAGTATATACAATGACGTTGTCATTACCCTCAATAAGTCGTCTGAAATGTTTGACAGATAAGTATATCGCTAATAATTCGCGATCATACGTACTGTAACGTCTTTGTGTTTCGCTCATTGCTTTTGAAAAGAATGCCAGTGGCATCAATTTGTTTTTAACTTTCTGGTGTAAAACTCCACCAACGCTATGATCTGAAGCGTCAGTCATTATACAGAGCGTTGCACTGAGCATCGGGTGAGACAGAGTAGTTGCTTGTAAAATGCTTTGGCAGCAATTTTCAAATGCTTTTTCTGCTTCTGAAGTCCATGAGATGACTGTTTTGTCATTCTTTTTAGTGTTGTGAAGATATTTGTTCAGTTCGTTCTGTAACTGTGCTTGATGTGGCAAACAATCTCTGTAGAAGTTGAGCATTCCTAAAAAGCGACGAAGCTCTTGTATGTTTTCAGGCTTTTTGTAGTTTGAGATAATTTCTATGCGCTCTTTAGTTGGAGATATGCCTTCAGAGGTCACTTTGTAACCGAGGAATTCTATCTCAGTTTGGGCAAACTCGCATTTGCCGATGTTTACAGCTAAGCCGTACTTGTTTAAGCGTTCTAGTACCTGCTTGAGTACTTGTTTGTGGGATTCTTCATCTTTCGAGAACAAAAGAATGTCATCAACATAAGAAAAACATCCTTCGATATCTCTTAAAACTTCGTGCATGAAACGCTGGAAAGTTTGACTAGCGTTTCTTAGGCCAAAGGGCATGCAGCGGAATTCGAATAGTCCGAATGGGGTTATAATCGCTGTTTTCTCTGGATTTTCTACAGGTATCCAGTAGTATGCACTTTTCAAGTCGAGTTTTGAAAATACCCTCATTCCATGAAGCTTGTAAGTGAAGTCTTGAATGCGAGGTATGGGGTATCTGTCTGGTAGTGTTACCGAATTGAGGCGTCGATAGTCTCCACATATTCGCATGCTACCGTCTTTTTTCTTCACGATATGGAGTGGGTTTGCCCATGGGCTCTTAGAAGGTTGACAGATTCCCAGTTCCACTAGTTTGCTAAACTCTTCTTTAGCAGCCTTATATTTGTCAGGCGCAAGAGGTCTTGCTCTCGAAAATAGTGGCTGGCCCGTGGTTTCAATGTGGTGGACAACGTTGTGTTTGGATGGCTCCTTAAATGACAAGGGTCTAAGTACATTTGGGAAGTCTTTCAGTATATCATAGTAAGGATGTTCCTTAGCTAGAGTGTAAAGCGACTGCTGGTCAGTTGTGACTAAGAGTGTGTTTATGGAGAGGCTTGTTGTACGGTCGATCAGCTTCTTGTTGTGAACGTCGACTAACAATTTGTAGTGGTTGAGAAAATCGGCTCCTAAGATGGACATCTTGACATCAGCAATGACGAATGACCATCTAAAACTGCGTCGTAGTCCAAGGTTGAGTACTGTTGACTTTTCTCCATATGTGTTAATAGGCGTGCTATTAGCGGCGTAAAGTTTGTAG
Organism: Coleophora deauratella; assembly: GCA_958295455.1. Classification (NCBI taxonomy): domain Eukaryota; kingdom Metazoa; phylum Arthropoda; class Insecta; order Lepidoptera; family Coleophoridae; genus Coleophora; species Coleophora deauratella. The sequence continues at coordinate 11,371,548 of OY282388.1, forward strand.
CCATTTGAATTGTCGAGTGTTCTTTTTCCTCGAGCAGCCAGTACTGAAATTTCAGCGCCAGTGTCTATCAGGTACCTTTCTTCGGTTAGCCTGTCAATGACACAAAGGCGGTTTCCCATACTAACACCGATACCCGCCGTAACCGGTGTAGTGTCTAGTTTTCCGACGGCTTCCAGTTACAAGGCGTTTTGCAACGATTTGCGTTTTTGCCGAATTTGTTGTGGTAGTAGCATATCCCGTTGTCAGGTGATTTGAATTGGCGGTTCTGATTGTGTCTGTTATGATAGTTATGATTTGATCGTGAACGAGAATGTGAACTTGCTCGGCGGTAGCTCTGTGAACGGGTGTGAGAGCGTGAGCGATGTCTTCTGTCTAATTCTTCGATCTTGTGTGTGAGTTCTGCCATCTGCTTGGTTAGGATACTGATTGCACTGTCTTCAGATGAGTGCTGAGACGTCGTAACGGGTGCAAGATGTGTGGTAGGCGTAAACTCGAGCATTTTGTCAGCCATAGTAGAAAGGGTGTCCAGTGACGATTCGGAGTTTACAGCTAAAACGGCTCGAACGTTAGAAGGCATTTGTTTTAACCATTCTACTTTGAGACCTTCTTCAGTGATCATGTCAGCGCCTAGATCACGCATCTGTCGAAGGAGCTGGGACGGTTTCTGGTCACCAAGCTCAAGACCACTGACTAGACGTTGAAAGTTCTGGACAGATGATTGCTCATAGACAGATATGAGGCGTTGTTTGACTGTTTCATATTTGTTCGAACTCGGTGGTGATCGGAGAATATCAGTGATATGTCGAAGATCTTGCGACTGCAACTGTTGAAGTAGGTATCTGAATTTTTGGTCATCCGATGTCTTCAGTGGGTCAATCACAGATTCAAATTGTATGAACCATATGCTGGGTAGTTCGCGCCAGAACGGTAGAAGACGCGAGTGTACGGAGACTGCATCGGTTTGGCACGCTACTGGAAATGGAGCGGCGACATTGGTCTTCGTCTCTTCAGACATGACTTTGATCAGACTTGCTCTGCCGGTTGGCTGAAGGTGTGCTGTTTGTATTCAGCTTCGGGGTCACCAGTTATTGGATGGTGTGTTGATCCAATATAGATCATATGCGATCGGTGGAGAGGTGAAATAAAAGAGATTTCTTCGTTCGAATTGTACCGTGGTACATACAGTATCCAAGATTTTGAACTTTTTGAACATTTATTGGTTTTGCCTGCCTGACTAATATATAATATTTGAGTATCACACTTGGTGAAGTATTAAACTACGAGAACACAAAATCACATATTTGCAGGTAGTTGAATAATTAAAAATATGTAGGTGTCCCTACAAACTGAACCACGACCTTCTTACTAGGAAGAAAGGTTGTGAGTTTGTTTAAGACATTAGCTTTAACTGTGACAGTAAAGCTGGGATCTAAGCGGGATTGAATTTTAACTAGGACGGATGACCTTGAAGTTAAAGTTGATCCTTGATCGCCGCCTAAACCTGAAACAAGACTAACTCCTGGCGTCTTCTTGAGACCAAGCATCTGCACAGCAGACTCGGTAATGAATGACGCCTGAGATCCCTGATCAATCAGAGATCTGAAAGTGATGGCTTGACTACCTGAAACGACCTTGACAAGGGCAGTAGCCAACAAAACCTCACCATAAGTATTGGCAAAGCAGGTCACAACTGGACTGGAACTGGATGCTGACGCTGAAGACACCTAATCTTCAACGGGTTGATCAGCCTTAGCCTGAGGAACTGATTTGAAACTTTTTGGGTGAAGCAAAGTATGGTGCTTTTTCTTACAGAGACGGCATTTGGTCGACATTGTGCAGTCATAAACAGAATGATCTGGATTTAGGCAGTTAAAACATAAATGGTTTGTCTGAACAAACTTACGCCTGACATCTACAGTCTCTTTACCGATTTTTTTGCAATTACATAATTTGTGCTCTTCAGAGCAAAATGTGCAAATATTTGACATAGTGCTAGTCGTAGTGATATGGTTGCAGTTTACCTTATCAACTTTATTAATTTTTGGGTCCAAAAACTCTAGTGATCGGAACCTAGTCTCTAAAAATTCTTCAAAATTTTTTCAACTTGGAAGTTCCTGGGACAACTCTGTGACCTTTTGTTCCCACATCTTACGGGATTCTGGATCTAGTTTTTGACTGATTATAAAAATTACAATTAAGTCCCATGAGTTAATATTGATACCTAAATTTTGTAAGGCATGTAGGCACTCTTTAGTAGTGTCTTAAAGTAGCTTCAGTGCACTGGACCACTCACTTGTCAGAGTTTTTTGACCCATCAGACGTTTCAGAATACAATTTGACAAATATTTCTTATTATTGTACCTATTTTCTAGCTGATTCCAACATATTTTGTAATTATCTGACGTGATTGGAATGTGTTGAATCAACTGAGCTGCTTCACCAGTCAACGAACTCTTTAAATAATGTAATCTTTGTACATCGTCTATACTGCTGTTTTTATGAATGAGAGAAATGAACATATCTCGAAAGCTAACCCATTCTGAATACCTTCCCGAAAATTTTGGTATGGAAATCTTTGGTAGCTTTACTACAGATTGTTCGCTGCTCTTTTTCACTTCTACTGTCTCGGCACTAGTAGTGGATTTAGGTTTCAGCCTTGACAATACATCTTTTAATAATGATTTATAGTCCAAATAGATCTCTTCAGTTTTACCATAAACATCATTAACACGATATGAACTTTTATCCAAATCATCAGTTCTAACTTGTAAAATTATATTTCTATGAGTTTCATCAAATGACTTCCATTTTTGTTCTAAAAATTCTAAACGAGTATCCACATACGATATGTTTATCCTTTCTTTAGGCGATTTCTTAAAATTTGAATAGGCTTTTTCAATTGTTTTTGAAAGATCTTCTTGAACTGAGATATAATTGATTGCCATTTTAAATACAACACAAAATTTCTATTTTAAATTATAAACAATAATATTGAAAAATTTACAACTCCAAGATCGTTCACAAAAATTTTACAAGTTGAAGATTTTTTTGCAAAAATTTACAAGTCCATAAAAAACAGTCAACGAATTTTTTTAAGTGTTTGAACTTCGCTCCGAAATCGGGCATAGGTTCCCCGTCTGAACACTTTTTGCGAAACTATTCTAAGTCCATGCAAACACTTAGTGAAATCACAAGTTTTAAAGTTCATGCACTATCTTCAAGATTGACGAAATTTTTCTAAGTTAAAGTTTTGCTGGTTATAAGGTCCAAATTGTACTCACAGTTTTTATACGTCACAACTCACTCGCACTTGGCACTTTTTGGCTGACGTCAGTCTCGATGACGAAGTCGCTCCTTGCTCCGCTACACCCCGCAGCCAGCGCCTTCTGCTTGAGATGCCCTTCCCGGCACCGTAGCATGCGTAGGCACTTGCAGTTGTAGCACAGTACTCGTAGAAGCGTAGCATCGACGTCAGAGGGCTATAGAGGAGGTGCTCCCCCCGCTGTAGTTGTCGGCGTAGTAGTAACGTCGAGAGGGCCACAGAGGAGGTGCTCCCCCCGTTCGTAGCTCGGCGTAGTACTGCTCAACAAGCTGAGACACCATAGACGGCAAACGGCCACTTGTCGGTGTCTTGTCACTGCACTCGGTCAACCCCGTGCCGCTACACCGGCGGACGAAGGACCAATGTACAGGAAGTACGTCCCAAAAAGTCCCCAAAGGAGTCCCGTTCCAGTGAAACAAGTGACTCCAGTGAAAACGTTCCTTTATTCAAAGGCTATTAGATGGGAAATACTTAACTCATACAAAACACTTACGCTATACTAATGGTACAACTTAATACCGCATTTTAATATCGTACAGAGCCATCTAGTAAGTAACTTATGTACTAAGCATTGGTATGAACCTTAACAACCATTTTAGATATCCAGCAAACCTGCAAACGTTACCCCAGCCGGAATTTGAATAACTTCGCTACCGTAAAACGTATCAGCACAAATTAAGTCGCAACATTTACTTCGTCTAGACTACTAATTATTTAGCTAATTTTTATTTTAATATACCAAAAAAATCAAAAATAGTCTGGCTGGGGTAACGTTACCGCAGCCAGATATGTTTTTATCAAATAACTAAAAAACTATCAGCAGAACAAATTCAAAAATATACGCAAAAATTACAGAAGCTGGACAACTAATTATCTATTACACTCGAATGACGATATTCAACATTTTCTGGCTGGGGTAACGCACAATCTTACGTAGGTACCTAGTTTAGAAACGCTCCGATATAACGAGCGACACTCGGTCTCCCAGCTAGTAAAGATTATACGAGACAACGGTGCTGTTGTGCCTAATGCATTAATTAAAACATATTCTTTTAATAGCAGTTTTTTTTATCTCAATAACAACTAAGATGATCTGTGAAAAACTGGATTAGCGACGATCTTTGAGCCTCAAAAAATGTTTCTCTAACAACATTAGCATTATGCCTTGAGCTTTAGTTAGACAATATACCGTTAAGTTTACCTACCCGTAAGAGGAGAGGCTTTTAGAGAATGTTAAGCGGACCAGACACTATCAGTAATAATGACAGTATTTTTACATCAGTATATTGACATTCGATTGTTTAGTATGTGTTAGACCATCATTTCAACCACTACACTCTCAGTATAATGTCAGTATATTGTCATTACTTGAAAATACTGTCATTATTACTGATAGTGTCTAGTCCGCATTAAGCATCTGCGCAGTGTCGTACGCTTGAATTTATACAAGGCCTAAAAATCAGCTGTAACTTTGAACTGGGGCTTCGCTCAATAAAAATAGGAATGGATTTTATTTTCTCAAAGACTCCATAGTCAAAAAGTTGTCTAAGAGATTTCTAATAAGTAAATCATAGCATGGGAAGTCAAATAATATTTTTACGCACTAAGGGTTCATTCGGGAAAGATGTTCAGTTTTATAAGTTAGAAGCTCCAGTTTAAATAGTTTTAGCTGATTTTGTTAAGTGTGTAATGGTAGCCGTTATCGCCGGAAGATAAATAATAATAAGAAGAGATGAGAGTAGAAGAGATATTGCGGCTGATAACCAGAGAGATTCTCAACTGGCCTAATGTGGTCAGCTGAGAATCTCTCTGGTTATCAGTCGCACTCCCAAAAATAGCATATTTTGGGCCAATGCAACACAGTGTCTGCGTGACACTGTAGAGGGCGGTTGAGTATATTGCGCAATAAAAATGCCTAGTTCGCTGCGAGAATTATAATACGAAAGTTAAAAAGAATCATATAATCAAGAAAAAGTCTGGCTGGGGTAACGTTACCGCAGCCAGATATGTTTTTGTCAAATAACTAAAAAACTATCAGCAGAACAAATTCAACAATTACAGAAGCTGGAGAACTAATTATCTATTACACTAGAATGACGATATTCGACATGTTCTGGCTGGGGTAACGCACACCAGAAAACTTACAATAACTAACCAAGCTCTACAATGCAATTTTAGACTCAGAATACATCCCTGTACAGTGGACGAACAGTACAATAACATTGATCTTCAAAAAAGGTGACAAAGATAATATAGAAAACTATCTTCCCATCAGTTTAATGTCTAACGTCTACAAGGTTTTCTCAAAGATAATCCTAAACCGCATCTCTTGAATATTAGACTTTCACCAACCAATAGAACAGGCTGGGTTCAGAGCAGGATACTTAACTACAAATCACATGCATACTCTGAAGCAAACAATAGAGAAATTCCAGGAATATGGATATCCACTATATTTGGCCTTTGATTCCTTAGAACACCCTCATATATGGAAATCCCTGGAAAATCAAGGGGTACAACTAAAATACATTATAATAATCAAAAATATATACCTGAATAGTTCAGCACAAGTAAAAATGGAATCAAATGGAGAAAGCTTCCAAATCAGCAAAGGAGTCAGACAAGGCGACCTAGTTGTTTTCTGCAGTGCTGGAAGAAGTTATTAGAGCCACAAACTGGGATGACTTTGGAATCAATATTAATGGTCGAAAGCTCAACCATCTACGGTTTGCAGATGACCTGGTGTTGCTAACTGATAATCCCAAAACACAGCAAATTATGCTTCAAGATTTTGCCACAAAAAGTAGAGAGCTAGGGCTCACAATAAATAAATAAAAGACCAAAACCATGACAAACAGGTTAGAAACCAATATATGTGTGGACTGCGAACCAATTGAATATGTCAAAACCTACATATACCTAGGGCAACTGATATCATTTCAAGACCAAATGGCACAGGAAATAGAGAGAAGGATAACAAATGCGTGGAAGAGATATTGGTCATTAAAAGACATCATGAAAAGTAACCAGTAAATCAAAAGAAAAGTCTTCAACACATGTATACTACCAATACTTACATATGGATGCCAAACGTGGGCCACAACAAAAAAACTACAACAAAAACTAAGAAGTTGTCAAAGAAGTACGGAAAGAAAGATCCTCGGGTACAAGAGAAAAGATAGGAAAAGAGCAACCAACCTAAGAGAAATAACGAAATTGCAGGATATTACCAAGGAAACACAACAACTGAAATGGCGCTAGACAGATTACATGCTAAGGGAATCGACAGAGAAATGGACAAAACAAATAACTGAGAAAAGAGGAAGGCAAATGAAAAGATGGCCCGATGATATCAGAATGGTTGCTGGAACACTGTGGCTTAGGATAGACAGAGAAAGGACAGAGTGGAAGGAGTTGGAGGAGGCCTATGTGTCAACAGGACACGCTGGTATGGACTGATGTGCACCAATTATAAATTTTTTCTTTTGTGAAAATGAAATGTAAATTATTATCAGCAATAAAGACTTTTGTATTGTATTGTTTGTATTTGTATATATGTGTATGTATAGCTTTATTTTGTTTACAAATCCCAATTACTTTTTTCAATGCTATGTAAAAACAGGAGTTTTTTTAAATCATTAATTAATTAATTAATTTTACTTAATCTTCGCCTTCTGTTTTTTTGCTCAGTCTAAACAAGACCTACCTGGGAAAACTTTTTCTGATGGGACAGATGTTAACTGAACAGATTATTATGTTCCAATTCACGAAACCTGGCAGTCAGTATCTTAGCTTGCGTATTCAATGCATCGAATACAAGAACATCAATATATATTTGATGTTGAGGTATTAACAATACATCGGTTCAATATGATGCATCGTTAAAATACATCAAGTGTTTACAGTGCATCGATGTATATCGTCTATTCCTAGCGTAGACGTATCAAGTTGAAACAGGTCTGCAATCCCTTGAAGCTGTGAAAAAATCAATTTTATGCCAATGCAATCAAGTGATACGGCCGTTTATGCTGCATATTTGGACACTCGCATGGGAATCAAAACCTATAGGGTACCTCCCGTTGACCCAGAATCATGAAATTTGGCAGGAAGCAATTTCTTAGGTAAAAATTTACAATAGTGGGCATTCGATAGGGGGGGTTTTTGGGTGAGGGGGGAGGGGGGTAGGGGGAACCTCCCCTGTTAAGGGGGGACGCGGAACCAATCGGATTTGATACACAATGTACTATTTGAATAGGAGGGGGAATAAATGGGCTTCGCCAGAAGACTCGCTACGTCGCCCCTTTCGCTCCGCTAGCACTCTCGCCCATCGCTCCACTCGCTACGCTCGCTCTTGAGTGCTCGCTCCACTCAGGACCTCCTGCGCGAGCTTCTGGCTCCGCGCTTTTTAATAACACTAGTTGTGTGACAGACAAGACCAGGTGGAATCGGGGTGCTCCGAATCGGATCTGATACTCATAGTGACCTAACCCATCTCAATCGGGGTGTTCCAGTTCATATCTGATACTCAAAGTGACCTAACCTAACCTAAAAATGTATGAAATTAGTGAAAATTTAAAAATTAATTTTTAAAAAACTATAAATTTCCGCAACTTGTAATTTTGCATATGAGTTACTTAGGCATAGACCTTTCACCAAAAAAAATTTGAGCGATGAACTCGTTGCCCATTATTGTACATTTTAGCCTTTCATGTTTTCACAGCTTCAAGGGATTACAGGCCTGAAAATTTGATAGAGTTCAAGACATGTGATTATGAATTTATACGAAATCCTCGTTGCGCGAGTCGGACTCGCACTTAGCCATTTTTTTTATAAGGTTCTTCCAACCAAATACTTGGCCGTGTCGAGTGGCGGCAGTGCAGTTGCGCCTAGTGCGTTTTCACCATAAATTTAAAGGAGCTTATAAGGTACTTACATTTTGGATAGTTTTGATGCTACGCCACCAGTCACTTTAGCCACACGTAGATTTGTTAATTCGGTTTTCAGTTCTTCTAGCTGCTTGAACAACTCCTTCTTATCCTTCGTGCGAAGTTCTGAGCACTTGACTTTGCCCTAAAAGTAAGGTTATAAATAAGTCGAGCAACTTGTAACCGACGGTTATCAACTTAAATGCATTTTACCACTTAATACAGTAAAAAAGGTTTGGTCAGAGGGTATTCTTTTTAGCTTAATATAAAACATCTGTTGTAAGCTATGTACAAAGAGTATGTACGCCACAAATAAAAACACGGCAAAAAATTGGGGAGATTTAACACCGAGTATGAAAATAAATTCGCACAAGTTTGAAGTCCTGCGACATATAATCATTTCTAAATTGTATTTATTATATATTTTCCAGATGCGATAAATAATAACGGATTAAATCACAAACCATTTTAGAAAAAAATCTCTCACTCAACGAACAGAAACCAACCACCTCAAAAGACTTTGACAGAAGGAGGCATGGCAAGAAGGTCGCGGGACTTTTTAAATATTCCTTCCTGCAAAGGTAATCTAGGCAAAGGCTTATATGGCCACACAGCCTTGTCTGATGTAATGCTGATTGACACCAAAGAGGGAGATGTAACATTTCACTGATTGCCACAGTATAAGGCCCTCCGCACATGGAGCTACTCAAAAAGAACTAGTTACTAACTCAAATTACTAACGAGTTACTTGAGCGTCACCGCCCGTACATTCTTATTAAGGTTCGCACACGACGCGACTAGACTAGTCACTAACCGGTTAGTAACGCGTTAGCAACAATCGCTTTAAGGAAGGATATTATACAGTATGGACACTCGCTGCCGTTCTCTGAGGATACACAAATCAAACGTAAACAATGTTAAATAAGTAAGAGGCAAGTTTGTTTTCAAGAAGAATGGCATTGAAATGGCAAATCAACACCTATATACGACCGATCTACAAAGGATCCGTGCCAATAGATTCTCAATCCAGATAATAGGAAGCCCCCAACCTACTCTTCACCAGGACTCCAAGGCAGGTCTTGCGTTTACGGCCTTGCGAAGCTCTTTACGAGGCGGACACCTGCGCAGAAGAATACGGGAAGGAAGAGTCACATGCTGCGTTTGCCATTAGAGATGTTTACTGATCAATGTCCATGCCAAACTGTGAAAAAACCAGCTAAAGCTATGAAGTGAAAAGTATTGATTGTACCTAGTTATGTGAGCAGCAACAAGGATACTGATCAATGTCCATGCCAAATTATGAAAAAACCATCTAAAGTTACTAAAATAACATTAATAATTTTGTTAATAAATATTAATGTTGTAATATGTTGTTTTATTTATTTTGTTAGTTATACCTATCGAAACCCATAGGAGGGGATGAGGTAGTGCTATTATAAGGACACACCTACAGGCGTCCCCATACACCTATGAGCTGGTGAAGTTTGCGGGAAGCCACTGGTGCGGGCAGGGCAGGACGGTTGGTGTGAAAATCTTTGTGTTTAGGGAGGCCTTTGATCGGCAGTGGATGTCTTTTAGCTCACGGAGATGATGAATTTAATAAATAAATAAATCATAGTTCATTGTTGTCAAATGTTTCTTTATTTTGCCACTAAATACCTATATTATCTTTGGCAATATTTTACAACTATAGTCAGTTCATCAGTTTCAAACTTTAATTTATAACCCCTTACAACTTTCTATCCAGATAATTTTTGTCAGTTTATTTCTACTAACCAAGCAAGTCTGACTTACACACTGAGGGTTCCGTACATATTTATTGCAACCACAGTTACATATTGGTGTTACCACGGAAGAAAGAGCTTTCTTCCGTGGGTGTTACATTAATAAAATGAAGTTCCTTTGTGATACCTTTCTTGAGCACAGCAATATAGTAGCCTATTATTGTTAAAAAGCAACATACATAATAAAAAGTTCTTAAATTTCTGTGGTCATTTTTGTTAGTATTACAGTTTTAAAATAGTCATGACAATATTAAAATGATGAAAATAAAGTTAATTTACTATAAGATATATCAATTTTACAAATAAAAAAAATATTTTAGGTATCTTTAATTTTCCAGTAAAAAAATATTCCTTCTATATCACACATCATAATAAGGAATGTCATAGAAAGATGCTTTCCAGTTGTAAATAATTAATAAATAAGGTAAGCCGTCATCTCTTATTCAAAATTTAAAGTTGGGGCCTGCGCAATAGAATACAATTTGTTATTTATTTTGAGTCACATAATTAAAAACAAACAGTTATAAGTTTTTTGCTATTATATTTTGTTCTTCTTGGATTCCTTAGCGTCTGTTTTCTACATTCCGTAGACTTCATTTATTGAAATTGGCAGTTATTACATCATTTTTATGATTCAAATGTGGACTTGGGAGTCCAACTAGGTATTCCATCTATTAACGTCTTGATCTGAAAAACATAAGTAACCCTTAACAGCACTGCATCATACAAAATTATTAACAGATTGCCTAAATGGGAAGGTAACAATTGTTGAGTTGCAGATTTGTTTTTGTGAGTTTCAGTATGTATGACTGTTTTAATGTCACCTGTAGACAAACTACCAGAAATATTATCATTTATCAACCCATAGGGACCCTACTGCTGGGACATCAGGCACTTCCCTAATGTGTACTGTGGACAGATTCCATACTCTTACTGTCTTGAATCAAAATCGGTTAGACCTACTTTTCTGCTTACTGCTTTACTTTGGGTGCTTTGGGGCTGCAGAAGGTTCTGCTCACCTTGTAGATATCCTGTGTCGAGACAACAGACTGTTTGGGATGCTTATTTTGTTTTTATTTCCTGCAGACTTGATCAGTTTTGGTATGACACTCTGTTACAGTAAGGTGCGATTGATGGGTCCATGGGCAAATACGTGTATCCTTTCTGAAACCTTATAAAAGAAAGTTTTATCCGATTCCACATCAGATAATTTATAAAGCAATCAATTTCTGAAAAAAAAACGAATTAAGAAAAAGCGCCGCTTCGTAGTTCGAAACAATTTTCTGTAAGTATAAGGCATAGGCTCTATATCCATACAGTCTTGTTCTATAACCATATGTGCGTTTGTTGGGTCGGGTAAACTCGGGTGTCGTCGCGCACGTCGGGTGACGTTTTAATAATATGTTTCCGCCTTAATTTTTTCTTTTTTTCCGCGCCACTAGATAGTAACCCGCCATACGATATGCCAACTCCGCAGTAGTGTACGACCTAATAGTTGGTGCATTATATTTTTTTGTGCGATTTCAACGCGGTCGAAGTTGCGTGCTTAAAATACATGAAAAATATATTTAAAAAAAAGGTTTTCATCCATGAGATTTTATATTATAAAGTACAATTGAAGAGTATTGTATGATCGAAGGGCTAAATAAAATGCCAGCAAAGATGTTTTAAATCAACTACCTTGGTTTAGTTTTTTTAACTTTTTGGTTTTATTGCTTAATTATATTTTCGATTTTCATAATTTTGGATAGGAAAGTTTTTTTTCAATAATGAAATAAAGACTAATCTGAGTTTTAAGAAGAATTTAGTTTATTTACATATCCGTGCCTATACAGGGTGTAACAGAAAGGTGTGATAATACTTCAGGGTTGGCTTTTACCCATCAAACTGAACAACTTTTGTTCTACAAGTTTGTTGAAATGGCAAATTTTTTTTTGGACTTTTCATACAAATCGATCAGCTGGCGAACCAAATTTGTATGAAAAGTCCGAAAATTTCTTTGCGATTTCAACAAAGTTGTAGAACAAAAGTTGTTCAGTTTGATGGGTAAAAGCCAACCTTGAAGTATTATCACACCTTTCTGTTACGTTCTGTATATGGTAGCCTGCAAAATTCCGACATACTCCTCACTAATGCACGACCGTGTACTATGTGTGTTATCTTTTTATGAAATTGTATAAAAAAAAAGTTTCACCGCGAGCTGCATGCAGCTCGCGCACCGAGCGCCCACTAGTTATTATATTATATAAAGCTGGACTACCACTGACTCACTGATTGACATGGTTGTTTGCCCTGTTGCGAAGGTTGGAGAGTAGAACTTTAAATGCCAGATTGTGTGCAATTATCGAGTGAGTAGAGGAAAAGTCCGAAAAAAGCCACTTTCATTTAATAAAATTAAAGTAATTAAGATTTTATGAACTCCATACAACTTCATGTTATTAGAGTTCAAAATGCAAAAGCAAATCACAGAATGTTGCCGTATCATGAATTATTGAAAAAAGTTGGTGATTATTGAAATAATTATAAGATGGAAAATTTCCCGCGGCAAAGTTCATATTCGTATTGTTTTTATGTATTTATACATGACTAGCCCTAAGTAATAACAACATGTTTTATTTCCTATGTTATTTTGCTTAGTTATAGCTTACAGTTTCGGCTGTCTTGCTGTTGGAAATTTTAGCAAATTAAATCTAACAACACTGCACGACTTTGCATGCATCGTCATAAATAAAGGATACGCCTAATGGAAGCGACAAATGGCACCGTTTTTTGGCCCCAAAATATCAATCATTTCTGTTATTCGTGTCCTTTATACAGGGTTACAGGAAAAGTCGTACTGAATATTAAAACACGTTATTATTCAGGTCATTTCTGATGGATTTGATTCTATGATATGGTGTCCGAAACTTAACCGTTATGGAGATATTGAACTTTAAAGATTTTTTAAAAAATCCTAAATTTTTTGGGTTTTTTGTCGATTTTTTTGGGATTAGTGCTTCTGGGGTACGTTTTTTTGATGTCACTAGTTAGAAGTCATGTCAATTAATAAAAATGATTATTAGAAGTCATGTCAATTAATAAAAATGATTAACCAAAACTGAACTTACTTCTAACAGCTTAAAAAGACTGCTTGACAACGGTTCGAATTAAATAATTTTCATTAAGTGTTTTTAAATTTGAAGCTCTCTGTTTAAAAAAAAATGTATGGAACTTATTCTGCAAATAGTTTTAAAAACTTCTACGTCTCATTGTCTATTCAAAAAGGTATAACACTTACTATTAAATAGGCAAAATATTGACCAAATAACAGTTAAGTTAGCAGAGGGTACATTTTTTTGACAACTCTTTAGTCAAATTCAGCTCCAAACGAAGAGCAGTTTTCTTCTCAAAACTTTGTTTAAGGCCTTAATTCTTGTTAATCGATTCTTTAATTTACAGATTCTCATCGATTAATAAGACTAAAGGCCTTAGGGTGCATTTCCACTGATGCGGAGCGGGGCTGAGCAGGGCGGAGAAGATCAGAGAATAGTAGCAAGTGTTTCCACTGAAGCGGGGCGGAGCAGAGTAGAGCAGAGTGGAGCGAAGTAGGGCGGATCAGAGTAGAGCAGAGTGGAGCGAATTATTGTGGAATGGAGTGGAGCGGAGCAGAGCAGACCTAGAAAATGGTCACATGCAGCTTAGCTTCGCTTCGCTCCGTGCCGCTCAGCTCTTCCCCGCTCCGCTCCACCCTACTTCGCTCCACTCTACTCTACTCAGAGCTCCGTCCCGCTTCAGTGGAAACACTTGCTACTATTCTCTGATCTTCTCCGCCCTGCTCAGTTCCGCTCCGCATCAGTGGAAATGCACCCTAAGGCCTTTAGTCTTATTAATCGATAAGAATCTGTAAATTAAAGAATCGATTAACAAGAATTAAGGCCTTAAACAAAGTTTTGAGAAGAAATCTGCTCTTCGTTTGGAGCTGAAAAGGACTAAAGAGTTGTCAAAAAAATGTACCCTCTGCTAACTTAACTGTTATTTGGTCAATATTTTGCGTATTTAATAGTAAGTGTTATACCTTTTTGAATAGCTAAAGAGACGTAGAAGTTTTTAAAACTATTTGCAGAATAAGTTCCATACATTTTTTTAAAACAGAGAGCTTCAAATTTAAAAACACTTAATGAAAATTATTTAATTCTAACCGTTGTCAAGCAGTCTTTTTAAGCTGTCAGTGGTAGGTTCAGTTTTGGTTAATCATTTTTATTAATTAACATGCCTTGTAACTAGTTACATAAAAAAAATGGACCCTAGAAGTACTAATCCCAAAAAAATCGATATAAAAGCCAAAAAATTAAGGATTTAAAAAAAAATTTTAAAGTTCAATATCTCTATAACGGTTAAGTTTCGGACACCATATTATAGAATCAAATCCATCAGAAATGACCTGAATAATAACGTCCTTTAATATTCAGTACGACTTTTCCTGTAACCCTGTATAATCAGCGAAATGTGTTATGTACCGTATACTCTTACTGCTATAAAACTTTTTTTATTTAGTTTCACTTAAAAAGTAGGCCAGGGAGTTTATTCAAAGAATTTTAATATCAGTTTTAGTACCAATAAAATGGTGCCATTTGTTGCTTCTGTAGGGCCTATCTTATAAAATTACAAGTCGATTTTTGCACGACTTTTTTTTTCTTAATTCCAGCTCCTGCGTTCCAAAATTAACAATTACCAAGGATTAGAGTTACCTGACAATAGTGTGTCCCTTTCACACTTAAACAGATTACGATAAGCTATCCTGCTAATAAGTTTAATTTTCAATATTGTTATGACATAGTTCTGGAACGCTATTTAAGCTTGTTAATTATTTCGCTGTTTGTTCGTTTCTTCGAACAATAAACGAGGATAAAGTTATTTAACTTTTTATAATTAAAAGAAGAAATTACGAAATCACGTATTACGCATTATGCCTGGACCCACCCGCCCTACGATCCGATTTAAAGTTAGGAACCAGACTGCATTTGAGTGTCAGAAGCCGATACAGTACCGGCGGAGAAGCCGTGCCAGGAGAATCTCTCTCCACCAGGACATGGCAATTCCAATCGGCCTCAGGAGGTTCTTTACGAGTTGAGAATGGATAACGGCCAAGTCTGGAGCCGAGACTGACCAGCTGTTTGTCGCCCACTTGATGCGCTGAGAGATCAAGATCAACATCCGTTGCTTGCTTGAGAGTTGAGATATTATCGATAATTTGAAAGTGAGAAGTAGCTAAATTAAAGTGAAAAGTGGATCTATAATATTGTAAAATATTAAATACACTCATGTTATTTTTTTATATATCAAACTTTCAGTATTTTCATAAATATTAATCCATGTCAAATTGTGAATAAATCAGGCTCTACTCTTAGTACCTAATAAGCATCAATATTTTGTATTATATTAATAAATCAGTTGTTTTTGTCAATTATTTTTTTATTTATTTTGATAATTCCAATATTAACCAAGCTATTTTTAAAGTAAGCAATAGATTCATTTTCAACTTTATGTTCCATCTGTTAAGAGATAATATTAACATTAAAAAAATAGGTAGTTTATTATTTAAAAACCGGACACGATCTAATCCTGCAGTCATAAGAAAGGCTACAAAGTATACCCAAACGTCATATACTTAGCGGCCTTCTTTCTTATGAGGGCAGAATCTGACTTCCGAGCCAAGGGTTAATTAGAAACAATGAGGATGAGAATATAACGATCCAATGACATAAATTTCTATTAGCTTTCCTGTAATTTTTAACTGAAGAGTTATGGAAGAGGAACAGGAAATCATCTATTGTATAATATCTATTTTAAAATATTAATTAAAAAATATTGCAGATCCTACTAGCTTCCGCCTGCAACTTCATCTGCATGGACTTCAGAATCAGGTTCAAAGAGAAATAAAATGCTCCATCTAGAGACAAAGTAGAAATTTCAGTTTTTAGCATTGCCTCGATTTTTCTGGGATAAAAGTATCTTATCCGCGCTAAATGTTAATCCAAGTTTACATACTATCTTTGTGCCAAATATTATCCAATTCTGTTCAGTTATCTTTATGTGCTGGACACCAAACTTAACATTAATGATATTAATAAGTAGGATAGGTATAACACGGTACAATTTAACAGTTAATAAAAAAAAAATATTTTCATGTGTGCCCTCCACACTTAAAAGTCATATATGAAGGTTACCATCCATGTTTAGTTTATGTAAATCTATAGGGTGACTTTAAATTAGTTCTGTCTAAAAAAGGCTATGAATGTGCTCATGATAACAAACAACTTTCCCTAAGAATCCCAGTCAAATTGCAAAAAAATAATTGACTCCATACAAATTGATGAACTGATCGGCCAAATTAGTATGAAGAGTCTAACCTTTTGCAATTTGACTATGGGTTCCTTTAGGAAAGTTGTTTGTTATCATGAGCACATACATACCCTTTCATATCAAGAACTAATTTAAAGTCACCCTATATATGTATGCCAAGTTTTAACTTTATCGGTCCAGATTTAGAGCAAATTGGCTGTGACAGACAGACAGACACACAAGTGATCCTATATAATTCGATTTCCTTTTATTTATTTTTATTTAATCAGACTACAGGGTCCAGTGGTGTTAGTAAAAATTCTAAAACTAATGTTAGGATTTGGCCTTTTGAGGTACGGGTATAGGTACAGATCATTACATCAGAACAAGGAATGTCATAGAAAGAGGCTTGTTAAAGATTCAATATAGTAGTCTGCGAAATAGAATTTTATTTATTTATTTCTCTTGCCCAAGATAAAATGTTGGGGCCTGCGCAATAGAACACAATTTGTTTATTTATTTTGTGTCACATAATTACAAACAAACAGTTACTTTTGTTATTTACAGTTATTTTTGTTAGTTTTGTTATTTTATTTTGTTCTTAGATTTCTTAGCGTCTCTTCTCTACATTCAGAAGACTTTATTTGTTGAAATTGGCAGTTCCACTAGGTTAGGTTATGATTTAAATGCAGACTTTGTTTGGAGTCCAACTATGCCATCTATCTGGATCTGAAAAAAATTATAAAAGATAAGTAACCCATAATTAAACAGCACTGCTGCATCATACCAAATTATAACCAGACTGCTTATATGGGTAGGTAACAAATTTCGAGTTAGTGTATGTATGACTGTTTTACTGTCACCTGTAGCCAAACTACAAGAAATACATATTATAATTTACCAACCCACAGGGACCCTACTGCTGGGGCATCATTGGACTCTTCCCTAACTTGGGGAGGCATGGACAGGGGCCAAATCCAGTAGTAGTAAAAATATTATGCAATTTATTGTGAAAATACTTTTTTAAATTTCTTAAAGGTTTAATATGTAGGTAATTACCTGAAACTATCAGTATTGAATCAAAAGCAGTTAGATCTTCCACTTTTTTGCTTACTCCTGTACTTTGGGGCTGCAGAAGGTTCCGATTACCTTGTAAATATCCTGTTTGGATGCACGTCTTCTTCTTCTTAATTCCTGCAAAGATTTTTCATCAGTTGCGATATGAGATGATACCCTGTTATAGTGAAGTGCGATTGAAGGGTCCATGGGCAAATTCGTGTATCCTTTCTATCTACTCCTTATCACTTTTTTTCCAAATCTTTATCGAATTCCACATCATTTATTAATTTTCTCAGACAATAATTCTTCTCTCATGAAAAAGAAACCGCCTCGCCTCGTAGGTATTTCGAATTCGAAACGACGTTTTTTGTTTTAATTATTCTGCAAGAATAAGGCAAAGGATTATAGCCATACAGTCTTGTCTGATATATAAAATCTTCGGTTCGTGAGCGTTCAGTTAGAATGCTCATGATCATGCATGCAGCATGATAGAATTTTGATATTCTAATTATTCCAATAAATACTGCGTAATTAGTGCCGAAAGGAAAAAAATTAGTGCTATCGTAGTTTCAGGGATAATCGAGTTTTTTACTAAGGCTGCTAGCGGAACATAAGTTTAGTTTTGCTGGAACCATGTTAAGGCTGCTGAAAGAGCGCGTTCATTTAGCAGCCTCACCAACCTACTGTTTTAACTTGGATGTTACTAAAACTCGATTTTCTCTAAATTTACGCTCATTTTTTTCCTTTGGCCACTTTTCAGGCACTATTTATTGGCATAATCAGAATATCAAAATACGATCATGAGGATTCTAACTGAACGCTCACTTCGGTTGGTTTTAAAAATGGTTTGTTTTCGCGCCACTAGATAGCAGCCCGCCATATACCGGTCTGCGCGGTCTCGGCGGTCTCGGCGGTAGTGTGTGACCTTATAGTTGCGTTGTATTTTTTTGTATTACACATGAAAAACGTAAGTAAAACACATGAAAAATATGTAAAAAAAGGTTTCCATCAATAAGATTTTATATTATATTGTACAATTAAAGAGCCTATTGTATGATCGAAGAGCTAAAGAAAATGCCAGCAAGGATGTTTTAACTCAACTACTTTGGTTTTTTTTTTTAAACTTTTTGGTCATATTTTCTACTTATATTCTCAATTTTGATTATTTTGGATAGGAAAAAGTTTGTTTCAATAATGAAATAAAGACTAATCTGAGTTTCAAGAAGTATTTAGCTAATTTACATATCCCAGCCTATAGATGGCAGCCTGCAAGATTCCGCCACACTCCGCGCTAATGTACGACCGTGTTCTTTGTGTGTTATCTTTTTATGAAATTCTATAAAGCTTCACCGCGAGCTGCATGCAGCTCGCGCACCGAGCGCCCACTAGTTATATTATATAAAGCTGGACTACCACTGACTCACTGATTGACATGGTTGTTTGCCCTGTTGCGGGGGTTGGAGGGTATAACTTTGAATGCAGAAGTTCGTGGTTTTTTCCAGTGAGTAGAGGAAAAGTCCGAAAAAAGCCACTTTCATTTAATAAAATTAAAATAATTAAGATTTTATGAACTCCATACAGCTTCATGTTATTAGAGTTCAAAATGCAAAAGCAAATCACGGAATGTTGCCGTATCATGAACTATGAAAAAAGTTGGCGATTATTGAGCTAATTGCAAGATGAAACAATTCCTCCGGCAAAGTATTTATTCATTTTGTTTTTATGTATTTATATTTGATTAGCCTCACGTAATAACGAAATATTTTATTACGTATGTTTCTCTCGTTATTTATGACTTAAATTTTCGGGTGCCTTATGGTCGGGGATTTGAGCTAATTAAGGTGCAACACTGTAGTTTGTCCCTTTCACACCTACGCAAATTACAATAAACTATCCTGCTTTCTATCAAGGTGCAAATGTCAAACTCAGATGTCAAATATTTTTACTACAGAATGCGCATATCAAACGTAAACAATATTAAATAAGACGCAAGTTTGTTTTCAAGAAGAATGGCATTGAAATGGCAAATCAACGCCTATATACGACAGATCTACAAAGGATCCGTGCCAATAGATTCTCAATCCAGATAATAGGGAGCCCCCAACCTACTCTTCACCAGCACTCCAAGGCAGGTCTTGCGTTTACGGCCTTGGGAGGCTCTTTACGAGGCGGACACCTGCGCAGAAGAATACAGAAAGGAAGAGTCGCATGCTTACTGATCAATGTCCATGCCAAACTATAAAAAAACCAGCTAAAGCTATGAAGTGAAAAGTGTATTGATTGTAGTTATGTTAGCAGCAATCAGCATTCAGAAACAGCAACAAGGATACTGATCAATGTCCATGCCAAATTGTGAAAAAAAAAGTTACTAAAATAACATAAATAATTTTGTTAATAAATATTAATGTTGTAATATGTTGTTTTATTTATTTTGTTAGTTATACCTATCGAAACCCATAGGAGATGTGGTAGTGCTATTATAAGGCCACACCTACAGGCGTCACATACACCTATGAGCTGGTGAAGTTTGCAGAAAGCAACTGGATACGGGCAGGGCAGGGCGGTTGGTGTGAAAATCTTTGTGTTTATGGAGACCTTTGACCGGCAGTGGATGTCTTTTAGCTCATGGAGATGATGAAGGTAATTTAATAAATAAACGAATCAAAACTCATTGTCGTCAAATATGTTTCTTTATTTTGCCACTAAATACCTATATTATTTTTGGCAATTTTTAACAATTATAGTCAGTTCATCAGTTTCAAACTTTAATTTATAACACCTTACTATCCAGATAGGTAGGTATATCTATAATTTTTGGCAGTTTATTTCTACTAACAGAGCCAGTCTGACTTGCACACTGAGGGTTCTGTACATATTTATTGCAACCAAAGTTACATATTGGTGTTACATTAATTTAATGAAGTTCCTTTGTGATACCTTTCTTAAGCACAGCAATATAATAGCTTATTATTGTTAAAAAGCAAAATCCATAATAAAAAGTTCTTTAACATCCATAATAATATTTTTTAAATTTTCAATAGTCAATTTTGTTAGTATTACAGTGTTAAAATAGTCATGTCAATATTATAATCATAAAAATAAAGTTAAATTACTGATATATCAATTTTAATTTTACAGATAAAAAATTTATTTTAGGTAAGATCTTTGATCTTCCAGTTAAAAAAAGATTCCATCTTATGTATTTTAAAACAATAGACTTCTGATAGGATTTCAAGTCATTATTTTATATTATATAATTTTCTGTATTTTTAGGCTCGGTAGTTTCAAAAGAAGGGGTGGGGGACAGACAGACACACAAGTGATCCTATAATTCAATTTTCCTTTGAGGTACAGAACCCTAAAAAAGGAAAAGGAATGTTTGTTATACATAGATGCTTTCCAATTTTAAATAATTATATAAGATAAACTGTCATCTCTTATCCAAAATTTAAAGTTGTGGCCTGCGCAATAGAATACAATTTGTTATTTATTTTGATTCACAGAATAAAAAACAATCAGTTTTAAATTTTTTGCTATTTTATTTTGTTCTTGGATTTCTTAGGGCCCACTTCCTCACATTCTGTAGACTTCATTTGTTGAAATTGGCAGTTCCACCAGCTTAATGATAGAAATGTAGACTTTGTTTGGAGTCCACCTATGCCATTTATTAACGTCTGGATCTGAAAAACATAATAAAACATAACAGGACATCATACAAAATTATTACCAGACGGCCTAAATGGGTAGGTAACAATTTTCAAAATTATGTATGACTGTTTTACTGTCACCTGTAGCCAAACTACAAGAAATATTATCATTTACCAACCCATAAGTAGGGACCCTACTGCTGGGGCATTGGACTCTTCCCTAACTTGTGGAGGCATGGACAGGGGCCAAATCCGGATTTAGTATTATCATCATCCAATTTAATATGGAAATATATTTTTTAAATTTCTTTGAGAAACTTTAATGTGTAGGTGCCTGAAACTATCACTATTGAATCAAAACCGGGTAGACCATCTACTATTTAGCTTACTGCTTTACTTTGGGGCTGCAGAATGTACCGATTACCTTGTAGATGCAATTTTTCTTCTTATTTCCTGCAAAGACTTTTGATCAGTTACGGTATGAGATGACACCCTGTTATAGTAAGGTGCGATTAAAGGATCCATGGGCAAATACGTGTATCCTTACGACTCCTTATCCCTTTTCTTCCAATTCCACATAACATAATATGCCAATCTTTCTTGAAAAAATTTAAAAATCCGAATCGAGAAAAAAGCCATGTAATGTAAAAACCGCTTCGTATTTCGAATCGTATTTTTTAAAATTTTGCAAGAATAAGGCAAAGGCTTCTATATCCATACAGTCTTGCCTGATGTCAACTTTGGTTCGTTAGCGGTTTTGGTATTTGTCGTTTTTATTTTTTCTTTTGTATTATTTTCTTTTTTGTTTGTCTGTAAGATTAAGGCAAATTCTATATGCGTGTTGTCGGGTCTGGTGTCGTCACGTCGCGTCGGGTGGCGTTTCAATAATATGTTTCCGCTCTTTTTTTTCTTTCAAGCGGGCGGGCGAAGCCGCGTGCGGAAAACTAGTTACAATATATATAGCTGCAAACCCACTGACTGACTGACATAATTGTTCTCCCAGAAGGAGCCACGGGGGGTAAAAATGATATATGGGGGCTATAGAGGGTGAGTTCTGGTGAGTATGGGAAAACTTCGAGATCTTGGAAATCTGCTCCTCATCAGGGAGTGACCCTACTGCCTGCCGAAACTATGACACTTGGGGGGTACCTCTCAAACAAAAAAATCTCTAAACCTCGGTCAAAATTGAACGGTGGCAAGAAAAAACTAAAATGGCGGAAAACAAGATGGCCCCCATACAAAATTCAAAGTGCAACATCTCCAAAAGTATTTGAGATTGATATGGGGTGCTTGAACAAAAGACATTGAGAATGAAGGGGGACAACTGCCTGACGTAATAAAAATCCAAGACGGCGGATTCAAAATGGCGGCTGAAAATTTAGTTGCGCTGATCCAGCTGAAATTAGGCAACCGGGGGTTTTCAGAATCGCTGATGCCGAATATTGGGTCAATTTTTAAATTCCGCCATTTTTTAAGATGGCCGCCATAATAAAGCTTTCTGCACGGAAAAGTTTTGTTGGCTCGGGCCTAGAATCTGTTAATGTTGTGTATAGGGAATTTTGATGATGGGTGGCAGTGAATATGGGAAAACTTCGAGATCTTGGAAATCTGCTCCTCATCAGGGAGTGACCCTACTGCCCGCCGAAACTATGATACTTAGAGGGGTACCTCTCAAACAAAAATTTCTCTACAACATGATCAAAATTGGATGGTGATAAATAAATGGCGGACAACAAGATGGCCGCCATACAAAATTCAAAGTGGAACATCTTCAAAAGTATTTGAGATTGACAGGGAATGCTTGAACAAAAGTCATTGAGAATACAGGGGGACAACTGCCTGACGTAATAAAAATCCAAGATGGCGGATTCAAAATGGTAGCTGAAAATTTTGTTGCGCTGAACCGGCTGAAATTTATTATCCGGAGGTTTACACAATCGCTGATGACGAATATTGGGTTGATTTTTCAATTCTGCCATTCTTCAAGATGGCCGCCATCCTTAAGCTTTCTGTACGGAAAAGTTTTGTTATCTCGGGCCCAGAATTTGTGAATGTTGTGTATAGGGAATTTGAACGATGGTTGGCAGTGAATATGCTTCTCATCAGGGTGTGACCCTACTGCCCGCCGAAACTATAACATTCAGAGGGGTACCTCTCAAACTGGATGGTTTTCTTCACGTGTTAACGCGGACGAAGTCGCGTGCGGAAAACTAGTTATATTAGTAAGAATAATTATGAAAATATCGAAATATCGACATATCGACATCGCGACAGACAGACATCGACAGTTCAAAACAAGTTCCGCAAAAGTTCCGCTGAAGCGTCAAAAGTTCCGAAATCGGAACAAAAAGTACGCACCGGCAACGCTGATACCCGCGAGCGTGTAAACAGTGTGCCGGCTGCATGCCGGGCTACGTGCCGGGCTGCCCGCCACGCGTGTAAACGCTCAACGTGCAAAGCCACATTCAACGAGCACAAGCGAGGAGAGTTGTCAGCGTCAAATTTTTGACTGCCGTGTTTAGTAGGAGAAATTGCCATGTTCTTAAGGAATAGCGATTTTCGGCTGCGCCGTACGTAGCAAAGAAATTAAAATTGCAACATGTTTGTCTTTAGTTTTTATTATTAGTTTAATAAATTTAAAAATACTAGCGCCACTTGCAACTGTAAGCTAAAGGTGAACACCCAAAAAAAGCCCAAGACCAGGCGCAAAAGAAAGATATCTCAGAGTTTTGTGTATTTTATTAGGTCTTTGCCGCAAGAAGTGGCTAACGTAAAAAATCAGGCATAGTTTTAAAGATGTAATATTTTGAGCTTTAATAACTTTTGAACTTTAATAACATAAAATTTTTATAAAGTATTGTAAAACATACGAAATATCGTAATATACTTCGTTTATCATTTTTGGGAAAAAAATGAAGAAAAGATAAATATATTTTTTTTATTAAAAAATCATTGCCCCCCCCTAGATAGGTGGAGCGATGATTCGCGCAAGATTGCTGGCAATAGCAGGATGCGCGTGGCCGAAGATAGGTATAAGTGGTGTGCCTTGGGGAAGCCTATGTCCAACAGTGGACTAGTACAGGCTACTGATGATGATGAAAAAAAATCAAAAGAATAATATATATTTTTTTAATAATGATTAATGCTATAACAATATTGTTTTATTCCTAATCGTGTGTACTAAAAACAGAAAGCTAGTTTTACAAAACCCACTTTTTTCCAAAATCCCAAACGCACATTTTCAACAACCTGTATATTTTCACAAAAATATACAGGATGTTAAAAAAAAGTGCGTTTGAGATTTCAGGGAGGCCTTCAGTATTGGCTCTAGAACACAAGAAAAATGTAAAAAAAATCCCAACTCAAAAAAATTTTTGTTTCCATACAAATCCACAATAAATAACATACGAAACGGCCGCCTCCAACTGCGCCCACCGTGCCGGTCAACGACCGCACGTCAAACAAATCATGACCTTGCGAATGAGCCGGGTCGAGCGAGATGCAACATTTTGCTATTCGTTTAGTTTTAACAATGGCCATGGTTTTGTTTGACGCGTGGTCGTTGACCGGTACGGCGGCGGGCGCAGTTGGAGGCGGCAGTTTCATATGTTATTTTATTGTGGATTTGTATGTTTTTTTTTTTGAGTTGGTATTTTTTTTATATTTTTCCTGTGTTCTAGAGCCAATACTGAATGCCTCCCTGAAATCTCAAACGCACTTTTTTTAACACCCTGTATATAGGGTGACTTTAAATTAGTTCTTGATACGAAAGACTATGAATGTGCTCATGATAACAAACTTCACTTTCCCTAAGGAACCCATAGTCAAATCGCAAAAAAAATTTGGACCCTTCATACTAATTTGGCCAGTCAGTTGATCAATTTGTATGGAGAGATCCCAATTTTTTTTTTGCGATTTGACTACTACTGTTGGAGTCCCGCTATGTGCACCGTTAGGCGCAGGCAAACTGTGCGCGGCATCCCTTCAGCTTTCTATTTTATGGCCCTACCTACCCTGTTCCGTTAGGCAAATACATTGTAAACTGAGTAACTGTTATAAACAAGGCTTAAACTACTGTGAGATCTTACAACTACGAACTTAAAACTGTCTATCAATTATCAATACAATTATGCTTATATTACGGTATAACATCACATATGCTTCATATACTGACCGTCCCGAACAGTATAATTCTTATAAAAATGTGATTTACTACCATTCTGAAACATTTTGGAGTCGATATGTGCAACGCAATTTAATTTTCAATTTATGCCTGAAAATATTCTAAAAGCATTTTTTTATGTTTGCCACTTCTTACAAACATACCTATCAAAAATATTGTACTTAAAATACGCAAATAACTGAGATACTTCTCTTCTGTACCGGGCCTTGGGTAATTTTCTATGGAGTTTGGGTGTTCTCTTTTGTACCAACCATGGAGATTCCCCGTCCCCAAGCAGAGATTCCGCATTTTTATTTTTATATTTGGCTTTGGCAGCCTTGGCAGGTTGTAAAATGAGCCCTTTGCAGAATACCGTAGATTTTGCTACGCCAATGGATTAGCTGCCGTAGGCCGTAGATTTCCTTTGAATGTCATCCAATTGCCGTAAAACAGGGTAATTGCCGTAGCAATGGCAACCCTGATGAATGTGCTTGGCGCGCGGGCTGCATGCCGGGCTGCCTGCCGGGCTGCCTCTCGGGCTGCCTGCCGGGCTGCCTGCCGGGCTGCCTGCCGGCCGGGCTGCCTCTCGGGCTGCCCGCCGGGCTGCCTGCCACGCGTGTAAACGTACCATTAAATCTGAGAAACTAGATGAACCTCGCAACGAAGGTAAATCGAAGGAAATGTACAATTAGAAAAGACTACGTTTCTAATGACTTATTTATGATGTTTAGTACACAGGGCCCCGATCGCGCTAATTTTAAACGGAAATACCAAAACAAAACCTCGACCATAAACGTTACGTTACGCACTTTTTGTATCGCGCTAACAAATTTAACGGTAACGAATTAGATTTTTATCGGAAAATATGTTGGTGTAGAGATCGATCGAACTGTATGTATTCTATGGTATCGCGCTATTCTTTGACAACGTTTATAAACAAAAACGTTTCGTTGGGAACGTGTTTTCCGCTATCAAACGAACGTTTCTGAAAAAGTTAGTGCCAAGGAACTTTTACTTATAGAAACTGAGCTAACGCATTGAAAAATCTTTTGTTTTTTCGTATTTTTATTCACACTTTCACACTTGGTTAGCACTTGGCATCATCTCAACTGATGATAAGTGATGATGATGCCAAAGATGGATGGAAGCGAGCTTATAAAAAAGCGCCAACGCAATGCGATTGGGGTGTACCCTTAGGGGCTCTATAGGCCAGGGACTTAGAATTTCGGCGAGATTTTTTTTGGTTCGCAAACCCCACCTTTTTATTGTTTTATCGAGTAGGGGTCACTAAGGGGAACATTTTTGGTCATGTGAAGTTTCTTCGTAAGGTGCAGGTTTTCGAGAAAAACGGCAACCAAAATTCAAAACTCCACTAAGAGTGCCTAGCCTTAGGGGCACTAAGGGCCAGGGACTTAGAAAATTTTATTTTCTTATCGAGTAGGGGTCACTTAGGGGAACACTTTTGGTCATGTGAAGTTTTTTCGTAGGATCAACCGTTTACGAAAAAACAGGTCCAAAGGTGCACGTTTATAAAAGAGCCAGGGAAAATTTCTACAAACGGTATTAATGTATGAAGGGGGTGTTAAGGGGGGCCCAGGGGGCGCAAAGGGCGCGCCCTAGGCGCACCAAGGGGGAGTTAAGGGAGTGCCAAGAGGATGTTAAGGGGGCGCCCTAGGAGAGCCAAGGGGCGCCCCGGGGCCCAAACGGTATGTTAAGGGGGCGCACTAGGACAGCCAAGATGATGTTAAGGGGCCGCCCTAGAACGCCAAGGGGGCGTTAAGGGGGAGTTAATGAGACGCCCCAGGGGCGCCAAGGGGATGTTAAGGGGGCACCCTAGGAGAGCCAAGGGGGCGCAAAGGCTATGTTGATGGGCGCACTAGGAGAGCCAAGGGGGCGCCCCAGGGGCGCAAAAGGGGATGTTAAGGGGGCACCCTAGGAGAGCCAAGGGGGCGCAAAGGCTATGTTAATGGGCGCACTAGGAGAGCCAAGGGGGCGCCCCGGGGGCGCAAAAGGGGATGTTAAGGGGGTGCTCTAGGAGCGCCACGGGGGCGCTAAAGGGATGTTAAGGGGGCACCCTAGGAGCGCCGGGATATTGAGATAATTTATGCTGCACACTCCGGGGCCCCTGTATCGGCTGCGGTGTAAGGATAACCCCCTGCTCTGATGGTGGGATGCGATGAAGGGGAGCTTGGACAGTAATGTTTTTATAGGACAGTTTCCGCTGCACCCACTTCTGCGCCCCCGGGGCGCTTCCTTGACTCTCCTAGTGCACCCTATTAACATACCCTTTGCGCCCCGGGGCGCCCCCTTGGCTCTCCTAGGGCGCCCCCTTAACATCCCCTTGGCGCTTCTAAGGCCCCCCCCTTAACATCCCCTTGGTGCCCCTTTAACTCCCCCTTAACGCTCCTAGGGCGCCTTCTTAACATCCACTTGGCACCCGCGGGGCAGTGGCGTGCAGTCCATAGAGGCAGAAAAGCACTGCCTACCCTGATAAATCTGCCAGTTTACAAACAAAAAAATTAAAACTTACGTATTATATTACACGATACTTTAACTTTCATTCGTTACGCCCTCCGTTTCCATTTAATTATAACAATATCTACTCAACTCGTAAACAGCGCCACCTACCGATTTTGAGAAAAATCGCAGTACTAAAGTTGGTTAACAGAATCGTCTCATCGCATTATGTGACAGTGCTGCCGACTGGTGTCATAAGCAGACAACATTCTGCCTGTCTTTCGCCATTTTTTCACAAACACAAGTACAGTATTTTATACGGTTACAGTGTAGCCGCTATTTATGTATTTGAATAATTTTGTACTGAAATTGCGCGTGTGTGGGTGATTTGTAGGCACTGCTTGTTTGATTACACGGCCATTTTAAGAAGACTAATATGAAAGTAGTGCTAACAAGAATTTAGTTGGTATTAACAATTTGCCGTGTATTTTTTAATAGCTGCAAGATGGTGGCAAGACAATGATGCTCTTTGAGTTTACAAATAAGAACCATTTCATTTTATTCTTGTTTTTTGTGAGTCCATTCTTGGAAATTATTTAAAATAATGCCATATTCTTTGTTTACTGGTTGCAAGTGTAACGAAGTTTGAAAGAAAATTATTTTAAATTAGCTTATTGCGCATTTGTTGATAATTGAAAATAGCTATTTCTTGTTGCTAAATGTTTGAGTAATTCAGGATAATGGATAACTTTAGCTACGATAACTGTGCTGGAAATGTGTGTTTAGAGCTAAACTAAAAGACGGCGTGTTTTCGAAGTGAGAAATTTTAAATTAATAGCTAAAGAAAGGCGTGTGCTAGAGTTTCGTTTATTTCAAATAAATTAATTTTAATTAATAACTGGCTCCGCGAATTGTGTACACGGATATACTGTATTGTTTTCCGTGTATTTTATTGTCTAACAGTAAAACAGTTTGGAATGATACTGGCTTTAAATGCCTCGTTAAAATAGGTAGCACAATCTCTGTGAAAAGCACCTATAGTAGAGAGGCCGATTCGTCGAAAGTGCTTTATTTACGAAGTTCGTAGGACCGAACAGTATTATAGCGACAACTGGTACCGTTGGAATCAGCGTGGCCTACTGATGCTCAAACCACTTGTTGTCGCTTTCTAAAGTGGTGGAGTGAGTATCTATGACGTAATCAAAATGGCGGCTGAACGGTTTGGTTTTTCAATATTTTCTCGAAAACCACTAAGTTTTATCCTATGTGTGTGGTATCATTTGAAAGCTATTAAAAAGACCTACAAATAACATGTATGCACTTACTGTCGTAAATATTCAATTTACGGAGCTACATTGAAAAAACTGACTTTTTTCGATAAGACTGTGTGTTAATTCTTAAAATAAGTCGAAAAGTAAGGGGTTTATCAAAAATTTGGTTATTATCTTTTTTGTAGAGCGGTTCCTAAGGAATTCAAAAATGTACATGTCAAAGTTATACAATAAATATTTTTGAACCAAGAGCCAAATACAAGACGCAAGTCGTAAAAACAAAAAACGAAATCGGCAAGCTTTGTTTAGCTATAACTATACTATGTCTGTGGTATCATTTAAAAGCTACTGAAAACCTTCTGGTTTAATGCGAATTGCGTGGTCGCGTCGATCACGCAGGTTAACTGACCACATTCGCGGTCATAACATGGATGGGTTTTACTATTATTAGCACTTATCCCGAGCGTTTCTTTGATTTGTAAAGTACGTTTGAGCGTTGATGCCGGCTTTTATCACTAGATGGTAGGTTTAGCCGTGTCAGAGGCCTTATGGGTGGTTTGGAAACTTCTGACACTGGGGCTGGCCACTAGCCCATGACCTCCACCAGTTTCGACCTGGACCATTCTGTGAAGTATAGCCTAACCATGCCTTCCCGTGCTACGAGACGGAACCCGTGCTTCTGTAGTGTACATGATATAGGTACATTGTTAAAGTGAAAAACCTACAATTTAAGGATTAGTTGCTTCTTTATCCTTTCAAATGACTGCAAAAATATTATTGAGTTTATTTGTTTCACTGAATGCAAAAATAACATATACCTAGTTTATTTATTCAAATTACTGCAAAAAAACTTTAGAAGTAGGTATACGAAACCGCACTTCACGCCGCCGCACCGAGGTCAACGCACTTTACTGGCTACATCGCCACACCACAAAGTATACATAAGAGAGTGTCCGCTCAATACAAACCACTAAAATCCTAAGCATATACGTGCTTATAAACGTATACATTCAATACGTTAGACAACATAGATAATTTGAGGCAATCTATGTTCCAGCAAGTTAAAGCGCTTGAGAAACTGCCACCATCGAAACATGTTCTGGAGGTACACCTTAAAAGGGCAAATTACCAAGCATTTTGTTGGCATACTGCTGATTTGCCAATCCAGAATTTACCTAAATCCACTGATAATGGCTGGAAGTTAGAAGATAGGCAACTACGTCCGATTACATCGTTGCAAGAGCCTATCACTCTTAAAAAATTGGAATTAATTTCTTGTAAATGCAAGACAGGATGCAGAACATCCCGTTGTGGATGTGCTGAACGGAAACAAAAATGCATGGAGGATATTTGTCATAACGGTGACCAATGTTTCAATCAGTTCAATTATATCTACCTATCTATCAGCCGAAATACGTCCACTGCTGGATAAAGGCCTCCCCCAAGGATTTCCACAACGACCGGTCCTGTGCGACTCGCATCCAGCGGCATCCTACAACCTTTACCAGGTCGTCGGTCCACCGAGTCGGAGGCCTGCCCACACTGCGTCTTCCGGTGCGCGGTCGCCATTCGAGAACTTTACTGCCCCAACAGCCATCTGTTCTACGAGCTATTTGCCCTGCCCATTGCCACTTAAATCTAGCGATTCTGAGAGCTATGTCGGTAACTTTAGTTCTCCTACGTATTTCCTAATTTCTGATTCGATCACGTAGGGAAACACCAAGCATAGCACGCTCCATCGCCCTTTGGGTGACTTTGAGCCTTCTTATGAGGCCCATAGTAAGCAACCATGTCTCGGATCCATATGTCATCACTGGCAACACACACTGGTCAAAGACTTTAGTCTTGAGACACTGCGGTATTTTGGACGTGAAGATATTGCGAAGCTTCCCGAGTGCTGCCCAGCCGAGTTGGATTCGACGATTGATCTCTTTCTCGAAGTTGGACCTACCTAACTGGACTGTTTGTCCCAGATATACATACTCGTCAACAACTTCGAGTGTAGAGTCTCCAACCTTCAGAGGAGTGGGTGCAACACGGACGTTTGACATGATTTTTGTCTTATCCATGTTCATTTTAACTTGTTGGGAGACTCTACTGAGTCCTTCGAGCATTACGCCTAGGTCCTCCAAGGTCTCAGCTATGATCACGATATCGTCAGCAAATCGAAGGTGAGTGATGTACTCGATATTGATGTTAAAGCCGAGTCCTCTCCAGTCCAGAAGCTTGAAAACGTCTTCCAGTGCAGCGGCGAACAGTTTTGGAGATAAAACGTCTCCCTGTCTCACCCCACGCTGCAGCCGGATAGGTTTCGAATTCTGATCCTGGAGGTGGACCGACATGGTGGCGTTTTCATACAAATACTTCAACACTTCGATGTATCGATAATCAATTTGGCACCGTTGGAGAGACTGCAACACAGCCCAGATCTCGATCGAATCAAAGGCTTTCTCATAGTCCACAAACGCCAAGCATAGTGGCCGATTATTCTCTTCGGTCTTCTGTATAATCTGCCGCAGCGTATGTATGTGGTCTATGGTACTGAAGCCTTTTCGGAAACCGGCTTGTTCGGGAGGCTGGAAGTCGTCAAACCTGCGTGCGAAACGATTCGTAATGACTCTCGAAAACAGCTTGTAGAAATGGCTCAGGAGTGAGATGGGTCTGTAGTTCTTCAGCAGAGTCTTATCACTCTTCTTGAAGAAGAGCACCACTACACTCCTGTAGGCGTTCGTCCCTCGAGTATGACGGAATTGAATAGCTTCTGAAGAGCTATAAGTATCTACCGGTTCTCCACCTGCTTTCAGAAGCTCAGCCGTAATTCCATCATCACCGGTGCCTTGTTGTTCTTAAGCTGTTTGAGAGCTAGTCTAATCTCGCACAGGCTGACGTCTGGGATATCTTCGGTATAGGCCCCCGACTCGGTGGACCGACGACCTGGTAAAGGTTGCAGGAAGCCGCTGGATGCGAGCCGCACAGGACCGGTCGGTGTGGAAATCCTTGGGGGAGGCCTTTGTCCAGCAGTGGACGTCTTTCGGCTGATAGATTAGATTAGATTAGTGTCGGGTCAATCCGGCTCTCGGGTCTTCAGCCAGATTGCTGACAAGTAAGCGTGTAGTCGTGTATAATTGTCCGTAGAACTTCTCAACCTCTTCCAACAGCTCGGGCTTGGACGATACGACTCTGCCATCCTCGGTCTTCAGCTTTGTCAGTTGGCTTTGACCAGCAGACAGACCCCTTGCGAATACTTTTGACCCTTTATTGACCCTTTAATACGATTGGTATCAAATTGGCGTATATCGCGGGTCAAGGACTTGGAGATCTGTTTGTTAAGTCGACGATACTGACAAGCATCTTCAGAGGATTTCAGAATCAGGCTTCGTCTTTTCTCCATGAGCTTGCTGGTGAGGTCCGAGATACGAGATGTTCTTTTTAAACGGCTGGCTTTGAAGGCCTTATTCCCAGCCGATTGGACAATTTCCATGAACCTGTCGTTATAATTGTCCACATTTTTGCATTCTCCTAGGCATTCGAAGCAGTTGTGCAACTAGAGTTGAAAGCTTTCGGGGTTTTGGAGTTGGATAGGCGCTGGTCAGAGCGTGGACTTCACAAGTCGACATCTTTCTAGCTTTGTTTTTAGATTCAATGTGCCTCTTACCATTCGGTGATCGCTTCCTGTCTTCAGCGAGTTGATCACAGAGACATCATTGAATATTTGCCTTTTTGTCGACAAGATGAAGTCAATCTCATTTTTTACTACGCCATTGGGATGCAGCCATGTCCACATGCTTGTTTTGGCTTTTTGAAGAAAGAGTTCATCATGAAGAGGCCCTCCTTCTCCATAAAGCCGGCCAGCAGCTTACCCCGCGCATTCCTCTCTCAGTATCCAGTTCAATTACACTGAAGAAAATCTAGATTTGCTGTAAAGTAGGATGTATAGTTTTATTAGTTAATTATAACCTACTTAATATTTGATTTTATCTGTCAAAACGTTATCCATATAATAACTTAAGTATGTTAAGTGTTAGAAAAAAAAAATGATAGTTCTTCTTAATGTATAAATACAAATCTGCCTTTTTTAAAAAAGTATACCCGTATAATACAGTAATTGATGGCTTGTTTGTAGTAACTGGTATTTTTTTTTTCAATAGATAATCAATAAAATCCGACAGTGGTAAAATAGAATAGAATAGTTATAATTTTGTGATAAACGTTCAAATGTGCTTTGCGATTCACGGAAATGCCACTACTATGCTACAAACCCATCCTGGCTATGACCTTGAATATGGTTAGTTAACCTACTTGATCGATGTGACCATGCAATCCGTATTAAACCAGAAGGTTTTAGTAGCTTTTAAATGATACCACAGACATAGTACAGTTATAGCTAAACAGAGCTTGCCGATTTCGTATTTTGTTTTTACGACTTGCGTCTTGTTATTGGCTCTTGGTTCAAAAATACTTATTGTATAACTTTGAAATGTACATTTTTGAATTCCTTAGTAACCGCTGTTCAGAGCCATCTGTGCTCTTAAGATAAAACTAAGTGGCGACATCTATTTTGTCCGCCTAGTAACAATGTAACTAGAATTAACATATTAATACTTGATTTGTCTATCAATTAGTTAGATAGTCTTACACCTAAGTAATTAGTTCTTCTAGAGGGCGCTGTCCAAAAGTATATAAGCTAAATCATAACCAATGTCTCGTTCATTTTCACCGATTTTGTAATTGAAGACAATAAACCATATGTACCAAGAGATCGAGGTTTTGCTGTAACATTTTTTGGTGACCCCGACGTGATCGCCGTGGCGGAAATCACAGAAGCAACTGCCTTTCCCGAGAAGAAGAAGAGCGGAGCGGGACGGACTCTCATCGAAAATCGTCGAGCGCAGCGCCGCGCCGCCCGCCCGCCCAAGCAACTTCACCGCGTGGCACGTTGGCACGTGGTACGGTGACCACGAAACGAGGAGGCTGCGAGGCTGTAAGGCTGCCCCACACAAGAACGGCTGTTAGCGAGCACGGGAACCGAGTGCCGTACATCGCTAATCAATTTGGGCACATTTGCATACTCCAGAAGCCTGCTTGGTGAGACTATTCCTTTTTTTTACAAGCGAAGACCAAGATCTCCCTCACAGGACTGCAATTCGGCGTCGCTGTGTACCAATTTTTTCAATTGCACGTGTCAATCGATTAGCACGTGTCACGTGTCAGCACGTGGTGGCTGATCAACCGACCAACAACGAAGCCAGCGGACAAGAGAAGACAAGAAAAGTGAGCATCCTTTCTTATTCCTTCCTTTCCGTTGCATATTTTTTTTTGTTTCGTTTAGTATTCCCATATTAAATTCAATCAATTTCAAAGATAGTCACAATGTCTGATGATGAGAATTGCAATAACAAACCAAATCCTTTAGAAAGTAGCGAACTAAAGGAATTAAAAAAGAAGCGCAAATCCTACAAAGGAAAGCTTACTAGTTATTCTAAATTTGTAAATTCAATGAAGGATGTTGATGTAAATCAGTTAACTGCCTTACAAATCTTAGATTTACAATTAAGGACAGAAGCTATAGGTTCTGTTTATAATATTTTAGATACCATCCAAGAGAGAATTGATGTATTGTGTACTGATATAGACGAGCAATTAGTGGAGCGTCAGAAATATGAGGATATTTATTTTGAAAATGTTGCTCAAGCTAAATTAATATTAAGTGCCAAGCAAATCGGATGTGTCCCCAATCAAGTGCAGGTTGTAACCGTACAAAAAAAGCCAGAGTGTCAAGATGCAATTAAATATCCCGAAATCTCACTACCTTCATTTGGTGGAGACATAAATGATTGGCTTGAGTTTAGAGAAACTTTTGATGCATTAATTAACCAAAGCTCAATGAATAATATTCAAAAATATAAATATCTACGCAGTTGTTTACAAGGTGGCGCTCTCGAGGTGGTCAGTTCACTCGAATTTACGAGCAATAATTATCCTATGGCGTGGAGTTTACTTTGCGAAAGATATAATAACCCTCGTTTATTAGTAAATAAACATTTAAAGGGACTTTTTAACATAGAACCAATCTCCTCACAACCAAGCGCTTTGAGGTCTGTTATAGATAATATTTCTAAACACTTGCGATCTTTAAAGTCACTCTCTGTACCTGTCGGTGAGTGGGACCTAGTGATTATACATTTTATTGGTTCCAAATTACCGCATTCCATACAAAGAAAGTGGGAAGAACGGATCGGCTCAAATGAATTGCCTTCGTTACAGGAATTCAAGGATTTTCTTCGTTCGCGAGCCGACTTGCTAGAAGTTTCACATTCCGACGAAACGACTATCGACAATCGCAACGACAAAAAAGCTTTGGTAGCCACGTCCTCCTCCGTCACCTCGAGACCAGATAAGCCAAACTTCCAGTCATGTCCACACTGCAAGGGTAAGCATTTTATAAATCAGTGTTCCGGATTTTTAAGTCTCAGTCCAGTTATGCGCATCCGCGCTGTCAAAAGGTCAAAGCTCTGCCTGAATTGTTTAAGCCCTAACCATACAGTGGTTAACTGTCGTTCGTCAACGTGTAAACAGTGCAGAGGTAAGCATAATACACTACTTCACATTACTACAGAACGCACACAAAGCCACAACGAACATACAAATCAACAAATACAACAATCACACCCAACTACTTTACTTAACTCGCATTTAGCGCATACAAATCAACAAATCAACAATATCGATCTAAACCAGCGATCAGATGCAAGTAACGCACGACCGAGTGCAAGCGCACCGAACAGTGCGCGATCGGTGGCCGCCGGACCTACTTTGCCGACGCTTACCAATACGGTCACATCTCAGTTAGTTCAGAACAAAACAGTTTTTCTATCCACCGCCCGTGTTTACGTCCGCGACGTTAACAATAAAAGACACACATTACGTGTTCTTCTCGATTCCGGATCACAGTCAAACTTTATTAGTGAACGGGCATACAATCTTTTAAGTTTACCAAAGCATAAAATTGATATGCAGGTAATTGGATTTAGTGATAATAGTACAAAGGTGGATTATTTG
Source organism: Coleophora deauratella (assembly GCA_958295455.1). Classification (NCBI taxonomy): domain Eukaryota; kingdom Metazoa; phylum Arthropoda; class Insecta; order Lepidoptera; family Coleophoridae; genus Coleophora; species Coleophora deauratella. Next base: position 11,407,555 of record OY282388.1, read on the forward strand.
TGTAAAATTAACATGCAATCGCGAAATGAGTCATATTCAACCAATCTAACCTGTTTAATTGTACCTACTATATGCAGTTTACCTAATTATGTAACTAATCCGAGATATTTGAACATTCCACAGCAAATAAAACTTGCTGACGAAGAATTCCATATTTCAAGCGAGATAGACATATTAATCGGAGCAGAGTTGTTTTACGAATTGATATGCAGTGAACAATACCAACTAGGCAAGGGACTGCCTATTTTGCGAAACACACATTTGGGCTGGATAATAACCGGCGCCTTACTTAACGCACCGCAGAAAAATAATAAGGTAAGGTGCAATTTATCTCTTAATTCTCAGCTTAGGAAGTTTTGGGAGTTAGAAGAGTGTTCCGGTGGTAGTGACGATTTATTTTCGTCAAAGTTGTCACATGATGAAAAACAATGCGAAATGGTGTTTCAGTCACACACTCGCACTTCTGACGGCAACTTTGAGGTTAGTTTGCCATTTAGAGCACCACCTGAGCTTCTGGGTAATTCGAAAGTTACTGCATTACAAAGATTTAAGTCCCTTGAGAAAAGATTTCAACGCGATAAACAATGTAAACAGTTGTATGTAAAATTCATGAGGGAATTTGAGCAGGCGGGTCGCATGATTAAAGATAATTCTGATGACTCCGATTCTGATGTAAAACGTAATTATCTCCCTCATCACGCAGTTATTAATCCAGAAGAGGTCACAACCCCCCTAAGGGTAGTATTTGATGCCTCGAATCCCACTTCCACTGGCATTTCTCTAAATGACATTCTGCATAAAGGTACAATAAAACAGGATCCATTAATAGAAATTTTATTGCGATTTAGAAAACATAAATACGTCATAAATGCGGATATTGAAAAAATGTTTTGTAATACACTTTTGTGTCCAAGTCAAAGACACCTTCAGTGCATTGTATGGAGAGAAGAACCCTATCACAAGTTAGAAACTGTAACATCTGAACCTCGTCAGCATTTTTTTTTCCTCCATAGTTGAGCGTAACTTACTTACTGAACTCAACATATTCTTCAACTTAATCATCTGATAATTATCTTGGCCAATGAATCGTCTAGTGATTAAGTAACCTACTTCGTGAACGTAATACGTAACTCCGGGACGTTTAAGTGAAAATAAGAATAGAATCTTTATTAATTTGAATCAAGTAATTTATTAGTTTTAATCATTCATTAATAATAAATAAACAAATTTTATTCAGTATAAAACAACTGAATCCATTAGTTCGGAATTGAGAATTTAAAAACATTTAACACGTTCAGTGCTACTACTCTTTTCTCGAGAGCGCACGAATCTTTGTCGTGTCCCGCATCCAATTTAGTTAGCACGAATTATATTGGTTTGAAGCTGTGAAAGTGTTAATCACTTATGAAGTCTCAGAGTAAAATTTATAAAATAATCTAACGCGAAGCAATGTATAAACCAGATGACTGATCTATAAACTGCTTTATACCGCAACTCTTTCAAGTTGCGGGAGAGCTTCTCCGCCTTCCCCTAAGCCCCCAGTCCAACGCCACCGGGTACAAAAGTTTATTAACCTAACTATCTAAAAATAACATAATAAGGAAAAATTTACTATTCTTTGAGACTTCATAGCTATTAATTTCTTTTAGTAAGAATAGTCTAATTTTAAATTGAGACATTATTTTCTCAAGTTAATAATTAATTTACTGTATAGTTAGAAATTTAATAAATTAAACTTTAACTACCTAATACAAGGTTCCTACGACTTGGAACCCGTATGCTGGCCGTTTCGGGAAGTGTTAGCGAAGTGAGAAGAAACGGCAGCCCAAAGAAACTCACTTCAACACTTTATCAAGGCAAAATAGTTAAAAGATTCTAAATATAAAAATAAAGACAACTAACATCAATAAAGAGAGCCTAATCCTACTTTGAATATCTATTGAGACCACCTATGATAATTAGAACTCGATTCCTAACTTCATACCTAAACCAATTCCCTATGTTTCTAATCTGTACATTAAGGTTCACATGCACATGACAAGAAGAACTTAGATTTACAAATTTGTAACTGGATAATTATTTGATTTCAATAAAATACAATGTTATGGGTTTTGCACTATGACAAAATGAATAATTAATAAGTCTGTGTACCTTAGTAGCATGAACTCAGTCAATCAGATATTTAATTTTCCTTTAGATACAATAACTACCTCTAGTAGTTATACAAAATATGGATAATTATTAATCCGTTTGCACCCATAATGTTATCAAGGCTTACTACTCTTCAGCCGTAACACTAGTGTAATGTAACATACAACCCTCTGAGTTGATAAGGTGAGGACTAACGCCTCAATAACAAATAACTACCTCTAGTAGTTAATCAATATAAATTGTGTGAACCACAACGATAGAAACATACAACCCTCTGAGTTGATAAGGAGAGGACTAACGCCTCAATAACAAATAACCACCTCTAGTAGTTATTCAATATGAATTGTGTGAACCACAACAATACTCTGCTCGGTATCCAACATATATTTCTGCACTATGACAGAATTGTTATAATTACATCTGTAACTAAGACAGAAGTAGCCCCAACTCGGCTTGACGTGTATGTATACTTTACTACCTCAAGTAGTTAGAGAAATAGATCTGGTCAATCGCCAGCTGCTGCTCATAATGCCGTCATAGCCTACTTCCTTCAGCGTGGTAACACTAATGAAACAACAACCAACCCTCTGAGTTAGCGAAGACCAAACCCATTGCAATGCGGATGAAATATGGAAATCAATTGATAGCACAGTTTGGACTACTTCTCTGAGTAGAAATTTGTTACTTAAACGAACATGAATAATTATTAGAAATCGAGCAGAATACAGTCATCTTCTTCTTCCATCTTAACAACAACCTCTAGTTGTATCATCATCAGCCATCTAACATGAAAACTGAATATTTTCATAAGAAATGTATTTGAATTTCTTGCTTCTTTTGTTTCAACAACCTCTAGTTGTATAAACATTTGACTTTACCATCAGGTGGGTATTGACCACAATGATGCTCTGCCTGGTATCCAATATAATTTTGCACTTTGGCAATTATTGAGTATAAACAAAGACAGAAGTAACCCCAACTCGGTTAGACGTGTGTGTAAAATTTACTACCTCTAGTAGTTACATAAATGGATCAGGTCAATCACCAGCTGCTGCCCATAGTGCCGTCATAGCTTACTTCCTTCGGCGTGGTAACACAAATGGAACAACAACCAACCCTCTGAGTTAGTGAAGACCCTAGCCATCGCAGTAGAAATAAGTAAGTAGACAAATCATAAAGTTTGGGTCACTTCTTGGAGTAACAAACAACTATTTAAATTATTCAAAATATTCTATTAGATATCAAGCAGAATATAGATGTTACCATTAATGACTTTGTCATCCCTTTTATTTGAAATAACTGAACAACAATCCCTAGTTGTAACATCATTTACCTTTTCCATCAGGTGAGTTACATCCTTTGATTAACTTAGGACAATTAATTAATTGTACCATGAGATTAACTTATCTCAATTTCTATTTACCATCTGGTGATTAAAAATAATCCATTTCAGGATATTTAGATTATTTAAATTAATACTTTTTAATTTGAACCTTAACATAAGAACAACTCTGTTACTTATAAATACGCCTTGCCCTACCATCAGGCAGTTAGAATCCTTTGATTCTTATTACTTAGTTAATTTAAATTGCTTACTAGTACTAAGCAGTTAGTTCTTAAAATCAGTCACCCATCGACTACTCAGGACTAGCTTGAGATCTTCAATAATAAATTATTATAATTTATCTACTTCCCATCAGGTGAGTAGAACTTCTGATTCAAAATATCACGTTAAATTGAGTTTTACTACAACTTCCTTTCCATCAAGTGAATAGAATCTTTTGATTCAAAGTTACCTAATTAATTGAGTTCATACTTCCAGGTAACATAAAATACTATAAAGAAACTTTTGCCTTTAGCGGATTAACTTTGTTGGCATTACCTAGCTATTTAAGCTATAGATTTTAGTACATATAAGTTAGTGAATTTCCTATGAACTTAGCCTTCCTGACATGTGAATTAGATTCCCTAGACTTGCAAATATTCATTTATTTACTGAGGAATTATATGGCAAAACCAAACCATTCTTTCTTTCCGTTTGTTATTGACATAAAATACTTTTATATGCCTATACCAACAGGTGTAATAAAACCGAAGACTTTGTTAAAGGGAACTTAATTTTGTAAAAAGAAAAGGCAAGACTTTCAGAATTCTAGATTTGAAATTTCTTTTCCTAACTTTTAACAATTTTAATTTGGAAATCAATTTACTCAATCATACATAAAATATTTTTGAAACCTATATTTAAATACTCAAAATTCACATACTTTCATTAGTATTCTAGTAAAACCTAACACCCTACTCAACCTAGTACACTACTAAGTAACAGTCCCTTTATTATTTCCTACAATACTACATGTTTACCGTGTTATATTCCGCCATCTAACACAGAACGTCATTTCATGTCTGTTCATGCCTACAGCTATAACTGATAAAATGTTTGAAATGAATATTTGAACTAATTTCCTCCTATATACTATTATTTTAGGTATTCTTACCTATGTTCTACACCAAGTATACAAATATATCCGTATCCGTCTTATCTAGCTTTGATTTCTCTGAACTAAGAGTTTATTTGACTGACGTACATAAAATGAATTGAACATTTATTGCTAACAAATCGTAAATTCTTAAATTTAGCGTGATACCCTAACAACTTCCGTATATTGTACCTTTTAAAACCTAGATAATTCTCAAAATTATCATCCTATAGTTTTCTAGCGATTTACCTACAAGTCTATCTCATTTACTTTTTCCTAGTAAAAATAACTCACTTATTTATAAGAAATTATCTAACCAATCCCTACAAATAACATCCCTATACCTATAACGTTACTTTGGTCATCGACCAAGCTAGCTAAATCATAACAAAGCTATTTTTTTATATTTTTTATGTCCATGTTACCGAGAGTTCCCTTTCCCTATCCCACTCTATCTTCACAGGCTAAATTGTACTACAACATCCCCCACTCACAGCCCTAAAGAGACATCCCACGGCTGTTCTCGACAGATACTGGGCCGCAGGCAATAATCCACCTTCCACCTTTCTCTTCGATACCGGGTGGAAGCAAGAGACAGAAGACCGTGAGTGAGAAAACATTTGCAATACAACCTCAATCGAAAGATCAAGATTAATGCCCACAGATAGAGTAAAAGAAACCTAGGCGTGGTGTGTATCGTATGCGTGAGTGCCTAACCAGACCTGTATCCCTAGTCCCTAAGAGTACCTATCTCAAACAAAAGGAATAATCCCACCTTCAAACACAGTTTGAGGTGACACGATACCCCTTGAATGATGTGTGTAACCAGCACAAGATAGAGGAAAGGGGGGGTATGTGCCAATTGTAGAAGGGGGTACTGCTCCATGTAGTTAATAATTAAAATACTCCCTAAGTACCTATTAGATAGATACATAAGGAATATAATAACCAATAAGACACCCGTGAAAAGCGCGGAAAGAACCCGCTATGTCCATCCTGTGGTCCATTTCACTGATGAATTCTTACATGAGCCAGTCAGACTGATCAGAAACCTGAGGATCTGGTGAACCCGTCTGAAGATTCACTTTTGAAGGATATTGTAAACCAGGTCAACCGCGAACGATTGGCCTGATCGACAACGAACCTTCATCTGAAATCAGAAGAGCAAAAATTAATAAATCATAATAAACAAAACACAAACAAATAAATTTACTAAACCATCATCATCGTCATCATCACCCCATATTAGTGATCACTCTCCAATTTACAAATATCTGCAAATGATAATAAATTATTTTAAATTTTTATCGTAATCATCATCAGCCGGTAATAGTGATCACACCCCAATTTACTTAATAACTGCAAATAATATATTAAACAAAACACAAACAAACAAAATTATGGAAAAATATTTCAAATTATACAAGGTGTTACCGCCTCGACGCCCAGATCCAAAAAGTCCTGTTTTCTACCCATCTATTCCTTATATACTACTCGAAACCGTCCACCAGGTCCACTACGTCCACTACGTCCACTACGTCCACTACGTCCACTACGTCCACTACGTCCACTACGTCCACTTTCCCTCTATCACGCGTTGCCGCGCGATTCATTTCAAAAAGCTAAACTACTACTAGCACCATCTACCAGATAGATATTGAACTTAGTAGTACGTTAATAAGCCCATTTATAGAGACTTACAATGGTCTTGCTACATTAACGAGTTATCTAGTAACATTGTTTTTTGGAAATGGGACTAGATGTCGCTAGGAGAAATATTATACAATAGTGTTACTAATAATCATCTTATTTTTTATAATGTGACGGCCTGTCAGACCGTTACAAAACATACACCTTGACTACACTGAGTTTTGGTTTGAAATCAGCACCACACATAGCAACACGATGCCTGCTACAACTAGCACAAGATACTCATGCCTCTTTAAACCATCAATCCACAGCTGGCCACTCCACGGCGTGTGCAGGAGTTTCCACTACAAAGGCAGCAGCAGATGCCATCGCCAGCGACTTCTACGCTGACGATTTGCTGACAGGCGGAGACGAGGTATGCCAGGTCGCTGCCACAACACTGGAGATCTTCAGGATTCTTCAGGGAGCTAAGTTTACGCTACGCAAGTGGAAGTCCAACTCAACAGAGGTACTTAGTAAAATACTGTTACACACAAACACAAACACACAACATATTGACATCAACGGTTCTCCAAGTGTCCCGTTAGGTGATGATACGCATAAAATTTTGGGGTTAGAGTGGTGCAATCAAAATGACGAATTCGTTTATAATCTCAAGACACAAACAATGTCCAAACCAATAACTAAACGCAAAATTTTGTCTTGCGTGTCAATTATATTTGACCCATTGGGGTTGATTGGTCCAATTATTGTAGTAGCAAAATGCTTAATTCAAAAATTATGGCTTGACAAGTCTGGATGGGATGAACCTATTGCAGACAATTTACTTAACGACTGGGTAAATTTTTACACAGACCTTCAGTTGCTTAAATCTTTAAAAATACCCCGCCATGTAATAATCACAAATCATATTAAAATAGAGTTGCATGGCTTTTCTGACAGCTCAAAAAATGCATATGGTGCTGCCATCTACGTGCGCACCACTGATAAACAAGGAAATATTTTAGTGCGTTTATTATACGCAAAATCAAGAGTGGCTCCTTTAAAACACAGACTATACCGAGATTAGAGTTATGTGCCGCACTCTTGTTAACCAAAAATATGCAAACTGCAATAAGAGCATTAAAATGTAAAATTGATCATGTGGCCTACTGGTCTGACTCCAATATTGTACTGGCTTGGATAAGAACCGCCCCACACAAACTGAATACGTTTGTAGCTAATAGAGTTACACAGATTCAGGCACAGTCACCCCCACAACAGTGGAACTGGGTAAGCACATCAGAAAACCCAGCTGACTTGTTATCTAGAGGAGTAACAGTCGATAGAATTAATTCTACCTCATTGTGGTGGCAAGGGCCATCGTGGCTAAGTAAGCCCGACCATGAATGGCCGCAAAAGGAAATAAAACAATTAGATGCACTACCAGAAGTTAGGAAGCAACAAAAAACGATTTGCAACCTCATATCAACAGACAAAAAAACATGGTTTAACAATCTTTACACAAAATGGTCAAGTGATACAAAGCTTTTCAATATTTTTGCATATGTGCTAAGATTTATTAATAATTGTAAATCACAAAATAACAAAGTCAGTGGTTCACTAACGCCTGAAGAAATTATAAAGGCAAAAAATAATTTATTTAAATTTGCTCAAATGCATTCTTTTACCACTGAATATAAGTTATTAAAAGATAATCAGTCTTTACCAAAGAGTTCAAAGTTAATCAGTCTTAAACCATTTCTCGAAAATGATCTCATTAAGGTAGGTGGTCGTATAAGTTTATCACAATACAGCCATGACAAAAAACACCCTACAATTTTACACGGCGATCATCCATTAACAAAGTTAATCATGACAAATGAACATAAGCGACTACTGCATGCTGGCCCGCAGCTTTTACTATCAACGGTACGAGAACGCTATTGGCCAATTCAAGGTAAGAATTTAGCTAAAAAAATTGTACAACAGTGTGTCACCTGCTTCCGGGCCAAGCCAGAGACAACGATACCAGTAATGGGTAACCTGCCTCATTACCGAGTAAACCCCGCCCCTCCCTTCTATTATACAGGTATAGACTATACAGGACACTTTATTTTACGTGATAGGAGAGGACGTGGCTACAAAACATATAAGTCGTATGGAGCTATTTTTATTTGTCTCGTAACGAAGGCAATCCATGTTGAGCTGATTACAGGTCTCGACATACCAAGTTTCATGGCAGCCCTTCGTAGATTCACAGCGAGACGAGGTATACCAAAGCGATTGGTAAGTGACAATGGCACTACCTTTAAGGGTGCAAATAACGAAATAATTGAGCTGTACGATTTTATCAAACACCATTCGAGTGATCTGGCGGCTTCGTGTTCATCACAAGGTATCGAATGGAAATTTATTCCTGTTTATACACCTCATATGGGTGGTATATGGGAAGCAGCTGTAAAGAGTGTTAAATTTCACTTAAAGAGAACGTTAAATCAAAGTTTGTTAACATATGAGGAGTTCGCTACTCTTCTAATTGAAATAGAGGGAATACTAAACAGTCGACCCCTATGCCCCCTCCCCATTTCTGACACTGACATAATCCAGGTCCTTACCCCTGCTCACTTCCTCATAGGAAGACCAATTACTTCGCTGCCAGACTACGACTATGGGGACGTACCAATGACAAGATTGAAACACTTTCAACAACTCCAACAGATGTACCAGGGATTCTGGCGAAGATAGTCACGTGACTACGTGGGTCTCCTCCAGCAGCGAACCAAGTGGCGGAGCTCCAAAGGACCCAACCTGACTGTCGGCACGATTGTTCTGGTCAAAGACGATCGCCTCCCGCCGTGCGCCTGGATGCTCGCGAGGATCACCGCAGTTCACCCGGGCCCTGACAACATCATACGTGTCGCCACGATGAAGACATCAAAGGGAACTACAATAAAGCGTAGTTTTAATTTGATCTGTCCGTTACCAATAACATTTCATTAAATAGTACCTTGAATAGTACCCTATTTCAAAAATATAGCTTTCTACTTATACCTACTTTATTTCCTATAAGTTTAACATGTTATTTAAGTACTAAGTAAGAACAAATTTAGGTAGTTTAAAAAAGAACAATCTGTCCCATTGTTAAGCAAATAAAATAATTTGTCTAGTTTGTTTTATTTAGGTAAACCCAAATCACGGACAAACTGTTCCGAAAGTTCAGCAGTTTCTCTGTGACAGGTAACAAGGTTTTGTGTTGATAAGAAAATGGGTTTGAAATGGTAATTAATTTCTTAGTTTTCATAATTTATTCCCATATTTACCTTGGTAAATTACCATTTCAAGGCCGGAGCATGTTCAGAGCCATCTGTGCTCTTTATTAAATTTTCAATACTTCCCCTTAGAATTTTAAAGTTTTAACATGACTCTACATGCTTAATAATTACCACACAGTAATACATATCACTACATGCACTCTACATTATGCTGTCTGGTCTGAGAAAAACAAGACTTAATACATCAATGTTGGAATTACAATTTAAATTAAATAAAGTTTATATAACAAACATGCTCTACTTATTCCAACAAGTTAATATTTAAAACAAACTGCTTATGTTTCACTGCACTTAATGACTTTGTAAAAATATCGGCCACCATCTCTCCAGTAGGTAAGTACTTTACATTCATAAAACCTTTCTGTACTAGATCTTTGACAAAATGATACCTTAAGTCAATATGCTTGGTACGCTTATGACAGTATTCCTTACTTTCTAGTATTTTATGTGCACTCTGATTATCATTGAACAAAGTTATAGGAATATCAACATTTAAAATTTCAGTCAAGAAATTCTTTATAAAACATAGATCCTTACATGTATCACCTATGGAAAGATACTCGGCCTCCGTACTGGACAACGCTACACATCGCTGTTTTCGCGATTCCCAGTTGATTACATTACAACCAAGCTTGATAACAAAACCAGTATAAGACTTGCGATCAACAATGTCGTTGGCCCAATCCGCATCCGAGTATGCTGTTAAATCTAAATTACAATTTCCATTAAAACATAGACTGTAATTTAGGGTTCCTGACAAATATCTTAAGACGCGTTTCGCAGCCAACCAATGTGTCTTATCGAAAGCATGCCCAAATTGACTGAGCTGACTGCATGCAAACGAGATATCCGGTCTAGTACATACCGACAAGTACATCAAACAGCCTAAGAGCTCTCGATAACGGTAAGTACTTTCATCTAAACAAGTAGCATTAGCCATTTGCATTTTACAGTTTGTTATCATCGGAGTGGACACTGCCTTACATTTTTCCATACCAAATCTAATAAGCAACCTCTTTATATATTCAGATTGATCAAGTTTAATAGTACGTTTAGATCTGTCTCTAGTAATGTTAATTCCCAAACAACTTTTAAGAACACCTAAATTTTTAACATCAAAATTTGTCTCAAGCAATGGTAATACCTCATTCTTAGTTGAATTGTAAAATATATAAAAATCATCAACATACAGAGCTAATATAGTTATATCTTTACCTGACCTTTTAGTATAAACACAGGGTTCACATTTACTCTGTTGATAACCATTTTTACATAACAAATCATGCACTTTTGCGTTCCATAGTCTACTTGCCTGCTTGAGGCCATAAATGCCTTTTAATAAGAGACAGACTTTATTACTATCTTTATTACAAAAACCTTGAGGTTGCTCCATATAAATTTGTTCTTGGAGCTCACCATTTAAAAATGCTGTGGTGACATCAATATGGTCCATGTTAAGATCTAACTGAGCAGCCAATGAAAATAATATTCTCATAGTGGAATGTCTGACTACAGGGGAGAACGTTTCATGGTAATCTACTCCTTGAATTTGAGTGAAACCTCTGGCAACCAGACGAGCCTTAAAGCGGTCAAACTTACCAGAAGCATCATGTTTACGTTTAAACACCCACTTACATTTAATTACATTTTTACCCTTAGGGCGATCCACCAATGACCATACCTTATTAGTAATAAGTGAATCGTATTCACTTTGCATAGCAGTTTTCCACTGATTACCATTAGGACCAGACATAGCTTCCTCATAAGTTAGAGGATCTCCTGGTAGGGAAGACTCATGATGAACGAGAAGAGATAAATCAACTTCATAATCATTGTACCTGCATGGCAATTGCGATCTCGTGCTACGCACAGGACGTTGTGCAGCACATACCGGCGGCTCGGGGTCACGCACTTCCCCTCCAACTACCACCTCGGGCGGTGACGTCACACGCTCAGCGAGCGAGTCATCGGCCGGCGACAACGCTGGATCCACCTCGGCTTCGCTGCTAGTGCAGTAGTCGTCATCATCTTCTGAAATTAGAGAATCCTGATTTATATTTTGATTCAGTTCAACTGTAGAACTAGAATTCGGTATAGAGGGAGAATTCAGTACATTACAATGACTAGAACCACTATTATTATTATTATTCAGTTGTATAATTTCATTATTTAAATTAATATTTTGACTAGATGCAGGATTCAAATTATTTATTTCATTATTATTATCATTGTAAAATTCATTAAAAATTAAATCACTGTCAGTCACATTGTTAAAATTCCTCTCAGTCTTATCATAAAATTTATTTTCAATAAAAGCCACATTCCGAGCAACAATGACCTTTTTAGGGTTCAGGGGGTCCGCTAGTCTAAAACCTTTAGACGTGGAACTGTAACCAACGAAGATATACTTCTTACTCTTTGCATCAAGTTTGTTCCTATTATGTTGAGGGAGCAAGGCATATGCTAAACAACCAAAGACATGTAAATGACGAAGGTCAGGCCTAGACCCGGTCCACTTTTCCTCTGGTGTTAAACCTGACAAAGCAGATGAAGGTGACCGATTTTTCAAATAAATGGCGGTCATCACCGCCTCACCCCAATAACGCTTGTCTAAGTTAGCCCCTAACAACATACACCTAGCCTTCTCCAGAAGCGTTCGATTTAGCCGCTCTGAAACACCATTTTGCTGTGGGCAGTATGGAACAGATGTTTGGTGCAATATACCTTCCTTCTTTAAAAACTGAGAAAATTTAAAATTACAGTATTCACCCCCATTGTCGGAACGAAATATCTTAATAGGCAACCCCAACTGTTTTTCCACAAAATTTTTAAAATAAACAAAAGTGGTAAATACCTCATCCTTCTTCTTCAGAAGAAATCCATAGGTCTTCCTTGTGAAGTCATCTGTGTATGTGACCAGGTATTTAGCGCCACCCCAACTCTCCACGGGCAGGGGGCCACAGACATCGCTGTGTATCAGCTCCAGGGGAGCGCTCGCACGGTGAAGAGTCTCGGCAGGATATGGCTTAGCTGCCATTTTTCCTTCCAGACATGGCACGCAGTGCTTCGAAGATTCTTCATCCTGAAAACACACGCCACATGCAACATCACCCCTTAACGCTAACATACCTGCTTTACTTAAGTGGCCAAGCCTCCTGTGCCAAATATCATATGGTACCTCAGCTCCGTTCACACTCTGTGTATCTTGCACAGGCAAGATAGCTGAAGAATGTGCCACTGCACAAGATGACAACTTACCTAAGGCTTTAAGTCTATAAATACCACCTACAGGGGGAACTCTAATAATTGGTTTGCCAGATGTATCACTTTTATCAAAGATAAGACAACCGTCCTTTTGAAAATCAACAATTAATCCTATAGACACAAGTTTGCTTACCATACAGACGCGCATATATACGCGTATACATACGCGCATATATACGCGTATACATACGCGCATGCTTACGCGCATACATACGCGCCAGCATACGCGCATACATACGCGCATACATACGCGCAAGCATACGCGCATACATACGCGCAAGCATACGCGCAAGCATAAGCGCGTACATACGCGCATACATACGCGCAAGCATACGCGCATACATACGCGCAAGCACACGCGCAAGCATAAGCGCATACATACGCGCAAGCATACGCGCAAGCATAAGCGCATACATACGCGCATACATACGCGCAAGCATACGCGCATGCAAACGCGCATAAAGATGCTCTCCTTAGTGGCCCCTACACGATACGACAATAAAAAGGGGGGGTACGAACATAAGTCCCAGGGCCCTTCATAAACGCACAACTTCGGACCCGTTTTTCTCGTAAACGGTTTAGCCTACGAAAAAACTTCACATGACTAAAAGTGTTCCCCTGCGTAGCTCGTACTCGATACGACAATAATAAGGGGGGCTTGCGAACAAAAAAAAATTTTGTCAAAAATTTTCAGTCCTAGCCCTTACTTTAGATTCATTTCTCCCCAAAACGGTGCACCTTACGAAAAAACTTTACATTACCAAAGATGTTCCCCTTGGTGCCCCCTACACGATACGATAATAAAAAGGGGGGGTTGCGAACAAAAAAAAAACGGTCGAAAATTTTTCAGTCCCAGGCCCCTTTATAAACGCACAACTTCGGACCCGTTTTTCTCGTAAACGGTTTATCCTACGAAAAAACTTCATAAGACCAAAAGTGTTTTTCTACGTGAGCCCTACTTGATTTGATAATAAAAAGGGGGGCTACGAACAAAAAAAAATTCGTTGAAATTTTTCCACGGGTACACCCCAACCGGGGGCGCCCTAGGAGCGCCGAGGGGGCGCCCCGCGGGTGCCAAGTGGATGTTAAGGAGGAGCGTTAAGGGGGAGTTAAAGGGGAACCTAGGGGATGTTAAGGGGGGGCCTTAGAAGCGCCAAGGGGATGTTAAGAGGGCGCCCTAGGAGAGCCAAGGGGGCGCCCCGGGGCGCAAAGGGTATGTTAAAGGGGCGCACTAGGAGAGCCAAGGAGGCGCCCCGGGGGCGCAGAAGTAGGTGCAGCGAATACTGTCCTATAGAAACATTACTGCCCAAGCTCCCCTTCATCGCATCCCATCATCAAAGCAGGGGGTTATCATGATACCGCAGCCGATACAGGGGCCCCGGAGTGTGCAGCGTAAATTATCTCCATATCGCGGCGCTTCTAGGGTACCCCCTTAACATCCCTTTTGCGCCCCCGTGGCGCTCCTAGAGCGCCCTCTTAACATCCCCTTTTGCGCCCCCGGGGCGCCCCCTTAGCTCTCCTAGTGCGCCCATTAACATAGCCTTTGCGCCCCCTTGGCTCTCCTAGGGTGCCCCCTTAACTTCCCCTTGGCGCCCCTGGGGCGCCTCATTAACTCCCCCTTAACGCCCCCTTGGCGTTCTAGGGCGGCCCCTTAACATCATCTTGGCTATCCTATTGCGCCCCCTTAACATACCCTTTGGGCCCCGGGGCACCCCTTGGCTCTCCTAGGGCGCCCCCTTAACATCCTCTTGGCACCCCCTTAACTCCCCCTTGGTGCGCCAAGGGCGCCCCCTTAACATTCCCTTGGCGCTCCCTTAACATCCCCTTTGCGCCCCCGGGGCGCCCCCTTGGCGCTCCTTGGCGCTCCCGGGGCGCCGCTTAACACCCCCTTCATACATTAATACCGTTTGTAGAAATTTTCCCTGGCTCTTTATAAACGTCACCTTTGGACCCGTTTTTTCGTAAACGGTTGATCCTACGAAAAAACTTCACATGACCAAAAGTGTTCCCCTAAGTGACCCCTACTCGATAAGACAATAAAAAGGGGGGGACGCAAACAAAAAAATTCTTCATCGAAAATTTTCTAAGTCCCTGGCCCTTAGTCCCCCTAAGCCTAGGTACTCTTAGTGGAGTTTTGAATTTTGGTTGCCGTTTTTCTCGAAAACCTGCACCTTACGAAGAAACTTCACATGACCAAAAATGTTCCCCTTAGTGACCCCTACTCGATAAAACAATAAAAAGGGGGGGTTGCGAACCAAAAAAAATCAGTCCCTGGCCTATAGAGCCCCTAAGGGTACACCCCAATCGCATTGCGTTGGCGCTTTTTTATAAGCTCGCTTCCATCCATCCTTGGCATCATCATCACTTATCATCAGTTGAGATGTTGCCAAGGGCTAACCAAGTGTGGAAGTGTGTGAATTGTGGATAAAAATACGAAAAAACAAAAGATTTTTCAATGCGTTAGCTCAGCTTCTATACGTAAAAGTTCCTTGGCACTAACTTTTTCAGAAACGTTCGTTTGATAGCGGAAAACACGTTCCTAACGAAACGTTTTTGTTTTTAAACGTTGTCAAAGAATAGCGCGATACCATAGAATACATACAGTTCGATCGATCGCTACACCAACACATTTTCCGATAAAAATCTAATTCGTTACCATTAAATTTGTTAGCGCGATACAAAAAGTGCGTAACGTAACGTTTATGGTCGAGGTTTTGTTTTGGTATTTCCGTTTAAAATTAGCGCGATCGGGGCCCTGGTCCAAGCTCCATAGTCCTGTGGAACGTCTCCTTTTTTTGCGATTTTCATAACGAAAACAAAATTTTAAGACACTGAAACTCTGTTACTTGTTAAGCAATAAAATCAAGGCATCTGTAAAACCATTTATATTATAAACTACTAATAAAAAACCCGAAAACCCGGAAACTAGAAAAAATAAATCCGGTCTTTTCAATCATTAAAAAAATACCGTAAAACCGTCTAACTTTGCCCGCTTTTTCACAATTTTGTTGATTTTTTCAAAAAAATTCTATCATAAGCATTACTTTTTAATTTCTAAGGATGATCTATGGGATCATGGAATTGGGTTAAAGTTGTATATTCAGTCATATTTAAATGCGATTCCAAGCAATTTAATATTTTGATAGCGGGCAAATTTACCTTCACTTTCGTCCATATTTGCCCACTCCCATTATCTGTTAAACTATAACTCTTATGCAGTCGTTGTGTAAGTACCATTTGAAGTTTAAGGGCAAAATTGACGTTCTAACATGTTGTCAATTGCTAATTAATAAACTCATCTAGAAACAAATGGGCAAAATTACCTACCAAACTCCGTTTGTTTTCATGCAAGCAACTTGTAGGTCTAGGGTTGTCAAAATCTGGTTGGTTATAAAAAAAATATAGGTAATTTTTATTGGTTTAAAAAATTCTTTTTTATTTAAAAGATATCATCCGTAGATAACATATCAGTCTTAAATAATGTGTATGGCACTCATTTATATTAATACGAAGTAGGAACACATATTTTTCTTAGCGAAATCAATAACATTAAAAAAGATATCTTATAACATCCGTATTTCAGTAGCATAAAATAACTCACGTTGGCGCATAAATTAACTATAAATACTGCCAGCTTCTATCATCTTGTTTTATTACAGGTTGTCAAAATAAGATCTAACCAAATAATCCAAGGTGAATCCGTGGTACATATTATAGTTTTATAACTTTGTCATAACATAACATACATACGTACATTTAAAATTATGAATACTATATACCTATTTAAATTTTCCCATACTACTAAACATTAAAACATCGTTTGACTAGACTTATAATTATGGAAAAAAGAAAGTGACAACCCTTGAACATTTTTTCGCGCGGGCAAAATTGACCGCTCGGAGGCAAAGTTTTCGCGGCTTAATTTGCCCATCGTCATAATTCTCAATTTAAGCTATGTTCCCTTTGATTCCACGGGATAAATTCGGGAGCGAGAAGAAAATGCTGCTGTTCGTTCAAGACCCTTTATTGGAATGCAGCAGAGGCGACCTCTGTCTAAAATGTATGGTACAAATAGGTGCTAGATCTAATAGATCGATAGAAGATCGTTTTATAAGCTAACCTAGTTGCTTTATTACAAAATCATAGATGGCGTTAAATGCTATGGGTTTTATCATGTTATACAGCGACATCTATGTCTAGATGTGGGAACTAAAAATAGCTCAATGCTAAACTAGATTACTTTACAAATGGCAGATAATACATAAAAATATTAGCCATCTGATATAGATGGCGCTGTCCGTGACATGCTGCCACCCCAAAAGAAATAGTAAAGTAGGTATTTTACTCTAGAATACGTGATACCTCAGAAAGACACATCAGTGCAAACTAGATTTAGGTACTTATGTATCTTTCGGTAGCATCAGGTTACCTATTGTTACCTTAAAACTTACAACCTTTTTACCTTATTACAACCTTGTTACCTGGGAGAATTGAAAACCAAGGCGAAAACATTGTTTATTGTTCGGAAATTACAAAACAAAATTGGGTTTTTAGGATAAATTAACTTAATTGAAAATTAAATTTTTACGATAAATTAACTTAATCTACACTTATGTTATCTACTGGTAACGGACAAATATTGTTGAACGCTCGCTTGATTGTTCCTTTTGTTGTGCGAATCTCTGCCACCCTCGCGACGCCGTCTCGTCCCTGGCAGCAGCCGACGACGCGCCCCAGCCGCCACTGGCAGGGCGGCAGGCGCTCCTCCTTCACCAGCACCACCGTGCCGACACGAAGTCCTTGGCCCTTGGAGCTTCTCCATTTTGTGCGCTCCTGCAGCAGCCCTATGTAGTCTCTGGACCATCGACGCCAGAAATCCTGCTGTAACTGCTGCAATTGCTGGTAGTGACTGAGTCGGCTAATCGGTACATCTTTATAGTCATAATCGGGAATCGAAATGGGTGTTCTACCAATCAAGAAGTGGGCTGGCGTTAGGAAAAAAATTTCATCGCTATTTGAATTAGGTATTGGGCATAATGGGCGTGAGTTTAAAATACCTTCTATTTGGGTTAGAATAGTAGCAAACTCTTCGTACGTTAACAAAGCCTGGCCTAGTACTCTTTTTAAATGGAATTTACAACATTTTACTGCGGCCTCATGTAGTCCACCCATATGTGGCGTATATGGTGGTAAAAATTTCCATTCGATGCCCTCATCTGCACAGGAAGTTACAATCTCATCGGAATTATTACTCAAAAAATTATACAAATCGGTCAGTTCATTACTGGCCCCATGAAAGGTTGTCCCGTTATCGCTTAACATTTCTTTAGGTTTCCCTCGCCGGGATACGAACCGCCTATATGCGGACAGAAATGCTGCGGTCTCTAAACTTGAAACTAACTCGATGTGAACCGCCTTCGTTACTAGACAAACAAATATTGATATGTAACTTTTATTCGTTTTATAACCACGTCCCCTTCTGTCCCTTATAGTGAAAGGACCTGCGTAATCTACGCCCGTAGTAAGAAAAGGGGGTGCCGGGGTTACCCTCGAGGTAGGTAAGTTACCCATGATAGGCGTACTTAATTTTGGTTTGGCTCTGGCGCACGTCACACACTTACCGACTACTTTGTTTACAATACTTTTACCGTTAATTGGCCAGTACCGCTCTCGAACCGACGACAACAGGAGCTGTGGTCCGGCGTGCATTAACTTAACATGCTCGTTGCGAATGAGAAGTTCCGTTAGTATGTGATGACGTGGTAATATGATTGGGTGTTTTTTGTTATGGTCAAAATTAGATAGTCCTAAACGACCACCTACTCTCATAAGCCCATTGTCCATGAACGGGTTAAGACTCAATAGATTTGATGACTTTGGTAGTGATTTATTATTTTTTAATAATTGAAATTCATTCGGATATGATTCAATTTGTGAATACTGAATTAGTTTATATGTAGCTTTATTTAATTCTTGCACTGTTAATGAGCCCATTAATTTGTTTTTGGAATTTTTGCAATTGTGAATAAATCTAAGTACAAGTGCGAAACAATGAGATAGTTTCTTAAAACTTGACCATCGTTGAAACAAGTTTTTTATAAAGTCATTAGTGGTGACGTCATTACTCGTTTTTTTTGTACATTGTCCGTTAGTGCAAACGTTACAGTGTGTTTCGACAGTAGGTATTGTATGTGACTGAGGTTGTTTGTATGAGGGCCACTCCGTGGTGGGCTTGGCCAGCCAGGAGGGTCCCTGCCACCACTGGGAACAAGTCAACAACTTATCAGCGTGGATGCCTCGCGACAATAAATCGGCGGGGTTATCATTAGTCGAGACCCAATGCCAATTTAACTGTTTTTATTTTAGAAGTTAAAGGGGGGGGACACATTTTACCACTTTGGAAGTGTCTCTCGTGCAAACTATTCGGTTTAGAAAAAAATGATATTAGAAACCTCAATATCATTTTTGAAGACCTATCCATAGATACCATACATGTATAGGTTTGATGAAAAATTTTTTTTTGAGTTTCAGTTCTAAGTATGGGGATGGGGAACCCCCAAAATTTATTGTATTTTTCTATTTTTGTATGAAAATCTTAATGCGGTTAACAGAATACATCTACTTACCAAGTTTCAACAGTATAGTTTTTATAGTTTCGGAAAAAGTGGCTGTGACATACGGACGGACAGACAGACAGACATGACGAATCCAAAAGGGTTCCGTTTTTTGCCATTTGGCTATGGAACCCCAAAAAACTAGATGCTTTATCCTATACTATTAAACGAGTTAAGTGTCCCGACCTTTTGATGAAAATCTAGGATTAGGGGTTAAAAATCACCATAATCCAGATCTATGAGGGAATTATCTTCGAAAAGATTAATTTAAGGGAGAATTCATTTAATGATCGAAAATACATATAAGGAGAACGCAAATGATGCTTAAATTTAACCATCGCTTATAGGTACATTGGTAGACTAGCGGTTTTGGTGCAAGCCACTTACGTTTTGCTGCTTTTAGGTCCGGATTCGAATACCACCCATGAGACTTTATAGTTCTTTGTTTTTTATTTTTTTTATTTTGTGTGAACTTATGAAGGTAAATATTATGAAAATAAATAAAAAGACTTAAGAGTGATAAAAAAAATATTTTAACCTCTTTGTATTTTAGAGACAAATAGCGCCATCTTTCGCCATATACGTTAATTACATACCTGGTGATTGTGCCGCTCTGTCCCGTGTTTGAAAATAGGAAATTTTCCACGGCTTTCTCTTAACTCAACCAGATGGCGCTGATAATATTTGCAATAAGAAAATCTCTAAAAAGTCGCCAAAACTGATTGATATTACTGATTTATAAACGATGAACAACTTTCAAATATTACGTATCATTGAATATTTTTCTATTTTTTTTATCAAAAAAAAAAGGATGATTTGCATGTATATTTTTCAATAGAATCAAATTATAAAATAATATTATAGATATTTTCAGAACAAATATTGCTTGTCCTTTCGTCCCTTAGAAGGCCACTACCGACTAAAACAACACCCTCCAATATGTTTCATAGAAAATATATCTTATATGTACTACTAAACAAGTTACCTTAGTTTATAAAAACTCCGATTGAACGATCGACGCTCGGTCGCCCAGCTAGTTTAATGTAATAAGAAAATTATCAGTATCATTATTTATATTAGAATGAACTATTTTAAAATTATAATACCCATTTAAATTCAGTCACTGGGATGATATTGGGTTGTTAACTAAGTAACTATGATGGTTATCATCCCAGCGAATGTGTTATTGTCAATCAATCTGATGAGACCGTGAGAGTGAGTGACTGAATTTAAATGTATATTGGAGTAATTTATTATTCTTTAAATGATTATACTGATAATTATGTTATTTTAATTAAAAAAACATCAACTTTTCTTAATCAATTTTATCTATTGAAAAACTTTCATCTGTATGGATAAAATAAATTGAAAAAAATAATAAAAAAATGAATCTATTTTTCTCGACAATGAAAACGAATTTCATGCTGCCACTTCACGGAAGTAATAAGGGGGCCATTCCCTATGACATATACACAAAAATTATGGTAATCTGTGATTCCTAAGTTTGATACTCTCCTTAGCTTGCGGAGGCACAACCGTGACTCCAAATAGCGTAAGACTTGGCTTGCAAAGGCTTGCAAGGCCATGCCTCCACAAATTTTCGACATCACTTCGTATCTCCTTGCATGATACGTATCTCCTTGCAGGCTATTGCTAGGCAACGTTGTTATTCAATAAATGTTATGTGACTGAACAGATATTTTATGTTTTTAATATTGGCGACGAGGCCAATTCAATGGATTTAAAGAAATTAAAACGTACAAGAAACTCAGTACAGTTTATGAACGCGCACAGAAAATGTGCTTGACACTCAAGACCCAAGTAAGTATATAGCCCCGCTTGGAGTCACTCGACAAAACAATAAAGAAATTTCACGAAATACAGAACAACATAGAACTAGAAACCGAAGATGAACATCTTGAGGAAGAAACCTTCTACAGATTCGAGTTTGAGGAGTTGTGTATAGCACTGAAAACTACATTACGAAAACTAAGTATTACTTCACCACTCAAGGGGAAACCTCAGTCCGCTTGAGGCAGACAGAAACTCCAAGAGGGACTCCCTACCTACTGATGTTTGGAAAAGAGTTTAGAACTAAGCTACATGCAATGCTAGTCCCATACCTAGACCGGAGCCATGTAGCCAGAGGACAAGGAGGCATTTCTCTCCTGGAGACAAGGTGGCCAGGAGTTACTCCTCTCTTGCCCAGAAGTTTGAATTCGGCACAATAACCCGACGTCTGGGTGGAGTACATTATGAAGTCAAAACCGATGGGGGACTCCTGTGGATCCATCACCTCGACCAGCTGCTGCTGTCTCCCCTGGTGTCCTGATTCGAGGGGGAGACGTGATACATATCTCCTTGCAGGCCAATGCTATGAATGATTGCTATGCGACATTGTTATTCAATAAATGATTTTTTTCTTTTAAAAAATCTTTTCTTTTATCGCTCTTGGTTCTTGTTATTTACATATTTACTTATGTTCATACTAAATAAAAAAAAAATAAAAAGACAAAACAATAAAGTCTCGTAGGATACGAACCCGGACCTTAAAAGCAATAACGTAAAAAGTTCGTACAAAAGCTGCTTGCACCTCTGGGTTATGGACTACTTATAAAGGTAAGTCAAAAATAAGCATCATATACGTAAACAAATTATGTATGTGTGCGTAATTTGAGCCCTTATTCATACGAGATAAACGCAAAACTATAATTGTAAGGGGACAAATATATCGAAATCCTTATTTAATTAACATTATTATAGTTTACTAGCGTACATTGATCTTGTAACTGCTCGCTGTTTTACGTAATATGGTTTAGGGTTATTTATACTATTTTTAAATCGAAAAACCAAGTTATAGTCAGATTAACGCCATCTAACGGATTTTTTCAACCAGGGAGCACGTGAAATTTCTTTATTGTTTTGTCGAGTGACTCCAAGCGGGGCTATATACTTACATGGGTCTTGAGTGTCGAGTACATTTTTTGTGCGCGTTAATAAACTGTACTGAGCTTCTTGTACGTTTTAATTTCTTTAAATCCATTGTATTGGCCTCGTCGCCAATATTAAAAACATAAAATATCTGTTCAGTCACATAACATTTATTGAATAACAACGTTGCCTACCAATAGCCTGCAAGGAGATACGTATCATGCAAGGAGATACGAAGTGATTTCAAAAATTTGTGGAGGCACGGCCTTGCAAGCCTTTGCAAGCCAAGTCTTACGCTATTTGGAGTCAGGGTAGCGCCTCCGCAAGCTAAGGAGAGTATCAAACTTAGAAATCACAGATTACCATAATTTTTATGTATATGTCATAGGGAATGGCCCCCTTATTACTTCCGTGAAGTGGCAGCATGAAATTCGTTTTCATTGTCGAGAAAAATAGATTCATTTTTTTATTAATTTCTTCAATTTATTTTATCCATACAGATGAAAGTTTTTCAATTGATAAAATTGATTAAGAAAAGTTGATGTTTTGTCTATTAAAATACCATAATTATCAGTATAATCATTTAAAGAATAAAAATTACTCCAATATACATTTAAATTCAGGCACTCACTCTCACGGTCTCATCAGATTGATTGACAATAACACATTCGCTGGGATGTTAACCATCATAGTTACTTAGTTATCAACCCAATATCGTCCCAGTGACTGAATTTAAATGGGTATTATAATTTTAAAATAATTCATTCTAATATAAATAATGATACTGATAATTTTCTTATTATATTGAACTAGCTGGGAGACCGAGCGTCGCTCGTTCAATCGGAGTTTTTATAAACTAAGATAACTTGTTTAGTAGTACATATAAGATATATTTTCTATGAAACATTTTGCAGGGTGTTTTTTTAGTCTGTGGTGGCCTTCTAAGGGACGAAAGGACAAGTAATATTTGTTCTGAAAATATCTATAATATTTTTTTATAATTTGATTCTATTGAAAAAAATACATGCTAATCATCCTTTTTTTATAAAAAAAATAGAAAAATATTCAATGATACGTAATATTAGAAAGTTGTTCATTATTTATTATGATATAAGTAATTTTGGTGACTTTTTAGATTATTGCAAATTTTAGCAGCGCCATGTGGTTGAGTTTAGAGAAAGCCGTGGAAAATTTCCAAACACGGGACTGAGCGGCACAATCACCAGGTATGTAATTAACTTATATGGCGAAAGATGGCGCTATTAGTCTCTAAAATACAAAGAGGTTACAATATTTTTTTTATCACTCTTAAGTCTTTTTATTTATTTTCATAATATTTACATAAGTTCACACAAAATAAAAAAAATAAAAACAAAGAACTATAAAGTCTCATGGGTGGTATTCGAATCCGGACCAAAAGCAGCAAATCGTAAGTGGCTCGCACCAAAACCGCTAGTCTACCAATGTAACTGTCAGCGATGGTTAAAAATAAGCATCATATGCATTCTCCTTATATGTAATTTCGATCATTGAATGAATTCTCCCTTAAATGAATCTTTTCGAAGATAATTCCCTCATAGATCTGGATTTATGGTGATTTTTAACCCCTAATCCTAGATTTTCATCAAAAGGTTTCAAGCCGTTTTCGAAATCGTCGGGACACTTAACTCGTTTAATAGTATAGGATAAAGCATCTAGTTTTTTAGGGTTCCGTAGCCAATTGGCAAAAAACGGAACCCTTATGTTTTCGTCATGTCTGTCTGTTTGTCCGTCCGTATGTCACAGCCACTTTTTTTCCGAAACTATAAGAAATATACTGTTGAAACTTGGTAAGTAGATGTATTCTGTGAACCGCATTAAGATTTTCACACAAAAACAAAAAAAATTGGTAGAAAACCAACCTAATCAAAAATATAAAAACATAAACACTAACGGCATTTACCAAATAAAAAGCTTCAGAAATAAATTTTAAACGTTGCACGGCGCAATGCATTCGTGAGCGTTTTAATCTGCAGCGCTTCAGTTAACTATTATATTGGGCAATAATTTTGAATTTGGTGTAGTTTTCGGATGAACCGAGGACGCAGACTTCAGTTTTGGATTGATTTTGTACCATGTCAGACAAAAAAATTAAAATTAACAAAAATCGTACCTGCTATTTTTGATAGCGATAAGACCGCCTTTGCATATCAATGTTTAAATATTTTATGTGTTTTCTTTGTTATTTGTACTCTTTTGATGTGCAGTAAAGTATATTTATCTTATCTTATCTTAACTATTTTTGTTTTGAAAAAATATTACTGTCCATTTCCTGTTCCCTCTTAAAATATTTAGCACCGTATCCTAAAGGGCGGGCGATACCTTTGTCTAGAATCCAGATGTGTAAGTACCTCACTTGTACAACAACTAGTTGGGAATAGGGAAGCTTATATTTTATTAGACCAGAAACCCCATGACTAATGAATAACGAGTATACCTTTGTTCTAGCTGAGTGCTCATTCCTCCGACATTTGAAAATGTGAACTGCAAAGGCATAATTCGGGACATTGCATTTGTTTTTTTTTGACAGTTACATCTAAAGCCACAATGTGATTTGAACTGCATTTGCACCGAATTAGCTCTAAACAAGCGGTAGCAGCCACAGCAGTAGTCCATGTCGGTATCTACTGATTATTTGTGGCTATTTCCCACCTTCACTAAGCCGGACGTGAGAGATTTTGAATGGGCACTAATGTCTGATCCCATACGTGGACACCTTGGTATAGTGCTCTCAGAAGATGTTGTTGAAAACTTTCGTCCGTTGATGGAATATTCTCTATTTGTCGGTCTCTTTTAGAGAATAATTCTCGCCTGCAATCGGTTAAGCTGGTGCACTAGCTGGATCTTAAACATATTTAAAACAAATCAATTTAAAATAATTTTATACCACAAACAGAGAAATCTATGTACAATACAAAAATATCGTTTTATTCAAACTGTCTTGTCATAGGCACATGGTTATGATAAATTTTTCTAAAGCTTTTTTGGCGCTTGCAATGTCTCCACAAGCCAGCATTTTGAAACCGAGAGTTGCTGGAGAACAAACAGTCCAGGTTTCGAACGCAGTTTTCTTTCCTCCTCCATTAGAGGCTGGAACGGTGTTACACCCTGTTAGAGCATAGAATGAGGACAACATTATTCCTTTTTTGGTCTTGTAATAGAATTTAATCATGAGTTTCGTATTTACAAAACGTATCTAAAAATAAAATTTTCGTATAGGTAAGTAATTTAAAATAAAACCTTAAGATGCTGCGATTTTGTCACAATTTCAAGAACATAAAAAGCAACAATGCTGCCCATACTTCATGCTCTGATAGGGAGTGATACTGTTTTTTAGCCTTTAATTGAAGAGAAAAGAAAACTGCGTTCGAAGCCTGGAATGCCTGTCTTGTGGAGACATTGAAAGCGCCAAAATACTTTGGAAAAATTTATCATACATAACCATGTTTGACAAGTGAGTTTGAATAAAACGAGGTTTTTGTACATAGACGCAAAAAATATTGTGTATGTGAATAACTGTTTATCCTTTTTTGAGAAATAAATTATTCTATAACCTGAAACTTGGTGCTACATGGCGGGAATTCATTACTTTTTACAGTCGAGTCTATAAATATTGACGTGTAAGACTTTTTACTTGATATGTGAATGTTTTTGTCGGGATATTACTTTCCGTGTATGAAAATCTACATAACTAAGGTTCGGGTTGTATCACGTGGTTGCTGGTAACTACTTACTTTTTGTCAAACGAGACAATAATAATACTCCCGGAAAACCGCCTCCGTTGTCTAGTCGCTCGCTTCACATCAGGAGGTTGCGGGTTCGATTCCTGGCGGAGTCTAACTATAATATGTAAGACTCCGTTTGGTCGGTGGTAGAGCATTCTCGGAGCCTGCCTGGTTAGCTATCATCTATTTTTTTTACCCTCAATTGGTAAGCCCTTGGCATCATATCACCTGATGGTAAGCGACGATGATGCCGAATACGAAAGCGGGCTTACCAAGATTCCCCAACGCAGTGGGGAACTGGTTATCTTACCTTCATGACGGAACATATCAATGCTGTTAACGTTGATGTTTGGCGGCAAGACTTAGATAAGATGGTGGCATATGCCAGGCGGGCTCAGAAAATGCCCTACTACCAACCAAACCGAATCCAGAAATTTACACCCTGCCGGGAATCGAACCCGCGACCTCCTGATGTGAAGCGAGCGGACAAGCGGAGGCGGTTAAAATTTTAAATGGGGCATGGTATGAGTCAAAAAATTTTTGAATGCACCTTATACAGGGTGTAACTTCCGGAAACTTTAACAGGCTATTCTATTTATGAAACTGTAAAGCTTATCTTAAGGAACCCATACAAAATTCGCATAAAAATGAAGTTTTCATATAATATGGTAAGCTAACCGACCAATTTTGTATGGTGTGTCCAAAAATTGTTTTAAGTATTCAGCATTCTTAAGGTTCATTCGGAAAAGTTGTTCAGTTTCATGAGTGGATCCCATAATTTAAATTTCCAGGATTGATCTTTTTACACCCTGTATAAGTAAAAATATCAGCCTGTGTATCATAAATATCGAGCTGAAACTCACAACTAGACCTTGTTGTGTGAACAATATTTTCGTCTTTCAGATGTCCCTGACGTGAGACTGACAGCGTCTTTTTTTCTGAATATAAAAAAAGTTTGCCAGCATAAATTACTCAGACTAAAAAGTCTTTATAATAAATTTGCTACTTTGGTAATGTTCAAGCAAAATGCAAGATGGCGCTAAAAACTAAATCCTGGACTAAACAAAGCTTATCAGACTAGTTGAGATTGTAGTTACTGTAATATCAGAAAGGTGGTGCTGAATTATACACCACTACATGCGTAAAATTTATGATATTTTACTGCAGTTTTTAATGATATTAAAGAAATAAATAATATAATTATATACATTTGGCGAAAATAAAAGGTAGTAAAGTTTACGTTGGACAGATAAAATCAAAAATATTGTGTGTATTTGTATAGTTTTGACCGAGGTAAATTTGTATGAAATAGGGTGACTGACGTTTAAACTTAAGGTTAAACGTTAGTGCTCCCTGGTTGAAAAAATCCGATAGATGGCGTTAATCTGACTATAACGTGGTTTTTCGATTTAAAAATAGTATGAATAACCCTAAACCATATTACGTAAAACAGCGAGCAGTTACAAGATCAATGTACGATAATAAACCATAATAATGTTAATTAAATAAGGATTTCGATATATTTGTCCCCTTACAATTATAGTTTTGCGTTTATCTCGTATGAATAAGGGCTCAAATTACGCACACATACATATTTTTTTACGTATATGATGCTTATTTTTGACTTACCTCTATAAGTAGTCTATAACCCAGAGGTGCAAGCGGCAAATTTTGTATGAAGTTTTTACGTTATTGCTTTTACGTCCGGGTTCGTATCCTACGAGACTATTGTTTTTGGCTTTTATTTTTTTTATTTAGTATGAACATAAGTAAATATGTAAATAACAAGACCCAAGAGCGATAAAAGAAAAGATTTTTTTAAAGAAAAAATCATTTATTGAATAACAATGTCGCACAGCAATCATTCATAGCATTGGCCTGCAAGGAGATACGTATCACGTCTCCCCCGCGAATCAGGACACCAGGGGAGACAGCAGCAGCTGGTCGAGGTGATGGATCCACAGGAGTCCCCCATCGGTTCTGACTTCATAATGTACTCCACCCAGACGTCGGGTTATTGTGCCGAATTCAAACTTCTGGGCAAGAGAGGAGTAACTCCTGGCCACCTTGTCTTCAGGAGAGAAATGCCTCCTTGTCCTCTGACTACGTGGCTCCGGTCTAGGTATGGGACTAGCATGGCATGTAGCTTAGTTCTAAACTCTTTTCCAAAGATCAGTTGGTAGGGAGTCCCTCTTGGAGTTTCTGTCTGCCTCAAGCGGACTAAGGTTTCCCCTTGAGTGGTGAAGTAATACTTAGTTTTCGTAATGTAGTTTTCAGTGCTATACACAACTCCTCAAACTCGAATCTGTAGAAGGTTTCTTCCTCAAGATGTTCATCTTCGGTTTCTAGTTCTATGTTGTTCTGTATTTCGTGAAATTCCTTTATTGTTTTGTCGAGTGACTCCAAGCGGGGCTATATACTTACTTGGGTCTTGAGTGTCGAGCACATTTTCTGTGCGCGTTAATAAACTGTACTTAGCTTCTTGTACGTTTTAATTTCTTTAAATCCATTGAATTGGCCTCGTCGCCAATATTAAAAACATAAAATATCTGTTCAGTCACATAACATTTATTGAATAACAACGTTGCCTAGCAATAGCCTGCAAGGAGATACGTATCATGCAAGGAGATACGAAGTGATGTCGAAAATTTGTGGAGGCACGGCCTTGCAAGCCTTTGCAAGCCAAGTCTTACGCTATTTGGAGACACGGTAGTGCCTCCGCAAGCTAAGGAGAGTATAAAACTTAGGAATCACAGATTACCATAATTTTTATGTATATGTCATAGGGAATGGCCCCCTTATTACATCCGTGAAGTGGCAGCATGAAATTCGTTTTCATTGTCGAGAAAAATAGATTCATTTTTTTATTAATTTTTTCAATTTATTTTATCCATACAGATGAAAGTTTTTCAATTGATAAAATTGATTAAGAAAAGTTGATGTTTTGTTAATTAAAATAACATAATTATCAGTATAATCATTCAAAGAATAATAAATTACTCTAATATACATTTAAATTCAGTCACTCACTCTCACGGTCTCATCAGATTGATTGACAATAACACATTCGCTGGGATGATAACCATCATAGTTACTTAGTTAACAACCCAATATCGTCCCAGTGACTGAATTTAAATGGGTATTATAATTTTAAAATAATTCATTCTAATATAAATAATGATACTGATAATTTTCTTATTAAATTGAACTAGCTGGGAGACCGAGCGTCGCTCGTTCAATCGGAGTTTTTATAAACTAAGATAACTTGTTTAGTAGTACATATAAGATATATTTTCTATAAAACATTTTGCAGGGTGTTGTTTTAGTCGGTAGTGGCCTTCTAAGGGACGAAAGGACAAGCAATATTTGTTCTGAAAATATCTATAATTTTTTTTATAATTTGATTATATTGAAAAAAATACATGCAAATCATCCTTTTTTTTGATAAAAAAAAATAGAAAAATATTTTATGATACGTAATATTAGAAAGTTGTTCATCATTTATAAGTCAGTAATATCAATAAGTTTTGGCGACTTTTTGAATAGTGTCGGTTAAGTTTTGAATTAAGTATCGGTTAATTTAGTATCGGTTAAGTTTTGAATTTCAGTTACTCTGTTTTGTACAAAACAGATCATTTTTTTAGGATTTGACTTTATCCAGGCCAGTGCTACACTCGAATCCGACCAAAAATATTTTTTCTGATTTTGAGATTGAAGTGCATTATTTACTTTATTATATAGTTTTGCTAGTAATAATGCAGCTCTCAGTTCGAGTCTTGGTATCGTTTCTTTTCGCGCCACTCTCGATTTCGAACATAATAGGCGTACAATTATATCACAGCTATTTATAGATCGCATATAGATAACCGCGCCATATGCATTCAATGAACTATCACAAAAGCCGTGCAGTTCTATGGTTACGCAATCATTGATAATAACGCATCTCGGTATAGTGAGTGAATTAACTGAGTTTAGTTTGTTACAAAATGATATCCATTCATGATATAATTCGTTAGGGAGTTTTTCGTCCCAATCGGTACGGGTCCTAATAACCCTAGGGGATCGAAAATAGCAGAGGCCGTAGATAAAACCTTACGTTTGGATAAATAGTTTGGCACTGGTTCTTTTTTTAATGTGTACATTAATTCGTCATCGTTACTGCACCATGCAAGCCCTAGTACCTTATGAGTGTCCGGTCCGAGCGTAGCGGGTGACGTAGTAGTGGAGTGGGGAGGTGTGTGTTGACTCACCGCGCTGAGTACAGTCGCTGAGTTCGATTTCCACTTACGTAACTTGAAGTTCGCCCCTCGCAGTATTCTGTCGACCTGAACAGCTGTTTCGGCCAATCGTTGCTCGTCATCATCTCCATGGAGAAAATCGTCCATGTAGAAGTCCTTGGTTATTGCAGTCGCGGCCTCGGGGTACTGGTCTTTGTTTTCGTTAGCAAGTTGTAATAAACAACGTGTGGCTATGTATGGTGCGCATTTTAAGCCGAAGCTAAGTGTTGTTAGTGCATAGGTTTTTAAGGGTTCCGTAGGATTCTCGCGCCAAAGAATGCATTGTAAATTTTATTGGTTTGGGTTTATGTATATCATGCGATACATTTTTTCTACATCGGCATTAATTATGTATTTATGTTTTCTGAATCTAAGCAAAATATTTATTAAATCGTCTTGGTTTATCTCTCCCTTGAACTGTAAATCATTTAAGGAGACGCCAGTGCTCGTTTTGTATGAAGCATCAATGACTACTCTAAGGGGGGTGGTCACTTTTTGCGGGTTTAGGACTGCGTGGTGAGGTAAGTAGTTGCAGGGCTCAGTACAATTTTTTTCAATCATGTGCCCTGAATTTTGGAATTCTCTCATAAATTCTACATATTTACATTTATAATCGGAATCACGTTCGAATTTTGACTCTAATGTTTTAAATCGTTTATAAACAACAGGTCGCGACTGTCCTAAGCATTCCACGGGATCTTTGAGTGGAAGGGTCACTACGAAATTACCATCAGAAGTCCTCGTGTGACTCGTGAATATTTTTTCACATTGTATGATATCATCATCTGGGAATTTCATTGACCTTGGACAGTCGATCTCACCTGATTGCCAAAATTGGTTTATTTCGTTACTGAGAACGAAATTACATCTCACTCGTATTGGTGGACAGACAGTACTGACGGCACCGGACACCACCCAGCCTAACCGCGTTCTTTGGAGGATCGGCAGGTTGTCGCCTAGCCGATGCTGGCCTATACATAATAATTGGTAAAATTGTTCAGCACCTAATATAATATCAATTTCACCACCTTCGTAAAATGACTCGTCTGCCAACTTGAATCGTTTCGGTATATTTAGGTGTTGAACCTTAGTTACATTAGAGGGTAAGTTACATATGGTGGGCACGATAAAACAAGACAGATTTGTTGAGTAGGTATTATCTTTTGACTGTATCGCTATTTTGCATAATTTGTTAATTTTGGTTATATTTTCGTTAAAACCTATCACCTCTGTGTCGATTGTATTAGTTGGTAAGTTTAATTTGTTAAATGCATTTTGAGTGATATAATTAGCCTGTGAGCCTGAGTCGAGCAGAGCTCTCAGTGTATGAGATCGATTATTATTATCTAGCACATTGACTTGTGCTGTGGACAAAATAACCGATTTGCAATGAATCGGTAAGTTGCCATCGTTTTGGCCTAGTGCGCTATTTACCACATTTTGATTGGTAAGCAAACTGACTGATTGATTTTCGGTATTAGTAGTATTCGATCGTTCTGAATACAAAGTTGATTGTGTTGGAGTTGATTGAGTCGAGTCTTGTCGAGAAATATGTAACAAAGTGTGATGTTTACCTTTGCAGGTCCTGCAGTGGCTCGCGCGGCAGTTTAGCAGTTGGTGGTTAGATCCCAGGCAGTTTAAACAGAGACCTAACTTCTTGATGGTCCGAATGCGTGACGTAGCATCCAGAGCCAAAAACCGTGGGCATTGGTTAATGTAATGACTTTCCTTACAGTTGGGACATAGATTACGATAATATGGTTTAGGGGTTACCTTATTGAAGCTTGACTGGGACGAGTGGGACGTGGTTACCAACGCCTTCCTAGAAGTACTCGCGCGCGGCTCAGCCGTAGTCGGTTCGCTAGTCGCGGTGTAGCTCAAACTTTCCTGAAGGTCAGCTTGTGCCCGCAGAAAAGACTTGAAGTCCTGTAATGTTGGCAGTTCACGACCGTTAGTTTTTTCCTCCCATTTTTGTTGTAATTTTGATTCGAGCTTTGCTGATAGAAAAAATATAACTAATATATCCCAGCTTTCGGTAGAAATATTAAGTGACTTGAGTGTTCGCAAATGTTTTGAAATATTATCAGCTAAGCTTCTTAATGTCGATGCTGTAGTTGGTACCTTTTCAATATTAAATAAAGCTCTCAAATGATTTAGGACTAGGACTTTAGGTTTATTAAATCTTTCGCACAATAGTTGCCAAGCAATAGAGTAGCTTTCTTCGGAATATTCCAATGCACTTATAACTTCCAATGCACTGTCCTTTAAGCAGCTTTTTAAATATTTGAATTTTTGAATAGATTTCAAATTAGTTTGATTAACAAGAGCATCAAATGTGTCCCTAAACTCTATCCAATTTGTCACATTTCCATTAAATGAGGGTAAACTTATGTCGGGGTATTTTACGGACTCACTGGTCTCACGAACGCTGCCGCTACATGTAGTTGGAACACATGACTCGCCGCCCTGTTTTAACATTTGTTTTAGATAAGTCTTAGCTATAGACACATATTCAAAATAGGTATTTTCGAAACTTTCTCTTTCTAACAATTGTTCTTCTATTTCTGTATCTAAAGTTTCTATTCTATCCTGTATTTTTTCAAATTCAGCATAAACACTAGACATTTTTTCAACTCTCAATTTTATATCTAAAAGTTGTTCAGCAGTTAAGGACTTCGGATTTAATTTACACATAAATTTTTTGAACAAAGTTAACTTGCCCTTAACTACTCCTCTTCTCATATTTAAATGTTTTAAATCGACAGATTGTACAATTGTATCATTAGATTCATCATCAGAGGATATCATTGTGAATAGATAGGTAGGTAACAGTTATACAATGAAAAAAATATGCCCAGAATAGACCTAGTAGGTAGGAAACTAACCGCCAGCCACTTACTTGAAAAAATAGGGAACCCGCTGAAGCCGACAGAATTTTGGTAGTTGGCCGCTTCTTCGGGATGTCCTTTCTTCGTTACCCGGGACTGTCGCCAGGAATTTTGGTTGAGTTCCTCTTGGAACTGCTCTTTGGAAAATTCTCTAAAATGGGTGGGTAGAACGAACCGCCGTCGAGGAGTTCTCTCGATCGTTGAATCGGTTGATTTCTCACTCTTCACGTCGATTTCCAGTCGGTTTCGCGACAAAACAACATCGATATCACGTCGGGGTCACCAAAAAATGTTCCCTTTGATTCCACGGGATAAATTCGGGAGCGAGAAGAAAATGCTGCTGTTCGTTCAAGACCCTTTATTGGAATGCAGCAGAGGCGACCTCTGTCTAAAATGTATGGTACAAATAGGTGCTAGATCTAATAGATCGATAGAAGATCGTTTTATAAGCTAACCTAGTTGCTTTATCACAAAATCATAGATGGCGTTAAATGCTATGGGTTTTATCATGTTATACAGCGACATCTATGTCTAGATGTGGGAACTAAAAATAGCTCAATGCTAAACTAGATTACTTTACAAATGGCAGATAATACATAAAAATATTAGCCATCTGATATAGATGGCGCTGTCCGTGACAAGCTACTTACGGTACAAAATACTATAGATAAATGATCTACAAACCTTTGTCTACATCGTGTAATAAGAAAAACTCACATTTGAATTCGCCATCGATTATTTAAACACAAAACACTGAAAGTATATTGACCCGCAATAAACCATTAGTGCACTTTGACAGGTACTGACAAGTAAATGAGTGAAATTAGAGTCCAATGCAATTCACGCTGTTGTTTTAAATATAATCTATTTTCTGCTAAATCAAACAAACTCAACTGAAATTGGATATATTTTTTCTTTTTTAAGGTTGATCTTAGATTAGGCTAAATGGTCAAAATATCCGTTTAGGGCAAAGTTAGACAGTTTGACGGTACCGAAAAACCGGTTTTTCGGTTTTCGGATAACCCGGTTTGCATTCCCTAGCTAGACATTGCCTATGTTGGTCAATACTAGTAGAATACAGCTGTTGTATATTTTTATCTTGTGTTTTAGGCATATTTCTTTCTCCAACATTACTTCTTTCAATGACCAAGATCTATTCCATGCCTTACTTATTCTTTTTTCTATTTCTCGCACATGCATTCCTGAGGTAGATATTGTTTGACCAAGGTACTGTAACAACCTCCTTGAACTAAACAAACTATACTAAAGAAACCAGTACGATTAAACTAAACTAACTCGTCCTAGTAACGCGTACCAAATTGTAACACCCTAAGTAGGTTAGGTTAGGTTTCCCCCCCGTCGTGCTGCCACCTTGTCGTTGGTGGGGGGGCTTGAGTGTCCTAATGACCTTCAAGGCTATGCCGGATAGGGTTACCCATACCGGACATGCTTGAAGCGAGGGACCAGACGAAGCGCAGCACAGGAGGGGGCGCTTGACACTATCCCTAGGGATGTGTCTCGCGCCCACCGCGGAGGAGCTCCCTTGGATCCTTGCTGAAGGGTCCAATAAAGGGATGCTCGGGGGCGTCGATTTTATCGATGCCCCAGGCGGGTGCCGCCAGAGATTTCATCTCTGCGCGGCGTCGGTTGGCGGCGGAGCCTACCATCTTATCCGCCGCAGGGGGTCGGGTTTCCTGGCCCCCATCGCTTCCAGACAGTAGAGGGGGGGGGGTCTGCTGTCCACTTTGAGGAAGCAGTTGGAGGGTGCACTCTGCGTCCAGTGCACCCTACAAACGCGGGTGGGCAGATTATCTGCCCTTCACGCAGCCGGGCCGCCTTCGGGTGGCAGTCGCCGGTGGGGGACTGGAGGTAAAGGCTCTGCCGGTTTCCCAGACCCCTGCCACACGGCGAAGCGGGAACGCCGTTGGGTTTTAGCCGGTAGGAGTCCGGCATAACCCGGTTGCTGCCCCCGCAGTGACTGGGTATCCATGATGGATTTCCCAATTAGGTTTGGGCTCTCACCCGCCTAGACCGAGAGGCGGCCGGGGAGGCGGCGTTCATCCCGGACTGGCTCTCGCCACCTGTTGATGGGCTGGACGTAGACGCTGTGGCGTCCCAAATGAGGGGGTCCCTGATCGAGGTATGCAACTCTAGCATGCCTCGGTCCTGCCGTCCACCTCCCCGACGCGCCGTCTTTTGGTGGTCGGAGGAGCTGGCTGAACTCCGGGCCGCCTGTGTAGCGGCCAGGAGGGCCTACACGCGGAGCCGGCGGCGGCGCCCACGTGACCAGGACAATGAGGACCGCCTCTACGAATTATACGTAGAGGCAAGGACGGTCCTCAGGCCGGCAATGGGCGCCGCCCAGGATTCGGCGAGGGCCGAGATGTTGGAGGGTCTCGACAACGACCCGTATGGGAGACCATATAAGGCGGCGCGCAACAAGCTGCGCCCCTTTGGTCCCCCAGTTGCAGAGACCCTCGAGCCGGCATTGCTGGATGGGGTGGTCCAGTCCCTGTTTCCCCGCAGGGACAACTTCACCCCACCAACAATGGATCCCCCGCAAGGGGCGGCCACCTCTCCCTCCAGTCACGGAGGCAGAGGTGGAGGCGATGGTCCTTCGTCTCCGCCCCAAAAAGACCGCCCCCGGTCCAGACGGAGTCCCCGCAAGGGTGGTGGCCATCGCCGCCACCAAAATGGAGGAAAGGTTTCGGGACCTCTTCAGTGCGTGTTTCGCATCGAGGAGGTTCCCGAAACCATGGAAGGAGGGACAGTTGTGCCTCCTTCGGAAGGAGGGGCGCCCGGCGGACTCCCCCTCGGCATACCGACCCATCGTTTTGCTCGATGAGGTCGGTAAGATGTTCGAGGGGATCATCGCCGCCCGCCTCAACAACCACCTGCGGAGGGTCGGGCCGGACCTGTCCGACGCTCAGTTCGGCTTTCGGGCTGAGCGTTCGACAGTGGATGCCCTGGCCCGGCTCAAGGGCCAAGTGAAGGAGGCTATGGAAGCGGGGGACGGATTGATGGCCGTGTCATTTGACATAGCCAACGCCTTCAACTCTGTCCCCCACTCAACCATCCTAGAGGCACTCCGGTTCCATGGAGTGCCTCATTACCTGAGGGACCTCCTGGCTAGTTACTTGGAGGACCGGGCGGTCCTCCTCGTGGACAAGACTGGCCGACTCCGTCGGTTCGACGTCGAGTCTTGTGTTCCACAGGGTTCGGTCCTAGGACCACTCCTGTGGAACATCGGATTCGATTGGCTCCTGCGGGGAACCCTCCTCCGTGGCACGAGTGTCATCTGCTATGCGGATGACACTCTCGTCACTGCCCGGGGGAGCTCGTTTGGGGAGGCGGCCAGTCTGGCCTCGGCAGGTGGATCCTTGGTGGCGGGAAGGATCCACCGCGTAGGGTTGAGGGTGGCGCTGCACAAGACCGAGACCGTGTTGTTTCACGGACCTCGGCAGCGCACCCCGCCTGACGCCCACATATTCATAGAGGGCGTCAGGGTGGAGGTTAAGGCCCAGATGAAGCATCTGGGCCTTATACTCGACAGCAGGTGGCGCTTTGGCCCGCATTTTAGCGGGCTGTCGTCGCGCCTGCTGAAGACCGCGGGTGCCCTATCGTGGCTCCTCCCCAACCTGGGGGGGCCTAGCGCGCGATGCCGGCGTCTGTACGCCGGCATCCTGAGGAGCATGGCCCTCTATGGGGCCCCCATCTGGGCGGACTCCCTCTCCAGGAGGGAGAATGCTGCCGCCATCCGTCGGCCCCAAAGGGCCATTGCACAGCGGGTGGCGAGGGCTTACCGCTCGGTGGGCTTCGCGGCGGCGTGCACTCTGGCCGGCACCCCTCCTTGGGAGCTCGAGGCGTGGGTGCTGGCCAGAGTGTACGAGTGGACGGCGGGTTGGAGAGCGCTCGGGGAGCGCCCGGCCCTGGAAGAGCGGGAGGCCGTTCGGCGGGAGGCGAGGGACGCCATCGTCCAACACTGGGCGGAGGACCTCGCCACCGCCACCTTCGGCCGCCGAACGTTGGACGCGCTCGGGCCAGTCCTGGAAGACTGGCTCGAGCGGTCCCAGGGAATCCTCTCTTTCCGTCTGGTGCAGGTATTGTACGGGCACGGCTGCTTCGGAACGTACCTGCATCGAATCGGAAGAGAGGAGAACCCATCCTGCCATGACTGCGGCGCGGCTATGGACACGGCGCAGCACACTCTAGAAGTGTGCCCGTCGTGGTCCGAGCAGCGCCGTGGCTTGGTTGCGGCGGTGGGGCTGGACCTCTCGCTTCCCAGCGTGGTCAATGCCATGTTGGGGGGCGAGAGGGCATGGGCGGCGGTCGCCGCTTTCTGTGAAGAGGTCATCTCACAGAAGGAGGCAGCGGAGCGTGAGCGGGAGGATGATCCTCTCGCTCCAGCGCAACGCAGGCGGAGAAGGGGAAGGAGAAGGCAGTTGCACGACCGCCTTCACCCTCCCGGTGGTGGGTAGCGGGCGACAAGCGTGGGGGCGCTTCCGCTCGCATTGCACTTCTCACCACCCTAGCCGGGCGGGGACGACCGAGCACTCACGGTCGTTCCCGGACCCCTCCCTATGCGGAGGGGAGTGAAGGGCCCGCCGTGAAGGCGGGCTTCGCCGGCGGGGGACTGGACGTAAAGGCTCTGCCGGTTTCCCAGTCCCCTGCCATTAAGGCGATGCGGGAGTGCCGCTGGGATGTCTAGTGGGTATACCGGAAATTCGTTTTCCGGGGAGTCCCACATAACCCATCCTGTCCCCCGACAGGGTGGGTATGCGTAATGCATTTTACCCAGCGTCAAAAAAAAAAAAGGTTAGGTTAGGTTGGGGGCCCCCCCGTTGTGCTTTTGTCGTTGGTGGGGGGGCTTGCGTGTCCTAATGACCTTCAAGGCTATGCCGGATAGGGTTACCCATACCGGACAGGCTTGAAGCAAGGGACCAGACGAAGCGCAGCACAGGAGGGGGCGCTTGACACTATCCCTAGGGATGTGTCTCGCGCCAACCGCGGAGGAGCTCCCTTGGACCCTTGCTGAAGGGTCCAATAAAGGGATGCTCGGGGGCGTCGATTTTATCGATGCCCCAGGCGGGTGCCGCCAGAGATTTTCATCTCTGCGCGGCGTCGGTTTGCGGCGGAGCCTAACATCTTATCCGCCGCAGGGGGTCGGGTCTCCTGGCCCCCATCGCTTCCAGACAGTAGACCGGGGGGTCTGCTGTCCACTGTGAGGAAGCAGTTGGAGGGTGCGCTCAGCGTCCGGTGCACCCTACAAAAGCGGGTGGGCAGATTTTCTGCCCTTCACGCAGCCGGGCCGCCTTCGGGTGGCAGTCGCCGGTGGGGGACTGGAGGTAAAGGCTCTGCCGGTTTCCCAGGCCCCTGCCATACGGCGAAGCGGGAACGCCGTTGGGTTTTAGCCGGTAGGAGTCCGGCATAACCCGGTTGCTGCCCCCGCAGTGACTGGGTATCCATGACGGATTTCCCAACGTTAAAAAAAAAAGGTAGGTTGGGGGACCCCCCCACAGTGCTTACGTCCTCGTCGTGTCCCCTGGATCCACCGTAACGGAGTGGTAGGCTGGCGGCTAAAGTGCACTGTGACTGAAGGCGACCTGAGTGTCTTTACTTGTTTTTGCGATCCTCTGTGTCTCCCAGCTCCCTGGCCGTCGAGGTAACTCCGGTTTCAGGTTGAGCGGGACCCAGAATATCGTGCGTTTGAATATTTAACGATGTCGGATAACGGGCAGCAACGTCCGTTAGCTCGGTCTCGGCCTGTGCGGGACGCCTCCGGGCGTTTCATTTCCAAGGGCTCTTCACAGAGCCAACCCAAAGGCCCTTCTCAGGGCCAACCCGACAACGCTCCGGCGTTGGATGCCAGTCACACACCACCTGTGGCTAGCTTTTACCGAAGGGCGGACGACATGACAAAAAAAATAAAAATAAAAATAAAAAAAACTCCAACATTGAGTCCACCTCGAAAGACGGTCGCCAAGAGCGAAAACGTTTGTACTCGAGGCAAGAGTCCGTGGCCTCCTCGGACTCAGCTAAGAGTACAACAAAAAAGAAGAATAGGGCTAAACAGCCCGTGGCTGACAGCCACGACGTCGGCTTGGAGGACGCCCAACGCCAGCTTAATCTGGCGAGAAAGGCGAAACTTCAAGAGGACTTGGAGGCGCGTGTCGCTGCTAGAGAGCGGCAGGCGCGCGCCGACAGGGCCAGGGCTGGTTATGGCGCGTCCAGCGTCCTTTACGCGGACCACTCCCTAGAGGAGCTCCACCGGATGGCCCAGGAGGACCAGCAGGAGATTGTGGAGGTCGCCTGCAAGTCCTCCAATCTGAAAGGGACCTTCCAAAAGGCCCTGAAGTGCCGGGCCGCAAGTATGCGCGGTATCGTCCGAGAGCTAGTGCAACGCACAGCGACGGACGAAACCCAGCAGCTGCAGGCGAAAGTAGCTCGCCTGTAGGCGAGGTCAGCTCGCTGCAAGCGAAGCTGGCTGAAGCCACAGCTCGGCCGGCCCAGGCCTCCCAAGCCCTTGCACCGACGGCGGAGGTCCCCTCCCCCTCCAACCTTGAGGACATCATCCGCAAGGTTGTCATGGAGGAGAGGGCCTTCACGAGAGCCTGCTTCGCGGGCATCGAGGACCGGCTCTTGCCAGAGACGCGTCTTAGACCGTCGCTCGCGGCGGACAAAACGCCGAGCAGGCCCGGGCCATCCTCGGTGACCCCCACGCCACTTCCGCGGGAACAGCTCCTGGTCCCAAAGCCCTCCAAGGGCAAGGGCAAGGGCAAGAAATCGGGGGCAGCTCCGCCGGTCCCCACTACGAGCGCAGAAATGGAGACTGAACCTGCTGGCACTCCAGCAGCTCCTCAGGACCTTCAGATGGAGGATATCCTTCTGCCCTCCACCACCCCGTCCAATCAACCATGGACGGAGGTGGTCAGGAAAGGCAAGAAGGGCAAACCTAAAAAGTCCACGCCAGCCGCCTCCACCAGCTCCACCTCTCCCGGCCAGTCCACAGCGACTGGCAAGGGAAAGAGGAGGAGAGGTGGGAAAAAGTCGGCCGCCAAGCCCTCCACCGCTGCCCTGGCAGCTCAAAGGGCGTCCGCTGGCAGGAGGAAATTAATTCCTCCCAAGACCGCAGCTGTCGTGGTGACACTTACCCCAGAGGCCGCGGAGCGGGGCGAGACATACGAGTCCGTGTTGAGGCGGGCTCGTACAAATGCCGATCCTACCCAACTGGGGATCGGCACAGTCACTTGCCGCCAAACCCTAACTGGAGCTCGAATCTTCGAGTTTCCGGGGGCTCAAGGCGGCACAAACGCGGACCTCTTCGCAACGAAGTTGCAAGAGGTCATCGCGGACGCGGCAAAGGTGGTGAGGCCTGTTAAGTCCGCGGCCTTGGAGGTGACCGAACTTGACGACTCGGTCACCAAAGAGGAGGTGGTGGCGGCGGTCGTGGCGGCAGGAGGCTGTGACGTCGCAGCGGTACAGGGCCGGGCCATATTGGACCCGGCCGCCGCGGCTTGGGCACCATTAGTCTTGAGTGCCCAGTCGCCGCGGCGAAAACCGTCCTCACTAAGAGGCGGCTGCAAGTGGGACTTAGCTCGTGTGTGGTCCGGGCACTTGAAGACCAGCCTCTGCGCTGCTTCAAGTGCTTCGGCATCGGCCACGCACGAGCTCTCTGCCCGTCCAAAGTGGATAGGGCAGACGCTTGTTACCGTTGCGGGAATGACGGGCACAAGGCCGCCTCCTGCCAGGCCGCCAAGCCGCACTGTGCGGTCTGCGCGGCCAGTGGGAGACCTGCGGGCCACGCCATGGCGGGGTCCAAATGCAACCCCCCACCACAGAAGGGCAAAGCGCAGATGCCAACCCGCCCTGCCGCCGCCGCCGGTGTTGAAGCTCCAGCTCCAGTGCCGGCCGACGAGGAGTATGCGATGGTGACCGAGTAATGCCGGTACAACATCGCATACTCCAAACGAACACCAACCACTGTAAAGCGGCCCAGGACCTGCTGGTTCAGGTCATGGCCGAGTGGTTGGTGGACGTGGCGGTGGTCGCCGAGCCGTACTCAGTCCCTGGCCGCTGGCTGGGTGATAGAGACGGCTTGGTGGCAATAGTGGCGCGGTCTTCCACATACTCCCCTCCCCTCTCGCTCTTAGAGAGGGGACCGGGATACGTGGCCGCCGCGTGGGGAGACATAGCCCTTGTGGGGGTCTATTTCTCCCCAAATCGCCCTCTTGCAGACTTCGAGAGTTATCTTGAAGTCCTCGCCGCTGTGGTCGGCAGGGCGGCGCCGCGTTCCTGGGAGACCTGAATGCCAAGTCGGTGGTCTGGGGAAACCCGGCCACCGATGTCCGGAGACGCGCCGTCGAAGCGTGGGCCGCGTCGTCTGGTCTGTCCCTCTTGAATAGAGGGACAGATCACACGTGTGTGCGGCGGCAGGGGGGGTCGATAGTGGACCTCACTTTCGCCACTCCTGCCTTAGCCGCCCGCATCATGGACTGGCGGGTTGAGCAGGTGGAGACATTATCGGACCACCGATACGTGCGGTTCGATATCTCCACCCAGAGCCCCCGGGGATTGACACCCTCGGGCCGATCCCCGTTCCCACGGTGGGCTCTCACCCACCTAGACCGAGAGGCGGCCGGGGAGGCGGCGTTCATCCAGGACTGGCTCTCGCCACCTGTTGATGGCCAAGACGTAGACGCCGCGTCGTCCCAAATGAGGGGCTCCATGACCGAGGTATGCAACTCTAGCATGCCTCGGTCCTGCTGTCCACCTCCCCGACGCGCCGTCTATTGGTGGTCGGAGGAGCTGGCTGAACTCCGGGCCGTCTGTGTAGCGGCCAGGAGGGCCTACACGCGGAGCCGGCGGTGGCGCCCACGAGACCAGGACAATGAGGACCGCCTCTACGAAGTATACGTAGAGGCAAAGACGGTCCTCAGGTTGGCAATGGGCGCCGCCCAAGATTCGGTGAGGGCCGAGATGTTGGAGGGTCTCGACAACGACCCGTATGGGAGACCATATAAGGCGGCGCGCAACAAGCTGCGCCCCTTTGGTCCCCTAGTAGCCGAGACCCTCGAGCCGGCATTGCTGGATGGGGTGGTCCAGTCCCTGTTTCCCTGCAGGGACAACTTTACCCCACCAGCAATGGATCCCCCGCAAGGGGCGGCCCCGCCGGAGGAGGAGGTCCCTCCAGTCACGGAGGCAGAGGTAGAGGCGATGGTCTTTCGTCTCCGCCCCAAAAAGACCGCCCCTGGCCCGGATGGCGTCCCCGCAAGGGTGGTGGCCATCGCCGCCACACAAATGCAGGAAAGGTTTCGGGACCTCTTCAGTGCGTGTTTCGCGTCGAGGAGGTTCCCGAAACCATGGAAGGAGGGGCAGTTGTGCCTCCTTCGGAAGGAGGGGCGCCCGGCAGACTCCCCCTCGGCATACCGACCCATCGTTTTGCTCGATGAGGTCGGTAAGATGTTCGAGGGGATCATCGCCGCCCGCCTCAACAACCACCTGCAGGGGGTCGGGCCGGACCTGTCCGACGCTCAGTTCGGCTTTCGGGCTGAGCGTTCGACAGTGGACGCCCTGGCCCGGCTAAAGGGCCAGGTGAAGGAGGCTATGGAAGCGGGGGACGGATTGTTGGCCGTGTCATT
The DNA here is from genome assembly GCA_958295455.1 of Coleophora deauratella. Classification (NCBI taxonomy): domain Eukaryota; kingdom Metazoa; phylum Arthropoda; class Insecta; order Lepidoptera; family Coleophoridae; genus Coleophora; species Coleophora deauratella. The sequence continues at coordinate 11,450,526 of OY282388.1, forward strand.
TGACATAGCCAACGCCTTCAACTCCGTCCCCCACTCAACCATCCTAGAGGCACTCCGGTTCCTTGGAGTGCCTCACTACCTGCGGTGCCTCCTGGCCAGCTACTTGGAGGACCGGGCGGTCCTCCTCGTGGACAAGACTGGCCGACTCCGGCGGTTCAGCGTCGAGTCTGGTGTTCCACAGGGTTCGGTCCTAGGACCACTCCTGTGGAACATCGGATTCGACTGGCTTCTGAGGGGAACCCTCCTCCGTGGCACAAGTGTCATCTGCTATGCGGATGACACTCTCCTCACTGCCCGGGGGAGCTCGTTTGGAGAGGCGGCCAGTCTGGCCTCGGCAGGTGGATCCTTGGTGGCGGGAAGGATCCACCGCCTAGGGCTGAGGGTGGCGCTGCATAAGACCGAGGCCGTATTCTTTCACGGACCTCGGCAGCGCACCCCGCCTGACGCCCACATATTCGTGGAGGGTGTCAGGATAGAGGTTAAGGCCCAGATGAAGTATCTGGGCCTTATACTCGACAGCAGGTGGCGCTTCGGTCCGCATTTTAGCGGGCTGTCGTCGCGCCTGCTGAAGACCGCGGGCGCCCTCTCGTGGCTCCTCCCCAACCTGGGGGGGCCTAGCGCGCGATGCCGGCGTCTGTACGCCGGCATCCTGAGGAGCATGGCCCTCTATGGGGCCCCCATCTGGGCGGACTCCCTCTCCAGGAGGGAGAACGCTGCCGCCATCCGTCGGCCCCAAAGGGCCATTGCACAGCGGGTGGCGAGGGCCTACCGCTCGGTGGGCTTCGCGGCGGCGTGCGCTCTGGCTGGCACCCCTCCTTGGGAGCTCGAGGCGTGGGTGCTCGCCAGAGTGTACGAATGGACGGCGGGTCGGAGAGCGCTCGGGGAGCGCCCGGCCCTGGAAGAGCGGGAGGCCGTTCGGCGGGAGGCGAGGGACGCCATCGTCCAACACTGGGCGGAGGACCTCGCCACCGCCACCTTCGGCCGCCGAACGCTGGACGCGCTCGGGCCAGTCCTGGAAGACTGGCTCGAGCGGTCCCAGGGATTCCTCTCTTTTCGTCTGGTGCAGGTATTGTCCGGGCACGGCTGCTTCGGATCGTACCTGCACCGAATCGGAAGAGAGGAGAATCCATCTTGCCATGACTGCGGCGCGGCTATGGACACGGCGCAGCACACTCTAGAAGTGTGCCCGTCGTGGTCCGAGCAGCGCTGTAGCTTGGTCGCGGTGGTGGGGCCGGACCTCTCGCTTCCCAGCGTGGTCAATGCCATGTTGGGGGGCGAGAGGGCATGGGCGGCGGTCGCCTCCTTCTGTGAAGAGGTCATCTTACAGAAGGAGGCAGCGGAGCGCAAACGGGAGGATGATCCTCTCGCTCCAGCGCAACGCAGGCGGAGAAGGGGAAGGAGAAGGCGGTTGCACGACCGCCTTCACCCTCCCGGTGGTGGGTAGCGGGCGACAAGCGCGGGGGCGCTTCCGCCCGCATTGCACTTCTCACCACCCTAGCCGAGCGGGGACGACTGAGCACTCACGGTCGTTCCCGGACCCCTCCCTCAGTGGAGGGGATTGAAGGGCCCGCCGTGAAGGTGGGCTCCGCCGGCGGGGGACTGAACGTAAAGGCTCTGCCGGTTTTACAGTCCCCTGCCACTAAGGCGATGCGGGAGTGCCGCTGGGATGTTTAGTGGGTATACCGGAAACTCTTTTCCGGGGAGTCCCACAAGTAGTGTGTTTTCGCCGGTTCCAGACCACTTCATACAAAAAAAACGGTGGGTGGGTCACGCAAACGACCGCCGTTTCCAGACCAGTTCATACAAAAAAAACGGCGGGGGTGAGTCGCTCAAAATCGATCGCCGGTTCCACGCTACTCCATATAAAAAAAGCTTGGTAAGGGTCGCGCATAAAAAGTGGAATCTCGGTTTGCTGCCGCCGCCGCCGCCTCCGCCGCTGCCGCTGCTAGAAAAAGCTTGGCCACCAGGTGAGGATCTCGCAGAAAGGGTCACCGGTTCGAGGCCAGTTCATATTAAAATAAAATAAATAAAATAAAAGGCTTCACATATTTTGTAAGTGCACCGCTCCGCCCCAACTACTATTCTTATTATACGACACGAGGAAGGGCCCGCCCCGTAGGACAGTACGTACTCGTACCTAGCGTATAATTATCGCCTAGATGAGGGAGATGTTAGCATCAGTGGTCTCCCGGTTTGCCGCTGCAAGAAAAAGCTTGGCCACCACGAGAGGATTTTGCAGAAAGGGTCACCTGTTCGAAGCCAGTTCATGTAAAAAAAAAACTGGTCGCATGGATATGAAAAAAGGCGGCACGCACACTATACTAGGCTGGCCGGCTCCGCGCTAGCCGCCAAGCAACCCCGCTCCGCGCACGCTCTGTCCCGCTTTTTTATTTAAGTATTCGCACCTTTCTCAAATCAGAAACTTACGAGTTTAATACATATAAATTTCGTATTACAGTAGAGATTTCTTTAGAAACTTTTGTGTTTTTATCATGAATTTTGGCAACAGTTAATCTGCTAATGGTTAAATTATCTGTAATCAGTATACCGATCTAAAATTAAAATTACCTAGACAAGAATTACATTTTTGCGTTACCTTTTTTTAGATACTAAGATTTTTTAAGTGTCGCAGTTGCGTCTACATTTATGCATGTTCAAACTTGTCGTTGGTATACCCTATAATATCAAACTCACAACGTTGTTCTCTACTCAAGTACTGGATATTCTGTAGTGGATACCTACTATCCATCTTCACTATTCAGTTTTTCAAAATATTTTATCAAGTGAAGTTTCGTTAATTCATATATATAACTCACGAATACGAATTTTGTTCAACCTGTGCTCAAAGTATGAATGAAGTGTCTGATATGTATTTTTTTTTCATGCAATTCAAAAGATTAAATACTTTAACGTTTTAAAGTCTTAATTTTCTATTTCAGTACTCAATAAAGTCATCTTTAGGAAGATTAATTATTGTTGTACAACATCACAATGTATTAACTTCAACACCTACAATCCATTGGCTCTTTACAGTGATGACTGATGACGATAACGATCGTTCCATGTCACTGACTCGGTTGCTCAGTGGCTAGATCCGAGAGTCGTGGGTTCTATCCCCACCGAGGGCAAACATTTCTGTGATGAGTAGATGTGTTTTCTATGTGTCTGGGTGTATTATATCTATATAAGTATGTATTTAAAACGTACATATACATATGTGTATGTATATCAGTCTCTGGTTCCCATAGTACAGGGAATCCTAGTATAGGGCCTGATGACCGTGTGTAATTTGTCCCGGATATTATTATTATTACTTCTGCAGACTGTAAAAAAAAGAGATGCTCAACAAATGAAGACCACAGAAAAGAAACGAAACGTTGATTCGTTTTTTTATCGAAAATCAGAGTTGTTAAGACTGCAGTGTGTTAAACCACGCAAAAATGGAAAATCATACATTTATTTACCTGATGTAACAAACACACCTTTTCAAAACTGAACTCTATGATTTGCATAAATTCAAGAAATATCAAGTCCTAAACACTGTAAACAAGCTGGGGTGCCCAAAAAATATCTCACGAACGATAATGATGATGAAATTAAACACTCACTGAAAACCCCCAGTATGAAACTTATTTTTATAATTATGATTCGATACAATAAATACAACCTACCTTACCTACCCTACCTTAAAACTGGTGCTTATGATTATATTTTTCTAACTACGGTATGTAATAAGTATTGAATAAAATATTGATAACTGTACTTACTTTAATTATCTTTTTTTATATCACATCATAAATTGTAAAATAAAATAAAATAAATAAATCATTTGCCACCTATCACATAAAAAAAATATCGTAATATAAGATGCTCACCTGGCGCCTCACAAGTAAAAAACTTACCTGCCACTGGTATTAACAAACATACCCCTTAATTCGTTTTTCACAGGCATTTTTACAGTTTTAATTGGTTTTTCAGATGCATTTTTAGATTTGAAAGCAAGTTTTTTAAATGTTAATTAGTTTTTCATATGCATTTATAAAGTTTCTATGGGTTTCTCAAGTGCGTTTTTCGATTTTAAAGCAATTTTTTAAATGTTAATCAGTTTTTCACATGCATTTTTTAATATTTAATGGGTTTTTCAAGTGCATTTTTCAATTTTAAAGCAAAATTTTTAAATGTTATTTAGTTTTTCACATGCATTTAAAAAACACATAAGTTTAGGTTTAGGAGTTTGTCCGATATTTTTTTTACAAGTTAGAATTTTTTTTTTTATTAAGTTTTTTTTATATATTTCTGCCAATTATTATAGTTTTTGTTTTAAATTATCATATTTTTTGTTCCTTTTCATTTAACAATCAACATTCACTTGAAATGGACGCCATGTTTCACTTCATACATCCCTTTGCTGCTATAGTAGCTGGTCCGAGCAGCTGCGGTAAAACCTATTTTATAACAGAATTTTTAAAGAACTGTGACAAAATTTGCAACACTCAATTCAATGAAATGATTTGGTGTTATGATGAAATGCAACCACTTTATGACCAATTACAAGGAATACACTTTCATCAAGGATTGCCTGAATTAACAAACTTTACCGACAACAAGCCACGACTTATTATAATAGATGATTTAATGAGAGAAACTGATGGTAGAATAGTTGATATATTTACTAAAGGTAGTCATCATAAAAATTTAAGTGTTTTCTACATAACTCAAAACATATTTCACCAAGGACGAGGACAGAGAGATATATCTTTGAATGCAAATTATTTGATTTGTTTTAAAAATCCTAGGGATAAAACACAAATGCAATACATGGCAAGGCAAGTACTGCCTGAAAATACAAAGTTTGTTCAAGAGGCATACAAGGATGCGACTGTTCGTCCTCATGGATATTTAATGATAGATTTAAAACAGGAAACACCTGATTGGTGCAGATTTAGAACAAATATATTTCCTACTGATGAGCATTTCTTAATTTACTTACCCAAAAAAGGATTTAAATACGATGGACAATCAATGCCGAACATTATTTATAAATGATGTCTATGTCAGTGCGCACACATCGTGAATACCTTAAAGCATTGTGTAAATTAAAACCTTATAATAGGAATATTTTAGTAAAGACGGCTGACGACGATGCTATTAAATGTATATGTGAATGTATATTTAATGTTTTAAAAGGATCTGTACCAATTACTGACAAAGAAAAAAAACAATTACGAAAGCATAAACAAATTTTACGTGAGCTTATAAAAAAAGGAGATTTGAGAAAGAAACGGAAGATCATAGTACAAACGGGTGGCGCATTTCTGCCAATTGTATTGGGTTCCTTATTGAGTGGTGTTTTAAGTTCATTAATAAAGTAACAAAGTAAATCACAATGGAACATACGAAGAAAATGTTTCTTATAGAACCCGAAACTATCGAAAAGCTAAAAAGACCAATCACTTATAATTAATGATTAAACGAACTTACCTAAGTGAAGTTCTATCGTAATTATACGAAGCGCTTCGTCCGAAGAGATTAGTAATAAAGGCAAGTATATAAACACATGTAGTAACGCATACGTAGTCGGTCTCATAATGAATTGGCCTAACTATGAAATAAAAAAGAAAATTAAATGCAATCATTTTTATTTTTCAATATAGTCTCCATCAATACTGACACACTTCTGACATCGGTGAAATAACATTTCTAATCCTTTATAAAAATAATCGCAATCTTTGTCTTTAAAATGACTGAAGACGTCCGCCTGCAACTCTTCATCGCTTGAAAATTTTCTTCCCCTTAAGTCCCGCTTTAAATTTGGGAATAAGTAATAGTCGGACGGAGCCATGTCTGGACTATAAGGTGGATGGTCCAGCTCCGTGAACCCGCATTGACGCACTGCATCCTTCGAAACACCGGCGGTGTGCACGGGGGCGTTGTCGTGAAGCAACAGGACGCCTTTACTCAGTTTGCCTCTGCGCTTCTCCTTTATAATATCTCGCAGTTTATATATTAATGAAGCATAATATTCGCCGTTTACGACTGTATTGCGCTCTTTAAAATCAACCATCAAAATACCTTGAAAATCCCAAAAGATTGTGCACATGATTTTTTTGGTAGATTGTTGCACCTTTGCCTTTCTAGGCGGCTTTTCACCCTTATAACGCCATTCCATTGACTCGCGCTTGCTTTCTGGATCATAATATAACACCATAGTTTCATCACCAGTCACTAGTCTCTCGATCACGTTCTTTGGGTTTTCTCCACAAAGATCTAAAAACTCGGCAGCACAGCGAACTCGCTCCCGTCTCTGCACAGCTGACAGAAGTTTCGGGACCCATCTTGCACTGACTTTTTTCATATGAAGATGTTCATCGATTGCACGATGGACGGTACTTTTAGAGAGCCCAAGTCTAGCTGCAATTTCTCTAATCTTCAAACGGCGGTCACTCAAAACCTCTTCTTCGATTTGAGCAATAGTATCGGGAGTGAGCACTTCTACCGGTCGACCGTCATGGCCGATATTTTCGACGGTTTCTCGCCCGAGGCGAAACTCTTTCACCCAATTTTTTACTGTGCTATAAGAGGGAGAACACTCCTTATACACACCATCTAATCGTTCTTTAATTTGGGCGGGGGATAAGCCTTCTTTAAATAGAAACTTTATGACGCTTCGATACTCGGTTTTCGACATTTTGAAAAAATACGCGACACTTGTTGTTCAAACAAACTGCTAAACTGAACTACGCTCGTCAAGTCCATGCGTGTTCGTTTATAAAGTGTCTGAGAACCGTACTATTCAATGCAACATAACATGTATCGAAATGTCGCGTAGAACTATATCAGGCCAATTCATTATGGGACCGACTACGTATATGCCACCACTCCTGCACTTAGTTGAGGGTATGTTATGAAGATACAATATTTTCGATTTATTCAAAATACGAAGGTAGGTTTACATCACGCCACCTCTTCCGCTCGCTGGGTTCGTCATTTCGTTGAGGGTCTATGCCCAGGCCAAGATATTTCCGGAACCGCTCCACGCTAGGGCCAGGCGACAGACGCGGGTGGGTGGGTGTTACTAATCTCTTCGGACGAAGCGCTTCGTATAATTACGATAGAACTTCACTTAGGTAAGTTCGTTTAATCATTAATTATACTTCGCGCTTCGTCCTCGAGATTAGTAATAAAGGCAAGTATATAAACACATGTAGACCTTTAGAGTAGGTTCAGGAAATATGAAAAAATAAGCAAATTGTTGATTATCAGTAGTACCTGTTTAATTAGAATAAACAAAGTCAGAATATTCTGCAGTAAGCTACATTAGATTTATAGTTAAATATAATGCACATTACAAATATCAATATCTTGATTACAATCATAGTTAGCATAAATCACGTCACTGTATTATAGCTCTAGCTACCGAATCATTTTGCGAATCCACCATGATATTTCGATGGTAATACTTAGCGAACGTATTAGACGTTCCGCTCCATCCAGCCGTTTTCCTAATTTGGTCTAGGTTGACACCCAGGCGGTACGCGCGCGACGTGGCGGCGTGCCGCGTGCTATGCGCTGTGAAGATCGATACATCAATTCCACAGTCTTTTAGAGTCCCTTTTATCCAACGGCTTAATGTCTGGGAGGTAACCTTGTCGTGTGGTTTTTTGAAGCTAATGAATAGGTTATCCATTTTACGTAACGTCCTGGTTTTGTTAAGGTAAACTAAAATGGTTTTACCTGGACATATTTGGGGCTTTTCTTCAAAAAATGGTATATACAGTAGAGGTTGTTTAGCTCCTACTCGAGATGTTTTTATTAAATCCGGGATTTTGATTAAAAGTTGAGTGGGACTGCGTTCTATATTTTTTATGTCAATTTTGGACAGAGTTTGAACTCTGTGTGTTGTGACCAGGGCTAAGAGAGTAACACATTTTTTGGTTAGTTGTTCTAGAGATAAATTTTCGTTAGGGAACCATGTACTGAGGTGATCAAGGACAAGGCTACAGTCCCAGGTGACGTCGTATTTTGGCAAGGGGGGTCGGAGCCGAAATACCCCTTTGAAAAATCTGGATATCAAACTATCTTCCGAGACAAAGGGGCCTAAAATAAGGGCTTGTTCAAAGTGCTATATTGGCTGCCATTTTGGTACATCTCCGTTAAAAAATCAAGAACTGTTGGAATTGATGGAATATAAACTTACGTTATTTTTATTGCAAAAAATGAACCATTTCTTCCAACAAACATTATATTGCTCCATCGAGGGTTGGGAGATGGAAGCGAGCATGATGTCTAGGGATGCTGGTGGGACATCTCGTCGTATTAGCGCCTCCCGGACAATATGCCGGCCACCAGGATAAGGCCGGAGTGGATATTCCGGTTGCTGGAATGAGAGACGATGGTGTTTTTACTAAGTTCCAATTTGATTATATCTGAAACTAGCAAGCTGGTGTAGACGGGATACCAAGGCTGTGTGGGCCACAGAGGTGTTACCACTATACCTCGTGCCCGGTCCGTGATAATTTTCCTTAGGACTTTTAATACCATTGCTACGGGAGGGAACGCGTAGAAAAATTTTTTCGACCAACATATGGTAAACGCATTAATAGCCAAAGCATCAGGGTCTCTATGCCATGATACGTAATCTATACATTTTTTATTAATACGGCTAGCAAAGAGATCAATTTCAGGCAGACCGAATGTACTGACTACTTTTTGGAACGAGCGTTCTGCTAATTCCCATTCGATATCTGGGTGAATCCGCCTCGATTCTGCATCGGCAACCGTATTGTCTAATGACTTTATATAGGATGCGAATATAAAGATTTTTCTATATTCGCACCACTGCCAGATATCATTTGTTATTTGAGTCAAGTGAGGGAACTGGATTCCACCCATACGATTAATATAAGATATCGCGGTAGAATTGTCTATACGCATAAGGATTAGTTAATTGCTTAGCGAATGTTTTGAGAGCGAGAAACGCAGCAAGCAGCTCGAGGTAGTTGATGTGGCGCTCGCTCTCGGTTTTGGACCACGGCCCGCTGGCGGTCTCTGCGCCGCACGCTGCGCCCCACCCCTAGTTGAGGCGTCAGAGAATATTTCTAACTCGTAGCAATCATCTTTAATCCTATGGGAGGAATTGTCAATCACATTCAACCACCAAAAGATATCTGATTGCAGTGAGACCGGTACGTTCATCCACCTGTCATAATCATCGTGACCTTTTAAGTTTAAATATTTACACCGCTCGAGTCGTTTCGTGTAAAGAAGCCCGTACTCCACGGCGGGGCAAGCGGACACTAGTAAGCCTACGAATTGAGCAAATGTTCTAATTTTGCAACGTCGCAGTTTGACAAACTTCTTAATCTCGGTTTTAATGTGCTCTCGTTTACTTTCAAGTAACATGATTTGCATTGAATGAGAGTTGATATCAAAACCTAAAAATTTACATGTTTTAGAAGGGGTACGGTTACTCTTTTCCTCGTTGATAGTAATTTTACTGTAGTGTCAATATTATCTATGCAAGTTTTTGTGTTACTGCCTAGAAGAAGTAAATCGTCTAAGTACACTGTAGATAAGTGACCGCATGACCGCAACAGTTTTACAACAGGTTTCATTATTTTAGTGAAGATATATGGCGCTGTGTTCAAGCCGAATGGTAACACGTTAAACTCAAAGAGTTTTTCATTCCAAATAAACCTTAAAAACTTTCTAGATTCAGGATGAATTTTAATTAAAAAATAGGCGTCTTTGAGGTCTACGGTAGCCATAAAGCAATCTTTGGTTACGAGTTTAACAGCAGTTCGCAGGTCTTCGAGTTTAAAGTGATTTGTTTTTATGAACTTATTTAGCTTCTTTAAGTTTAGAATAAACCTCATTTTACCATTCGGCTTGGGACGCAAAAATATGCTCGATATGAACTGTCCCTCGCATGGATAGCACTCCGTTATAGCTCCCGGAGTTAGGAGGTTTCCGATACTTTCTTCAAAGTATTTAACTTCGGTTTGTGAGAACTGAGATTGAATAGGTATGGTGTGTTGAACAGGTGTTGAGGTGAAATTTATTTTGTACCCTTGTATCCATGCAAGTATTGTGCGATCTTTAGTAATAAGTGGCCATTGTTCATAGAAGAGTGACAATTGACCAGCGTACATTACCGGGTCTAGCGGCGGCGCGTCGGCCGCGGCGGATACGACGGCCTCGACGAGGTCGCGGGCGGGCTGCGCCGCGAAGCAGGCTCCCTGCTCCTCTGCGGGCCCGGCTGCCTGCGCGCTGGGGCCGGAGTCTTCCAGTTTAAAGTCTTTGTTGGTTGGGCTTTTGTCGCGTTGGCTGCGGCAGCGCGTGGTTTTTTGGTCGGTTTGTTGTCAACTTTCAGATCAGTCCCGGACGATTAACGGCTTTGGCCGTTTTCAATGCTTCGGATAAATTTTCGCCAAATAGATATTTGTCTATTTTGGTGTGTTGGAGGTGTTCTTTCATGTCCTTTTTTAAGGCGTACATGGCAAAGCTCCTCCGTGTCGTCGATTCAGCGTGCTGAATATCACAAAGTAGGCGTCCGGCGTCCACGAGCTTCTTTATAAGATCGTGGTTCTTTTCCTTGCAAGTGAGCTGCTCCGTGGTTAATTCGGCTAAGCAGGAGATCGCTGTAGCGAGTTGTTTTTGTCTTGCCTCTATACCTTTATCTCTTTTCTGGAGAGACTCTGGCAAGGCGGCCTTAATCTCTGCGTTGAGAATAGGGGCTCCAGTACAAATACAATTGTGTGGAATGAGATATTTTTCAAACAGTTCTTTGCGAGTTTCCTTTGTAAGCCCCGTTGTAGCAATATGTTCAAACCTGCTGGCTAGTTCCTTGTGTATTCCCTTTCCGTATTCGGTAGTTGCCGTAGGGTCCTCTCCCAGTATCTCCAAAATTATACTGTCCAATGCTTCGTCGTGGCGAGAGTCGTCACCGTCTTTGACGTCAGGTGGTTGCGCCGCGGTCGACTCTGGCGCGCCTGCCGCGGGCGCCGGCCCCGGCTCGGTATCGGCGGCGGCGGCGGCGGCGGTGGCGGCGGCGGCGGGCGGGGCGCCCGCGTCGAGGATCTCGCGCAGCAGCGAGTCGCGCGCCGGCGCCGCACACCGGGACGCCGCCGCCGCGCTCGGGGGCGCTGCGTACACCTCCGCCACCGTGGTCATTCTGGCGTCGAGCTGGTGTGCCTCGCGGGCTTCACTATTTCCTCCGTCTGTAAACACGATATAGGTGTTCTAATAAACGTGTTTTTATGTTTATAAGTATTTATATTAATAGTTCGACTTTTGTAGGTAAGCTTGTTAACGGTAAGGTTTTATTCCCACAGAATAAAACGCAAACCCAAGCCAGTACTGTTCATACAACCAGTACGTAGGTAAAAAAGACCTGGGTACGAGAAAGTGTTATACTCCCGCAGAATATAACGGTACTCGTATAGTTTAGTGTTTTGAGACAGTCCCTAAGACTGCTCAGGTTACACGGTTTTACACTAAGTAAGGTAATATTCCCAAAGAATAGAACGCAAACTCATTTAAATGCTTTAGAACAGTCCCACAGACTGCTCCGGTGCATTCGTGACGTCATGTAGGGCTCGATAGGTGTAAGCATCGTAAAAATGCACGGTATTCACCTGATGGGTCGCTCGGTGAGGGCGTGGGGTCCCGTGAGGAAGCCTCGCTCGACGACTCGATGACACGGCGGCGGCGGCGCCGGCCCTCGCTCGGGCTGCGCCGGCGCCGGGATCGAGATCGCCGACACGTGTTCTTTATCATATCTTCTAGCTGCTTCAACCGTTTGTTAATTGTTTCAAATTCGATGGGGTCAGACTGTTTCCTTTTAACAGCCCTTGGCATTTTCAATATTTTTTTATTTCCAACACTTGAAACACTTAGTTTTTCACTAAAATCACTTAATTTGTTTTAAGTTGTGTCGAGTGAACTTGAGTGGCGTAGCACTAAAATGCGAATGACGAACCCAGCGAGCGGAAGAGGTGGCGTGATGTAAACCTACCTTCGTATTTTGAATAAATCGAAAATATTGTATCTTCATAACATACCCTCAACTAAGTGCAGGAGTGGTGGCATATATGCGTTACTACATGTGTTTATATACTTGCCTTTATTACTAATCTCGAGGACGAAGCGCGAAGTATAATGATCCAATGACGTCTTTAGATCAAGATATGGAAAAGATTCTAAAATCCAAGCTGAATGATGAGGATAAGTGGAAACTTTATCAACAAACATTACAACGATAAAACAAGGCAGACAACCTGTAGTGATTAATATAACAGATCTTAATTCCAATGATGACCAAAAAGATGATAGTCCACCAAAATTTACTGAGCATAATGAATCAGAAAAGGAAAGAAAAATAACAGCTTATGATAAAGAAGAAATATTAAATTTTATTCCAAAAACATACCACAACAAAGGAGATGCTGTTATAAATAAATTAAAATCACACTCGGATAGAATTTCATGGAATGATCAAGGAGTAGTTAGTATTGATGGTGAAACATTGTTCGGTAGTAATATCACTGATTTAATTGGTGATATTTTAAGACCATTGAAAAGAAAGGAGCCAACAGGTTTCGATAAATTTCTACACTTTTTACACGACATTAATTTACCAATGGAATGTGTGGGTAACCCTCAACGAAGTCTATATCTACACAGATTGCACATAGAAAAGTATAAAAAGGACGTGAAATCTACACCAAAAGTAGATTACAGTATTCCTCGCAGATATACAGAACTATCACAGAGACTTAAAAAAGAAGTACATGACAGAGTAAAATATTCTTCGACACCGTTATCTTTACAGGAAACAAAAGATTTTGGAGCAAAGAAAAAAATTAAGTGGGAAAAATGGACCCCTTAAGTGAGCTACAAAATATTCATTATGATCCTTCTCATCCAGCTGGATATAGTAGTGCAGTGAAATTAATTGATACAGTTTCTAAAAAAATACCTAAGGATGAAGTAAAAACTTGGTTACAGTCTCAAGATGCATATACTCTTCATAGGAGTGCTACTAAGCGTTTTCCTAGGAATAAATACATAGTTTCAGACATCAATTATTTGTGGCAAGCTGACCTAAGTGACATGCGTAGTCTTAGCAAGTATAATGACGATTATAACTACATATTGTGTGTGATAGATATATTTAGTAAAATTGCATTTGTTAGACCTTTAAAGAAAAAAAATGCTAAAACAATTATTACCGCGTTTCAATCAATTTTGACCGAGTATAAACACAGTCCGAGAAATCTGCAAACTGATAAGGGGACTGAATTTACATCTAAACAAGTTCAAGATTTTTTTAAAGCTAAAAATATTAATTACTATGTTACAAATAATCCTGATATAAAAGCAAGTATTGTTGAACGTTTTCAAAGAACTCTCAAAGGAAAAATGTGGAGATATTTTACACATAGAAATACTTATCGTTATATTGATATTTTGCAAAGTCTTGTAACCTCTTATAACAATTCAAAGCATTCCAGCATTAAAATGCGTCCTATAGAAGTGACTCCTGATAAAATATCTCAAGTATGGCAAAATTTGTATGAGCGAAATAAATTGAGTACATTACAAAATGTTCCAAAGCTCAGAGTGGGTGACCATGTTAGGATAAGTAAAGAGAAGTTCACTTTTGAAAAGGGATATGAAACTAATTGGAGTGATGAACTATTCATAATATCGTCAAAATTTATAGAAAACCGCTGATTGTATACACACTGAAAGATCTCAATGGTGAATCTATAGAGGGCTCGTTTTATGAGAAAGAATTACAAAAAGTTAATCCAAATTCCGATGCATTATACAAAATTGAAAAAATACTAAAATCAAGACACAAACGAGGAAAAAAAGAAGTGTTTGTCAAATGGAGAGGTTATCCGAATAAATTCAATTCATGGATTCCGTACTCAAACTTAACGAGTACATAAAATTATTATTTTAAATTTAAGTACCTTTTTTTATTGTATTTGCATGTTAGTTTAATGAGTTATTTTTTCATTTATTATATAATTGACTTTTTAAAAAAATAATAAATACATAAGTAACCAAGTTGTTCGTTTTATTTATATAACTGTGCACATTTATTTAAAATAACATGACAAGCACCAGAAACCTTAGTTTTGTATTGCATATTACTGGATTAAGACACCTATACCACTGCCTCACTATGTAGTTATATTTTACTTATTAATTTTAAATGGTTGAAGATAATTTTTATTTAACTCTCCTAAGTAATAGCTCAATGACATACTTTTCAAATAACACCACTTCTAGTTTTATAACTAAGCTTCCTAAAATAGTTAAATTGGAAGGACAATGGTGTGTTAGTCTAGTTGAATTTAACTATCCATGTTCTATGTTAACTGTTCAAGAAACTGAAAACATTGTACCTAACTATACAGGATTATTTTTTTATCACCTGCGAAACTTTCAGATATGTTTCAGTACCCGATATAGAGTGGATATCAATAAAAAAAACATAGGTTCACTTTGGATATATTTTTTATAAGACTTTCTCGAAATTCAAAACACTAATTTGCTGATTGTACTTTTTCGTAAACGAACCAAAAAATAAGCTAACGCATTCCTATACTACGCGTATTTGCTCTCGAAGTGGCAACAACGCAAAATCAATCGAGCAAAAACAACCCCTAAATTCATCGTATTATGGCGAATATTCCCTCAAATACGTAAGTTGTACGTAAGACGGAGAACCGAGTGCCAAGGACAGCGTGCGCTCGGGCCCCGCGGCCTGCTTATAAAAACCCAGAGGCGACCTCTCGCCGCTCCTGTCCGGTGAAGTATGTTAAGTTCAGTGTGTGATTACCGTAATTATCTATGGTCTAGATATTCTATGTTGTCTTTGTCGACAAATAAGCTAGCACGCAAGATGGCTGCTGCGCTGTGTGATTTGTACTCTGTGAAAATAATTAAATAAATGATTCCCACTGCACACTCTCGCATATAATTAAACAGGTTATGGGCAAATAAGGAGGAAAAAGCGAGTACTAAAAGAGTTTAGTGTGCAAGGACAAGTAAAAGAAGAAAAGTAAAAAGTGAAAAATGGCGTCCTCATCAAACAATTTTCCTCAACTCACGGAGAAAACTAACTTTTCTAATTGGAAGTATAGATTAAAAATAATATTGGAAGAAAAAGGAATCAATATGGATGAAAAAGAATATAATATGAAGAATGACGCAAAAGTGAAATCTGTAATAGTTCAGTGCTTGCCCGATAAATATCTGGAAATAATAAAGAAATCTCCAACTGCATTGGATATGTTGAAATGTCTAGAGAATATTTTTGAGAGAAAATCCGTCTTAAATCGTTTATTTCTAAAGCGAAAGCTTTTACAGTTGAAGAAAACTGAAGAAAATTTGCAGAACCATTTTTTTAATTTCGACCAAATAGTGGCGGAATTGGAAGCTTCAGGAGCTCCACTTGAAGAACCAGACAAAGTAGTCCATCTACTACTCACTTTGCCTAAAGAATATGAAACAATAATAACCACACTGGAGACTATGAGTATAGACAAAAATCTGACAGTTGAAATTATTAAGTCAAGGCTGCTAGATGCTGAGCTTAAATTAAATCAAGCTGAAAAGAGTGAAGAAGGAAACGCTTTTTTAACATGCTATAAATGTAAAAAGCTAGGCCACAAAGCATACCAGTGTCCGGAGAATAGAAAATTGCCAAGCCAAAGAGGAAGATACAATTTCAATTGGAGACAGAGAGGAAATTTTAGAAGGCAAAGAGAAGCAAGTAATGTAGAAACAGAAAACAGAGAAGAAAATATAGATTTTTCAGCTTTTGTAGAGGAAGAAATATATTACACATCCAAAGAGAATGAAATACAATTTATAATAGATTCCGGAGCGACTGAAAATTTAATACAAGACAAATATAAAGATATGATGAAAAATGTAGTAAATATTCCTGAAATGAAGATAAGAGTAGCGAACGGACAATATCTCACATGCAAACAAAAAGGACAAATAACTGTTTATTATGAAAAATGTAGAATAAACATACAAGCATTAATAGTTTCAGGATTATGCAATAATTTGCTCTCCGTTAATCAGCTGATGAACAAAGGATTCACAATAATTTTTAAAACAGGAAACTTGAAAATACATGGCTTTGGAAAAACTCTATACGGACAGCAAAAAGGGAAATTATATGTGCTAAATTTAAAAATAAAAGAAAATGAAAGCTGCTGCATGACCGAGGAAAGTGATTTATGGCACCAAAGATTGGGTCATTTGAATAGGAAGTACATGAAAATAATGTCATTGCCAGTTAGTAGCAAACCATGTGAAGCATGCATTAAAGGAAAATCTACTCGACTACCATTTAAAACTGTACAGTACAGTAAGTCATATAAAATAGGAGATCTGATACATAGTGACGTTGCAGGACCTGCTAATGTGCCTACAAAAGAAGGACATAAATATTTTCAAACTGTAGTGGATGATTATTCACATTTCACCCATGTATATCTGTTGCAACACAAAAGCGAAGCTGCAAAGAATTTAGTTGAATATATCAGAAGCTTAGAGACAGAAAAAGAAGTAAGAGTGAAGGCTATAAGATGTGACAATGGAGGAGAGTACTCAGCAAACTGGTTTAAAGAATTTTGTGTGAAGAAAGGAATAAAAATACAGTACACACAACCATACAGTCCCCAGCAGAATGGCACTGCAGAAAGAATGAATAGAACCTTGTATGATAAAGGAAGAACTATGCTGAACGAATCAGGATTACCAAAACATCTGTGGGGAGAAGCCATTAGATGCTCTGCCTATTTACTGAACAGATCACCATCAAGTGCAATAAATTATGACATACCAGTAAGAAGATTTAGGAAGCCAAGTGACTTACACAAGCTAAGAGTATTTGGATGTAAAGCTTGGATGGTAAAGATACCTAAGGAAAGCAAAATGGAAAATAGAGCAAAAGAAGTAAGGATGATAGGCTATGGACTAAATGGATATCGACTTTGGGACCCGGAAACAGACACTATTCTGATATCACGAGATGTAAGATTTAATGAAGAAGACATAAAATATAAAGAAAAAGAAAAAGAAGAAAACACAATGCCAGGGATATATAAAAATATGGAATGGATAGAGGAAAATAAAAATAACTACCAAGAAGAAATTGTACTAGAAAAAAGTTTAAATGAAAATGAAAAGATGGAAAATAGATCTACAGAAAATAAAGAAGAAAAAGAAAAGGAAATAATTGAAGAGAGACAAAAAGAATGTATGAATGAAAAAGAAATAAAAACTACAAGAAGCGGAAGAGAAGTAAATCCACCAAGCCAATATAATGACTATGAGTTGTACGAAGCTTATTGTTTACTAGGAGAAAGTGAAGATCCAAAAACATATGATGAAGCAATAGAAAAAGGAGAAGAGTGGCAAGAGGCTATTAATAAAGAAATAAAAGCATTGACAGATCTGAAAGTATGGAAAGAAAGTAAACTACCGGATGGACAGAAAGCTATAGATACAAAATGGATATTTAAAACAAAATCGGATGGAACCAAGAAAGCCAGATTAGTTGCCCGGGGCTTTCAACAAGAAACATATGACAATGTATACTCACCTGTAGCAAAGATTTCTACTGTTAGAATGGGATTATCTCAAGCATTAAATCATGAATGGGAAATAAGACAATTAGACATCCCATCAGCTTTCTTAAATGGAAACTTGGAAACTGAAGTGTATATCAAAGTACCAAAAGGTGTAAATGTAACAAATAGCAAAAATGTATTAAAACTCAATAAGGCACTATATGGACTGAAAGAATCACCAAGATGTTGGAACGAGCGAATGAATAAGTTCTGTGAAACAATAGAAATGAAACATTCACAGCATGACGTGTGCCTATATACAGGAGAGGATATTTGGCTGATACTATTTGTTGACGACATACTATTATTTGGAAAAACAGAAAAAGTACAAGAGATAGTAAAGAATTTAAAAAGGGAATTTAATGCTAAAGATCTAGGAAATATATCTACATTTTTGGGAATACAAATTGAGAAAGAAAACAATACAATAAAATTATCACAAACGAAATTTATTAATAAATTATTACAAACATTTAAAATGGAAGAATGTAAAGAAACAGCAACCCCGATGATAACTGGATATACCTGTGAAGAAAAAGAAATAATTAGAGAAGTACCATACAGAAAATTAATAGGAAGTTTGACTTACCTCGCAACCATCTCAAGACCTGATATTTGTTATGCGACTTCTTACCTGAGCAGATTTCTGGATAAGCCAACTGAAGATTTGTGGAAAGCTGGAAAGAGAATCCTGCGTTACCTGAAAGGGACAAGAGATATGAAACTTACCTATACGAAGAGTGAAGATTCTAACCCTTTTATAACAGCTTTCTCAGACGCGGACTGGGCTGGTGACCAGAGAGACCGTAAAAGTACCAGTGGTATGGTGGTGTACCATGGGCAAAATCTTGTGTCATGGGCATCAAAGAAACAGCAAGTCGTCGCCTTGTCAACCGCCGAGGCGGAATATATCGCTGCATCTTTGTGTACTGCAGAGATTATCTTCATGAAAGGACTAGCTGAACAGTTTCAAGAAAAGTGTAGTGCAGTGTTATTTGTGGACAATCAAAGTGCTCTAAAAATGATCGTAAACTATGAAAATACCAAACACTCAAAACACATAGACATTAAACTGCATTTTGTGAAAGACATTGTAGCAAAGAAGATAGTGTCGAATGATTATGTGAGAAGTGATGAAAATATCGCGGACATTCTAACAAAACCACTGTGTAGTGTTCAATTTGTGAATTTAAGGTCTAAAATGTTAATTTCGTAATGATTGTTTGTTAAATTACTTAGTATTTGTCTAAGTCTAGCTAACCTATGTCTTTGTTTACATTTTCTAACTTTGACAAGTTTGACATTTGAACTGAGTGACAATTTATTTAGTGTTGCCAGTAATTGTTTTCTAAAAAGTACTGATGTATGGATAATGATTAATGTTGTCAACTTATTGTTTAAAAAAAATTACCAAAGTTTGTACTTTTGAAGTTTTGAGACAATTTAAAGTTTTAATGTTTTTAACAAACTTAAAATTGAAGGGGGGTGTTAAGTTCAGTGTGTGATTACCGTAATTATCTATGGTCTAGATATTCTATGTTGTCTTTGTCGACAAATAAGCTAGCACGCAAGATGGCTGCTGCGCTGTGTGATTTGTACTCTGTGAAAATAATTAAATAAATGATTCCCACTGCACACTCTCGCATATAATTAAACAAAGTAACCTGTCCGGTGAAGTTGTAAAGGCCCAACGGCCAACAACAAACATGTCCGTTCGAGAAAAAGCCTCTCGCCGCTAGTCTTATCGGTGTCTCTCGTCGAGTGCGCACGTCGCTCTGCGCAATGGCACAGCCTCCGCGTGGCCGTCGCGATCACGATCATGTGTACACTGCACGAGAGTATACGATGATGTTACGCGCGTACTTTTTAGCCGGGGAAAGTACAACAGCTGCTCGGGCACTCTATCAGGAACAGTGGCCTGATGCCAGGTTGCCTAGCAGGGACACATTTAGACAGGTGTATCAAAATTTACTCGATTACGGACAGTTTCATGAGCCGACCCATGCGCAAGCCAGGGGAAGACCTCAGTATGATAATCATGATGATGTCTTGGAGTGGTTTGAGGAGAATCCACGGCGCAGTACGAACGAGGCGGCGCGCCACTTTGGCATTAGCCAATACTGCGCTTGGTCGATAGTGAACTCTTCGGGCCAATATCCGTATCATTTCAGAAAAGTGCAGGAGCTCACGGAGAGGGATTACGCTCCAAGGTTGCAGTTTTGTGAGTGGCTTTTACGACACCAAGCCGACAACATTCTCTACACTGATGAATGTTTGTTTACACGAATCGGATTGTTTAACCACCATAACGAACATTACTGGGCCTACAGAAATCCTCATCTAACAAGAGAGCATTCATTTCAAAACAGATTCAGTGTGAACGTATGGGCCGGTATCATAAATGGTTGTGTAATTGGACCGTACTTCATTCGGGGTCGTTTGAATGGAGCTGCTTACTTAGAAGTTCTTAGGACCCAACTGAACAGACTTCTGAGTAACGTACCACTGGCGTACTTACGTGGGATGTACTTTCAGCATGACGGCGCTCCACCTCATTCCCAAGCAGAAGTGCGGTCATATCTTACAGAGCAGTTCGGAGATCACTGGATCGGCCGCGGTGGTCCTGTGGCGTGGCCTGCACGCTCTTCCGATCTCACCCCGGTAGACTTTTACTTGTGGGGTGAAATTAAGAGACGAGTGTACCACAACGAACCCACTAGCGCATCGCAGTTGAAACGCCGTATCCGAAGCGCCTTTCGGGCCGTAAAACGGCAAAGTGATGAGTTGTTATCATTACAACAGAACGGATTTAAACGTGCGCGTTTATGTGTGAGACAAGGGGGAGGACATTTTGAACAATTGTTGTGAAATTTCTGTGTAATTGTTGTTAAAATCTTGCTATCAAGTACGGATGAGGACCCTTTTCAATCATTTTATTTTTGAAATCTTGTGTAAATTCAATCAAAAATTATTGTTAATGATACCAAATTTTAACTACGCCTAAAAAACGTATCAAAGTAAGGTTTATTGACCTTTTCGGTTGATAAAAATCTTATTTTAAGAAACTCTTTTTTTTTACTGTCATCTTATTCATGGGTTGTTTTGACGGTCGTAAGCCCGCAAAAGTAGGAAGGGAAATTGGTATCAGTGGCAGCATTTCATTCATAAGTAGGTACATACCTACTAACTTAACGCTCTCGGGAAAGTGCGACGACACGCGACGTTGCCATGTTTCGGGTAATAACATGGTACAGTTTGCACACAAAACTGTCTGTATTGGCATTTAAGAAAAAAAATCATTTCTAACGTAAATATTAATATTCTTATTTTTATTTTTATTGACATCAACTATTTGTTTGGTACTGAACCCCATGTGAAAGTATTGCAGATGATAAAAAAATAACCCTGTATATAGAAAAAAGCCCGGAAAGGGGTTAGACTCGGCATATAAAGAAGAAGTTAAAATACCTGCTACAAATTATGATAAAATAGAAAACCTCATAACAGCACTAAACACTGTTCCTTTATTAAAAAACATTAAATTTAATTATAATGACGTCACCAAATTTGTTTCAGTTTCTGTAACCGATGACAGTATTTATGATTTAAAACTAACTTCCAAATTAAGTTTACAGTTAGGTTTTGAGCCCAACATAAACTTATTAACTAGACCATTGGGAAAATATCCATGTAATCTATATATCTAGGATTACCGTCACAAATATTTATATATTGTGACATTTGTGAACCTCAGATTGTTGGTGATGTAATGACACCATTATTGCGTAACGTTCCTTTAGATTCATCAAAATATTTATACGGTGCGAATAAAATGAATATATTTTCAAGACCGTACTATATTCCTCTCATGAGAAGAGAATTTGACACAATTGAAATACATTTAAGGTCTGAAACTGGTCAACCAGTACCTTTTGAATTCGGTACAACTTGTGTTAAATTACATTTTAAAAGAATTGCATAATTTTATGTATAAAAGATACGTTCTTTGTTTGCTTAACTTCATTTCATCTGAGACTATAGCGAGTGGATGCAGTGTTATTATTTATAATGAGATATATTAAAAGAGAAAATAAATATTACCAAAAAATTGTGCAAACGTTGCAAAAATTGAGGTAAAATAATTATATTTAGTGGACTGTATAGAAATAGATAGATGAGATGAATCAGGCTTCGTCTAAATAAGTGAGTAAAATGGCTCCACTAACCCTTGTCCCACATTCACCCTAGATGATGGCCAGCTTTAGACGCGCACGGCGCACCTTGCTAATGAGGAGGAGGAGCACAGAGAGGTACAGCACTTCACAGAAATAGACAAAGCCACAGAGTTCGGTAGCACGGCTAACCAGTAGAAAAATCCTCTTTTACGAGAAAAGCCCGGTGATGTAGTCAGAGCATAGGACACAACGTGTGTCTTGCTCAGCGGCCGCGGGCGAACAGGCAGGGCCAGCGTCGTCGCACCAGACACATCAAAAATGAAGGTAGGTACATTGACATTATGAACACTACTATTTACATCAAGCTGGATCAGGTATAGGAAATGTTTATAAAGGAGCTGTCCATCAAAGAGGATATGGTATTGGTAGTTTCTTGGGGGGTTTATTTAGAAATGTAATACCATTGTTGAAAAACGGTACAAAACTGTTAGGAAAAGAAGCTTTAAGTACAGGTGTTGGTATTATCAATGATATGTTTCAAGCTAAACCATTTGAAGAATCTTTGAAAGACAGATTACAAGAGGCAACACAAAATTTAAAACGAAAAGCTGATGAAAAGATTAAGACAATTAATATGACCGGATCTGGATATAAAAGAAAAAAGAACAAAAGAAATCGTTCAGTATTATCATCGTCATCAAGACAGAAACAACGTGCAAAGAAAAACGTTACTAAAAAATCAACTACTTTTAACGATATTTTTGTATAATGGCATTTCTTTTTAACGATTGATTATGTCAATCGTGTGAATTTAGCACATTCACACGATTGACATAATCAATCGTGTGAATGTGCTAAATCAGAATTAGACCTCTTTGCTTTACCATCAACACAGACAAGCATTGAACAAGGTCAGTGGGTGCATTACAAACCAATATCATCACTTACTGATGATGGACCCATAGAATTTCTTGTTCCGGGGAACGGTGATGAATATTTAGATTTGTCACACACTTTGATCAATGTTAAGGCGAGGGTTATGAACCACGATTCTAGAGCTTTACCTGCATCTGCAACGGTTGCTCCTGTTAATAACTGGCTGCATTCACTTTTTAATCAACTGGATATATATTTAAATCAAAAACTTATTTCCCCGCCTAATAATACATATGCATACAGAGCTTACATAGAAACTTTATTGAATTATGGACCAGCTGCAAAAAAATCACACTTGACTTGTGGACTATGGCATATGGATACATCAAAACAAATGAATGAAATGACTGATGCTAACAAGGGGTTTAAAAACAGAAAAGAAATAGTGAAAGAAAGCAATGAAGTAGAAATGATTGGCCACATACATGGTGATATTTTTAATCAAGAAAAGTTTTTACTAAATGGCGTAGAAATGAGGATTAAGTTGGCGCGTTCAAGAGATTCATTTAATTTATTAGCAGATCAAATAATTCCGAAAGTGAATATTATTGATGCTACATTGATGGTGAGAAGAGCTCGTTTGAATCCAAGTGTTTTAATAGCACACAGCAAGGCCTTGGCCACAACCACTGCGAAATATTCTATCACACGGGTTGAAGTAAAAGTATTAACGATACCATCTGGTGTTCAAGGAAAAACTTTAGATAACATATTTTTAGGACAAATACCGAAACGTTGTATTGTCGGGTTTGTGAACAATGCTGCATTTAATGGTAATTTGAAAGAAAATCCATTTGATTTCCATCATTTTAATATGAATTTCTTTAGTTTGTATATAGATGGTCAGCAAGTTCCTTCGAAACCTTTACAACCCGTTTTTAACGCTGACAAAAGCTTATATACTTTACCATTCCATACACTATTTTCTGGCACTGGTATACATTTTCTAAATGAAGGGAATGACATTTCTTTAAGTGACTATCCTAATGGTTACTGTTTATTGGCTTTCGATTTAACACCTGATCTGTCAGCAACTCTTCTCATTGGAACCTTATTAGACATGGAAGTTTACGTTTAGAAGTACGGTTTGATGCCGCATTGGAAAAGACTGTGAACTGTATCGTTTATGCTGAATTTGACAATGTTGTTGAAATAGATAAGAATAGAAATGTTGCTGTAGACTATAGTAGTTGATTAGTTAGCTAATTTATATATGTAAAACGGAATAATTACTTCACTCTACTATTGATCGTTGTTGGGTAAAAACATGGTTACTAATGAAATCCAACAAGCATTAAAAAATATAGTCGGTACACTCCATCGAGAAAAAAATGTTTATGCCTCTTACCGTTTACCTATGTTTGTAAGCAAACCGGCATATATTGTTGTCAATATGGACCCAGACACAAAACCTGGATCTCATTGGATAGCCATACATATTGATAAAAACAACACTGGTGAATATTTCGATAGTTTTGGAAGAAAGCCTATAGGTGACCATTTGTCTTTCATGAATAGAAACTGTAAAATATGGTCCTATAATCATAAGATACTGCAAAATGTATTAACCTCTGTTTGTGGAAAATATTGTTTACTGTATTTGTACTATAAATTTAAGAAGTATTCAATGGACTATTCAATTGAAGCATGTTTGATTACGATAATACTTTACTAAATAATTTTATGTTAAAGTACATGTATAATCATATTGTCAATATCATTTAATAAAACATTCAGAACTGTTTTTTTTATCACTAGAACTAATCCATTCATCCATTACAACAAATCATTAGAAAATAAGAGGCCGGACCAAAAATGCTATATCTCCGTTGCTGTAACAATAACACTGGTGATAAAAGCATACCTATGTCCTCACAACACGCATAGCTTCCAAACCCTAATTCAGACGCATTACACAGATTGGAAAGAAAGAATAGAACACCTACAAAACATCTGAAGGATTTTTTAATATGAGCGCGAACGCTAGCGCGTTGCCGACCAGCACTATACTAGGCTGGCTTGCCGCCTTTTTTCATACCCGTACGCAAGCAGTTTTTTTACATGAACTGGCTTCGAACCGGTGACCCTTTCTGAGAGATCGTCACGTGACCAAGCATTTTCTAGCAGCGGTGGCACGCTTTTTATGCGCGACCCTTACCAAGCTTTTTTTATATGGAGTGGCGTGGAACCGGCGATCGATTTTGAGCAACTCACCCCCGCCGTTTTTTTTTTGTATGAACTGGTCTGGAAACGGCGGTCGTTTGCGCGACCCACCCACCGTTTTTTTTGTATGAAGTGGTCTGGAACCGGCGAAAACACACTACTCCCACATAACCCACTCTGTCCCCCGACAGGGTGGGTATGCGTAAAGCATTTTACCCAGCGTCAAAAAAAAAAAAAAAAGGTTAGGTTAGGTTGGGGGCCCCCCCGTCGTGCTGCCATCTTGTCGTTGGTGGGGGGGCTTGCGTGTCCTTATGACCTTCAAGGCTATGCCGGATAGGGTCACCCATACCAGACAGGCTTGAAGCGAGGGACCAGACGAAGCGCAGCACAGGAGGGGGCGCTTGACACTATCCCTAGGGATGTGTCTCGCGCCAACCGCGGAGGAGCTCCCTTGGACCCTTGCTGAAGGGTCCAATAAAGGGATGCTCGGGGGCGTCGATTTTTTCGATGCCCCAGGCGGGTGCCGCCAGAGATTTTCATCTCTGCGCGGCGTCGGTTGGCGGCGGAGCCTACCATCTTATCCGCCGCAGGGGGTCGGGTCTCCTGGCCCCCATCGCTTCCAGACAGTAGACCGGGGGGTCTGCTGTCCACTTTGAGGAAGCAGTTGGAGGGTGCACTCTGCGTCCAGTGCGCCCTACACACGCGGGTGGGCAGATTATCTGCCCTTCACGCAGCCGGGCCGCCTTCGGGTGGCAGTCGCCGGTGGGGGACTGGATGTAATGGCTCTGCCAGTTTCCCAGACCCCTGCCATACGGCGAAGCGGGAACGCCGTTGGGTTTTAGCCGGTAGGAGTCCGGCATAACCCGGTTGCTGCCCCCGCAGCGATTGGGTATCCATGACGGATTTCCCAACGTTAAAAAAAAAAAAAAAGTTAGGTTGGGGGCCCCCCCGTTGTGCTGCCACCTTGTCGTTGGTGGGGGGGGGGGGCTTGCGTGTCCTAATGACCTTCAAGGCTATGCCGGATAGGGTTACCCATACCGGACAGGCTTGAAGTGAGGGATCAGACGAAGCGCAGCACAGGAGGGGGCGCTTGACACTATCCCTAGGGATGTGTCTCGCGCCAACCGCGGAGGAGCTCCCTTGGACCCTTGCTGAAGGGTCCAATAAAGGGATGCTCGGGGGCGTCGATTTTATCGATGCCCCAGGTGGGTGCCGCCAGAGATTTTTCATCTCTGCGCGGCGTCGGTTGGCGGCGGAGCCTACCATCTTATCCGCCGCAGGGGGTCGGGTCTCCTGGCCCCCATCGCTTCCAGACAGTAGACCGGGGGGTCTGCTGTCCACTTTGAGGAAGCAGTTGGAGGGTGCGCTCTGCGTCCGGTGCGCCCTACAAACGCGGGTGGGCAGATTATCTGCCCAACACGCAGCCGGGCCGCCTTCGGGTGGCAGTCGCCGGTGGGGGACTGGAGGTAAAGGCTCTGCCGGTTTCCCAGACCCCTGCCATACGGCGAAGCGGAAACGCCGTTGGGTTTTAGCCGGTAGGAGTCCGGCATAACCCGGTTGCTGCCCCCGCAGTGACTGGGTATCCATGACGGATTTCCCAACGTTAAAAAAAAAAAACAGGTTAGGTTGGGGGCCCCGGGGGACCCCCCACAGTGCTTACGTCCTCGTCGTGTTCCACGGTAACGTCGCGCCTATCCACCGTAACGGAGTAGTAGGCTGGCGGCTAAAGTGCACTGTGACTGAAGGCGACCTGAGTGTCTTTACTTGTTTTTTGCGAGCCTCTGTGTCTCCCAGCTCCCTGGCCGTCGAGGTTACTCCGGTTTCAGGTTGAGCGGGACCCAGAATATCGTGCGTTTGAATATTTAACGATGTCGGATAACGGGCAGCAACGTCCGTTAGCTCAGCCTCGGCCTGTGCGGGACGCCTCCGGGCGTTTAATTTCCAAGGGCTCTTCACAGAGCCAACCCAAAGGCCCTTCTCAGGGCCAACCCGACAACGCTCCGGCGTTGGATGTCAGCCACACACCATCTGTGGCTAGCTTTTACCGAAGGGCAGACGACATGTCGGACAACTCCGACATTGAGTCCCCCTCGAAAGACGGTCGCCAAGAGCGAAAACGTTTGTACTCGAGGCAAGAGTCCGTGGCCTCCTCGGACTCAGCTAAGAGTACAACAAAAAAGAAGAATAAGGCTAAACAGCCTGTGGCTGACAGCCACGACGTCGGCTTGGAGGACGCCCAACGCCATCTTAATCTGGCGAGAAAGGCGAAACTCCAAGAGGACTTGCGAGGCGTGTGTCGCTGCTAGAGAGCGGCAGGCGCGCGCCGACAGGGCCAGGGCTGGTTATGGCGCGTCCAGCGTCCTTTACGCGGACCACTCCCTAGAGGAGCTCCACCGGATGGCCCAGGAGGACCAGCAGGAGATTGTGGAGGTCGCCTGCAAGTCCTCCAATCTGAAAGGGACCTTCCAAAAGGCCCTGAAGTGCCGGGCCGCAAGCATGCGTGGTATCGTCCGAGAGCTAGTGCAGCGCACAGCGACGGACGAAACCCAGCAGTTGCAGGCGAAAGTAGATCCCCTGCAGGCGGAGGTCAGCTCGCTGCACGCGAAGCTGGCTGAAGCCACAGCTCGGCCAGCCCAGGCCTCCCAAGCCCTTGCACCGACGGCGGAGGTCCCCTCCCCCTCCAACCTTGAGGACATCATCCGCAAGGTTGTCATGGAGGAGAGGGCCTTCACGAGAGCCTGCTTCGCGGGCATCGAGGACCGGCTCTTGCCGGAGACGCGTATTAGACCGCCGCTCGCGGCGGACAAGACGCCGAGCCGGCCCGGGCCGCCCTCGGTGACCCCCACGCCACTTCCGCGGGAACATCTCCTGGCCCCAAAGCCCTCCAAGGGCAAGGGCAAGGGCAAGAAATCGGGGGCAGCTCCACCGGCCCCCACTACGAGCGCAGAAATGGAGACTGAACCTGCTGGCACTCCAGCAGCTCCTCAGGACCTCCAGATGGAGGATGCCCTTCTGCCCTCCACCACCCCGTCCAATCAACCATGGACGGAGGTGGTCAGGAAAGGCAAGAAGGGCAAACCTAAAAAGTCCACGCCAGCCGCCTCCACCAGCTCCACCTCTCCCGGCCAGTATACAGCGACTGGCAAGGGAAAGAGGAGGAGAGGTGGGAAAAAGTCGGCCGCCAAGCCCTCCACCGCTGCCCCGGCAGCTCAAAGGGCATCCACTGGCAGGAGGAAACTAATTCCTCCCAAGACCGCAGCCGTCGTGGTGACTTTCACCCCAGAGGCCGCGGAGCGGGGCGAGACATACGAGTCCGTGTTGAGGCGGGCTCGTACAAATGCCGATCCTACCCAACTGGGGATCGGCACAGTCACGTGCCGCCGAACCCTAACCGGAGCTCGAATCTTCGAGTTTCCGGGGGCTCAAGGCGGCACAAGCGCGGACCTCTTCGCAACGAAGTTGCAAGAGGTCATCGCGGACGCGGCAAAGGTGGTGAGGCCTGTTAAGTCTGCGGCCTTGGAGGTGACCGAACTTGACGACTCGGTCACCAAAGAGGAGGTGGTGGCGGCGGCCGCGGCGGCAGGAGGCGGTCGGGTCTCCTGGCCCCCATCGCTTCCAGACAGTAGACCGGGGGGTCTGCTGTCCACTGTGAGGAAGCAGTTGGAGGGTGCGCTCAGCGTCCGGCGCACCCTACAAAAGCGGGTGGGCAGATTTTCTGCCCTTCACGCAGCCGGGCCTGGGACTGGAGGTAAAGGCTCTGCCGGTTTCCCAGACCCCTGCCATACGGCGAAGCGGGAACGCCGTTGGGTTTTAGCCGGTAGAGTCCGGCATAACCCGGTTGCTGCCCCCGCAGTGACTGGGTATCCATGACGGATTTCCCAACGTTAAAAAAAAAAAGGTTAGGTTAGGTTTCCCCCCCGTCGTGCTGCCACCTTGTCGTTGGTGGGGGGGCATGCGTGTCCTAATGACCTTCAAGGCTATGCCGGATAGGGTTACCCATACCGGACAGGCTTGAAGCGAGGGACCAGACGAAGCGCAGCACAGGAGGGGGCGCTTGAGACTATCCCTAGGGATCTGTCTCGCGCCCACCGCGGAGGAGCTCCCTTGGACCCTTGCTGAAGGGTCCAATCAAGGGATGTTCGGGGGCGTCGATTTATCGATGCCCCAGGCGGGTGCCGCCAGAGATTTTTATCTCTGCGCGGCGTCAGTTGGCGGCGGAGCCTACCACCTTATCGGCCGCAGGGGGTCGGGTTTCCTGGCCCCCATCGCTTCCAGACAGTAGACCGGGGGGTCTGCTGTCCACTGTGAGGAAGCAGTTGGAGGGTGCGCTCAGCGTCCGAGGGCGCCCTGCCAATGCGGGTGGGCGGATTTTTTCTGCCCTCCACGCAGCCGGGCCGCCTTCGGGTGGCAGTCGCCGGTGGGGGACTGGATGTAATGGCTCTGCCAGTTTCCCAGACCCCTGCCATACGTCGAAGCGAGAACGCTGTTGGGTTTTAGCCGGTAGGAGTCCGGCATAACCCGGTTGCTGCCCCCGCAGTGACTGGGTATCCATGATGGATTTCCCAACGTTAAAAAAAAAAAGGTTAGGTTAGGTTAGCTAAAGGAAACTAAATAAATAAAGAACCTACCTAACAAAATAATAGCGGATCTTAAAATATATACCTATATGGCCAGTGATCGCTAGTAGCGAGAACCCTAAGTTGTGACCGTCTAGAAATAAGTAACCCTAATTCTTTTAGAATGGATTGAGATTGATGAAAAGTCAACTGCACGGATTTCCCTAAAATAGAACCTTAAATCCCTGAACTATAAATCTAGAACTTAATACGATAAATACTCTTTGTAAAGGAAGGAAGGAATGTTGCCCCCTTAGCTTAGTATAACGCGTAACTAAAATTTTGTCGCGCATTATATTTGATGTATAAATTCAGCCAAAACGAGCAAAGATTAATTAATCAGAGAACTGAACTCTGTACAAATAAATAAGTTAAATTTAGGCGCTCCCGCAACGTTCCATGCACTTCAACCCTCCTAAGTTGGATAGTGCTCTGTCCCCATAATTTAGTCCATACTCTCTTCATGTAAATATTGGAAACAGCGCTTGAAACAAGGATGCTTTTCACTTTTTTGAGTAATAAATTATTTACTATAGAAAATAGCGTTGTTCCGCCCGGAACCATCTCATTGGACAACTGATTGGTCGATTACTCAAATCTCGCAGAAAGCTGAAGTTCTCTGTATGACGAGTTTGTAGAATTTCACCGTGGAATGTAGCTAACTAAATTCATCCAGGACATAGGTCAATAATGCTGTCATAGCGTAGTACTTTTCAGGTTTCGCGACACCACTAAGAACCCAAGTGTAAACGCATAAGTTTTGGAATGAATCTAGCGACGTCGGCGAGTAAACTTGAAGACATAGTAAAAACTGCAGTTCTTTAATGCTTTAAAGCTTAGTACTTTTCAGGTTGGGCAGTAGCACCAAGAACCGAAATGGGAACCCGGAGGCTGTTGCAGTACATATCTGAGTAGTTTGATCTCTCAGTGATATTGTACAAAATAGCTTCAGCCCTCGACGATAATAAAGAATAAAATATATTAGTTGTCTCGCTTACTGCGTAGTAGAGATTTGTGTCCAAGCAAAAAAAAAGATGTCACATTATAAAACACATGAAAATAGACAAATAAAAACATGCAAGTTCAAACCGCATATTAAATAAAACTAGGTCCAATTAGGGAGACATCCCAGAAACCCATGTAAATAATACACTTATATTATTTCAAACCGTCACTCGAACCATACGAAAAGATAAAATCCATGGCGCTTCTAAGGAATCACCCTAGAGTAATCTATCCCTCAACTTATTTGTCTATCTAAATAAACTGAAATAAATTTCCCCACTTCTAATTTATAAAACTCATCCACTTCCTTTCAGGTTCTATTCCGAAGTCCCACACCTTAGTGTATCCCAAAAACAAT
This sequence comes from Coleophora deauratella, assembly GCA_958295455.1. Lineage (NCBI taxonomy): Eukaryota > Metazoa > Arthropoda > Insecta > Lepidoptera > Coleophoridae > Coleophora > Coleophora deauratella. The sequence goes on from OY282388.1 coordinate 11,481,448, forward strand.
AATTTGCACAGCTGAGCAGGAAGTGTTTTCTTTTAATTTCATGAAGCACAAAGGAGATGAAAACATTTAAAAAGATTATATTCCTGGAAATTACTCGCAAGAAGATTGAATGTGAAGCATTATTGCTATTAGCATCGACGTAGAATCAAAAGGACGACGGGTCTAGTACATAATTACGAAAAAAGCGTCCGCAGTTAACCTATACACACGTAGTTATATGCATAGAAACAACACATTTGCATTTAGATCGTGTGTCATTGCATTACGGTTGTTTTTGTTTGCAACAATTTATCACCATACGAAGCTTCGACTGGAACGTACTTCACCTTACGCAGCTTCGAGTGAAGACAGAGAAGTAATGGACTAGCTTTCACTTATAATGTTTTTTTATTGGCTATGTTTTATAAGTATTTTTTATTTTTGCAGAATCTTGTTTTTTTTTTTATAAAAAACACAGAAACACGCTTAAATATGAATTATACAGGGTGAAAATGATTCGAGCAAACAAAGTGGATTTTTTTCGGAACAAAGTATTCCTCTCGTCACGATCCGGCTGTAATGTTTTTCCATAGTGCACAACGTATAGGATCTCAGGGAAAGCTAAAATAAATAAAATATTTCATGTAATAAAAACAATAGTAAAAAGTTACAAAATATTTTAATAAGAAACTTTATACTTGAAAGCGACTCTATAAAATTTTTCTTCCAAAGTTGTGATGTTCGATTGTTCGCTCATGGAAATCAAACTAAATGCGTAATTCAAATTAAAATAAACTACTGTGTTTCTTAGCAAAACAATACTTTAAAATGATAAAGCAAGAGTTTACTTACCGGAAATAAGTATAATACTCCATCCTGTTTTTTCACTTTACTTGAATAGTTTTTACAACTTTTCACGACGCAGTACGCCATTTTTGATGTGCAGTCAGCCGGCCGACCAAAATAAGACTGGTGCGAAATTAGACCTCTTTTTGCGTTTTACTACTCTTTTGGTTCGGAAACTTTTGGGCGCTGACCCGAAGTCCATTTGTTTCTACGTCGATGGCTATTAGTCTTTAAATCTATTGAAATTTTATTAAATAATTGCATTTGTGAATATGTAACGTAGTTTGGTCCGTTACAATTCAACCCCCAAAATTTTAAAAAGGAAACCCGTTGAAAATTTTAAAATTCTAAAACCCATAAAATTCACAAAGCCATTTTGAATCAAACTTTTGAAATCTGTAAAACCCGCTCAACAAATCAATACCCCGTAAAGCTCCTTGTGGCACCTCCCTCAGAATGCAATTTGTAATTATGACAATATATTTAAACCAGGCATTTCATTTATTAGTCTATATTTAGGTGTACAATCCCAGATCTAGCCAAATTTGAAAGGTACTATTCTCTACCAGCATCGGGAAACCCGGACAAAGACAGGGACCTTGGTTTCAAGCTAGGCTATTCGAAACGGTAAGTATTCAAGCTAACAACTAGTCATCCAACCCCCGGCGCACCAATCGCTATAAGAGGCATCCCCAGCGCAAATGAAAGTTGGCCTTCTAATATACCCCTCCTGAGAATCCCAATGCCTCCGTCAAGCAGGTTCAGAGAATGTTACAAAGCAAACCAACCGATCCCACAAACTGACACCTCACTGAATACCAATACAATCATACCAGGAGAATGTGGAGTGTTACAAGTTCTATTCCTAGCTTCTTGTCAGTATTAGCCAGAACGCATCAAAATTACTACTCTTGTTGGTTGGGCCTCGTGTCGGTGAGTCCCGTGAATATCCTATCTGAGAGAAAGCACCAAAAGGCTAACCAGTTTTCATTCTTTGTCAAAACTTGAAGCCCTACTCCATATATCTCTTACAAAAGAGTTGTAATAAACGCTAATCTTATACCAGAGTAATAATTAGAGTTCATTCCATCTCCACACCAAATATAACTTGTCAAAATCCCTTGTATACTACGATCCTTCTCACATTCCGAACTCCAAATACCAACAACAAATGCCACCCGGTTAGATTGGAAAACAAATGCAGCGAAAATTTGTAATCATTTAAGACGACGTACTGAAGATTTTGGTGGCAGGGATCTTGATTTTACTCAGCAATAACGAAACGTACGAAAGTTATATTTTGTAACCTGATTCTTCAGTTTTCTGACTTCATTTTGCCTGTTGCGTTACACGATTGATTAACTTTCATAACAGAGAAAAAAATATTAAAGATACCCCTTTTAAAAAAGAGATTTGCATTTTACGCGCAAATGGAACTGATTTAAGGCTCAAAGTTTTGTACGTACATTAATCTTCAAGCTTACTTGAAAATGCCTGTTCAGTTTTTCTAAATTAATTGTAGTTTTTAAGTTAAACGAAATAAACTGTTTTGTCGCATACGACCTTATGAAATGAGCTAGGGCGCGCGCGGTCTCGGTATGCAATCAGTGCCCTCTCCAGCCCGCTCAGTCCGCCACTGACCATTGTCAGCGACAGGTCTGTCCCAATTGAACTATCCCACATCATCGAACGCAAATATAAGTGAGGGATATTTTATTATTAAAAATGAAAAAAAAAACGTGCCATATTTTCGAAAAGGAAAAGGAAAGCCTGTTTAACAGAGCATTGTAGGAATATAACTAAGAAAAGGTGAGTAATTGCCACAATTTAAACAGTTTTAATAAATTAAATGTTTCTACTAATAAGCAGTCCAGTGTTTTTATAAACATATTGCATTCCAATAAGCAGTAAGTAACCCGATAAAATTATATTTCTGGAAAAAAACTTTAGAACAGAGTTCGGAGAATAAAGGCATGGAGTCGCCTCAAAACTATACTTCACCGACATATGCACAGTTACAAAATGTGTTCCCCGTGTAAGATGACAATTGATTAGTTATCGTATAATAATTAATCATGGTTTCAAATTAATTAATAAATACACTTATTTTAGGACTGCAGATAAGAATAATAAAGACCTTCCATGTAACGTTGAATTACAATCCGTTATACTGTTTCACGAATACTGATGGCAAAATCCTGGCTGAAATACTTGTGTAACTTTATTTATTAACTACAATTAGTTGTAAATACGTAAAAAAATGTATGCTGTAAACATATCTACACTAATATTATAAAGAGGAAAGATTTGTATTTTTGTTTGTTTGTAACGAATAAACTCAAAAACTACTGGACCGATTTGAAAAATTCTTTCACCATTAGAATGCTACATTATCCCTGAGTAACATAGGCTATGTTTATTACTAGAAAAAATTTGGGATCCCTACTAAAACTTCAATAATGTAACCCAAGGTGTAAAAAAAAATGCCATAAAATGTCTTTCATCGCATGCGCTGCGAAAACTATTGATGATAGAACAAAAAATGTTCTACAATATTAAAGAACATATCAAAATCTACAAAAAACTTCGCGATACCATACGTCCAACTATTGTAGTTATGTTACTATAACAGCTTTTTTGCATTTTAAAAGTTGATAGAAATGCCGACCAAAATCAGACCATATTATTTATACCTTTGTATTAATTCTTATCCAAATAAATCATTTCATCTTCAAGACTGTCTCAATACCAGTAGATTGCTTTTTGAATTATTCAAATCGGACATTCCATTCAAAAGGTATTACGAGTTTAAAAATTTCAGTCCAAAAAAAATTAACGCCGCCGCGCTGTAGCCGGGTGCAGCGGGCAGTGCGGCGAGGGAGGGGAGTGCACATCTAGGAAATAGGCTCTCTACATGCTCCCTGAAGCGGTCGTGGCTCAGTGCGGGTTGCGTGGTCGCGTCGATCACGCAGGTTAACTGACTACAGACAGACAGACACGGTCGTAACCAGGATGGCTTTGACTGTTAGTGGCATTTATCTCGACCATTTCCGTGCTTCGCAAGGCACGTTAGGCCGTTGGTGCCGGCTGCTATCATTAGATGGCAGTCGTTAAGCCATGCCGGAGGCCTTTCAGGCGGCTTCCGACACTGGGGTTGGCCACTAGCCCCACAACCTCCACCAATCCGGACTTGGCCCCCGTGTGTGGAGTATGGGCTAACCTTTCCGAGTTATGGGAAGAGACCCGTGCCCCTACAGTGGGGACGTTATGGGTTGTTGACGACATGCTCCCTACATGCTTTTGACTTGATTTGATTAAATAAAATGTAAAAATAAAATAAAAACTTTTGAGAATAACAATGGTTTATGGTTAAAACTAAGCATAAAGATACGTTTACTCCGCGTTTATCCCAAAATGATCAAAAAACGTATGTCCACCCGAGCGGGCCGCTAGTAAAGTATAAATAAGTAAAATGTAAATAATATGTTTGTAAAATAAAATGTAAAATGATCTCACCTGAAAAAAGCAGTACTTAAGTATGTTTGCATTATTTTTCTGGTAAAAATTACATACATACATACAAACATGCGTAGCCTCTTAAAATCATAACCCTCCTTTTGACTTTCCCGTCGGGTGAAGTATACATTAGTACAATACATTTATGAAAAGAAATGAAAATTAAAAGTAAAACAAATAATATTAAAGGCAACTCTACGACGTCTGTGTTCTAGCGCTCGGTCGATCGCGATTCCGAGTCGCGTAAAACTGTCGAGGTGCGCGCGGGTTGCGGGGCGCAAACGCCCCATTTTAAAATAATTGTTTATGAGTGCGTCACCTTAAGTATATAATAAAGCTGGATTACCATTGACTGACTCACTGACATGGTTGTTTGCCCTGTTGCGGGCGTTGGAGGGTATGACTTTGAATGCAGAAGTTCGTGGTTTTCTCCAGTGAGTAGAGGAAAAATCCGAAAAAAGCCACTTTCGTTTCATAAAATTAAAATAATTAAGATTTAATGAACTCCATACGACTTCATGTCATTAGAGTTCAAAATGCAAAAGCAAATCACGGAATGTTGCCGTATCAGAACTATTGAAAAAGTTGGTGATTATTGAAATAATTATAAGATGAAAAATTTCCTCTGGCAAAGTATTTATTCATTTTGTTTTTGTATATTTATATTTGTTTAGCTTTAAGTAATAACGAAATATTTTATTACTTATGTTTATATTGTTTTTATGCCGTACAGTTTCGGCTGCCGTACGGTCGGGGATTTGAGCTAATAAGTTGCAACATTATTAAAGACGTCAATCGGCTATGTTTCAAAACCAGCGAGATTTACCCATGGCACCTTAAACTCTGTGCCCTCAGATTTATCTGACCATAGTTTGTCTCTTTCACACTTACATAAATTACAATAAACTATCCTGCTATCAAATTACAGTATGTTAACTATTTTCACTACAGAATAACGGAACGCTCATATCGTTCAAACTTTTTTAAAATGTAGCGGTTCAATCAATGAGATCTTATACCTCGCTTCAAAACAAAGCAAGGTGGTTTATAACTCGGGTATTTTCTTATATTATGTAGGCGAATATAAACTCTTTGGTAGTTATGAGTTCGATTTTGGTTTTTCTTAGCTAGGAAAAAGATTGTTTCAAGAAGTTTTTAGTTCATTGGCGGTTTCCATGATTCCATTATTCACTACGTCGTCGTAAACTAAGCGAAGAGTTTATACTCGACATAATCGTTGTCCCAAAAGGAGCCACGGGGGGTAAAACTGATATGTCGGGGGGTATGGAGGGTGAGCACTAGTAAGTACGGGAAAACCTCGAGAACTTAGAAATCTGCTCCTCATCAGGGAGAGACCCTACTGCCCGCTGAAACTAAAACACTTAGAGGGATACTATGCCAAAAAATTCTCTACACCTTGGTAAAATAAAAATCCAGCTCAAATTTGGCATCTGGGGGTTTTCAGAATCGCTGATGACGAAAATGGGTCGGATTTTGAATTCCGCCATTTTTTAAGATGGCCGCCATACAAAATCTTTCTGTACGGAAAAGTTTTGTTGGCTCTGACCTAGAATCGATTAATGTTGTGTATACGGAATTTGAACGATGAGTGGCAGTGAATATGGGAAATATTCCAGATCTTGAAAATCTGCTCCTCATCAGGGAGTGACCCTACTGCCCTCCGAAACAAAACACTTAGAGGGATACTTCTCAAACTGGATGGTTTTCTTTACGTGTGATGGTTTGCGAAGCCGCGTGCGGAAAACTAGTTTAAGTATATATATTTTATTTAAAATAAATTTTACCCATTTGAAAACATCACCCAAATTATTAATAAAAAAAAATTTCCCATTAACTCCTTTTCACCCCGCTGTGAAATAAAAGCAAGAATATAAAAATTCACCTTTCCCCTTTTTACCCCAATGCAAAACCAAAAGCAAGATTTCACATTCACAGATGCAATGCAATATTATGTTTTTTTAAACGAATTATCAAAACCATTTTATTCAAATTTATTATCTTTGAAAATCACCCCAACATCTTCATTAACTTCACTTTCAATATTTGAACATATCTGTAGCTTCGTCAAAATAATATGTAAATGTAAACCTCTTTTTCGAACCAACTGTAAAGTTACACTCTCCAAATTCTACTTAAGGTTAAACGTCAGTCACCCTATTTCATACAAATTTACCTGGCTATTAACTACACAAATAACCACTATATTTTCGATTTTATCTGTCCAACGTAAACTTTGCAACCTTTTATTTTCTCCAAATGTATATAATTATATTATTTATTTCTGTAATATCATTAAAAACTGCAGTAAAATATCATAAATTTTACGCATGTAGTGGTGTATAATTCAGCACCACCTTTCTGATATTACAGTAACTACAATCTCAATTGGTCTGTTAAGCTTTGTTTAGCCCAGGATTTCGTTTTTAGCGCCATCTTGCATTTTGCTTGAGCATTACCAAAGTAGCAAATTTATTATAAAGACTTTTTAGTCTGAGTAATTTATGCTGGCAAACTTTTTTATATTCAGAAAAAAAGACGCTGTCAGTCTCACGTCAGGGACATCTGAAAGACGAAAATATTGTTCACCCAACAAGGTCTAGTTGTGAGTTTCAGCTCGATATTTGTGATATACAGGCTGATATTTTTACATATATAGGATGTAAAAAGATTACTCCTGGAAATTTAAATTATGGGATCCACTCATGAAACTGTACAACTTTTCCGAATGAACCTTAAGAATGCTGAATACTTAAGACAATTTTTGGACACACCATACAAAATTGGTCGGTTAGCTTACCATATTATATGAAATCTTCATTTTTATGCGAATTTTGTATGGGTTGGTATGTTAAAGTTTCCGGAAGTCACAGCCTGTATAAGGTGCATTCAAAAATTTTTAGACTCATACCATGCCCCATTTCAAATTTTAACCGCCTCTGCTTGTCCGCTCGCTTCACATCAGGAGGTCGCGGGTTCGATTCCCGGCGGGGTGTAACTTTCTGGATTCGGTTTGGTTGGTGGTAGGGCATTTTCTGAGCCCGCCTGGCATATGCCACCATCTTATCTAAGTCTTGCCGCCAAACATCAACGTTAACAGCATTGATGTGTTCCGGCATGAAGGTAAGATAACCAGTTCCCCACTGCGTTGGGGAATCTTGGTAAGCCCGCTTTCGTATTCGGCATCATCGTCACTTACCATCAGGTGAGATGATGCCAAGGGCTTACCAATAAAAAAGATGATAGCTAACCATGCAGGCTCCGAGAATGCTCTACCACCGACCAAACGGAGTCTTACATATTATAGTTAGACTCTGCCGGGAATCGAACCCGCAACCTCCTGATGTGAAGCGAGCGACTAGACAACGGAGGCGGTTTTCCGGGTGTATTATTATTGTCTCGTTTGACAAAAAGTAAGTAGTTACCAGCAACCACGTGTTACAACCCGAACATTAGATATGTAGATTTTCATACACGGAAAGTAAAATCCCGACAAAAACATTCACATATCAAGTAAAAAGTCTTACACGTCAATATTTATAGACTCGACTGTAAAAACTAATGAATTCCCGCCATGTAGCACCAAGTTTCAGGTTATAGAATAATTTATTTCTCACAAAAGGATAAACAGTTATTCACTTACACAATATTTTTTGTCACCAAAATATATTCCTAAACATAATCGTCTATATACAAAAACCTCGTTTTATTCAAACTCACTTGTCAAACATGGTTATGATATTTTTTTCCAAAGTATTTTGGCGCTTTTAATGTCTCCACAAGACAGGCATTCCAGGTTTCGAACGCGGTTTTCTTTTCTCTTCAATTAAAGGCTAAAAAACAGTATCACTCCCTATCAGAGCATGAAGTATGGGCAGCATTGTTGCTTTTTATGTTTTTAAAATTGTGTCAAAATCGCAGCATGTTAAGGTTTTATTTTAAATTACTTACCTATACGAAAATTTTATTGCACACCAAAAGAGTACAAATAACAAAGAAAACACATAAAATATTTAAACATTGATATGCAAAGGCGGTCTTATCGCTATCAAAAATAGCAGGTTCGATTTTTGTAAATTTTAATTTTTTTTGTCTGACATGGTACAAAATCAATCCAAAACTGAAGGCTGCGTCCTCGGTTCATCCGAAAACTATACCAAATTCAAGATTATTGCCCAATATAATAGTTAACTGAAGCGCGGCAGATTAAAACGCTCACGCATGCCTTGCGCCGTGCAACGTTCAAAATTTATTTCTGAAGCTTTTTATTTAGTAATTGCCGTTAGTGTTTCTGTTTTTTTATTTTTGATTAGTTTGGTTTTCTACAAAAAAAAATTGTTTATGCCATTAGTGCACATTTTTTAAACTATAGCATCTTGTTGCCTTTTTTTTATTTTTATTTTATTAGATTTTTTCACAATAAGAGTAATAGATTGAACAAAAGTAATACAAAAAATGAAAGCTCCATTCTCGGTTTATTCGAAAACGATACCAAGTTCAAGATAATAGGTCAAATAGACCTGCCAGGGGGTGTGGGGTGGCTACCGGGCTAAATCAGCTTCTATTTATGTACCATATACGTGTGCCAAGTGGTTTTCTTTAATCATAAAATTTGACCTCGGATACATATAAGCTTACACTATTCAAGAGATTTTCTTATTACAAATGTTATCAGCGCCATCTGGTTGAGTTTAGAGAAAACCGTGGAAAATTTCCTATTTTCAAACACGGGACAGAGCGGCACAATCACCAGGTATGTAATTAACTTATATGGCCAAAGATGGCGCTATTTGTCTCTAAAATACAGAGGTGAAAATATATTTTTTTATCACTCTTAAGTCTTTTTATTTATTTTCATAATATTTACATAAGTTCACACAAAATAAAAAAAATAAAAAACAAAGAACTATAAAGTCTCATGGGTGGTATTCGAATCCGGACCTAAAAGCAGCAAAACGTAAATGGCTCGCACCAAAACCGCTAGTCTACCAATGTACCTATAAGCGATGGTTAAATTTAAGCATCATATGCGTTCTCCTTCTATGTAATTTCGATCATTAAATGAATTCTCCCTTAAATGAATCTTTTCGAAGATAATTCCCTCATAGATCTGGATTTATGGTGATTTTTAACCCCTAATCCTAGATTAATGGTTAGTTACCAGCAACCAGGTGATACAACCCGAACCTTAGATATGTAGATTTTCATACACGGAAAGTAAAATCCCGACAAAAACATTCACATATCAAGTAAAAAGTCTTACACGTCAATATTTATAGACTCGACTGTAAAAAGTAATGAATTTCCGCCATGTAGCACCAAATTTCAGGTTATAGAATAATTTATTTCTCAAAAAAGGATAAACAGTTATTCACTTACACAATATATTTTGTCACCAAAATATATTCCTAAACATAGTCGTCTATGTACAAAAACCTAGTTTTATTCAAACTCACTTATCAAACATGGTTATGATTAATTTTTCCAAAGTATTTTGGCGCTTTCAATGTCTCCACAAAACAGGCATTCCTGGCTTCGAACGCAGTTTTCTTTTCTGTTCAATTAAAGCTAAAAAACAATATCACTCCCTATCAGAGCATGAAGTATGGGCAGCATTGTTGTTTTTTATGTTCTTGAAATTGTGACAAAATCGCAGCATGTTAAGGTTTTATTTTAAATTACTTACCTATACGAAAATTTTATTTTTAGATACATTTTGTAAATACGAAATTCATGATTTAATTCTATTACAAGACCAAAAAAGGAATAATGTTGTCCTTATTCTATGCTCTAACAGGGTGTAACACCGTTCTAGCCTCTAATGGAGAAGGAAAGAAAACCGCGTTCGAAATCTGGACTGTTTGTTCTCCAGCAACTCTCGGTTTCAAAATGCTGGCTTGTGGAGACATTGCAAGCCCCAAAAAAGCTTACGAAAAATTTATCATAACCATGTACCTATGACAAGACAGTTTGAATAAAACGATATTTTTGTATTGTACATAGATTTCTCTGTTTGTGGTATAAAATTATTTTAAATTGATTTGTTTTAAATATGTTTAAGATCCAGCTAGTGTACCAGCTTAACCGATTGCAGGCGAGAATTATTCTCTAAAAGAGACCGACAAATAGAGAATATTCCATCAACGGACGAAAGTTTTCAACAACATCTTCTGAGAGCACTATACCAGGGTGTCCACGTATGGGATCAGACATTAGTGCCCATTCAAAATGTCTCTCGTCCGGCTTAGTGAAGGTGGGAAATAGCCACAAATAATCAGTAGATACCGACATGGACTACTGCTGTGGCTGCTACCGCTTATTTAGAGTTAATTCGTTGCAAATGCAGTTCAAATCACATTGTGGCTTTAGATGTAACTGCCAAAAAAAAACAAATGAAATGCCCTGAATTATGCCTTTGCAGTTCACATTTTCAAATGTCGGAGGAATGAGCACTCAGCTAGAACAAAGGTATACTCGTTATTCATTAGTCATGGGGTTTCTGGCCTAATAAAATATAAGCTTCCCTATTCCCAACTAGTTGTTGTGCAAGTGAGGTACTTACACATCTGGATTTTGGACAAAAAGGATCGCCCGCCCTTTAGGATACGGTGCTAAATATTTTAAGAGGGAACATGAAATGGACAGTAATATTTTTTTAAAACAAATATAGTTAAGATAAGATAAGATAAATATACTTTATTGCACACCAAAAGAGTACAAATAACAACGAAAACACATGAAGTATTTAAACATTGATATGCAAAGGCGGTCTTATCGCTATCAAAAATAGCAGGTTCGATTTTTGTTAATTTTAATTTTTTTGTCTGACATGGTACAAAATCAATCCAAAACTGAAGGCTGCGTCCTCGGTTCATCCGAAAACTACACCAAATTCAAGATTATTGCCCAATATAATAGTTAACTAAAGCGCGGCAGATTAAAACGCTCACGAATGCCTTGCGCCGTGCAACGTTCAAGATTTATTTCTGAAGCTTTTTATTTAGTAAATGCCTTTAGTGTTTATGTTTTTATATTTTTGATATGTTTTGGTTTTCTACCAATTTTTTTTGTTTATGCCATTAGTGCACATTTTTAAACTATATCATCTTGTTGGTTCTTTTTATTTTTATTTTATTAGATTTTTTCACAATAAGAGTAATAGATTGAACAAAAGTAATACAAAAAATGAAAGCTCCATTCTCGGTTTATTCGAAAACGATACCAAGTTCAAGATAATAGGTCAAATAGAGCTGATATTTTCTTTCCAAAGCGTGGCACAGTGAGAATTTGAAAAACACATTTTTTATCATCAGTACAACAAAAAAAACCGGCCAAGTGTGAGTCGGACTCGCGTACCAAGGGTTCCGTATAAATTCATAATCACACATGTCTTGAACTCTATATTTTTTATATTTGAGTTGATTGAATGAAAGGTAATTTTCGGTTTACGATTTATGACGTATTAAAAAAACTATATACTAAATCTCGTTCAATCCAATTTTCGGTGGAAGTTTGCATGGTAATGTACATCATATAATTTTTCTAGTTTTATATATTCATTAATCTAGGACCACTAAAGGGCGGACGAGAATTAGTATATAGTTTTTTTAATACGTCATAAATCGTAAACCGAAAATTACCTTTCATTCAATCAACTCAAATATAAAAAATATAGAGTTCAAGACATGTGTGATTATGAATTTATACGGAACCCTTGGTACGCGAGTCCGACTCACACTTGGCCGGTTTTTTTTGTTGTACTGATGATAAAAAATGTGTTTTTCAAATTCTCACTGTGCCACGCTTTGGAAAGAAAATATCAGCTCTATTTGACCTATTATCTTGAACTTGGTATCGTTTTCGAATAAACCGAGAATGGAGCTTTCATTTTTTGTATTACTTTTGTTCAATCTATTACTCTTATTGTGAAAAAATCTAATAAAATAAAAATAAAAAGAACCAACAAGATGATATAGTTTAAAAATGTGCACTAATGGCATAAACAAAAAAAATTGGTAGAAAACCAAAACATATCAAAAATATAAAAACATAAACACTAAAGGCATTTACTAAATAAAAAGCTTCAGAAATAAATCTTGAACGTTGCACGGCGCAAGGCATTCGTGAGCGTTTTAATCTGCCGCGCTTTAGTTAACTATTATATTGGGCAATAATCTTGAATTTGGTGTAGTTTTCGGATGAACCGAGGACGCAGCCTTCAGTTTTGGATTGATTTTGTACCATGTCAGACAAAAAAATTAAAATTAACAAAAATCGAACCTGCTATTTTTGATAGCGATAAGACCGCCTTTGCATATCAATGTTTAAATACTTCATGTGTTTTCGTTGTTATTTGTACTCTTTTGGTGTGCAATAAAGTATATTTATCTTATCTTATCTTAACTATATTTGTTTTAAAAAAATATTACTGTCCATTTCATGTTCCCTCTTAAAATATTTAGCACCGTATCCTAAAGGGCGGGCGATCCTTTTTGTCCAAAATCCAGATGTGTAAGTACCTCACTTGCACAACAACTAGTTGGGAATAGGGAAGCTTATATTTTATTAGGCCAGAAACCCCATGACTAATGAATAACGAGTATACCTTTGTTCTAGCTGAGTGCTCATTCCTCCGACATTTGAAAATGTGAACTGCAAAGGCATAATTCAGGGCATTTCATTTGTTTTTTTTTGGCAGTTACATCTAAAGCCACAATGTGATTTGAACTGCATTTGCAACGAATTAACTCTAAATAAGCGGTAGCAGCCACAGCAGTAGTCCATGTCGGTATCTACTGATTATTTGTGGCTATTTCCCACCTTCACTAAGCCGGACGAGAGACATTTTGAATGGGCACTAATGTCTGATCCCATACGTGGACACCCTGGTATAGTGCTCTCAGAAGATGTTGTTGAAAACTTTCGTCCGTTGATGGAATATTCTCTATTTGTCGGTCTCTTTTAGAGAATAATTCTCGCCTGCAATCGGTTAAGCTGGTACACTAGCTGGATCTTAAACATATTTAAAACAAATCAATTTAAAATAATTTTATACCACAAACAGAGAAATCTATGTACAATACAAAAATATCGTTTTATTCAAACTGTCTTGTCATAGGTACATGGTTATGATAAATTTTTCGTAAGCTTTTTTGGGGCTTGCAATGTCTCCACAAGCCAGCATTTTGAAACCGAGAGTTGCTGGAGAACAAACAGTCCAGATTTCGAACGCGGTTTTCTTTCCTTCTCCATTAGAGGCTAGAACGGTGTTACACCCTGTTAGAGCATAGAATAAGGACAACATTATTCCTTTTTTGGTCTTGTAATAGAATTAAATCATGAATTTCGTATTTACAAAATGTATCTAAAAATAAAATTTTCGTATAGGTAAGTAATTTAAAATAAAACCTTAACATGCTGCGATTTTGTCACAATTTCAAGAACATAAAAAACAACAATGCTGCCCATACTTCATGCTCTGATAGGGAGTGATATTGTTTTTTAGCTTTAATTGAACAGAAAAGAAAACTGCGTTCGAAGCCAGGAATGCCTGTTTTGTGGAGACATTGAAAGCGCCAAAATACTTTGGAAAAATTAATCATAACCATGTTTGATAAGTGAGTTTGAATAAAACTAGGTTTTTGTACATAGACGACTATGTTTAGGAATATATTTTGGTGACAAAATATATTGTGTAAGTGAATAACTGTTTATCCTTTTTTGAGAAATAAATTATTCTATAACCTGAAATTTGGTGCTACATGGCGGAAATTCATTACTTTTTACAGTCGAGTCTATAAATATTGACGTGTAAGACTTTTTACTTGATATGTGAATGTTTTTGTCGGGATTTTACTTTCCGTGTATGAAAATCTACATATCTAAGGTTCGGGTTGTATCACCTGGTTGCTGGTAACTACTTATATTTTGTCAAACGAGACAATAATAATACTCCCGGAAAACCGCCTCCGTTGTCTAGTCGCTCGCTTCACATCAGGAGGTTGCGGGTTCGATTCCCGGTGGAGTCTAACTATAATATGTAAGACTCCGTTTGGTCGGTGGTAGAGCATTCTTGGAGCCTGCCTGGTTAGCTATGATCTTTTTTTTTACCCTCAATTGGTAAGCCCTTGGCATCATCTCACCTGATGGTAAGTGACGATGATGCCGAAAACGAAAGCGGGCTTACCAAGATTCCCCAACGCAGTGGGGAACTGGTTATCTTACCTTGATGCCGGAACACATCAATGCTGTTAACGTTGATGTTTGGCGGCAAGACTTAGATAAGACGGTGGCATATGCCAGGCGGGCTCAGAAAATGCCCTACCACCAACCAAACCGAATCCAGAAAGTTACATCCCGCCGGGAATCGAACCCGCGACCTCCTGATGTGAAGCGAGCGGATAAGCGGAGGCGGTTAAAATTTTAAATGGGGCATGGTATGAGTCTAAACATTTTGGAATGCAAGGTGCAATACAGGGTGTAACTTCCGGAAACTTTTAACTATTTATGAAACTGTAAAGCTTATCTTAAGGAACCCATACAAAATTCGCATAAAAATGAAGTTTTCATATAATATGGTGACCTAACCGGCCAATTTTGTATGGTGTATCCAAAAATTATCTTAAGTAGGTATTCAGCATTCTTAAGGTTCATTCGGAAAAGTTGTTGTTTCATTAGTGGATCCCATAATAAAAAATTCCAGGAGTGATCTTTTTACACATCCTGTATATGAAAAATATCAGCCGGTGTATCACAAATATCGAGCTGAAACTCACAACTAGACCTTGTTGGGTAAACAATATTTTCGTCTGTCAGATACCCTGACGTGAGTATGACAGCACCTTTTTTTTCTGAATATAAAAAAATTTGCCAGCATAAATTACTCAGACTAAAAAGTCTTTATATTAAATTTGCTACTTTGTTAATGCTCAAGCAAAATGCAAGATGGCGCTAAAAACGAAATCCTCAGCTAAACAAAGCTTATCAGACTAGTTGAGATTGTAGTTACTATCATTTCAGAAAGGTGGTGCTGAATTATATACACCACTACATGCGTAAAATTTATGGTATTTTACGGCAGTTTTTAATGATATTACAAAAATAAATAATATAATTATATACATTTGGCGAAAATAAAACGTTGTAAAGTTTACGTTGTACAGATAAAATCAAAAATATTGTGTATATTTGTATAGTTTTGACCGATGTAAATTTGTATGAAATAGGGTGACTGACGTTTAACCTTAATTTCTGAAGTTTATGACATAAGGAAACCTTTTACTAATGGAAAAGGAAGGATTTATTAAACGTCAGTGTCTCATAACAAATCACGAACACCCCGGAGTTACCAAATGTTTTAATGTCCGCATTTACCTTAGCCGCTGTCCCAGCTATTATAAACGCTATGTAACGAGAAATTCTATTCTATTACTCACTACGTACGCTCAGACGTACCCCACGGGTGACATAGATCGAATTGATTTTCAATACAGTACTGCACCTCAACTCACCTACTCCTTTGATAGGCTTTGCATCTGACCAAAGGCCCTTGAATGAATGCAAGACTTTATAGACGCTCGAGTTTAAAAGAGATCAATTACGAAAACTAATCTTCAAAAAGAATACAAATAACATAAGGCCCCGAGCAAGCGACGCAACCCGCTATTTTTGGTAAGTCTGACATATAAAGAAACAAAAGGCTGGTGAACCATTTTAATTTAAACCAAAGTCATATTAAAGATCATGCTACCACCGCTTTGGAAAGGAAGATCCCGCCCGGTTTGAAACAGCGCAAGATTCCCCAAGACTGCAATGCAAACTGCAAACTATCAATCAACAAAATATTACCCGTACACATCTTTCTAATTTCTATTTCTGAATTCTTAACCACTTACAATTTTACTAATTAACTTTCCAATATAACTTAGATATGAAATCAACCCCCCATTTATTAAACTATTGGCACATTGGTAACAAAACAAAACTGAACAACTTTTGTTAAAGTGAACAACTTCCACAAAAGTGAACAACGTTCTCCAAAATGAACAGTCTCCAAATTGAAACATTCCCAAAGCGAACAACTTTTTAAAGTGAACAACTTTCTCAAAATTGAACAGCTTACCAAAAGTGAACGAATTTCCCATAGTGAACAACTTTCTCCAAAGTGAACAACTTCCTCAAAACGATTAGCGTTCTCAAAATTGAACAACTTTCTTCAACATTGACAACTTTCTCCAAATTGAACAACTTTCTCTAGCGCGGACAACGTTCTAAAAAGTGAACAACTTCCTACAAAACAAACAACGCCCTTTGAAGTGAACAACTTTTAGAGCAGGAAATACTTATACTGAACAAAAGTGAACAACTTTCCGCAAGTGAACAACTCCCGTCGAAAAGAATAACTTCCTTCAATACGAACAATTTCCATCGAAGTGAACAACTTCCCGCTAAAGCGAACATCTTCCATCGAAGCGAACAACGCTCACCAAAGTGAACAACTCTTGTTTTGTGTAAAACAAATGCAAATACAACCCCCATTCTACTTAACTCAATATAACAAATGAAAGTAAAACAATTTCCTGTTAAGATTTCCTAAAACCTAAATTATCCGTTCAATTGACTTCCCCCAATCCAATCTCATTCTCTCCATTTCACGGTCAGCAAATTGTGGCGTGAAACCACTTTAAGGTTAAACGTCAGTCACCCTATTTCATACAAATTTACCTCGGTCAAAACTATACAAATACACACAATATTTTTGATTGTATCTCTCCAACGTAAACTTTACAACCTTTTATTTTCGCCAAATGCATATAATTATATTATTTATTTCTGTAATATCATTAAAAACTGCAGTAAAATATCATAAATTTTACGCATGTAGTGGTGTATAATTCAGCACCACCTTTCTGATATTACAGTAACTACAACCTCAACTAGTCTGATAAGCTTTGTTTAGCCCAGGATTTCGTTTTTGGCGCCATCTTGCATTTTGCTTAAGCATTACCAAGGTAGCAAATTTATTATAAAGACTTTTTAGTCTGAGTAATTTATGCTGGCAAACTTTTTTTGTATTCAGAAAAAAAGACGCTGTCAGTCTCACGTCAGGGACATCTGAAAGACGAAAATTATTGTTCACCCAACAAGGTCTAGTTGTGAGTTTCAGCTCGATATTTATGATACACAGGCTGATATTTTTACTTATACAGAATGTAAAAAGATCACTCCTGGAAATTTAAATTATGGGATCCACTCATGAAACTGAATAATTTTTCCGAATGAACCTTAAGAATGCTGAATACTTAAGACAATTTTTGGACACACCATACAAAATTGGTCGGTTAGCTTACCATATTATATGAAAACTTCATTTTTATGCGAATTTTGTATGGGTTCCTTAAGATAAGCTTTAAAGTTTCATAAATAGAACAGCCTGTTAAAGTTTCCGGAAGTTACGTACAAGGTGCATTCAAAAAATTTTTGACTCATACCATGCCCCATTAAAAATTTTAACCGCCTCCGCTTGTCCGCTCGCTTCACATCAGGAGGTCACGGGTTCAATTCCCGGCGGGGTGTAACTTTCTGGATTCGGTTTGGTTGGTGGAAGGGCATTTTCTGAGCCCGCCTGGCATATGCCACCATCTTATCTAAGTCTTGCCGCCAAACATCAACGTTAACAGCATTGATGTGTTCCGGCATGAAGATAAGATAACCAGTTCCCCACTGCGTTGGGGAATCTTGGTAAGCCCGCTTTCGTTTTCGGCATCATCGTCACTTACCATCAGGTGAGATGATGCCAAGGGCTTACCAATTGAGGGTAAAAAAAAAGATGATAGCTAACCAGGCAGGCTCCGAGAATGCTCTACCACCGACCAAACGGAGTCTTACATATTATAGTTAGACTCCACCGGGAATCGAACCCGCAACCTCGTGAAGCGAGCGACTAGACAACAGAGGCGGTTTTCCGGGAGTATTATTATTGTCTCGTTTGACAAAAAATAAGTAGTTACCAGCAACCACGTGATACAACCCGAACCTTAGATATGTAGATTTTCATACACGGAAAGTAAAATCCCGACAAAAACATTCACATATCAAGTAAAAAGTCTTACACGTCAATATTTATAGACTCGACTGTAAAAAGTAATGAATTCCCGCCATGTAGCACCAAATTTCAGGTTATAGAATAATTTATTTCTCAAAAAAGGATAAACAGTTATTCACTTACACAATATTTTTTGTCACCAAAATATATTGCTAAACATAGTCGTCTATGTACAAAAACCTCGTTTTATTCAAACCAAGGTTCGAAACCGGTTAACAAATACCGGTTAATTTCGTTCGAATTTCGGTTAACGATTCCGTTCAGGTTAAAACCGGTTTCCAGCTTAACCGGTAAATTTGAATAAAATATCGGTTAATCAGGAAGCGGTTTTCTAACCGAAATAAGAACTAAATTAACCGGTTAAAACCAAACTTAGTCAAGTACAGGCGCGTCGGGCGGGTGCCACTGCCCGAGTCTTCTGCTCACTTTCTCGCACGCTTTCAATTGATTGCACGCGGCAAACATGCCTACAAAGTCGCATATTCTTCAAATTAACCGGTTAATTCCGTTCGAACGAAAAAATATCGGTTTTGGTTAAACTGGTTAAATATACCGGTAACCGAAACCTGAACGAAACCTTAACCGAAATTATTTCGATATAGGGGTCAATGACCGAAACCGGTATTTTCAAAAAACCGGTTTCCGAACCCTGATTCAAACTCACTTGTCAAACATGGTTATGATAAATTTTTCCAAAGTATTTTGGCGCTTTCAATGTCTCCACAAGACAGGCATTCCAGGCTTCGAACGCAGTTTTCTTTTCTCTTCAATTAAAGGCTAAAAAACAGTATCACTCCCTATCAGAGCATGAAGTATGGGCAGCATTGTTGCTTTTTATGTTCTTGAAATTGTGACAAAATCGCAGCATGTTAAGGTTTTATTTTAAATTACTTACCTATACGAAAATTTTATTTTTAGATACATTTTGTAAATACCAAATTCATGATTTAATTCTATTACAAGACCAAAAAAGGAATAATGTTGTCCTTATTCTATGCTCTAACAGGGTGTAACACCGTTCCAGCCTCTAATGCAGAAGGAAAGAAAACCGCGTTCGAAATCTGGACTGTTTGTTCTCCAGCAACTCTCGGTTTCAAAATGCTGGCTTGTGGAGACATTGCAAGCCCCAAAATAGCTTTCGAAAAATTTATCATAACCATGTACCTATGACAAGACAGTTTGAATAAAACGATATTTTTGTATTGTACATAGATTTCTCTGTTTGTGGTATAAAATTATTTTAAATTGATTTGTTTTAAATATGTTTAAGATCCAGCTAGTGCACCAGCTTAACCGATTGCAGGCGAGAATTATTCTCTAAAAGAGACCGACAAATAGAGAATATTCCATCAACGGACGAAAGTTTTCAACAACATCTTCTGAGAGCACTATACCAGGGTGTAGTGTAGGGAGATCTCACGTATGGGATTAGACATTAGTGCCCATTCAAAATCTCTCACCTCCGGCTTAGTGAAGGTGGGAAATAGCCACAAATAATTAGTAGATACCGACATGGACTACTGCTGTGGCTGCTACCGCTTGTTTAGAGCTAAGCTAATACCATCGTATCCTACGACATTTTTTATTTAATTGCAAAATGACAACTTTTCAGGAGGAGGTTTTAACGTTCTATTTTCAACAGAAAGTGGCATTTTTGAAGTGTTAACATTCAAAACATTGCTTAACTATTCTAGGGTTGTATTGAAAATTTAAATAAGCGATTTTATTAAATATTTCTATTAAATATGTCGCTTATTTCCTTTGATTATTTACTGTCTAGATAGTGCGCTGGTGGCGCAGATGCGTCCAAAAAATTATCAGCCAACTGTTGGCCTATAAGCCGCTTCCCGCTCCTTAGTGTCCAGTTTGACGTCAAAGGATGCACACGCCCGCTCAAGTCACGAATAAAAAAAAAGGTGGTTAAAATAACGAAATGTGCAATAAAAGTGTGCAGAAATTACAAAGAACGTTTGAAAACAACAAATAAAGTCACCTACCATCGCTAAGCAATTCAGATTCATCGTATTTTGATTAAAAATAATTCGTTTTTCAGCCAATTTTTAAAGACTCGCACTTGGCATTTTGTTAGTGTTGCCAGTTTTTCAATGTAAAATTTCCTCCAAATTTGAGTTAAAATAATAATTCTGGTACCAAATTAAAACATATTGGAGTCTCGAAAATGTATGTCAATGATATAAAATACATTATCTATAACTTACATTATGTCAGTTGGATCGTTATGGCATAACTACGGCCAATTAATTGTTTAGATACCAATTAATTCTAATTGTTTCATCACTACTAAAAACACTATCATGCATTCGAAATTTTAAGGGGTTACTCAGAATAAAGTCAAGAACACAAAAATAAATGATAAATTCGTTCAATTTTTCTTTACAGTTTGCCATACCAAATATAAATAGTGAATCATGAATTTGTATGGGAAACTACAAAAAAATTAGATCTGTTTTTTTTCAATATTTTTCCTGTATTCAGGACCTGATCTAAAGAAACCCTTTAAAATTTCAAACGCACTTTTTTAACACCCCCTCTATGTAATGTAATGTGTTATATTTCAATTTAAAAAAATTCTGCCAACAACACTTTTTCAACATCCTATACAGTACATTCAGACATACTGATGACCAAATTATTTAAAAATAGAAAAGACAATGCCAGGCCGGCCATACTGTCGTGCCCCAGCCCGAAAATAGGCAATGCACTCATATTACACGAATGATTCATATATCAAACGATAGTTGTTTGATTGCTTAATAAAACCGTATTACCATTTCGCCTTTAAAAGTTGGGAGAACAGAAATATTAAGTTGTAAGCTAAAGTGATGTTTACCTAAGGTACGATGGGGTAATAACGGATAACTTTTCAGTGCTTTGTAATAATGATGAATAGACATATATTTTTCACAAATCTTACGCCTGTAAATATTCGTAAAATTGATAGGAGATATGAATCGTTAATAAAAAATATAAATTAATTACTAAATGGTAAATTTTCTCGTTTTCCTCTCTAAATTGTGAATTTTCTTCTTGACGCACATCCCATTTTACCCCTGCAAACCTTATAAAACGTCACTTAATGTTTACATTATTGAATGAATAATAAATGATTTTAAGGTTTAATACAGATGAGGTCTATAATTCTAATCTGGAGCTTAAGTTCCAATTCCAATAGATTTATTTCACTGTATTTTACTGTCACTGTCTGTCTGTAGGTCCACTAGTGGACGGTGAATGTTAATTAAACGTACCTTTAAAATGGTGAAGGTACTTTTTTTATTGTACTTCTTATTTCAATCTGAATATCCATGTTGTAACATTTAAATCACTAAAGGTTTCACGTTAAGGTACGTCTCGTTATTTGACTTAAATATAGGATCATCCCTGACAGGTAACTTAAAAAAAAATATTATATCCGGCGTAACAGAATATTTTATTTTAGTGATCACTAGATTGGTTACTATCTACATATTTAAACCAAGGTTGTCATAAATATACTGAGGCAATTAAAAATAAAAATAAAAACTTTCAGAGATTTGTCAGAATTTTTATTTATACAAACCTTGTTGGTTTGTGTGAATCCAGTATGGTGTATTTACGGCCGAAAATAATTTGATGCTATTTTGTCAATTATTCTTTGGAGATCAAATGTCATTAGTTGGGATGTGGATACTTCATGAGATTATGTAAAAATCGATTTATTGATAAAGAAACTCTTTAATAAACAACTTATTTAAAATGTCGGAGAAATATTTGAAACTCGTATTATCATAGAAAACTTTCAGACATACGTATGATAGTATAATAAAATGGTATGATAAATAATGGGTAGTTTTAAGGTTTTTACAAGATCCGGATCTGGGATGTGATTTAACTTCAAGAACCAATGGATCTAGATTCGATTTGCTTTCGTAGTTACTTCAGTTCAATGAAGGATCTGCGGTTCTGGGTTTTACCCATCTAATATCTAAATAGTAGGTATTTCAATCTGTGATTATTTTACCTGTGTGAAATATTTGGTTAAATCATTCAGATGTAGCTCGGTGTGTTCACAGTTTGGGTAATTAAACAAAATAATGTAAATGTAATTCCTCTCAACATTATAAGGTTAACAGGAAGAGCTACCGTAAGGGATAAGTCCACCCTTTTTTAGTTTTTCCTGTTTTTTTGATGTATTGTTCTTTGTTTTTTATTACAATAAAGAGTATACAAACAAACAAACAATAATGACAGGATTAAAAAACTGAACAGAGAAGTGTATACTATATATAGTACATTGAGTTTGCATTACTGATAAAAACGATGTAAAATCTTATAAAATGAATTGAAATATAAGTAATATCAATTTTTATTTGTTTTACATATTCATAAAATCATTGGTATTTTTAAATACTCGTTTAGGAAAAAGTATCGGTATTTTAATATCATTAAATTGATACATTTGTTTCGTTAATTTCACAACACTATTGAATGAGGTGAATGAAAATGCGATGCATATCAATCTTTTATGTATCGGTTATATAAAAGTATTTTTTTATTTATTTATATCTATTTTGCAAACTTTTAGAGGCAACAGAGAATACCCATAATTATTATTTTAATATTTTATATCGCGTCACGTAACCTTATTTTTGTAATACATCGGAGTAAAAATTATTGAATATAAGTCCAAAAATGTTTCCATCTTCCTAAGGTGACCCATGTGAATTAGTCAGATATTAACAATTTACTTTTTTGATCTTTTTTCTCCCAACTTTTACATACATTTTGAAAAATGTAAAATGTTGAATTATTTGTGTTACGTTTTTTCACATTATCTTATTTTTGTAATATTTCAGGAAAAAATAATGAAAATATAAGTACGAATATGACGCTGGGGCACAAACGGGCATTGTCTTTTAATCTAACCCTAATATTCTATTTAAAGTTCTTTAGTTACTTGTTTTGGGGGGAAATATGGCATTACCTATTATCCCCATCCACGCACACATAGGCAAATTGAACGACATGACGCGAGCGTAAGACAAAGCTGTCACGTGACTATCACATGGTTGTTACACACACACACAAGCTTGAAAAAGTTGGCCGGTTTTGTCGTAGTGATAACAGGGCGACGCTCTATCTAGACAGTAAATAATCAAAGCTTATTTCTTTATTCACTGGAGTAATATGTTATTCTAGTAGACACAAGCGACATTACGCCCTTTTTCTTCGGCATATACCAGGTCGTAATGGCGTTTAGGGCTTTTTATCGTTTTTATCTGTAAATAATCTTAAGAAATGCAAAGGAACAAGAAGTGTTTAAATCAAAATAATAGACATATGGGACACTATGGGGCTATGGGATATTTGTTGATTCTATACTCAAATATAAAAACAGATTGTTTTATTATTGAAGTAAAAACAAATAGACATCTTTATGTTTTTACCAAGGATAACGAATTTTAACTTAAATAATAAATAAAAAATGTTGTGAATTGGGCCTCTTACGATTATAAGTGATAAAACAATTCACTCGTAATAAATACTCTTATAATTCCTGCTCCTCTACAGATATTTCATTTTTATTTCATTTATTCAAAGTTTAAAATACCAAATAAATTATTTTGACAGGCACACCCAAGACGATAACATAGTAAATTGTACTTATCTCGGGAATATAATATAAGAAATCAACTTAAACTATTTAATATACAGATTGCTTGTATAACTGTTTCTGTGATCCTCGCCATAGAACATTATGTTATGTACACAATTTAACTCATTCGAGATTAGAGGTGGGTCGGTACGCGATTTTCCAATACCGAAACGTAACTAGTTATCAGTACCCAATAACGGGTTTTGAAACTATTTATTTTAATAACTATGTATCGACGACCGAGAACACGATACTCGTATTGTAGGGTGTTGGTATTTCTAGGTTACCAGTTATCTGTGGTTGTCGGTGTTATCGCGTTATGGTGGTGGTATTGTGTGATATTGGTGTCCCTTTCACACATGCGAGATTTGCTATAGTCCGTCCTGTTGTCAGACCGAACCGTTGCTGTCAGAACGTAGACTTGGAACGTACTCTTTTGTTTTTTCGTTGCTCGTGCGTGTTCAGAAACACTTCCGCACGAGAAATTATTCCTTGATAGCAGGACGGTCTTTTGCAAACCTCGTAAGTGAGAAAGGGACACTCTTGCCAAATAATGCATAACTTGCAATAACTTGAGATTTGAAACATGCTTCTCAGATGTTCCCAATAAATAGTTTCGGAAATACATAGTTTTCGTAATACCGAATACCGTATTTCGGTTATTGCACCAATACATAGTTACAGAAACTATTTACGTTTTAAAACGCCCATCGCTATTCGAGATCCTGATCAACAATTAAGTGTAACGCAGTGTAGGCAGGCCTCCAACTCGGTGAACCGTCGACCTGGTGAAGGTTGCGGGAAGCCGCTGAATGCGAGCCGCACAGGACCGGTCAGTGTGGAAATATTTGTCCAGCAGTGGACGTCTTTCAGCTGATGATGATGATTACTGCAAACTTCGCGAATACAGCCGATACGAGTATAAAAACTATAGAGGTATCAAGGTGATATATCAAACAATGAAGTAGGATGATCGAGCGAGTCATAGATATTTGTAGTCGGCCTAGCAGGGAATGTTCGCTCTCCAGACACCCGAGTTTGTGGTAGGTCTGTAACTGTAGGCCAATTTCACAATCGCCATGATTTCTGAAGAACATAGAGCAAAACAGGACCCCTTAATTGCTTTTCCTCTTAGACATGGGAGTAGTTTTGCATTTGATAGTGTGCTTCGAAGTACCTGGACTTTCAGGAAAGGAAATATTCCCGAGAAATATTTACTTACATGTACATTATCGCTTACATATACGAGGTTGTCAGATCTTTAATAAAAATAAGTGTAAGACAGGCTACGTATAAATCTATCCCACTCACAGAAGGGCTCCATCAATGTTGAGTCAAATACCTTTTAATTTAGTATTGGTATTGGAGTCACTATGCCGAATATATAATAAGGAAAGGGCTTGAGGGCTGGGCGGAGGCGTAACAGTGGGAGGCCTAAAACTCACTAACATTAGGTACGCCGATGTTACAACGATTGTTACACCCAGCGAGATAGAGATGGCCCTTTTACTGAAGAAAATAGAAGTTGAGAGCGCCAAACTCGGTCTTAAGATCAACCATTCGAAGGCCATGATAATGGTTGTGGACCGAGTGAATTTATTTCCGCTAACCGATGCAGTCGATGGTTATAAAAAGGTCAATCAGTTTGTACACCTAGGGTCACTAATAAAGAGTGAGGGTAGATGCACGGATAAAATACGCCGTAGAGCCGGGGTGGCCAAAAGTGTAATGGTGGCTCTAGACAAGATTTGGAGGAACGGTGGTATTTGCCGGATTACTACGGTGCGATTTGTATGTGCCTTAGTATTTTCAATTTTCTTGTACCTATGGGGCGAAAACCTGGTGCAAGAGCAGTGACAGCAAGAAGATCGATGCCTTCGAAATGTGATGAAGAAAGCTTCCCCAAATTCCATAGACCGCCATGAGAACTAATGAATCTATCCTCCAGGAGCTACACATCTCAACGAGCAATGTGCCGCCTCTGCTTCTTCGGACATATTATGCGTTTTCCTAGGCATAGTTTACGAGCCAGGGGTAGAGCACCTTCCCGATGGATCGATGTGGTGAAGAAACCTGTAGGAGGAAACATTCAGAGCAGTCAGGCTGTCCATAGCACCTACAACCGCAGCCAATGGAGAGACCTAGTTCGTGGTTGCGATCCTCAGCGTTGAGAGACTGAGGAAGAAAAACATTGGAGCCACTAATAAAAAAATCTCAGAAAAAAAGCATCATGGACCTTCATATTTATACGCCGATGATACATAGTAATCTCCTCTTCAAATCGACAAGACTGAGAAGAGGCTCTTAATGCATGGAAAGTACAACTACAATCAGGAAGACCTAGTCTCTCAATATCAGTACGGCATTGTGGCAGGTCTATCCACTGTAGGCCAATGCTCAAAATCACCATGAATTTTGAAGAACATGAAGCAGGGGAACAGAGCAGAATTCCTGAGTTCCTTTTCTAGACATGAAAGTAAATTATTAGAAAATATTGTGCCTGGTTATTGAGGAACATTAATAAATTATTATTATTTTATAAGAAGTTGGTAGCAGTGTACACTTTTCGAAGGTTATTATTTTTGTTTCCTACCACTCGGATTTTGCGGGTGGTAGGACCTTGTGCGAGGTCCGTCCGGATCGCTACCACCATCTTACTCGCTAATCCTGCCGCTAAGCAGCAGTGCTTGCACTGTTGTATTCCGGTGTGGAGAGTAAGACAGCCGAGGAAATTACAGGCACAAGAGGCATTTCATCTTAGCCCTCTAGGTTGGCAACGCATCTGCAATCCCCTCCGGGGTTGCAGGTGTCTATGGGCAGTGGTGATCACTTACCATCAGGTGACCCACTTGCTCGTTTGCCTTCCTTATCACATAAAAAAAAAATCGTATAAAATAGTATGAAAAAAGCTACAACCGCCACAAGGGCCTTTTACAACTCTGTTAAGAAAGCCATAAAATATGTATTTTTCTGTATTTTATTAAATTGTTTGAATCCTTAAGAGGCCTTTCTCGAAACGCAAACACTCAAGTTTAGGCATCGACACGGAGCGTCGTCGTACGCTTGTTTGTATAAATCGCGTTACTCCACGCACACAAACCACTGTGGTTTCCCGCATACGACAAAAATAAAAAAAATCATATCATGACTCCGCATAATTAGTATTCTGTATAACACCCGTAATGTCTGAACTTCACAAAAATATAAATTAAATGCATTTCCCTAATTGCTTTCATTCCTAAATCACCACCGGAAGTGTAAACATCTTACTCGCGACCGACTTATCATCAACTTGCGCAACTTTTACCTGCGCGCTTACTTCCGGATTCCAGGAATTCCATTATTTTTGTGATTTGTTTTTGTGATGGACATTCAAGGCCAAGGTATGTACAACATTTTAACATATTTTTTATTCTTTTATACTAAATAGTTTTGCCGTAAAAAGACTGCTACGCCAAAGCAATTTTGATGATTCTTTTTTAGTTTAACTCTTCATACTTCTAGACTTTTAGTAATTAGTCGTCGCTTCTCGTTGGACAAATCCTATAAAAACAGTTAAATTAGACCTACTTTTGTGCAAATCAATTCAAATATTTTGCGAGAATTTGAATGATTTGGATGCTACGCCAAAGAGGCGCGTTGCTACGAAAATACTGCACACTGATTTTTTACGTTTATTGATAGCATTTAGTTTCAGATAATTATAGATTTGCGTTTATTTACTTCTAATATTATTGTTCACAGGTACGAATACACAGTGCGTGTTTACACGTATGTTCGTGTTCGAAATTTGGCTAAATTATAACGCCCAGAGATTGACTATTACTGAAAGGATTCAGCATGTTTTTAACGACATAAAAGAATCGCTGCCGAGTGAATACAAAGATAATATAAATTTGGAAGATTTTTACAACCACATCAAATATTTATGTAGAAAGATTTCCGGAATTGTGGCGAAAACATGGTCGTCAAAAGAAATTTTTGTTGGCAAATAAACGCGACTGGTGAACTGTCTCTGAAAGTTTTAATTTATCAGGCTCATCAGTGGCTACTGAGATGGGTGAGAATTAGGGGCTTGAAAATGACCGTGCGAACCTTTTTTGCGAAAACATGACTGCGTGTTATTTTTTATATAAAATAATGGAACAAATGTTTAAAAATCTGAAACATTAACTTACAATAAGAAACACGAATCTACTGAACACATATTTTTTTTAATGTATAACTCTTTCCGAAAGTAGATAATTACGAGCTCAAAAAGTGCGATTTCTCGAAAAAAATGTGAATGGGCCCTTAAATAAAATGAAATCAATAAAACTGATAATTTAATTGATACAAACTGTAAAACACACGAAAAACTTACTAAATAAAATTTGTTCGTAGAATAAAGACACAAATGCCATTAGGCCACCCATTATTCATACCGATACCACGAAAAAAAATCGTGGAATATAGCCACAAATGCAATAGTGTCTTTTTTCTACGAGGATGTGAACTATAACTGTTTAAAACTGTCCGGGGAAAAAGGGCTCAGTGGCGCTTGTGCCCCGCCCCGCCCTCGCGCAGCAGGGAAGAAAGTAGCCCCTGTGGCTGTTGTGGCTGTTTTCGGCGGGTATTTCAGGAGAAAGCAATAGTGGCATTTTTTTAACGCTTATTTTCTAGTCGATAGAGATCGGTTTTATGTGATTTTCTGATTGAATATGATGTAAAATGGGTAGCAGATTTCAATTATGCAATAAAAATAAAAAGCCACATCAGCCATTGCGGCTTTATTCGAAGGATACGACGATACGGTGCAAATGCAGTTCAAATCACATTGTGGCTTTAGATGTAACTGTCAAAAAAACAAATGAAATGCCCCAAATTATGCCTTTGCAGTTCACATTTTCAAATGTCGGAGGGATGAGCACTCAGCTAGAACAAAGGTATACTCGTTATTCATTAGTCATGGGGTTTCTGGCCTAATAAATTATAACCTTCCTTATTCCCAACTAGTTGTTGTGCAAGTGAGGTACTTACACATCTGGATTCTGGACAAAGGGATCGCCCGCCCTATAGGATACGGTGCAAAATATTTTAAGAGGGAACAGGAAATGGACAGTAATATTTTTTTAAAACAAAAATAGTTAAGATAAGATAAGATAAATATACTTTATTGCACACCAAAAGAGTACAAATAACAATGAAAACACATAAAATATTTAAACATTGATATGCAAAGAGGGTCTTATCGCTATCAAAAATAGCAGGTTCGATTTTTGTTAAAATGTAGCTTCGGAGAGATCTCAGTCTTCCAGGTCGTCCAGCTTAGTCAAAGCCCGCACGGTCGCGGCCCTAGCTAAACATGCCAGGAAATTGGCTGAATTGGAACGCCGGCAGATCGAGGCTGAAAAGGCAGCTCTACAGCTCGAGTTGTCCGCCGAAGTTGCCGCAATCCAAGCAGGAGGCAACAAGAGTCGTGGCAGTCGCCGCAACTCACAATCTAACTCGCATATGAAAGCTATTAAAGGGAATAATAAGCGAGCCCAGAAACACCTATCCACAACACGGAAGTAATAGTCGAAGCCCTGGATTCGTGGAAGATTCTTGTACTGTTGCGCGCCCGAGAATTCGACTTTGTATCCTTTAAGGAACGTGACGGCTTCCTAGCGCGTGAGGTGGAACCTCAGTCGAAAGGTCTCCTCTTGGAGCCTTCCCGGGGATCCTCGCACAGCTACGTTCCCGAGAAGAAACCTCGCAACAGGGTTCACACTACGCCCGAACACACTAAGTATTCTTCAAGAACTTTATCCAGAAAGCTAAAAATCATGAAAGTGAAGTTTTGAAATGTGTTTTTTGTGATAAAAACCATTGTTTGACTGACTGTGTCAAATTTTCTTCAATTCCAGTGGATGACAGATGGCAGTTTGTTAGATTAAACCCTGCCATAGACGTTTAAAAAAGCGCAAGCCAAGGAATTTATATGTAGTTTGGCGCAAGCATCGTTTTAAAAGTCGTAAGTCTAATATAGATTTGAGATATGAGATTATAATATCCGAGGATGCGCTTAGAAACACCATATAGACTTCTGCGTAATAGGGTTACCAACGTTCACGTGGAAGATGAAATTGAAGGGAATTGTGTTGTCACTGGTGACCTACCTGGAGTTGTGCGAGTCTCAGACGTCCGTACCTATGCTGATTTTTTTTATAACTGTCTTTTTGACTTTGTCTTGTTCTCTTGTTCCTTGCTTATAATATACTTCTAGTTATTGGTTATCAGCGCCTTTTATTAGTAATACAGTCCCAGTGAGCTATAGGAGTAATTTATTATTCTTTAAATGATTATACTGATAAATATGTTATTTTAATTAACAAAACATCAACTTTTCTTAATCAATTTTATCAATTGAAAAACTTTCATCTGTATGGATAAAATAAATTGAAAAAAATAATAAAAAAATGAATCTATTTTTCTCGTCAATGAAAACGAATTTCATGCTGCCACTTCAAGGAAGTAATAAGGGGGCCATTCCCTATGACATATACATAAAAAATATGGTAATGTGTGATTCCAGTTTGATACTCTCCTTAGCTTGCGGACTCCAAATAGCGTAAGACATGGCTTGCAAAGGCTTGCAAGGCCGTGCCTCCACAAATTTTCGACATCACTTCGTATCTCCTTGCATGATACGTATCTCCTTGCAGGTTATTTCTAGACAACGTTGTTATTCAATAAATGTTATGTGACTGAACAGATATTTTATTTTTTTAATATTGGCGACGAGGCCAATTCAATGGATTTAATGTTAAAACGTACAAGAAGCTCAGTACAGTTTATTAACGCGCACAGAAAATGTGCTCGACACTCAAGACCCAAGTAAGTATATCGCCCCGCTTGGAGTCACTCGACAAAACAATAAAGAAATTTCATGAAATACAGAACAACATAGAACTAGAAACCGAAGATGAACATCTTGAGGAAGAAACCTTCTACAGATTCGAGTTTGAGGAGTTGTGTATAGCACTGAAAACTACATTACGAAAACTAAGTATTACTTCACCACTCAAGGGGAAACCTCAGTCCGCTTGAGGCAGACAGAAACTCCAAGAGGGATTCCCTACCTACTAATGTTTGGATGTTTGGAAAAGAGTTTAGAACTAAGCTACATGCCATGCTAGTCCCATACCTAGACCGGAGCCACGTAGTCAGAGGACAAGGAGGCATTTCTCTCCTGGAGACAATGTGGCCAGAAGTTACTCCTCTTTTGCCCGGAAGTTTGAATTCGGCACAATAACCCGACGTCTGGGTGGACTACATTATAAAGTCAGAACCGATAGGGGACTAATGTGGATCCGTCACCTCGACCAGCTGCTGCTGTCTCCCCTGGTGTCCTGATTCGCAAGGGAAGCGTGATACATATCTCCTTGCAGGTCAATGCTATGAATGATTGCTATGCGACATTGTTATCCAATAAATGATTTTTTTCTTTTAAAAATCTTTTCTTTTATCGCTCTTGGGTCTTATTATTTACATATTTACTTATGTTCATACTAAAAAAAAAGCCAAAAACAAAGTCTCGTAGGATACGAACCCGGACCTAAAAGCAATAACGTAAAAAGTTATAATAATAATAATAATAATAATAATAATAATAATTTTCTTTATTCAGGTAATAACCCATAATACATAGACTACTTAGAGGTAAGTCAAAAATAAGCATCATAAACGTGAGAATTTTATGTATGTGTGCGTAATTTGAGCCCTTATTCATACGAGATAAACGCAAAACTATAATTGTAAGGGGACAAATATATCGAAATCCTTATTTAATTAACTTTATTATGGTTTCTTAGCATACATTGATCTTGTAACTGCTCGCTGTTTTACGTAGTATGGTTTAGGGTTAATTATACTATTTTTAAATCGAGAAACCAAGTTATAGTCAGAGTAACGCCATCTATAGGATTTTTTCAACCAGGGAGCACTAACGTTTAACCTTAAACTAACTACCTTAAAACAAAAACCCTAGGTCCATCTTCAATCCTACGGTCTAAGGCACCAAATTGTACGGATCCTGGTCAACACGGCACCAAATTGTAACAACCTCCTTAAGCTAAACAAACTAACCTAAAGAAACCAGTACGATTAAACTAAACTAACTCATCCTAGTAACGCGTACCAAATTGTAACACCCTAACCTACCTACCTAAAGGAAACTAAATAAATAAAGAACCTGTTCCTCAGGCATATACGCTAGTAATATATAAGTCGATGTCCTCAGGCCAACACTAATCTGTAAACCGAAGCGCATCAAAATCTGTCCGAAGAGTCAAGAGAAAAAAGTTTTTTTGTTGTGAATTATTTGTTTGCGAAAAATGAACTTAATAATTGTTTTCAGTGTAACAAGTAGTGTATTATTTATACTTATGTAATAATTATATCATTAATTATCAATCAGTAATTACATTGACGTCTGGACCAAGTGCTGCCTAGAATGAATACATGGTGCATTTTGTTCCTCAGGCCAATATTAATCTGTAAACCGAAGCGCTTCAAAATCTGTCCGAGGAGTCGAGAGAAAAAAAGTTTTTTGTTGTGAATTATTTGTTTGCGAAAAATGAACTAAATTATTGTTTTCAGTGTAACTAGTAGTGTATTATTTATACTTATGTAATCATAATATCATTAATTATCAATCAGTAATTACATTGATGAAGATAACCTAGTTTTTATCCATAAAATAATATAATTAAAAATTCGTTAAACTGTAAGTTTATAAACCTTAAACTACAACTTAGGCATCATAAAAGCCTAAGCCTTAGTCAAAAAGCGCCCCTGATGCAAATGTGCCCATAACTCTGGCAGCGTTGCCTCGCTGTATCACCAGTGAGATTCGCTGCTTCAGGTACGATCTGGCGTGGGCTCCACTATTGTTGGTCAGGTGCCGACTCAGTTCCCCTACAAACTTCCTAGCTTCCGCACACCATGCGTCGCTTGCTTCAACCGCGAAGAGGACGTAAGTATATGTATCCTTGAGGCGCGAGGACTTGGAATGTTTTTAACGGCAGTCCGATCGGCAGCTGAATCCTTTGTGTGGGTGGTACAGGCAAAATGGGAGGGTGCAAATGTGCTTACACACGCCGCATCCCACACCAAACAACGCCGTCACCCCCAAGGGATCAAAAGTCAGTCTATCAAACCGCTTGCTAACCGAGTGACTGAAGCCGGGCAGCTCCAGGATACTCGGAACAAGAGCACGGTAGATGAGTTCATTGAGCATGATATGGTGTCGTGGTCGAAGTTCCGCTGACTGCTTGCAGCTCAACCCATGATGATTATCAGCATCCACGCGCACCCCGCACCTGCAGTAATAGGGCTCGCAGATGTTACACCCTAGACGAAGAGCAGCGGCCAGCCTCAAGGATCCGTCATCAAGGGCAATTCTCAAATGGGGGGACGGAAGAGCACGCAGTCAAGCTACCGGGAAAGATGCAGCTTTGAGTCGAGCGACATCGGCTCCTGATGCTGCCTCCAATAGCTCAGCAGGTCGGGATCCACAGAGTTGATCATCCCATTGACGCTGGATCAAAGAGTCCTCTGGCCAATCGGCAGACGGACACACAGTAACCCAGGTTTTGAGGCTCTAAAAGGCATATCGGTATTGTCACCCTTGGTTATCGGCAGTATTGAAGCGGCATGATTGTTGTACTGATCACCCGGCAAGTCATCACGATTAACAGAACACACGATCGGTGACCAGTTAAATCGTATTAGGCATGCTTTAGACACAGGCTCGCGATAATCCTTGACCCAAATATGTATAATCGATAACGATGAAGATGATTAATACATAATTAATTACAATTACACAATTATAATACTGTATTATTTGTATTGTATAATCACTGTTATTATACTATTACTGTAAAAGTCACTGTCATTAGTGTTACTGACACAGGTATATCACTGAGTAATTGTACTTTACTTATCTGCATACAATTATAATACTGGTATCACTAATAATGTATAACTATGTAATCTTACGGATAGATAAATGATATTATTATTACATAAGTACCATTAATACACTACTTTTATAGATCAAAAGTATTTTGTCTAATAAAAATATACAAAACTATCAGCTACAGTAATGACCACGTCAATTATTTTGTGGGATATCCCCTGGCCTTTATGATAGCCTCGGACCGCGCGCCCGTCATTGAGTCTACCAACTTTTGTAATCGGTTCATTGGAATTTTCTCCCGGTCATTTTGAGAGCTTCATATAGATAAACACTGGCGCTGATTCCATAGGGCCTGGGGGTGCCGTGCCCCCAATGACATTATCAGGGGGGCTGAGCCCCCCAATATTTTATATTGAAATACTGGTGTTGCTTTTATTTTCTTGTAATACTTTTATTCCGACCATGGGCGTATATAAGGGGAGGGGGTCCGGACTTAGCATGACACGTAAACGTAAAATTCGCTAGGTTGAATGGTTAAATGAGCAGTTTGCATGTTTTTCTGTTCCGTGTAGATGCCGAAATTTTAAAATTTTCGCGCTCGCTGCGCTCGTGCCTTTTTCACTGACTATATTATTATTGTTGACATGAAATATCTTAAAAATGCCGCTAATGTGAGTCAATATTAAATGTACTATTTATTTCGTGCGATTAGAGTGAAAGGAGCATTTGCGAGAACAAGATATTTTTTAGGTGGCCCTTAAGTGATAAGCTCCTAGTTTCCTTCTTTAACTACACTTTTGTAATATGGTTACGAGTCTTGATAGCCTCCTTGCTCTTACTAGAGCACTGTTAGACTTTTGGGTTTGGTGAGTTCGTGCTCATATGGAGCCAATGAGAATATAGAATTTTGTTATAGTACAACATGTTTTATAAAATTGCCTAAAACATGTTAGTTTTGCGAAAAAATTTAAAAAACACAGTTACAAATCCAAGGTACGATTTACCTAACAAGAGTCTGTCCTTAACACCCATGACACCGACAAACTTCCATGCTCGTTTGCGGCTCGCGCACTGCGGTCCCTCAACGATAACCTCACGCGGGTAAAGCCGTGGGCGAAAACTAGTTAGAAAATATTAGGAAAATAAACCAAAAAAAGTTTCCGCCTAGCCCCCCCCCCCCCCCAATATTTTTATGAAGTCGGCGCCCCTGTAGATAAAGAGTCCTTATTCAAATAATTTTGGTTTCTTATCCTGCGATTCAACTCCTCCCACAGATGCTCAGTAGAATTCAAATCCGGACTATGGCTTGGCCACTCCAAAACCTTGACTTTTTCGCGTTTTAAGAAATCGCTTATGTACTTGGATTTGTGTTTGGGGTCGTTATCTTGTTGAAAATACCACCCAGCTGGCAATGGCATTTGAGTCTTCGATATATTTTTGTACACGAACCGATTCATATTTCCTAACGGTCCAACACCAGAGCGTGGAAAACATCCCCAGACCATCACACTACCACCTCTATGTTTGACCGGGGTATTTGGTAACGAAAATCATATTTTTTATTTTGTGGACGTTGAACTACGTAGGACGTAGGTATATCGATATAAGGTAAGAGACCCAAATAAAGCCTATGCCCCAATAAGGCCTAGATTAAAAATTTCCCGCTTAGACATTTCAAATAACCGCGAAAGTTTACAGTGGTGTGCGTAAGGATGTATTTGACACATACAAGAATAGCGAGCGCTGCTTACGACAAGTATGTCGGAACATGTAGTCGAAAACAGTCGGGACGCAGAGAGTACGCCTGTTTTATAAAATTTCTACAGGTAATGATGTAAGTATTTCGATATTTTTGCACGCATGCCGACATGTTTTTTGTGTGTTACTTAGTTTAAAAGTTTGGTAACCCCTACATAAGCATTTATACGCCATTTTTTCAATGTATTTTCTGTAATATTCTTTTTTCTTACACATACGACAGAGCCAAGTAAGGCCTATCAAAATAATATAACTGCAAATAATATCGAAGGGATGACATGCGGCAATGCCTTGCTTGTAATATCTGGTAGGTATCGTGAGCTGTGTGTTGGCTTAACCCCTGCTGATAAAAAAAATAACTGTTCAGGAGATAGCTTGAAGAAAATGAAGAAAGGAAGGATAATATGTTGAGACGATTATCAAGACTGATTGTAACGCCCAAATATGATTACTAAAGGATCTTACTAAATTTAGATAATATTACGTTGATATGTTTTAGTAACTGAAGTTTAATGATTGTTTTTTCTTTCTTTTAGTATGATAGGCCTTATTGCGGCATGGGTCTCCCAATAACGCCTAAAGGACTTTTTTAATATTTTGATTCACAGAAGTCTGATCAATTCTTCAACTGAACAT
This sequence comes from Coleophora deauratella, assembly GCA_958295455.1. Classification (NCBI taxonomy): domain Eukaryota; kingdom Metazoa; phylum Arthropoda; class Insecta; order Lepidoptera; family Coleophoridae; genus Coleophora; species Coleophora deauratella. The sequence goes on from OY282388.1 coordinate 11,517,907, forward strand.
GTATAAATCCTCCAGCTCTTAGTTTAGACTCAACGTTTTTTCTCGCTCCGCTAACTAATGTTAAATAAACGTTGAGTGTAAAAGTTCCGAGTGGTAGGAATTTTGTACTTAGTAGAAAAAATTACCATTTAAAAGAATGAGTACAAAATCTACTTAAAAAACATTTTGATTTTGGAATAAAGTTGTGAGTTATGATTATGACACAGTTACCTAAATGTAATCATGCATTGTTGTGCACGCATGCAGCTGTGACATTTTAAAAATAACAGTATTTGAAATGCAAAATACAAAGTACAAAATACCTATTTCCATTTTGTATTTAAATACTTTTTTTTTAGAAAAGCATTTTATATTTTATTTGAAATACCTTTTAGGACATATTTTGTATTTGCGAAATACAAAATACTTTACGCAAAGTTTTGGAAACATCAAAGAATTGGTAATTAATGTGATGAAAAATGGTACCTTTTTCTCATTATGGCAACACTGAATTGAACTTCTTTCTTTATCGTTTTCTGCTCGAAAACATTCGGAATAGCTCGGCAGTTTTCGACTTTGCTCTGAGCAGACAGAGCAGCTAAGCCGAAAACGACATTAGGTTGCCAAATGCGTTGAACCAAACGAACTAGTGCTTTGCACCGGAGATAAATTTCAACTCCGGTTTTTTCTTATGAAAAAACCGGAGAATCTCCGGAGAAATGTCGATAATTTGTTTTATTTTATTAGTTATGCAAATAAAAACTTAATTAATCGAAAAATGTTTATTTAACTTCTATACTTAATAACCTAAAACCTATACCTCTTAAATTTTTAATCAAGCAACCATTGATTTTGGTTGAGAAAGCATATCATTTCCACTGCATCGGACAAAAGTGAACTGCGCCTATCATTTATTATGTAACCTGTCGCTGAGAAAACTCGCTCAGAAGGTACTGATGTGGATGGAATGCACAAGTATTTTTTTGCAACAGCATCCAAAGGCTTCATTCAGGTGGTGATAGCACATCCAAAAATCTTTCATGACATTACTTTTGTGTTCACCGAAATAACGAGTTTCAGCATACATTTTTTTAATTAAGTTGATTGCGGAGGCGTTAGTTTGTAGGCAAGCTGGACCTTCTTTTCTTTGCAAATATTTGAAAAGCTGCGGCAATTTTTCGGAACATGCTTCTTGTTGTAATTGTTAAGATGTTATGTGTATCCGACTACTGTATTCTACGTTATGACAGATGTCTATGGTACTCTCTAGTTCTCTCTGCTAATAAAGATGAAAGACTTAACATGGGCTTTTCATTTAAATATCTAAACTATGTAATATAAAATTAATACGCTTCCACTGCGCAAATACAATAAAAGTGATAAAAATAATTAGAAAACAAAAGTGAACAATAAATTAAGTTGAACTGAATGGAAGAAAAGGGATTTTTACACAAATATGTCGTCTGAGAAAACATGGCTACCAAAGCTAAATGACAACGCAAATTTTAGTAATTTTGCTGGACCTTCTTTTCTTTGCAAATATTTGAAAAGCTGCGGCAATTTTTCGGAACATGCTTCTTGTTGTAATTGTTAAGATGTTATGTGTATCCGACTTAGGGCATGCAAATATTCGAAAATTTTGGTATTCGAATATTTTTGCTTGAGATATTCGAATATTCGAATATTATTCGAAAAGTTATAAAGTCAAATAAAATAGGGTTTTACGTGGTAGGACACTATTTTGCAATTAGATAAAATAGACTCATTAAAATTTCTAAAATCAATCATATTTATTTGCGACAACATGTTAAAAAAATATAAAATCAAACAACTACCTACTTCAAATAAAAGAAACAAGGTAATTAGTTTTAACTTAATAAACCCCATCTCTTCCCGTGGGTGTCGTAAAAGGCGACTAAGGGATCCATAAACTGGAAAATGGGCAGCAGCGTCTTTTCCGCATACCATCTCGGCTCACGCCACACTGCGATCGCCAACCCGCATGCCAAGCGTGGCGATTACGGCAACTCGCCCCCCATGGATATAAACCCTAAAAAACGGCCCCTAGTCCCCGGCAGCCCCGCTATTCCTGACTCCGGTAGTGGTCACGGTAACGGCGGGGCATGGGGTGCGAAGAATCTCCGGCAGAGGCCAGGCTACCAAAAACGAAGACCTTTGGCCCTGGCAACATACAAGACGAGAAACTCGCTGAACTGGAGGAGGAATTGAGCAGGCTACGGTGGGACATTGTAGGATTATGTGAAGTCCGAAGAGAGAGAGAGGACACCATGATCCTTAAGTCTGGAAACCTGCTCTATTTCCGGGAGGGCGACCATCTGTCCCAGGGTGGTGTCGGGTTTATTGTCCACAAGTCCCTCGTTAACAACGTGGTCCAGGTCGAGAGTGTTTCGACGAGGGTAGCGTACCTTATACTCAGAATCACCAAACGGTATTCGCTGAAGGTCATACAGGTATATGCACCGACCGCGGAACACCCCGACGACGAGGTGCAGGCTATGTATAAGGATATCTCCAGAGCCATACATAGCTCCAGGACCCATTACACCGTTGTGATGGGGGACTTCAACGCGAAACTAGGCAAACGAAGTGACAACGAGCTGAGAGTGGGGAAATTTGGATACGGAGAAAGGAATGCGCGGGGTCAGCTACTGGCCAGCTTTATGGAGAAGGAGGGCCTCTTTATGATGAACTCTTTCTTTGAAAAGCCAAAACAGGCCAAGTGGACATGGCTGCATCCCAATGGTGTAGTAAAAAATGAGATTGACTTCATCTTGTAGACAAAAAGGCAAATATTCAATGATGTCTGTGATCAACTCGCTGAAGACAGGAAGCGATCACCGAATGGTAAGAGGCACATTGAACCTAAAAACAAAGCTGGAAAGATGTCGACTGATGAAGTCCACGCTCCGACCAGCGCCTATCCAACTCCAAAACCCCGAAAGCTTTCAGCTCGAGTTGCACAACCGCTTCGGATGCCTAGGAGAATGCGAAAATGTGGACAATTACAACGACAAGTTCGTGGAAATTGTCCAAATGGCTGGGAATAAAGCTTTCAAAACCAGACGTTCAAAAAGAACATCTCTTATCTCAAACCCCACCAGCAAGCTCATGGAGGAAAGACGAAGCCTGATTCTAAAATCCTCTGAAGATGTTTGTCAGTATCGGCGACTAAACAGACAGATCCCCAAGTCCTTGACCCGAGATATACGTCAATTTAATACAAATCGTATTAAAGAGGCTATCGAGCGTAATAAAGGGTCAAAAGTATTCGCAAGGGATCTGTCTGCTGGTCAAAGCCAACTGACAAAGCTGAAGACCGAGGATGGAAGAGTCGTGTCGTCCAAGCCCGAGCTGTTTGAAGAGGTTGAGTAATCCTACGGACAATTATACACGACTACACGCTTACCTGTCAGTAATCAAGCTGAAGACCCGAGAGCCAGATTGACCCGACACTATACCGAAGATATCCCATATGTCAGCCTGTGCGAGATAAGAATGGCTCTCAAACAACTTAAGAACAACAAGGCACCGGGTGATGATGGAATTACAGCTGAGCTTCTGAAAGCAGGTGGAGAACCGGTACTTATAGCTCTTCAGAAGCTATTCAATTCCGTCATGCTCGAGGGACGAACGCCTACAGCATGGCACAGGAGTGTGGTGGTGCTCTTCTTCAAGAAGGGTGATAAGACTCTGCTGAACAATTACAGACCCATCTCACTCCTGAGCCATGTCTACAAGCTGTTTTCGAGAGTCATTACGAATCGTCTCGCACGCAGGTTTGATGACTTCCAGCCTCCCGAACAAGCCGATTTCCGAAAAGGCTTCAGTACCATAGACCACATACATACGCTGCGGCAAATTATACAGAAGACCGAAGAGTATAATCGGCCACTATGCTTGGCGTTTGTGGACTATGAGAAAGCCTTTGATTCGATCGAGACCTGGGCTGTGTTGCAGTATCTCCAACGGTGCCAAGTCGATTATCGATACATCGAAGTATTGAAGTGTTTGTATGAAAACGCCACCATGTCGGTCCACCTCCAGGATCAGAATTCAAAACCTATCCGGCTGCATCGTGGGGTGAGACAGGGAGATGTTATATCTCCGAAATTGTTCACCGCTGCACTAGAAGATGTTTTCAAGCTTCTGGACTGGAGAGGACTCGGCATTAACATCAATGGCGGGTACATCACTCACCTTCGATTTGCTGACGATATCGTGATCATGGCTGAGACCTTGGAGGACCTAGGCGCGATGCTCAAAGGACTCAGTAAAGCCTCCCAACAAGTGGGTCTTAAAATGAACATGGATAAGACGAAAATCATGTTAAACGTCCGTGTTACACCCACTCCTCTGAAGGTTTGAGACTCTACACTTGAGGTTGTTGACGAGTATGTATACCTGGGACAAACAGTCCAGTTAGGTAGGTCCAACTTCGAGAAAGAGATCAATCGCCGAATCCAACTCGGCTGGGCAGCGTTCGGGAAGCTTCGCAATATCGTCACGTCCAAAATACTGCAGTGTCTCAAGACTAAAGTCTGACCAGTGTGTGTTGCCAGTGATGACATATGAATCCGAGACATGGTCGCTTACTATGGGCCTCATAAGAAGGCTCAAAGTCACCCAAAGGGTGATGGAGCGCGCTATGCTTGGTGTTTCTCTACGTGATCGAATCAGAAATGAGGAGATACGGAGGAGAACTAAAGTTACCGACATAGCTCTCAGAATCGCTAGACTTAAGTGGCAGTGGGCAGGGCACATAGCTCGTAGAACAGATGGCCGTCGGGGCAGTAAAGTTCTCGAGTGGCGACCGCGCACCGGAAGACGCAGTGTGGGCAGGCCTCCGACTTGGTGGACCGACGACCTGGTGAAGGTTGCGGGAAGCCGCTGGATGCGAGCCGCACAGGACCGGTCAGTGTGGAAATCCTTGGGGAAGGCCTTTGTCCAGCAGTGGACGTCTTTCGGCTGATAGATAGATAATAAACCTATCATAAATGAGATCATCAATTATCATTGATTATCTAAAATAAAGTAATGAAAACAAAATTAAACAATTTCTGTTAACTTGGCAGTAACCTAAATAGAAACAATCACTCCCTGATATCACATGCATAAAAATAGTCCTTATTAGAAAATATAACAAATGAAAATACTTTAACAAATTTAATCCACGTAAATTAATATATGGCAGTTTGCCATTCTTCTTCCCGAATAACGGCGAGCGCTCACGCAGGAATCGCACGATCCTTCTGGGTGTGTTCACGCAAGATGCGTTTGATGAAATATGTTAAAAAAAATTTTTTAGATTTTTTTAAAAATAATTGTAATACTGTCTTTTAATATTTAATGTGATGAAATAAATAAACTCGTTACCACTATGGATCAAATATTGTATAAAATTCGTTTACTAGTCAGTTCAAATGTCTTTAAAAATAATCGAATATTCGAATATTCGTAAACATTATTCGAATATTAAAATGAGGCGAATATTCGAATTATTCGAATATTCGAATATTCGATTGCAGGCCCTAATCCGACTACTGTATTCTACGTTATGACAGATGTCTATGGTACTCTCTAGTTCTCTCTGCTAATAAAGATGAAAGACGTAACATGGGCTTTTCATTTAAATATCTAAACTAATATAAAATTAATACGCTTCCACTGCGCAAATACAATAAAAGTGATAAAAATAATAAGAAAACAAAAGTGAACAATAAATTTAAGTGAACTGAATGGAAGAAAAGGGATTTTTACACAAATATGTCGTCTGAGAAAACATGGCTACCAAAGCTAAATGACAACGCAAATTTTAGTAATTTCAAATTTAGATTGAAATTGTTTCTAGAAGAGAGGCAAATCAGTCATGTATTGGAAACGGAAACACCAGACACAAAGGAAGATGCAAAGGCGCGTTCAATTATTGCGAGATGCGTATCGGATAAATACTTAGAAATAATAAAAAGATGTAACACAGCAAAACAAATGATGTCGCAACTGGAAGACATATTTGAAAGGAAAAGTATTTGTAATAAGTTGCATTTGAAAAGAAGACTAATAACATTAAAATATCAACCAAACGAACATTTGCAAGATTTCTTCATAAAATTTGACACTATCATTACACATTCACTCTTACGACATTTGCCGTAACGTCATCTCGCTCTAACAATTATTATTATTACTAATGCCTATTCTATGTATATCATTCTCTTTCTACGGGCTGATTCATGGCTAGTCGGGGATTTAGTGCGATGAACCGTTTTATTTTGGATCCGGCGCTCAAACTTGGCATAGTTATTTCCTAGGTCATTCTGAGTGGATTAAGCCCGGGAGCCATCGGGAGCCATCCCCCGTTTGGTAGGGGGAGGGGGGGAAAGTTTGTTTCTGCCGCGCTCCATTTGAGGGCTTATATCTCCAAAACTATTGGTACTAGGGCAAGTGAGATATCATTTTCGTATGATTCAAGGATAAGGAATTCATTTCTGTAACAAAAATAGAAATGAATTCCTTATCCTTGAATCATACGAAAATGATATCTCAATCTAAATCCCCGACTAGCCATGAATCAGCCCGTAGAAAGAGAATGATATAGAATAGGCATTAGTAATAATAATAATTGTTAGAGCGAGATGACGTTACGGCAAATGTCGTAAGAGTGAATGTGAGGCAACGATTGTCTTTTGTCTTGTTTTTGCGTATCGGTATTTTTTGTTTGACCTCATTGAATGGAGTCTGTCAAACTGCGCAGCTCGTTGAAGTTTCGTCATTTGTTTTTATTGTTTTCGTGTTTAAAATGAGGAGAATACTTTTTCATCTAGTGAATAAGTGTGCCTTTTTATTGTAAACATGGTGGTTTGTTCGGCATTGGGCTGTAATAGTCGCACTGAACGGAAAGAGGAAAATGTAACATTTCACCGGTAAGTAAGCCTTTATAATCTTGATTTGTTTATAGTATCGTATTGTCTACTTAATAGCGTCTAGATTGTACTAATTTTGTCTAGAATTATTATAAAATAACTACGAAATTACCATGATTTATTTATCATATAACCCTATCAAATTAGGTAGGTCATGCTAGGTAGTTAGAAGCAATTGGATCTAGCGTCGAATCAATAGATCAGGTATGTTACCTGTTGGAGGTAATGCCAGACAAATATAACAATGTCGTCACATCAATAGAGACAATGACCAGTGAAAAACAATTAACATTGAATTTATTAAAGCCCGTCTATTGGATGCCGAAATAAAATTACTAGAGATATCAACATCAGACAGTGAAGAAGCCTTTCTTTCCTGTTATACATGTGGGAAAAAGGGGCATAAAGCAAATCAGTGTAAAATAAGAGGACGAGGCAGTGGACGCCAAATGGCAAGAGGATTTTTTTATAGAGGAAGACGGCAATCATCAAGAGGTTCTTGGCAATCCAGACCTTCCACATCGAAACAAGGTAATACAGCTACGACCAGTGAAATTTCTTTTACTGCAGCAATGAGTGTGAACATAAACAATGAGTGTAACGATGGACAAATTAGATTCATCATTGATTCAGGTGCCACAGAAAATCTGATCATGGACAAATATGAACAGGAAATGACTAATATTGAAGATCTGGATAAGGAAGTGAAAATTTACGTTGCTAATGGACAGTATTTAACAAGCAAAAAGAGAGGTAACATTCATGTCAAGTATAATAATATTCTAATTAAAATTCAAGGTCTAATAGTTAAAAATCTGTCTCACAACTTGTTGTCGGTTCAAAAATTACTTCAAAAGGGTAACTCTGTAAGATTTTATGATCAATCAGTAAGCATTTATAACAAAGGAACATGTATGTATGGCAAAATGTTTGGAAGGCTTTATGTCATAAGTTTCAAATTAAATAATGAGATGTGCAATGCTATTAATGACAGTACTGATAATGATCTTTGGCATAAAAGGTTAGGACACGCAAATAGAAAACATTTAAAAATATTACACTTACCTTACTTAAATGCTCCCTGTGGACCGTGTATGGAGGGTAAGTCCACAAGATTACCTTTTAATCCAGTTCCTAAACCAAGGTCATATCATATTGGAGAGCTCCTGCACACTGACATATCTGGACCGGTAAGTACACCTACTTCTAATGGAGAAATTTATTATCATAGTGTTATATATGTTGTGTGGGTATGTATACATTTATGATGTTTCACCTACCGACTTATTACATCAGTGTGTAAATGGCCGCCGTTGTTTTATTCCTCGCTCCTGTATTTAATATATTTAACAGTGGCGACGAGGACCTACGTGTGATTAATTGTGAAAAAATTTAATTCAAAGTCAAGATTGGAAAACTTATAAAAGTCGACTGCAGCAGTGGTTTATGGCGAATGGCGTCGATTGTGAGAACGACAAGGCCGGAATAAAACGGAAGGCATACCTGTTGAGCGCACTCACGGAAAATACCTACCAGCTCGTGTGTAACCTCGCGTTACCGGATGAAATTGAAAACAAGTGCTATCTAAGCATAGTTTCGCTTTTGGATAAACATTTTACACCCAAGCGTTGTATTTTTGCGGAAAGGTCTAAGTTTTATGCTGCGATTCAACGTAACGATGAATCGCATGTACAGTGGGCAGCGCGGTTGAGAGGTCTCGCCGCTAATTGTGCCTTCAAAAGCTTGGAAGACGCTTTGTTGGACAAGTTCGTGATGGGTATGCTACCAGGCCACGAGCGCGATAAATTGTTTGCACAAGATATCGCTGGCTTGACACTTGCTACGGCGGTTGACATGGCGGAGAGCGTGCGCTGCGCGCGCGCCGGCGCCGCGGCGTCTGCGCCTGCGGCTGCACCGGGGTTCTCCGATCAAGACTGCGGCGTTTTGAAGATCAAAAAGGATGTCAGTTCTCGTCAATCTGGTGTTAAGTGTCTAGTGTGTGTTCGTTTTAATCACGAATCCACAAAGTGTAGATTCGCAAAATATAAGTGTAAGCGTTGTGGTGAGAAAGGTCACCTTCGTAGGATGTGCCAGAAGAAAAAAATGCATTTCATAGGTCAAGAGAGTAGTGGAGACAGCGAAGGCGACGATGGTGAGTATTTTTATAGCATTCGTTGCATTGATGGCAAGCCGATGACTGAAACCGTAATTATGCAGGGCCAGGACATGTTATGCGAAATCGACAGTGGTTCCGCGGTAACGGTAATTTCGGAAGAAACTTATTTAAATCGGTTTTCAAACGTTCCATTGTCACAAGCTGATAAAAATCTTATAAACTATACGGGTGGTAGGATTGAAACAAAAGGGTTAATAAACTTGACAGTTGAATATTGTATTAAGATTTCTACCTTGCAAGTTTATGTGGTCCGTAATGGCGGTCCACCCCTACTAGGCCGTGACTTTATTCATAGATTTGAGTTACATTTAACTTAAATGTACTACTGCAACTCGGACGTTGAATTACTGAACGATTTTATTAAAAAATACCCGGATGTTTTTTCTGGCAAGTTCGGCAGTTTTAATAAGTACAAAATCAAATTACACCTAAAACCGGAAGCAACTCCTATATTTTTCAAATATCGTACAGTTCCGTTCGCATTAAAGGATAAAGTTGATTCTGAATTACAGCGATTAGTATCATTAGGGATATTAAAACCAGTGACCCACTCCGATTATGCCTCACCAATCGTCCCTGTACTCAAGCGCGATGGCAGTTTACGTATATGTGCAGATTATTCGGTTTCAATAAATAAGCAACTAGTTGTCGATAAAAACCCGCTGCCGACTGTACAGGAGTTGTTTACGAAACTGCACGGTGGTAAACAGTTTTCAAAACTCGATTTATCTAAGGCCTATAACCAATTTTTAATTGACGAAGAATCACAAAACTTGACTTGCATTAATACTCATCGAGGGCTTTTCAATTACACTAGACTAATTTTTGGGTTGTCTAGTGCCCCCGCCATTTTCCAAAGGGCAATTGAGTCGGTGATTGGCAATATAAAAGGGGTTACCCTTTTCCTTGATGATATACTGATTACAGGAAATACAAAGGAACAACATTTAAGTCGCTTGCATGAAGTTTTACGTCGGTTGCAAGATGCAGGGTTGACACTTCAAAAGGAAAAATGTGCATTCTTCCAAAATGAGGTGACCTATCTGGGTCATGTTATAGATAAAAATGGTATTAGGAAGAATCCAGAAAAAGTTAAGGCAATTTTAGAGGCTGTAGTATTCAGTGTGTATTCAGTTGTGTTGAATAGATTGGGTGAACAACGAAAATAAGTACAACAGAATTAGCTGAATTCCTCTATTTATAATAATTAATTGATATACACAGTAACTGTATCGATGTCGCGTCCAGCGCGATCCCAGACCGAATGGCGTCCGCCCGTTGGAATCGTTCAAATTAAAAATGGTTAGGTACATGTTAACAAAACTAGAATATAAAGCTGTTAAATGTTTTTGATAATTCGTATAATTTATATTTTATAATTTAATTAACTATTATATTGCAATAATTTATGTTTGGAAATCGCTAACAGACGGCCATTCTGTTTAAGGAATGCCCCCATTCCGAAACAAAGCTCGGTCATCCTTCTTAGGGTATGTCCTCATACACAAATACAATTAAATTTAATTTAAGATCATATCTCACTAATATTATAAATGCGAAAGTATGGATGTTTGTTTGTTTGTCGGTTTGTTTGTTTATTTGTTTGTTTGTTTGTTCCGCTTTCACGCCGAAACTACTGAACGGATCTGGATGAAATTTGGTAGGTAGATAGATAAAGCACTCGACTAACACATAGGATACTTTTTATCCCGAAAAACTTAAGGGTTCCCGAAGGAATGCTTAAAAACTAAAAATTTCTAGATTCTGAAGTCCACGCGGACGAAGTCGCGGGCGGAAGCTAGTAAAGAATAATTGCTAATATTTAAAACAATCAATTAAGAGTATCTACTCTTCTATCTATATATTTCTTTTGTATAGTATGTTATGTGTGTAAGGTCCGGTGACAAACTGGAAATTCTATTGCAATAACATAATAAAATTATTACTAAGTATTGGTTCTCTTTACTTTATACTGAAGTTATAATAAATCAAATTGATTCCTGATTTTCAAAGTACAATATATTTTATAAAATTGTATAGCTTAAGATTTCATATACAAAGTAGGCACTAAGCTAAACAAATTCTAAAAACAATACATTAAGTTATCTTAAATGAACAGAAATAAACAGAAAAACAATAGGGACTTAATATAATATCATTATAATTTGTACAATTACTAACGCCTTAGTTTAAAATCACAGTCCATTTGAATTATTTTGTATTGATAAACATAACACCTATATTTTTCTTTTATATTTTAATAATGACACTTCACTGTAGGTATACTCGGAAAAGTATCTGTTGACACTTTATATGCCACTTTTTGTCACCCGCTGACATTTAAAAATCATAATTACAAATCACTGGTGTATAGCTACCGTTTGCCACCCGCGGGACACGGCCTGCTATATTGACGTTAGGTGCCGAAATCTAGGTGTAGCTACCGTTTGCCTCCCGCGGGACACGGCCGGCCACCAATACCACGTCATGAAGATAAAGCTACCGCTTGCCACCCGCGGGACGCGGTCTGCTTCATCAAAAGATAGCTTCTATCAGCCATTCAGTAAATGCGACTTTATTCGCAGACTTGCAGCAGCCGGCAACTATTACCGATTATTCCCGGTCTGTTCCCTGTTGTACCTAAGCTGTAAAGGCAAGGGGAGGACAAATCAGGGTAAGGTCTACTTTAAATCTCCGCTATTGAATCAGATCCGATTTGATTATTAGTGAGTAGTCGATGCATCGCTATCATCACTACTACCGCTTACATCACTACCCGGTGGAGTTGTTTGAAATGTTACCCAGGGCTTCAACTGATCTGCTGCGAATATGTTCTTATATTGCCTGCGAGAGTGGCCTTCGATGCTAGATACTTCATACCTATCTTTATCGAGGACGGCAGAAATTTTCAGGGGACCACGAAACTTTGGCGCTAGCTTTTTGCTCTTTCCTTTCTCAGGATTATGATTAGGTATCATCACCAAGTCGCCTTCATTAAATATCTTGGTAGGTGCTCTAGTTTTATCAAAAGACTCCTTCATTTTTCGTTGTCTCTCGCGAATATTATTTTGTACGGTATCTCTAATAGCGCTATGTCTGTCATCATCTAAATCGTTTTCTATAGATTCTGGTAACGCACTTTTCAAAATATTTTCTGAAGGACTACTTGTCCGTTGACCAAAGACCACCTCTGCTGGAGTTTTGCCAGTGCCTTTATTTGTAGTATTATTTAAACTCCATTGCAGCTTATAGATGTTAACATCCCACTCTTTTTCATCCAGGCTATGATTTATAGAAGCTAATGAGTTCAGTATAGTGCGGTTATAGCGTTCTATCTGTCCATTTGCACGTGGTGTGGCTACGGCATTGTAAACATGTTTTACGCCAATGGACTTTACATACTCCCTAAATTCCTTCGATGTAAAGCTAGTTCCTTGATCCGATATAATGATTTTTGGACAACCGACTGTCGCGAATATGTCTTCGAGAACCATTATGGTGGTTTTTGACTTAGTATTACGAACAGCTCTAATCATAATAAATTTACTAAAGCCATCTATGACTGCTAAAATATATATATTCCCTCGCTTACTCTTTACAAATGGACCTAGGTGGTCCATATGTAAAGTGTGAAAAATAGATGCAGCTTTTGGTATGGGGTGTAAGTACCCTGTTTTCTTTCCAGCCATTTTCTTATTATAGGCACAGTTAATACACGACATAACATACTTCTTGACGAAGCGGTTCATTTTTGGGAACCAATAGTCGGAACTTATCTTTTCTAATGTCTTTTCAACTGAAAAATGACCCGCTTCATCATGATTCAGTTGGCATATGCGCCAGCGTGCCCCATGAGGTATTACCCACTTTAAATTATTTCCCACGCGCCTGTACAACTTATCATCGCGAATAACGTAATTATTCGTTATGTCCTTAAGGTCTTCAGCATTGGTCTCTAATATAACTTTTATCCTCCTTAGACGTGGATCGTTCATTTGCACAGTGTGCAACCAGTCAGTTGTAGAGATCTGAAAAACCCCTAATTCCTCACAGTCACTTGCCGGCAGCACTGGATTGCGGCTAAGTGCATCTACATGCTGCATCTTATGCCCAGGCCTGTACTCAATTGTAAAGTTATACTCCTGTAACATAAGCCACCATCGAGCCACTTTAGGTAAGAGGTCACGTTTAGTAAGCGTACTACGTAAGGCATTGCAGTCTGTCAGCACTTTGAATTCTAAACCTAACAGATAAACACGAAATTTTTGCAACGAAAGTACTACCGCCATCGTCTCAAGCTCATAGGAATGCCAAAATTCCTCCTTACGAGTTGTTTGCTTGCTGAAGTAAGCAACTGATTTCAACGGTGCATCAGAAGTCGGCCTCTGGAATAATACCCCTCCTACTCCAATCTTACTGGCATCGCAGTGGACTTCGGTTTCGTAATTGGGATCGTACAATGCCAGTATAGGCCGTGTGACTAGTTTATTCTTTATGGTTTGAAACGCAGTTTCCTGATCGGACCCCCATTCCCATGGCACGTCTGCTTTTGTCAACTTCGTTAATGGTTTTGCAATTGTGGCAAAGTTAAAAACAAAGCGCCGGAAAAAACTAGCCAAGCCAACAAACTGTCTTACTTGGTGAACATTAGTAGGTCGGGGAAACTCTGAAACGGCTTGAATTTTTGTCTTACCTGGTAATCCTGATTCTGAGATTTCATATCCAAGATAATCAATCTCAGACTGGAAAAAGTGACATTTCTTTAAATTCAAGGTAAGTCTAGCTTTCAATAGTAGGTCTAGTATCTCTTCTAGTTTTCGGTAGCTCTCATCAAAATCATTGCCAGCCGTTAAGAGATCATCAAGATAGGGGATTGCCAATTCAAAACGCCTGTTACCTAATGCTTTATTTATCATATTTTGAAAAACTGCCGGTGCATTTACAAGTCCAAAGGGCATTCTTGTGTACTCATAATGCCCGTCTGGTGTGACAAATGCTGTAATATGACGCGAAGCTTCGGAAACAGGTATTTGGTAATAGCCCGACGCCAGATCCAAACTAGTAAAATAGGTTTTACCACTTAGTCTGTCAAGCTGATCATCTATAACTGGCATCGGGTAGCTATCCTTAATCGTTTTCTTACTAAGCGCCCTATAGTCTACGCATAATCGGTAATTATTTTTTTTCTTCCGTACGAGCACGATGGGACTAGCATACGCTGATTGAGATTCTCTAATGATATTGTTAGCTAACAGCTCTCCTACTAATTCCCTTACGACTTTACGTTTACTGTACGGTAGACAATATGGTTTGTATGATACGGGTATTTCGTCATTAAGCCGAATAGTCATCTCGGTGATATTTGTCAAACCTAATTCTTGCATGTCAAACGCGAAACAATTTCGGTATTTATTTAATAGATCTAGTAAAAGTTGCTTCTGTCCTTCTGATACTTTAGGGCCAATGTTTATCATTTCTAAAGTGATTGGTTTTTTTGGTACCTCTACGTTCTCTGCTGAGCTCGAAGTTGTTTTAACAGAATTTATATTTATGCTACTATTACGACTCAAAGTATATTCAGCTGACGGTAATTTGATTGCCCGTGAAATAATTTTATTTTTAGAGAAAGTCAGAAGTGATCCTGTAAGACTAACAACAATGATTCTTCCTCTACCTTCAACAAATTGATACACTCCTTGTAAGACTGTAAACTCATAGCCACCTTTCATGCAAACGCTGCCCGGTATGAATAATAGCCCGGTATATTTATCATCTGTATGTACAAGTATATCTTTTAAACCACGAAAAGTTACATCATCAGAATTATACACACTAACTCGCTTAACTTCAGATTCATCACAGTATAGAACTATCTGTGAATGAGTTTTATACGCGGTTACAGTTGGCAATTCCGTGAGTGATTGCCCAATGAAAACATCAGTATCAAGAAATTCATCATCCACCACATATGCTACGACATTGGCATTTACAGCATCTACCTCAATAGTAACGTAAACCCGTCCTAAAGGTGTCACACTTCCTAACGCAAACCCTTTAAGAATAGGCAAGCCTTCTCTATCGAAAGGTAAGTGACATTCTTGCGCAACTTTATTTTTGATCAGTGTACACTGACTACCGAAGTCAATATATGCTGATCTTTGTGTCCCGTTTAATGTTATAGTCTTGTAATACTTGCCATTTTGTGTGTCATCTTTTACTTGAAGCACCCTCTTAGGATCATTCTTGTCTGTTACTTCCCCTTTATTTTCAGAGAAGACCTGCGGTTGCGAATTCGGTGTAGATTGTAGGCATTGGTTACCATCGTGACCAAGACGTGAACATTTACTGCAGCGTTTTAAAGGTTTTGAACATGATTGAGCAGTATGGCCTAATTCTCTGCAGTTGAAACAACGGGTGTGCATGTGCTTAGTGCCTTGATTATTGTTTTTATTGCGTACAGTATTAGCGAGGTGAAAACTGGATGTTTGGTTTCGTGTATTGTTGTCGTTTTTAGTATCTTGATTTTTATACGTAAATGGTGGTTGTGGTCGACGTGTCTGATTTTGGTTGACTATTTTCTTTGATATACGTCGTAGATATTTAAGTAACTGCGATGGTCGTTTGAAACTTGATGCTTGAGCATTGAGTCTAATACCATTATCAAAAATACCATTTATAATACAATCGACAGCGTTTCGCCCTCTGATGCCGCACATTTTTATTAGCCTCGCTTTATCATGGTAATACTCCTCAAGTGACTCGTCTCGTTTGGTTTTACGATCAAGCATCTCGAAAAGTCTGTCCGCGTAATTTCTATCATCAGGGAAAGTGCTCAGTATCTTACGTTGCCACTGGCACCAGGTAAGGTTGACAGAGCTACGTCCTTGATACCACTTTTTGGCGTATCCTGCTAGTTTAGGAATCGCGTAGTAGATAACCTGCTTGTCGGTCCAGCCATAAATGGAGGCGGTTTGATTGACCTTGCGTATCCAATCCGAGGCTGTTTGTAAATTTGTATCCGGGTCAAATTCGGGAATTACATTTTGAGCCCCTTCGAATGCGCTGCCCCTTTTATCCAATAGTTTTGAAAACGTCTTGAAAAAATCTGCATTCTTTTCCGGTGATTGAAATCGTCTACGTTTATTGTCATAGGATTTGCTTGATCGTTTTCTTTTTGTGATATTACGTAAACGAGCCCGTGATCGCCTCTCGGAACCACTTGTGCTGTCCGTAGATGAAGACGAACACCGCCCGTGTGAACGTGAGCAGCTTTTATAGCGATCCGACAACTCATCTTCCGAACTAGTCAGACTAGACGAAGAATGGCGCCTGTTGTGGTGACGGTAGCGGCCACGGCTGATCGAATGTGAATTCTCACTACTAGACTCAGTAGAAGTTGGCGACCGCAGTCGTCGCGGCGACTGCGTGCGCTTGCTACCCCGTTCTCTACTACGATGACGCGAGCGCCAACGACGGCGTGAGCGACTCCGATAGTGGTCGTGCCTCTTCACGTATCTTCTCGGTACACTAGCACGAGTAGATGATCGCCTAACTCTTTTACTCTTCCTCTTACGTACAGGGCTTCTAGATTTCCTTAATGTAATGGTAGGTTCAATGACTTCATTTCGTGGCCGCGGTGGTGTATATGACATCATATCGTCCCTCGCACCACTAACTCACGTATCTCATTTTTGCAAGTTCTTCAAAACAACCGTTTTTCAGTTAGGGAATTTCAAACTTCTATTATATTTTAATTCCAAGGACATGCTGAAATAAATCTAATATACCTATATATAGAGTAAAGTTTCTGCTTTCATTTGATATATTACCTACTCACTCAATTGTATTTGTAATATTTTTTTTTATTTTTGAAAACAGATACGAGACTTTGTGAAAACTTTGTTTTTCAATATCCGAATAATTTTCCACTTACGATCCTACAGTTACACTAGTTTTATTATGAAAATAGGAAAATTTCCGACATAAAAGGTTTGTTACATAATATATATAATATATATGTTTTCAACCTATATGTAATAAAATATAACAAATCATTAAAGAACTACTTATCACCAAGTCCTATAGTTTAATTAGCCAGAACTTCCTTGCGCCACCGTCGTTCACCCCCCGCAAACATCCTAAAGGCGCGGGCGCACTCATCCAATCCGATCAGATCCGACAGATGATGTCACAGTCCGTTCCAGTCGCTGAACATTTTGTATGAGGGCGGGTGTACTCATCCGACTCCGACAGTTTACCGGACTTATAAAACTGATCTTATTTTATCGGTCTCACTATTCGCTGTACATTTTCTATGAATGTGCTGCACTCATCCGACACAGTCTGACACTGACATCCTTACAGGACGAGATGAAGTGTTATGCATATTTCATCGACATTTAGATTTTAGTTATCGATTTACATATATATTAATATGATAATGTTTTATAGGTACCTACAGAAATCAATATAAATTTATAGAATATTCAAATGCATATGTTTGTATGTTTATTATGGTATTTTGTATTAATAGAAAAAAATACGATTTAGGAAAATGTGTAAAGCATCTACTCAGATAAAAATACTTTTATTTTCAATAATATTTACATATTTAGGTTCTGTACTGTAGCTACCCAAGCCTCTTCTTATTTTAATGTAATGCGTTTTGAATAAAAAATAAAAGGTTCGTTTTTATCTTTGGACCTATTAACATACACTTTTAGAATATCGTCGGTGAGTAAACAACACCGCGTATGTCATTTTTACCTACTTTACAAGTCACCCAAAAAAACTATTTGATTAGTGGTGGCACAGAAAAAATACTTAGGTAGTGTTCTTTTTTTAATAACGGCTTCTTATCGGCCGATATGTTTACCTAAATCTTATAGGTACATAGGAGTGCGTTTAAAACCTGCATCCAAAGGCTCTCATATCGGAAACGCAAAAATCAACTTGTGCGGTGTTGTTTGCTCACCGACGATATGCAGTTTCATGTAATGATATGGTATTTTTAATATGAAAAGTTCTATGAGAAAACCACAATTTTAGATGTCTTAAAACACTTGGTTACCTACCTAGGTAACCAAGTGTTTCAATACATCATAAATCAAGCATAGGTATACTTATACTTTTACGCTGTATTAACAACAACAACTTCAATAATTGGTGTTGGCTAAAAGCCCAAAGCACACATGTACTGGGCACAACACTATTCAATAACAACGACGCGACGACACTTACTTTGTGGTTAACAGCGCTGCTGCACTCATACGATCTGGTCAGATCTGACAGAAGATGACGTCACAGTCTGATTCAGTCGCTGTACATTTGGTATGAGTACTACTGCACTTATCCGACATCGACAGTTTACAGGACCGATGACTTTCAAAGCGGCTCTTATTTTATCGGCTCTTACTAGTCGCTGTACATTTTCTATGAACGATGATGCACTCATCCGACTCAGTCCGATGCTGACATTCTTACCGGACGAAAAGAAGTGTTGTGCATAATTTATCGACATGTTTTTACTTACTATATTAAGGTTTAATGTATAGTTATTGAATATGCAAATGCATATGTATGTATGAATATATTATAGTATTTTGTACTAAGTGAAAAATACTATTTAAGAAAATGTGTAAAGCATCTACTTATGCAGAATATTTAGATTTTCAGTTTTTAATATTTACTTGTTTAGGTTCTGTTACCACCCAAGTATTTAAGCGTAATGCATTTTTAAGCTCACTAATCTCATCTCACTAATATTATAAATGCGAAAGTATGGATGTTTGTATGTTTGTCAGTTTGTTTGTTTGTTCCGCTTTCACGCCGAAACTACTGAAACGGATTTGGATGAAATTTGGTAGGTAACTTAAGAGTTCCCATAGGAATGCTTAAAAACTCAAAATTTTCACTTCGTCACTAGATGGCACTATCTTAATATTTTCTTTCTTTTTGGACACAATTCTGAAGTCCACGCGGGCGGAAGATAGTGAAAAATAAATACTTACGTATAGATTCATACAATATGCCTATGGGCTATAAATATAACTAAACATACGAGTAAAAATTATTACATAATATTATAATAGTTGGTGTAAAAGTCGAGCACATTTTCTATCGTACAATAGACAACACTATTCAAAGCGACGACGACGCTTGCTATGCGGAGCGGGCGGAGCTGTGGAATATCTGTTTTCATCAGACAGTTATCGGACCAGTGCAGCAGCGTACATCCGACAGGTTTTTACAGAACCGATAGGTAGGCGTGGCTTGGCTGTCGAATCTGACCGGATCGGATGAGTGCAGCAGCGCTGTAAAACGGTGGAATGACTGTTTCCGTCCGACAGTTTACCGGACCAGTGCAGGTGCGTACATCTAACAGTTTTTAAGAGGACCGCCAGGCTGACGGATCTGACCGGATCAGATGAGTGCACCCGCGGCCTAACAGCATATCAACCGTCTATCTCTCGCCAAAATAAAGAACAGTATAATAATATCGTATCGTGTCTCATTGCCTAAGTAAATAACATTTCACTAAAAATCCTATATGAGATACGATATAATATTTTATCAAAGTCTTAAAACAGGTTTTGACTAAAAACCCTAAGTGAGTTACGTCACTTAGTTGAATTTTTTCCTGGATTTTTATGAGATACGTTAACTATGTAAATACCAATATCATGAGAACCACTATTCATACAGAAGCGTGAGTTAAAGGAAAACATAGAGAACGACCCAAGGAAGTCAGTGGCAGTCCTAACTCAAATCATCAAAAAACTGAGATACGTGACTTAGTGGTGCGAGGGACGATATTATCCCTAGCTGACATACTTTTACGGTTGGTCAACGTAGCCGTTAACAACGTGGATGAGTGACACAGGTGGAGACTTTATTATTGAATTGTTAAGGTAAGTACCACAAAAACCAGGTTAGTACGGAAGAGACAAAGAGGTAAAGAGAAGATTAGTAAAATCGTAAAATCAATTTACGAAACTAACGCAAATACAGTTTTTTTTTTTTTTTTTTTTTTTATGGAAGCTGGCAAACGATCAAACGGATCACCTGATGGTAAGCGATTACCGCCGACCATAGACATCCGCAACACTAGAGGAGTTACAAGTGCGTTGCCGGCCCTTAGGAGTGAGAAATGGGAGTACGCTCTTTTCAAATGTAATACAAAGGTAATGCAATATCATCCAACATTTATAAGCAAAATTGTTTCTGTACTTATAAGTTACCTACATAAATACATGTAAAATTTATGTGCAAATCGAAGTGTAAGCCTGGATATCCTGGCCTAGTAGGTATTCCCAAGCAGTCGTTAGTAGATGTACGATCATAAATAAATTCATAGAGTAACAACATACAGACTCAAAGTGGATATATTAAATGTTTGATGTTCCTACCACAGACCTTTCCTACTACGCGTAGCTCTTCTTTATACGATAAATAAGTATATAATTTATATTAATATTTATTACAACTGTACTTAATTGTAAAAACAATTTGTAATTACAGTATAACACAGAGCGTTACAATGAAAAATATATAATAGTCGTCAGTTAAGCAGATAAGTAGGTAACATGAAACTACTTTCACTCTCATAAATTACCTTTATGCCGCATTGACATATTAGCGGTAATGACGAACATGTCTATGTCGTGCGTGCTTTGCCTTGACAGAGGTTTTCTTGTCTTGATTCTCATCCATCACAGGCTATACATATACATATTTGTACACTTGGAGTAACGAGTATAAATGCAATAAAATGATTATGGTTTAAAGAACAGTGTTCTGTTTTACCGACCATAGTATATATAAGTTCATTGATTACTTATCTATCATTTATGTTAAACGAAGGTAGATACCTGACTACCTTTGTTGATTTCAGTAATATATTTGTATAGGCGTATATTATGTCTGTATTTATTGTATTTACATATGTAAGTACTTATATGTGTAAAGAAATTACACAATAACAAAACTAGTTAGTTCACCTACCTGTACTTAAGTACCATATTGTATCAAGGTGAAATGTAAACAAACAAAACTTGTTCTCAATAATAGTAAAAATACATACCCTTAGGTTTTCTCCAACGTTCTTACCACTTCTGATGTGTTGAATAGACTGGGTGAACAACGAAAATAAGTACAACAGAATTAGCTGAATTCCTCTATTTATAATAATTAATTGATATACACAGTAACTGTATCGATGTCGCGTCCAGCGCGATCCCAGACCGAATGGCGTCCGCCCGTTGGAATCGTTCAAATTAAAAATGGTTAGGTACATGTTAACAAAACTAGAATATAAAGCTGTTAAATGTTTTTGATAATTCGTATAATTAATTAACTATTATATTGCAATAATTTATGTTTGGAAATCGCTAACAGTTGAAACCTACCCCGCCGCGCGCCGCGTTAGCTTCGTGGCCACACCCGCCACACGCATTCCAAAGAATTCATATAGATTTTTTCGGACCAATAAATAATAAGTCATATCTTGTCATTGTAGATGCCTACTCAAAGTGGGTGGAATGCTATTGCATGAATTCAAATACGACTTCAAAAGCTGTCATAGTTAAGTTATGCGATTTTATGTCTAGGTTTGGTATTCCTAAAATTATTGTCAGTGACAATGGAACAGCTTTTGCCTCAAATGAGTTCAAGGATTCTGCTGAATAACATAGTACACTATTTTTCTCCGGTTTATCATCCTATGAGCAACGGACAAGCCGAGAGTTTGTAAAGATAGTTAAGAGAGGGCTTAAATGCATTTTGTTAAATAAGTGTTCCGATTTGGATATATAGAATCGTTCAAATAAGTTTCTTTTCGACTATCGTAATTTCAAAAACAGTACCACTGATTTGTCACCGGCAGAATTAGTTTTCGGTCGGAACCTTCGTTCTAGATTAGATTTCGTGGTCCACTCTGAATCGCCTCCGCTATCTCCACTCTCTGAACATGTGTCGAAAAATCAGTCCTCACAGGCTAAATATTATGGCGGTAAAACAAGAAGTTTTAAATCTGGTGAGATAATATGGTTCAAACGATTTGTAAACAATGAGAAGTTTCTGTGGTCGAAAGGTCAGATAGTTAGAAGGATTGGAAAAGTCATGTACGAAATATTACTGCTTGAAAACAATTCGAATGTAAAAATTATACGACACGTGAATCAACTTTACCGATGTAAATCCGATGTTAACAAGGAGCCGTATGCATCGAACAACAGTAGTTCATATGATTATTCTGACGATTTCTTTCCGTCTCCGATGGATATTTCTTCAAATGAAGCCGCAATTACAACTGAACAACCTACAGTCATAGATGAAGGGGCGGCTTCTTCTGGTCATAGTCCTTATGTGTCAGAACCCGCCAGATCCTCTGTGATTGTTCCTGATCAAACAGAAGGAACTCCTTCGTTGTCCAGAGAAGTTGGACAAGAGGATAGTCCGTCGTCAACTGGCCCAGAAACAAACGTTGTTCCTCCGATAATAAACGAAGAATTACCACCGCCAGAAAGATCTCGCCGAAATATTCCAAAAGTAAATTATAGGAATTTTTTTAGTGTATAAGGTATAAGACTTATTTTATACTTATAGTTTTTATTATTAGTTAAGTAATAAATATTTTCAATTATGTATATGCAAAACTAAGGTGAAGGTTGTTACTGTTACTTACTTTTTTTTCTTGTTTTTTTAAACTGTACGTTTGTTTTTTCTCTTGTTACCTATTATTAAGGGGGGGAGAATGTGTTATATATGCTATATATGGTAACACCCAGTAACAACCTTATATATACATTTATGATGTTTCACCTACCGACTTATTACATCAGTGTGTAAATGGCCGCCGTTGTTTTATTCCTCGCTCCTGTATTTAATTATATTTAACACATAGTATAGTAGATGACTACTCTCATTTTTGTGTAGTATACTTGTTAAAGAGAAAATATGAAGCTACTGACAATTTGATTACATACATACAACAGCTGGAAACTCAAACGGGGAAGAGAGTGAAGAAAATAAGGTGCGATAATGGAGGTGAGTTTAAGAATCAGAAAATACAAGATTTTTGTAGACAAAAAGGTATAATTATACAGTATACAATTCCATACAGCCCACAATCCAACGGAGTTTGAGAAGGAATGAATCGAACTATTTACAACAAAGCAAGAACATTGTTACTGGAGACAGGACTACCGAAACATTTATGGGGCGAAGCTGTTAGGATGTGCTGTGTACCAGATAAACCGTTGTCCCTCCTCAGCTATTAATTTTGATGTACCTGCAAGAATAATGACAGGAAAATATGATCTGTCCAAACTAAAAGTTTTTGGTTCAAAAGCATGGGCGGTGACTATACCCAGACAAGACAAACTTGACAAAAGAGCACAGAAAATGATATTTATAGGATACTCACCAAATGGATACAGATTATGGGATCCTGAAAAGAATGAAATAGTTATTTCAAGGGATGTGAGATTTGACGAACATCAGATTAAGTACAAAGAGCAAAAGAATCAAGAAGATTCACACAATTACTACTATTCACACAAGACAATATGAAGAACAAAGAGAAAATAGTGAGAAAGAAGAAAAACAGAAAGAAGAAAATCAGAAAGCAGAAAGACTGAAAGAAAAACAAAATAAAGAAGAAGTTAAAAGTTATGAAAATAATCAAGAAGAAAGGGAAAATGAATATGAAAAAGAATCAGATGAAGAAAATATAGATCAGCTACAAATAAAAACAAGAACAGGAAGAATTATTCATAAACCTAAAAAATTTGAAGACTATGATTTAAATATAGCATACTGTTTATGCCCAGGAATACCTACAAACTATGAAGAAGCTATACAAACGGAAGAATGGCAAGAAGCAATAAGTAAGGAGCTCGGCTCGCATAATAAATTGGAAACTTGGGAAGAAGCATATTTACCAGATGGAACAAAGGCTATAGAAACAAAATGGATATTTAGACAGAAACAAGATGGAACAAGAAAAGCAAGATTAGTCGCTAAAGGCTTTCAACAAAATAACAAAAATCAATATTATTACTCACCTGTTGCTACCATGCCTACGGTACCCACCATGCTGAGTCAGTCAATACAGAATAACTTAAAAATCAAACAACTGGAATCAATACAGAATAACTTAAAAATCAAACCCTACAGCTTTTCTCAATGGCAACCTAGAGGAGGATGTGTACACTCGCCTGTATTAATAGGGTCAGCCAAGAAGGCTTATAATCGCTTACACATATTTATTCTTATTTACTCACACATACAAGAATGCTTTTCTGTTTAGGAAAATTCTACCTTCAGTCAATGAGTTTAAACTCAAAGTCGAATATAACACTTACTTAGTGACCTCTATGTAATATAAAGAGAACTGCTTTGAAGTGAACAAATACTGTCTGGCTGGAGGATTATTTAAAAATTGGCGATACTAAATTCCCTCAGACACCATAAAATATTGACTTGACCACTAGCGCCACTGTCTTCGAAGCATATAACTAACTTTATGTGGCACTAGCGTAGCCAAACGTAGCGGTATTTCATCCTAAAAGTTAGCTGCGATTGTAGCCTTGTGGTTACCGTTTCTGAATTCGCGTCAGCGATGCTAGGTTCGGATCTTTCTATGAGTTAAAAATTTTTGTTTTTTTTTGTAAAACATAACAGCTACCAAATATCATGTATCATTTTAATACTGATATGATAATTTATATTATATATAAATTAAGATATATATAAACGAAATAAAAACAAAACTTTGAATAAATATTAATAAATTATCCTGATTTTCATTTTTTTTGGGTTAACATTAGGTATTTTATAATCATAATCATATAATTACTTACTAATTACTACGATTAATGTCTTAAGGTTAAGCTTAATTATTCGTTTTCGTGATGAAAAGATTATTAAAGCTAGACCTTAAGAACACCAAAACTTAATATAAATTTTAAAACCAAAAACTACTATAACATGTATAATAAGCTGAAAAATAATTCTATTGAAAGATGACAGAAAATAGTTTAAAATTAAACAAATATATAGAAAACTAATATTTTGCATAACCACCATTATTTTCTATAATAGATAATAAACGCCGCGGCGTTTATTATAGAACTGACGATACTGGAACAAATATCTTAATTCTTCCCACACTTGCTGACAGTGCGATGAATATTCTCTGGAAATGTTAGCCTATTCCGTTTGTGCTGTATCGATATATTGTATCGATTAAGCTGGGTTTCTTTGTATTCCTTGCTTATGTAGGGCTCGCCGAACGGTATCCACCGAGGTATCAAATCTTACGGCAAAGTCGTTAGTTCGTAACAAACCATTTTCTTCATAAGCTTCAATCATGTCTTTCTCTTGGATGTCATTAATTAGACATTATACGCGAGCGGCCACTTCGCGGTCGAGTTATTAACGTTACCCTCCTGTTTGTAACGTGTTATCCAACGTTTCACAGTCCTCCACTAAAACAATAAATACCTGATTAAAATTGTTATTGGTATATTTAAAAAATGTTAAACGAGTACACAAAACATATAAAATAAGTAGGTAGCTATACAAAATAGTAATTAAAATACTTACACTCACGCTTAGATTAGTCGCATTCATAATTTGAGATATATTATATCCTATATTGTGCAATGCAACAATACGATGCTTCTCCTCCAAACTTATATTATTACTCATTTTAAAAATAAAACACAGTAATATTAAACCAAAATGTAAAAGACAGGAACAGCTGACTATTAAAAACACACCGGCAGCCAGCACCCTCAATAATAGCGAACTTACAACGACAAATTGCAAAATCATTCCGAAACTAACTTCACTGCAGTCAAGATCACTTTCAAATTGTTGCTGGTATAAAATAAAAATGGATTCTATAAAATGAAAAACTTAAAAAAAACTATCTCCTATTTAATACTAAACCTCGAGGATTCGAACCATCGTCGTCGGCTCGCTTATCTCTGCTGTTCTAACCGTGGAAGCTATGAAAAACTTAAAAAAACTAACTCCTATTTATTACTAAGCCTCGAGGATTCGAACTACCGTCGACTCGCTTATATCTGCTGTTCTAACCGTTGGAGCTTGTAACATCTGAACCTCGTCAGCATTTTTTTTTCCCTCCATAGTTGAGCGTAACTTACTTACTGAACTCAACATATTCTTAAACTTAATCATCTGATAATTATCTTGGCCAATGAAACGTCTAGTGATTAAGTAACCTACTTCGTGAACGTAATACGTAACTCCGGGACGTTTAAGTGAAAATAAGAATGGAATCTTTATTAATTTGAATCAAGTAATTTATTAGTTTTAATCATTCATTAATAATAAATAAACAAATTTTATTCAGTATAAAACAACTGAATCCATTATTACGGAATTGAGAATTTAAAAACATTTAACACGTTCAGTGCTACTACTCTTTTCTCGAGAGCGCACGAATCTTTGTCGTGTCCCGCATCCAATTTAGTTAGCACGAATTATATTGGTTTGAAGCTGTGAAAGTGTTAATCACTTATGAAGTCTCAGAGTAAAATTTATAAAATAGTCTAACGCGAAGCAATGTATAAACCAGATGACTGATCTATAAACTGCTTTATACCGCAACTCTTTCAAGTTGCGGGAGAGCTTCTCCGCCTTCCCCTAAGCCCCCAGTCCAACGCCACCGGGTACAAAAGTTTATTAACCTAACTATCTAAAAATAACATAATAAGGAAAAATTTTTTATTCTTTGAGACTTCATAACTATTAATTTCTTTTAGTAAGAATAGTCTAATTTTAAATTGAGATATTATTTTCTCAAGTTAATAATTAATTTACTGTATAGTTAGAAATTTAATAAATTTAACTTTAACTACCTAATACAAGGTTCCTACCACTTGGAACCCGTATGCTGGCCGTTTCGGGAAGTGTTAGCGAAGTGAGAAGAAACGGCAGCCCAAAGAAACTCACTTCAACACTTTATCAAGACAAAATAGTTAAAAGATTCTAAATATAAAAATAAAGACAACTAACATCAATAAAGAGAGCCTAATCCTACTTTGAATATCTATTGAGACCACCTATGATAATTAGAACTCGATTCCTAACTTCATACCTAAACCAATTCCCTATGTTTCTAATCTGTACATTAAGGTTCACATGCACATGACAAGAAGAACTTAGATTTACAAATATGTAACTGGATAATTATTTGATTTCAATAAAATACAATGTTACGGGTTTTGCACTATGACAAAATGAATAATTAATAAGTCTGTGTACCTTAGTAGCATGAACTCAGTCAATCAGATATTTAATTTTTCTTTAGATACAATAACTACCTCTAGTAGTTATACAAAATATGGATAATTATTAATCCGTTTGCACCCATAATGTTATCAAGGCTTACTACTCTTCAGCCGTAACACTAGTGTAATGAAACATACAACCCTCTGAGTTGATAAGGTGAGGACTAACGCCTCAATAACAAATAACTACCTCTAGTAGTTAATCAATATAAATTGTGTGAACCACAACGACAGAAACATACAACCCTCTGAGTTGATAAGGAGAGGACTAACGCCTCAATAACAAATAACCACCTCTAGTAGTTATTCAATATGAATTGTGTGAACCACAACGATAGAAATATACAACCCTCTGAGTTGATAAGGCGAGGACTAACGCCTCAATAACAAATAACCACCTCTAGTAGTTATTCAATATGAATTGTGTGAACAACAACAATACTCTGCTCGGTATCCAACATAATTTTCTGCACTATGACAGAATTGTTATAATTACATCTGTAACTAAGACAGAAGTAGCCCCAACTTGGCTTGACGTGTATGTATACTTTACTACCTCAAGTAGTTAGAGAAATAGATCTGGTCAATCGCCAGCTGCTGCTCATAGTGCCGTCATAGCCTACTTCCTTCAGCGTAGTAACACTAATGAAACAACAACCAACCCTCTGAGTTAGCGAAGACCAAACCCATTGCAATGCGGATGAAATATGGAAATCAATTGATAGCACAGTTTGGACTACTTCTCTGAGTAGAAATTTGTTACTTAAACGAACAAGAATAATTATTAGAAATCGAGCAGAATACAGTCATCTTCTTCTTCCATCTTAACAACAACCTCTAGTTGTATCATCATCAGCCATCTAACATGCAAACTGAATATTTTCATAAGAAATGTATTTGAATTTCTTGCTTCTTTTGTTTCAACAACCTCTAGTTGTATAAACATTTGACTTTACCATCAGGTGGGTATTGACCACAATGATACTCTGCCTGGTATCCAATATCATTTTGCACTTTGGCAATTATTGAGTATAAACAAAGACAGAAGTAACCCCAACTCGGTTAGACGTGTGTGTAAAATTTACTATCTCTAGTAGTTACATAAATGGATCAGGTCAATCACCAGCTGCTGCCCATAGTGCCGTCATAGCTTACTTCCTTCGGCGTGGTAACACTAATGGAACAACAACCAACCCTCTGTGTTAGTGAAGACCCTAGCCATCGCAGTAGAAATAAGTAAGTAGACAAATCAAGTTTGGGTCACTTCTTGGAGTAACAAACAACTATTTAAATTATTCAAAATACTCTATTAGATATCAATTAGAATATAGATGTTACCATTAATGACTTTGTCATCCCTTTTATATGAAATAACTGAACAACAATCCCTAGTTGTAACATCATTTACCTTTTCCATCAGGTGAGTTACATCCTTTGATTAAGTTAGGACAATTAATTAATTGAACCATGAGATTAACTTATCTCATTTCCTGTTTACCATCTGGTAATAAAAATAATCCATTTCAGGATATTTAGATTATTTGAATTAATACCTTTTAATTTGATCCTTAACATAAGAACAACTCAGTTACTTATAAATACGCCTTGCCCTACCATCAGGCAGTTAGAATCCTTTGATTCTTATTACTTAGTTAATTTAAATTGCTTACTAGTACTAAGTAGTTAGTTCTTGAAATCAGTCATCCATCGACTACTCAGGACTAGCTTGAGATCTTCAATAATAAATTATTATAATTTATCTACTTCCCATCAGGTGAGTAGAAACTTCTGATTCAAAATATCACATTAAATAGAGTTTTTATTTCTAGGTAATTTTTACTACAACTTCCTTTCCATCAAGTGAATAGAATCTTTTGATTCAAAGTTTGACCTAATTAATTGAGTTCATACTTCCAGATAACATAAAATACTATAAAGAAAACTTTGCCCTTGGCGGATTAACTCTGGTGGCATTACCTAGCTATTTAAGCTATAGATTTTAGTACATATAAGTTAGTGAATTTCCTAAGAACTCAGCCTTCCTGACATGTGAATTGGATTCCCTAGACTTGCAAATATTCATTTACTTACTAAGGAATTATATGACAAAATTAAACCATTCTTTCTTTCCGTTTGTTATTGACATAAAATACTTTTATATGCCTATACCAACAGGTGTAATGAAACCGAAGACTTAGTTAAACGGAACTTAATTTAGTAATAAGAAAAGGCTAGACTTTCAAAATTCTAGATTTGACATTCCTTTTCCTAACTTTTAACAAAGTTTAATTTGAAAATCAATTACTCAATAATACATAAAATATTTTTGAAACCTATACTTAAAATTCACATACTTTCATTAGTATTCTAGTAAAACCTAACACCCTACTCAATCTAGTACACTACTAAGTAACAGTCCCTTTATTATTTCCTATAATCCTACATGTTTACCGTGTTATATTCCGCCATCTAACACAGAACGTCATTTCATGTCTCCTCATGCCTACAGCTATAACTGATAAAATGTTTGAAATGAATATTTGAACTAATTTCCTCCTATATACTATTATTTTAGGTATTTTTACCTATGTTCTACACCAAGTATACAAATATATCCGTATCTGTCTTATCTAGCTTTAATTTCTCTGAACTAAGAGTTTATTGGACTGGCGTACATAAAATGAATTGAACATTTATTGATAACAAATCGTAAATTCTTAAATTTAGCGTGATACCCTAACAACCTCCATATATTGTACCTTTTAAACCTAGATAATTCTCAAAATTATCATCCTATAGTTTTCTAGCGATTTACCTACAAGTCTATCTCATTTACTTTGTCCTAGCAAAAATAACTCACTTATTTATAAGAAATTATCTAACCAATCCCTACAAATAACATCCCTATAACGTTACTTTGGTCATCGACCAAGCTAGCTAAATCATAACAAAGCTATTTTTTATTTTTATGTCTATGTTACCGAGAGTTCCCTATCCCCACTCTATCTTCACAGGCTAAATTGTATTATAACATTCCCCACTCACAGCCCTAAAGAGACATCCCACGGCTGTTCTCGACAGATACTGGGCCGCAGGCAATAGACCACCTTCCACCTTTCTCTTCGATACCGGGTGGAAGCAAGAGACAGAAGACCGTGAGTGAGAAAACATTTGCAATACAACCTCAATCGAAAGATCAAGATTAATGCCCACAGATAGAGTAAAAGAAACCTAGGTGTGGTGTGTATCGTATGCGTGAGTGCCTATCCAGACCTGTATCCCTAATCCCTAAGTGTACCTATCTCAAACAAAAGGAATAATCCCACCTTCAAACTCAGTTTGAGGTGACACCACACCCTTTGAGTGATGTGTGTAACCAGCACAAGATAGAGGAAAGGGGGGGTATGTGCCGATTGTAGAAGGGGGTACTGCTCCATGTAGTTAATAATTAAAATACTCCTTAAGTACCTATTAGATAGATACATGAAGAATATAATAACCAATAAGACATCCGTGAAAAGCGCGGAAAGAACCCGCTATGTCCATCCTGTGGTCCATTTCACTGATGAATTCTTACATGAGCCAGTCAGACTGATCAGAAACCTGAGGATCTGGTGAACCCGTCTGAAGATTCACTTTTGAAGGATATTGTAAACCAGGTCAACCGCGAACGATTGGCCTGATCGACAACGAACCTTCATCTGAAATCAGAAGAGCAAAATTAGTAAATCATAATAAACAAAACACAAGCAAATAAATTTACTAAATCATCATCGTCATCATCACCCCATATTAGTGATCACTCTCCAATTTACAAATATCTGCAAATGATAATAAATTATTTTAAAATATTATCGTAATCATCATCAGCCTGTATTAGTGAACACACCCCAATTTACTTAAAAACTGCAAATAATATATTAACCGAAACAATAACAAAACACAAACAAACAAAATTATGGAAAAATATTTCAAACTATACAAGGTGTTACCGCCTCGACGCCCAGATCCAAAAAAGTCCTGTTTCCTACCCATCTATTCCTTATATACTAATCGAAATCGTCCACCAGGACCACTACGTCCACTACGTCCACTTCGTCCACTACGTCCACCAGGTCCACTTCGTCCACTACGTCCACTTTCCCTCTATCACGCGTTGCCGCGCGATTCATTTCAAAAAGCTAAGCTACTACTAGCACCATCTACCAGATAGATATTGAACTTAGTAGTACGTTAATAAGCCCATTTATAGAGACTTACAATGGTCTTGCTACATTAACGAGTTATCTAGTAACATTGTTTTTTTTTTGGAAATGGGACTAGATGTCGCTAGGAGAAATATTATACAATAGTGTTACTTATAGTGTTACTAATAATCATCTTATTTTTGATAATGTGACGGCCTGTCAAACCGTTACAAGCTATGAAGCTTGGGTTTGATATAGTGAAATTGAAGATATTACTCGGTATATATAGTTATCTATCATATCAACAAGCTGCGTAATTTTGTCAATGTGTGAGTATACATATCTACAGCGGCGGGCGATGCGCAAGCAACTCGTTTTCTTTTAACTGACCCTAGTTTTGCGGTTGACCGTACATCAAATGCCCAGATGGAGTGAAGTTAAATCACGGAAATGTACTAAAATTAAAAAAGGCTCTATATGGCTTAAAAGAAGCGCCAAAGTGTTGGAATCAACGCTTTCATGATTAAAAATGGATTTGAGCAGTCAAAACATGATGTATGTTTATACATAAAGAATAATACTTGGCTTTTGATTTTTGTCGATGACATAATAATACTTGGAGAATGTGAAGAAATAATTGCAAAATTGAAGAAAGAATTTAACATCAAGGACTTAGGAGAAATAAATAATTACTTAGGACCAATTTCAATGCAGATATTAACGCACCAATGATTGAAGTACCCTATAAAGAACTTATTGGTTCTCTGTTATACATCTCAACTAATAGTAGACCAGATATAGCATTTGCTGTGTCTTATCTCAGCAGATTCCTAGACAAGCCTACTCAGCAGCTGTGGACAACAGGTAAGCGAGTTCTGCGCTATCTCAAGGCCACCATGGACAAGACTTTAGTATATACAAGATCTGACAGCACTATAGAGCTGAAGGCATATTCTGACGCTGATTGGGGTTCTGACAAGATTGACAGGAAGAGTACAAGTGGTTGTGCCATATTTCACGGTAAGAATATTATAAGTTGGTTTTCAAGGAAGCAGTCATCCATAGCTCTCTCTACTGCCGAGGCGGAGTTTATAGCTGGAGCCATCACCGTAACAGAACTACTTCACATAAAGGGAGTATTATCTGATCTCAATCATAACACTCAAATACCAATTCATCTCTTTATTGACAATCAGAGTACAATAAAATTTATTCACAATAATATAAATTCTAAAGCATCCAAACATATTGCAATCAAATATCATTTCATAAAGGATATAATAAATAAGAAAATTATTTCATTGTCATACATATCTACTGATGAAAATGTATCAGATATATTCACCAAAGCTTTGCCAATGCCTAAGTATATTTACTTTACAAATAAGTTTAATTTAAATTAAGTATTGTAACAATTTAACACAGACTGTTCATAGTGTAAAGTTAACTAAAACTTATTCTGTTATTTAAGGATTTCATTTTGTAAGTTTCAAAGCTTCTTATGAATGCTATATTGTTTTCTTAAGATTTGATTTAGTCACTGTTTTGTTTATCTTATGTTACAAGTTATATAAAG
Source organism: Coleophora deauratella (assembly GCA_958295455.1). NCBI lineage: Eukaryota > Metazoa > Arthropoda > Insecta > Lepidoptera > Coleophoridae > Coleophora > Coleophora deauratella. The sequence continues at coordinate 11,551,089 of OY282388.1, forward strand.
TAAACTTTCTAAAACTTGAGGGCCGGTGTTAAGATGTTATGTGTATCCGACTACTGTATTCTACGTTATGACAGATGTCTATGGTACTCTCTAGTTCTCTCTGCTAATAAAGATGGAAGACGTAACATGGGCTTTTCATTTAAATATCTAAACTAATATAAAATTAATAGTAATGAATCGGCACCACTTTGAACAGGTTCACCATCCGCAGGGGTTTCAGATCGAAATATGTTTTTTACTTCTGCTCTAACTGCATCTTTTGCAGCCCATTTATTTTCAAACTTTCTAAATGCATCTTTAAAATATGGATGCAGATATGTGGCAATTCTGCAGGTGGTCTGTCTTTCGTATTCTAGTAACCGTGCCGATGTGTTTTCCCGAATTTGAGTGAAAAGATCCTTTCCTGGATTTGTTTTAATGTTTTCTTGAATTTCAGTGAAATTCTCATAAAAGCCACGAATTATGGGAATAATAAGTGAACTAGTTAGGTACTGCTTACCACTGACCATCACTGTAGCTTGTTCAAATATGTTTAAAATAGGTAGTTACAGCGTCCTAAAGAACATTTTCCTCGTCCACACTTAACATGTCAGGAGCTCGCGGAAATTCCCTTTGGACATTAGGCAAATAATCGCTTAGCTCCAAAATCCTCTTGAACATGTGAAAGCAGCTATTCCACCGAGTTGGCACTTCTTGCATGAGTTTGAGAGGAGTTTTTTCAGGGTTTCGCGCCAACTGTTCAGCTTTAAGAGCTTGCGCACCTGATGTAGACTTCCGAAAAAAACTAACAATTCTCTTGCAACAAAATAAAGGTAGTTTGAAACTAAAAGTATTTTATTTTAATAAAGCATTTTGTAAATGCGTATTTTGCATTTAGTATTTTAAATATAAAATGAAAAACTATTTTGTATTTTGTATTTGAAATAGGTAACAAAATACAAAAAGTATTTGTATTTTGCATTTAAATACATTTTATAACCTATTTTGCACATCTCTGCACGCATGCGGGTTATAACCGTTGTTCTTAGGAGTATCTATCCGTCGTCGTTCAATCCTATAAAGTCTGATAGCAATAGATCGGAATACGGATAACAAAAACAAAAATACGATGGTAAGGCCTACCAATGTCTGTAAGTACGGGACCTACGCATCGTATCTCCGTAAGGGTGAAGTATCTATTTTTAGATTGTTAATTTTTATGTAATTTCGTATGTAGTCACGATCATTTTCTGTTAACAATGTCCAGCTCTCTAACTCTACCAATGTTTCCAAGCTCATACAACTTTCTATTATTTTATCAATAGCAGCGATGGTTAAAAAATCTGACTGCATGACGCGCAATTCCTTCAGATGAATAAGTGGATTTTTATCTAATACTTTATGTATAAACGCATCAGTAAGATGTACAGCTGTTCCGATGTGAATAAATTCTACGTTTAAACAATTAGTCAAAATAAATAACAGCTGTTCATCCGTACATGTAGCTACACACGTAAATATTTTTAAATTCCTAAATGGCAATATTTCCAATTTCTTAGTATAAAGTGAGGTGTGTTGTATTAATGTGCAGTTATACAAGGTGAGACTGTGGAGCATTGGGCACATTTGACTAATGTACATTAATGCGTTTAAATCAATTTGGTCTACATGCTCCAAATGTAAGTTTGTTATGTTGACACCTTTAACTTGAAGGATTTGTTTAATTTGATCAGCATAAAAGTCGCATGACAAAAGCTTGAGCTCCTGCAAATCTTGTAAGCCCACTAGAACCATCAAGTCATTTTGTAAAGTGTTTTGAAATACTGTCATGCTCCGTATATACGGACACATTTGAACTGCTAATTGCAGATGATCAGTCGAAGCGTAACGACTTACAAATGTTTTAAGTAGAAATGGGCCTGCTTCAGAGTTAGTTAAGTCTATGAACTCCAAGACTTTTCCGATATCATCACACCTACCTATATCTTCTAACTTTTTACAGTTTATTAACAAGCGAGCGAATCCTTCTACATTTACAAAAGTTCTGTATAATTGGACACTTCTAAGATTTTTGAATTTGTTTAATATATTTACACTATCATTTGTGATACATTTTGAACAAGAAACATCTAATTTTTCAATGCTTTTACAGTTTTCTACGAGGCATTTTAAAATATTGTCTGTGCAATCGTAATTAAGAAAAACATACTTTAAAGAGTGCAGTTCCTTAAGTGACTGTATTATAGCCTCTTCCATGTCCGCTGTTTTCCAACCGCCAGAAAGTGACCCTAAATTCAAATAAACTAACCCGGATAACATGTGTAATTTAGAATAGAAAACTGATCGCAACATCTTAGGAATACTATCCATGGATATATATGTCAAATTTTTCGTAAACAGCGCCTCAGCCATTTTTACGATTACATTCATTTGGCTTACAAATTTCCCCATAGAGCCTCGAAATCCTAGAGACTGTTTAGTTTTTTCTAAGAGATCAGTTAAAGCTCTGATAGTTTCATCAACTAACAAATCATGCATCATCCATGGCACATTAATGTGCAGAAGTGCTCGAACAGCTTCCACGTTTTTACACAGTGTCGACTGCGCTCCACTAATGTCTTTCTGAGCAAGGGCTGCCATTGGTTTCATTAGAATCTCAGCTCGCCGTGCTATCCAGTCCCCGAGTCTGGTAAGTGCCAGCTGCTCAAGTCTCTTTGGCTGCTTATATCTTGACATCTTTTCTTTTTCTGAAATGAAGTTTTTAGAATTATTCATTAAGAATTCATTCATTAAGAATTAGTCATCATCATTAGCCGAAAGAAGTCCACTGCTGGACAAAGGCCTCCCCCAAGGATTTCCACACCGACCGGTCCTGTGCTGCTCGCATCCAGCGGCAGCGGCGGCGCACCGAGTCGGTGGCCTGCCTACACTGCGTCTTCCGGCGGTAAGTAACTGCTATTATGATTAGTGATGCAACGAATAGTACTTTTACGAATACGAATACTGATTCAATTCAATATACTTTATTGCATTAGAACCAATTTACAAGAAAATAAGTACCTACAAATCAAAATATGTGACAAAAATAGGCGACCTTATTGCTTGGTAGCAATTTTTTCCAGGCAAACTTAAGGAAGGAAATAAAGTATGAGAATTCCTGGGGTATTGCAATAAAAAGAAGAAACACAAATACATAATTGTACATAAAAATATCTATCTATACATATAGGGTGATTTTAAATTAGTTCTTGATACCAAAGGATATGCATGTGCTCATGATAACAAACAACTTTCCCTAAGGAACCAATAGGCAAATCGCAAAAAAAATTTTGGACTCTTCATATTATTTTGGCCGGTCCGTTGACCGATTTGTATGGAAGGTTCAAAACTTTTTTTGAGATTTGACTATGGGTTCCTTAGGGAAAGTTGTTTGTTACCACGAGCCTTTCCACTTACCACGAGCATAGCCTTTCGTATCAAGAACTAATTTAAAGTCACCCTATATAGGGTGCTTCTAAAATATATGCCACGGCTGAAATGGGAGAAAGTATCACGTATAGTGATCACGAAAATGAGACATTCATGTGCGGAAACTGTTCTTTTTTTTTCCATACAAAAAAATAACAATCATAAAAATAAATTGCTTTACTTTATTAAGCCATCCCGTATTGTGTTGAATGAAACCAGGCGCGCGAAAACATGCTTAAACGCTCCGACGTTGCAGCTAGACATCAAACAAATTCGGCACTTGTGTCGTGCTACAAAAGGCTTTGATCTGTCCGCACCCTTTCGAATACTCACTCGGGAGCGGGGCGCGACCCGGCGGGCGGGGGCGGTTGGCGCCCGCGCGCCCTTCGTACAGGTCAGACAGAGGTCAGGTCAGTTCGCTATGCGCAGCGGTGACGCGCAGGCGTGACGCGAACGTTTTGCACCGCCTGCGCCCCCATCCGCGAGTGAGATAACGATGTCACCCAGACGTACATACGAATCAAGAGTATCTTGAAATGATACTCTGCTACCGCGATACCCTCTGATCGCGAGTGCAATAACATCCCTGCGCATGCCGTAAACCTGTATGAGCAAAGTTTTGGTGTAAGAGTCTGCCACCAGTGTTGTGTTGTGTTATCAATTTATCATCATCAACCGAAAAACGTCCACTGCTGGACTAAGGCCTCCCCCAAGGATTTCCACACCGACCGGTTCTGTGCGGCTCGCATCCAGCGGCTTCCCGCAACCTTCATCAGGTCTTCGTCGGTCCACCGAGTCGGGGGCCTGCCCACACTGCGTATTCCAGTGCGCAGTCACCACTCGAGAACTTTACTGTGTTGTAAAACTGATGTAAAACTTTGTTGTGTTGTGAAATAGCTTGTAAATAAGGTGATTGACACTCTACTACCGCGAGTGCAAATAACATCCCTGCGTTTGCCGTAAACCCGTATGAACAGAGGTTTGGTGTGAGTCAGCCAGCCACCAGTGTTGTGTTGTGCAAATCCTTGTAAATAAGGTGATGAACTTAGAAACACGCCAAGTTACTTACTGTAATACACGTTCTTTTTAATTTTACGCATCTACTCTTGAGTAGATAGATGCCTTACCTACCTAAACTTTTTACAGATACATTACAAGTACGTAATTTAACAGTCCAAAGCCTGTCAAAGTGCGATGGCAAGTTTATCACCTTGTTACGTGAATAAGCCGTTTTAATAACTGGTAAGTTTGTTTATTCTGCTCTACATTTAATTTAAAGACAATCACTAAATTAACCTGTAAAAAGAGATACCTACGAGCGTGCGTTGCTTTCATTCAGTGAAATGACATCGAGTTCATTCATGACTTCATGACGGAGCGTACGTACTTGACGGACCGTGTTGTGCGAAATTGAATCAAAGTAAAAAAAAAATGTTTAGTCTCCCAAATCAATTTAACGACTCCGGGGCACGAATTTTTTTTACTATTGTAATCTATATGCATGACTCTTACTCCCATTGCAGCGGTGGCATATATTTTGGAAGCACCTTATATATGTATTATACCTATTATTATATCTGATATTCAATTCGGCGGATACGAATACGAATAACTCGGCATATTGATAAAAAAGTCATTTAATTATTCGTTTTCTATTTATTTTATTTTTCTAGAAAACATTCACAAAAAAAGCATCTGTTGATTCGCTGTTGACAGGCGATTTCTTTTTTCAGTCTTGATATTTCCAGCGATTAAAAAATCATTTTCTAGGCGTATGTACACTGTTTTATTGAAACATATTTTTAGGCGACTTTTTTCAGCCTTGGGAAATGTACATATATCGTCGCGTCAAAAGGCCGTTGGATCAGCAGATGGCGATAAAGGTAATGGTATCAAAAATTACCCAGTAGTTAATCGCTATGAGCAAACTGTATGCCCATTTAGAATGAACTTCGAAACCCTACCGAAGTCCCAACCACCAAATCAGTGGGGAATCGGAGCTATGGGGTTGAAAATCTACCTATACAGAAACACCCGTCTGCTGGAGATTTTAATTTTAGCGGCATAATGCCAATGGTATCAAAAATGACCCAGTAGTTAATCGATATGAGTAAACTGTATGCCCATAGAGTCCTTAGAATGAACTTCCAAACCGTACCGAAGTCCCAACCACCAAATCAGTGGGGAATCGGAGCTATGGGGTTGAGAATGTACCTATACAGAAACACCCGTCTGCTGGAGATTTTAATTTTAGCGGCATAATGCCATTATTTTTTCGGATTTTAGTCGGTTCGATTCCTGGGTATGACAAGGGTATTTTCAAAAATCTTTGAATGTAGTTCTGCTTCTTTTTAAAAATAAAGGAATGTTTCCTTTGAGTAAAATTTGCTATCTCCAGTATTTAGAGTACTTTCCCTCCAGGTTGCGTTCCAACATTCCACCTGTATACGACTTCCAACCATCAAAGGTTCGACCACTGCCGGTCCCCAGGCATACCACCTTAGGGATGGACGATATACATCGATGTATTGTAAACACTCTATGTATTTTAACGATGCATCGTATTAAACCGATGTATTGTTAATACCTCAACATCGAATATATATCGATGTTTTTTGTTCAATGCATCGAATACGCAAGCTATGACGCTGACTGCCACGTTTCGTGAATCGGAACGTAATAATCTGTTCAGTTAATATCGGTCCCATCAAAAAGACTTTTCCCAGGCAGGTCTTAGACTAAGCAAAAAAACGAAGGCGAAGATTAAATAAAATTAATTAATTAATGATTTAAAAAAAAACTTGTTTTTACGTACATAGAATTGAAAAATAATTGGGATTTGTAAACAAAATAAAGCTATGTGAATGTGAATTTTTAATAAATAATTTTCCTCGTAGCTTGTTTTAGTTTTGGCTTTGGAATATCTTAACATGTCTTGTGTGGGCTGTCAGGCCAATGACCTAACAAACCCTAGTATTTAGGGGTGTAACGAATATTCGCAAATTGTTTGACATTCGCATTCGCATTCGCATTCGCAAAATTTATGCGAATATTATGCGAATATGAACCTCAGAAAAAGGACAGGTTAGGCATAAATAAAAACAATGGAAATTAACTTTTCATCGTTTTATTTGAATAAGCACAAAGATACTTATATTTCAACTTCAAACAAAATTTTCTTCTCTTTACCATATTAACAATTAACCTCAATATTCACTTGTTTCTCGTGTAGATCTGTTGATGTGTATTGTAATTGTAAACAAAAAACCGATCGGCTTTATTAAACTCGGCAAATTCCGGACTAGGACGGAATGGCGACAATGAGTGCGCGCGAGCGCGAGTCAATCATCATCAATAAAATTTTAGCCATAGACAAGTGGCGCCAGATTCAAAAACCGGACATTCGCATTGTAACGGTCTGACAGGCCGTCACATTATCAAAAATAGAACTGTTTTGCATAAAAACAAAACAGTTATTATTTAAGTGGAAAAACACACGGCATTTATTGAAGATGCATTCATAAAATTTCGCCATAAAATGGAACGAACTTACCAAATCGACTTCCTTCTTCCTGTCATAGAGCTACTTCCGGTGTTACCTGTCTCTTTCACTCCTCAGCAGAATGGGCCCACGGCGTCCATCTTGCGCTGTCACTCATAGTCTTCATCAATCACCAGCAAGCACCTTGCTGAAATGCCGTGTGTTTTTCCACTTAAATAATAACTGTTTTGTTTTTATGCAAAACAGTTCTATTATTTGTGGTTCCAAAACACACGGCATTTATTGAAGACCTGTTTGATATCTGCTGGTGAAAGAGTACAAACGCTATGTGATCAGAATCAACAATTTTAATATTATGCTTCACAACGTTGTCCAACAGTTATTTGAACATATAATCTTAATAAGAAAGAAGCAAATGTGCACACAATAAAACTTAATAAAAATAATCATGAACCTTGACAGGACAATAAAGAAAAATAAATTATCATATTTTCTCTAAAAAAGTTCTTTCTCATAATTCAACACTCAAAAAATGCAAGTCTTTGCAGTTATATAAAAAATATATTAAAAGAGGAAATCCACTCTTCAATTTATACTGGTTGTCAACCATTAAACAAAGAAAATTTATTACTGTTCTCTCATTCTTCTTTTAATTCTTGCAAGTAACTTTGGTGAATAATCAAACCATAAAGTCCAAAGTTACAGAGTAAAAGTTAAGTTAATGCTCTCTCTAGATTTAAACACATCAGACTAAATCTGTGAAAAATTATTAGATAGCAAGTCTTCGCTCTTACTACAATGATTAACTATGCGACAATAGAATTTTTTAAAAGTCTCTGCACTCTTCCAATTAGCCCGAGTTAGAATCTCATCCATTGGTTTATTCTCCAGCCAACTTCTTGATGCAACGGCTGACCGCACACTGCCTGGTGGTGCATCGATTCCAGCTTCTCTAAAGATTGTCTTTATCCAGCTTGCTATCAGAGTTCTAGTAGCTGGCTTGATTACTCCTTTTATAGAAATAAACAAACTTGATAGATTTGAGGCCTCAGCGCGCCGGCTTTCTGAGATTTCAACTAGCTGTCTTACATGTTTCACAGGACATAAGCATTCATCTTGGTGCTTCTTCAATAACCATCCTGACTGCCTGTTAGTTACACTATCTGTCTTTGAACCAAACCTTGGCCATAGTATTATCTCACTACCATCATCATTGATAATGTATCTCTCTCTCGACATATCCAGCAGTGTCAGATCATGCACTCTTCTACCTGAAGCTAAAAGTAAGATTATTGCTGTTCTTCTAGAAATGTCAAAAAGTGTTCTTTTCTCTGGTGTCCTTCTAAGCCAATTAAAAAGTAATTTAGTATCCCACACTGGTGTTTTTTTTTTTTTTTTTTTTTTTTTTTATGGCAGAGGTGGCAAACGAGCAGACGGATCACCTGATGGTAAGCGATTACCGCCGCCCATAGACACCCGCAACACCAGAGGAGTCACAAGTGCGTTGCCGGCCTTTGATTTGGGAGTACGCTCTTTTCTTGAAGGTTTGAATGTCGTATCGGTCCGGAAATACCGCAGGCGACAATTCATTCCACAGTTTGGTTGTGCGAGGCAGAAAGTTTCTAGTGAAACGCACAGTTGTGGACTGCCAACCATCTATGTGATGGGGATGAATATGTTGTCGCGTAGAACGATGGCGGAAAGAGGCGGCAGGGATCAATCCGAACAATTCCTCGGAGCACTCCCCATTGTACATGCGATAGAGAATGCAGAGCGAGGCTACATCTCTACGCAGCGCCAGGGAGTCAAGCCGATCTGAAGTATCCTGGCAGTCGACGATTCGAGTTGCCCTTCGTTGAATGCGGTCCAGAGGGAGAAGCTGGTACTGGGGTGCCCCTGCCCAGAGATGAGAACAGTATTCCATATGAGGCCGAACCTGCGCCTTATAAAGTTGCAGGCGATGCGCCGCAGTGAAATACCGTCTCGATCTATTGAGCACACCAAGCTTCTTCGAGGCTAATTTAGCCTTACCCTCTAGATGGCCACGGAACTGGACTTCACTCGATATGTCGACACCAAGAATTCCGATACTAGCTGAGGCATTTAGGGGAGTGTCCTCAAAACGAGGTGATACGACAAATGGCATTTTCTTGGCAGTGAACGCGCAAACTTGTGTCTTAGTGGGGTTAAATTGGACCAAATTAAGTCGACCCCATTCTGAGACTTTCTTTAAAGAGGCCTCAATTTCCGACACAAGTTTGTTTCGGCTCTCGATGACGTTTTCCCGAGAAATGTTAGCACGGCCGGTATAGAAGGCATCACCTGTGCTGTCATCCGCATAACAATGAGTGCTGCTGATTTGCAGCATATCATTGATATGCAGAAGGAACAGTGTAGGCGAAAGCACACAGCCTTGAGGGACACCAGCATTCACAGACATAGAATCTGAGCATGCACCGTCGACTACGACCTTTATGCTTCTGTCTGCAAGAAAACTAGTGACCCATTTGCATAATTCCTCGGGAAGCCCTTAAGAAGGAAGCTTCGCAAGAAGTGCTTTGTGCCAGACCCGATCGAAGGCCTTCGCTATGTCCAAACTAACGGCCAAAGTTTCCCCCTTAGTCTCGATCGCCTGTGCCCAACGATGTGTCAGGTAGACAAGAAGATCACCAGCGGACCGGCCCTTACGGAAACCGTACTGTCGGTCACTAAGCAGCTGGCGGTCCTCTAGGTACCGAAGGAGCTGGCTGTTGATAATGGACTCCATTATCTTTGAGAATAAGGAGGTTATGGCTATCGGCCGGTAGTTGGACGGATTCGAGCGGTCACCTTTTTTAGGGATCGGGTGCACCAAAGCTGTCTTCCATGACTTCGGGACTACGCCAGTGGAGTATGAGAGCCGAAAAAGGCGCGTTAAAACTGGAGCCAACTCTGGAGCACACACCTTCAACACGATAGGAGGGATTCCGTCGGGCCCACTCGACTTATGAATGTCGAGGGAAAAAAGTGCTTTACGCACTGAGCGTTGGTGGAACCGGATATCCGGCATACAGCTCGTGCACCGCGGTATGGTCGGCGGCTCGTTTCCCCCGTCATCCAACGTTGAGTTGGACGCAAAGAGTTTGCCTAGAAGATCGGCTTTCTCCTTTGCGTCGTGGGCCAATGAATCATTTCCCATGTGCAGTGGTGGAAATGATGGCGTGCAGAAATTCCCCTGGACAGCTTTGGCCAGAGACCAGAACGCACGAGTTCCCGAAGGAAGACGCTCTAGTCTCTCGCCAATTCTGCCTATGTGCGCTGACTTTGCCCTGGCAATGTCTCTTTTGAAGGACCTGGAGGCAAAGTTAAACTCCTTTTTTAATACGCTGGTCTTTTCATCCCGTACCTTCACCGCATTTGCCCAGGCTTGGTAACATTCCTGCTTTCGGCGAGAAGCCTTTTTGCAGGACCGACCAAACCAAGGCTGGGATTTGCCGCCAATGGGGACCACTGAGGAAGGGATAAAAAGCTCCATACCCTGCAGCACCACATCAGCGACAGAATCGGCAGCGAAGTTGGGATCATCCGGCGTGAAGCAAACCTGCCCCCAAGGGTAGGACGCAAAGAACGACCGCATCCCATCCCAATCTGCTGACTTGTAATGCCACACACGACGGCGACAAGCGACTCGCGGTCGCGGCGGGCACGTGAGTGGCACCGTACTCCGGATAAGGCAGTGATCCGAAGAGCCGAGTGAGGCGTCAACGGATACTTGGTAGCCGTCCGGATGAGAAGTCAGCAGAAGGTCCAACAGTGAAGGTTCATGGTTCTCCACATCTGGGATTCGCGTGGGCGTAGTAACCAGTTGTGTCAAACCATATGCCAGGGCGAAGTCGTGAACAGATCTCCCCGCATGATCGGTCTTGCTAGAACCGAGCCATTCGGCGTGGTGGGCGTTAAAATCGCCGAGTACCACGATCTCAGCGGATGGGATCTGCTGCTGCACAGTATCTGCAGCCATTTGGATGTGCTCAATGAGTCGGTCAGTTTCGCCATCGCCGGTATGGGACCTATATAGGCACGAATAGACGCGGGGATGGTCATCGCCGTCTACACGTAGCCATATGGTGGAGAGGTCCCTACCTTCAAGGTTGCTGAGACGGCGAGAACTGATATCGTCTCTAACGTACACGCACACTCCAGCCCTAGGCACGAAGGAGTGTTCCAGTCCATACCCAGGGTAGGAGAGGTGTGATGTGTCTGCTGGGGACGATATCTGTGTCTCGGTCAGGAAGAGCAAGGCCGGCTTTGCTGTCTCTAGGTGGTAGTGAACAGCATTAATGTTTGAGTGTAAGCCCCTGATGTTGCAGAAGTCCACGGCCAGCGTGGCAGGGGGTGCCAAGGTGTTTTTGCCCTTCCCTTGTGCAACTGGATGATGGAGCGCTGTTATGCCCCCCCCAGAGTACGACGAGGGGCGGCCTGGACGTCCAGGCTCAGGCACATTGTATCCTGAGCATGGACGTCCAGAGAGGGATTCTCCAGCGCTAGCGCAGCTGGTACCCTCCTGGGGTAACAAATTTTGTAACTGCGCTATCATTGGGGGGGGGGGGGGGTTTGGGCCTCCGGTACCCTCACTCACTCGGCGAAACACAACGCAAGCGTTGCTTCACGCCGGTTTTCTGTGAGGCCGTGGTATCACTCCGGTCGAGCCGGCCCATTCGTGCCGAAGCATGGCTCTCCCACGGTGTCTTATTTTCTACTGGTCTTGCCAAGGCAATAGCCTTTAACACCTGATGAATGAAGAAATTCTTCGAGAAGCTCTCCGAACTGGCTGCACAATAAGTAGAGATGGCAGACTTATGTAACATTATAGTGCGATATGACAACTTATCTTCTATATATAACTTGGCTAGAAATCTAGCTACCTCATTACCCTGTGGAGCTCTATAGTTAATTTTATTTACCGAACACCACAATATCCAGCGCTTAATTGGAGCCTTGTAAGTGGCAAGCGTGGACTCTCGCCAGCTTCTCTTTAAGAGATCTCTCTCCTCCATAGACCAGTGTGAGATCTGATCAGCCCACCCCCAATTTTCCAAGCCAGAAAGTTCAACTTCTCTACCTGTGCAGGGCTTCTCTCTGTTGTTAGATCTATCAGATTGAGATGGAGATTTGTTATAGGTATTGGCTCTGCTATTGCTCGACTCTGTAGATCTGTCAGCCAAAAGCACTTTGTCCAATGAGGCGCTATCACTATGTAAGTGCCCTCGGCTGTATTGAGGTGGCGCAATACACGTGGGATTAAACTCGGGGGTGGGAATACCCACGCCAGCTGAAACTTCCATTGCCGACTGAATGCGTCGCAAAAGACTGACGACCCATCTCTGGAGTCCCATGTTACATAGCGGTCTACGACCGCGCTTTTCTTGGAGGCGAACAGGTCTATCTCGGGTACGCCCCAAACTCTGAATACGGCCTCCGAGGCCGGGGGCAACAAGTGCCATTCCGGCACTGGTGCGTTTCTTGAGAGGCGGTCGGCTATGCCATTGTACCTCCCCGGGAGGTACGCCGCCGAGAGTGAGATATTCCACCTGTCTGTCAACTCCATGACCTTCTCTGTCAACTCGAGAAGTGCTAGGGATCGAGTGCCCCCCTCGTTCCTTATGTGTGCGACCAGAGTTCTGTTGTCGGATTGTACTAATACGTGTGCTTCTCTTAGAGCTGGTCCTCTGGCCCTTATAGCACCGTACACTGCAAACATCTCTTTGAGATTTGAGTGCCACGCGGTCTGGTCTGGGGTCCATCTCCCTGAAAGGTATGTTCCATCTATTTGGGCACCCCAGCCTGCGTCTGCCGCATCTGTAGTGAGAAAATGGGTTACTTCTCCCTGATGTAGAACAACTGAACTCTGGACTATAGCTCCCAGCCACCAACTGAGCTCCCGTTGTACTGGAGGAGGGAGTTCCTTCTTTTTGTTCAACCCCAGGGAAAAAGTCTTTAAGAACCTCTGAGTTCTTCGACAGTGCAGACGACCCTTTGGTGTTGTCAAATTTGCGAAATTCAGCTGACCCAGTAATACCTGCATCTGCCGGAGGGAGGCTTTTTCTCTTCTTAATATCTCCGTTATAGTCATCCTTATTTTGTCTACCTTGCTGGATGGTAAGGCCATGATGTTGTTCTGAGTATCCCATAAAATACCTAGGTATACCAGCTGCTGGGTTGGAGTAAGCACCGATTTTTCGAAATTCACTTGCCAACCTAAACTCCCCAGAAGGTTTACAGTTTCTGTGATGTGCTCGGCAAGTGTCACTCTGCTCTGGTTTGCCAGAAGGTAATCGTCTAAGTAAACCATGACTCTGATACCCCTTGCACGAAGGATCTCCGCGATCCAGTTTGATAGGGCAGCAAACGTTCTGGGGGCAGAAGAGAGGCCAAAAGAGAGCGACGTTAACTGGAGTATTTCCTGATTGTAACATATTCTCAAGAAGCGACGGTGAGACTTGGCAATTGGCAAATGGAAATATGCCTGGTGTAAATCGATCTTGGCCAACCAGTCGTTCTTCTGTAGAAAATCTGGGACATCTACTTGTGAGACCAGGTGGAAATGTTTTGTGGCCACATAACTGTTGAGGCCCCTCAGGTCGAATATAGGTCGAATGCCCCCGTCTCCTTTTTTTATTAAAAACATCTTGGACAGGAAACCTGCATTTAAAAGTGGAGGCGCTTCTAAGATACCTTTTTCCTTCAAGTCCTGAATAACATTGGTCATCTCCGGGGAGATTCTTGTTGTAAAATTCTTCAGTACCTTCTTTGATGGAAATTGCAGAGGAGGTTTTCTCATGAAGGGTATCCTGCCGTTGGATACTATGTTCAATATGAACTTGTTGGCACCCAAACATTTCCACATTTGTACATGGTGTCTTAGACATCCCCCCCGAAAGGCCCTCTTCATCTGTAAATAGTCATTTTTGTTTTCCGCTATTCTCAGTTGCATTCTCTTTGGTGTTAGTGTTGAAGCTTCGGTAGCTGATACGTCTCTTTGATGCACGAAAATTGTTATTCTTTGTCTTCTTCTCAGTCTTTGAATTTTTGTTACTGGTATTGTAGACTCGTGGTTTACGATCCTGCTTGTAAGGTCTATCTGCTGTAGACCTCTCTTTCAGATAGCCTGGTGTGTTAAGCCACACCTGAGTTCCCCCGAGAGACTGTATGATAGGCTGCAAGGCTTCACGTCCAAAAAGGTACTCTGCACATGGAGGAACATTTCTAAGAGACGCCCTTAGATTGTTATTATTTATTTCCTTTAGTACTCGCTCTCTTCTTATTTCAATGCACTCTGCGCGTCTGCCACAAATTATCTGCATAATTTTTTCTGAACACTTGTGCAGAGGAGAACTCTGTCCAAATAAAGTAGACACCTTTTCAAATAGGGATGACGGGTTTAACTCCTCTGGTTTATTGGCAGCCCAATTGACTAGCTCTTGCAAATTTTCTCTTAATAATTCTCTCTGTTCTAGCTCAGCATTTGTTAAACCAGCTAACATAATATTTTCCGCAGTTGCTAAATAATCTTTTGATTTGTTGAAATGACACAACTCTTCATTTACTTTAAGCCCTATGAATCCCGGGGATGCTGCGTATGACTGCAAAACAGGCTTGTAACGAATTCCCTTCCATGCCTGGGATTCAAAATGTTGGAGGCGTTTAACACTCTCAAGGCGTTCTTTTGTTGGTTGTGGAATTATTCTTCTTTCATCAAACTCTGTATTCAACGAACCCAATTGGAAGGAATCTTTAGTCTGGCAAGGATTAACTAAATATTGAGACTGTAAACATGACATTTGTGCATTACTTGTCTCAGGTAGGCCTGGCTGTGATCTCTGAGATAACGCACCTATATAAAATGGCAGCTGGGTGAGATAACCCGATATGTAATCAACTTGTCTCGCCAAAGTATCAATTCGAGGGTCAGAAGTGTCTCTATACTTACGACGACGCTTATTGGGAGGCGGCGAAGCGAAACCCTCCTCATCCTCCGAAGATGAGGAGCGGTCCTCGCTGTCAGCAGAGTGATGCCCAGACCGCTCTCCATCCGAAGCAGCGGCCACCGATTGCTCTGCCTCAACGCCGGTCTTACCGGCGCCGGCGCCACTGCCACCAGCGGCGTCATCGTCGTGTTCACTTTTGTCTTGCATACTCATTGATTTTCACCACTGCCACTGCTCTTTAATCACTTAAATGACGTAAAACAATGAGACTTCTTAATTTTACACAATATTTTCACAATTTTTCACTGATTTTCACAAATATTTGCACAATGAAAAAATTTTGGTTACATTCCCGGCGAAATTTACAAACGCTATGAGTGACAGCGCAAGATGGACGCCGTGGGCCCATTCTGCTGAGGAGTGAAAGAGACAGGTAACACCGGAAGTAGCTCTATGACAGGAAGAAGGAAGTCGATTTGGTAAGTTCGTTCCATTTTATGGCGAAATTTTATGAATGCATCTTCAATAAATGCCGTGTGTTTTGGAACCACAAATAATAAGATGATTATTAGTAACACTGTAAGTAACACTATTGTATAATATTTCTCCTAGCGACATCTAGTCCCAGTTCCAAAAAACAATGTTACTAGATAACTCGTTAATGTAGCAAGACCATTGTAAGTCTCTATAAATGGGCTTATTAACGTACTACTAAGTTCAATACTTATCTGGTAGATGGTGCTAGTAGTAACTTAATTTATTGAAATCGCGCGGCAACGTGCGATATAGGAAAAAGACCAGTGGGAGTAGTGGGATCAGTGGCATCAGTGGGAGCAGAGGTAGGAGTGGCATCAGAGGGAGCAGAGGTAGCAGAGGTAGAAGAGGTAGAAGAGGTAGCAGTGCGATGGGGAATATAAGAGATGGATGTAGAGGAACAAGGACTTTTTGGATCTGGGCGTCGAGGCGGTAACACCTTGTATAATTTGAAATATTTTTCCATAATTTTGTTTGTTTGTGTTTTGTTTAATATATTATTTGCAGTTATTAAGTAAATTGGGGTGTGATCACTATTACCGGCTGATGATGATTACGATAGTAATTTAAAATAATTTATTATCATTTGCAGATATTTGTAAATTGGAGAGTGATCACTAATATGGGGTGATGATGACGATGATGATGGTTTAGTAAATTTATTTGTTTGTGTTTTGTTTATTATGTTTTATTATTTTGCTCTTCTGATTTCAGATGAAGGTTCGTTGTCGATCAGGCCAATCGTTCGCGGTTGACCTGGTTTACAATATCCTTCAAAAGTGAATCTTCAGACGGGTTCACCAGATCCTCAGGTTTCTGATCAGTCTGACTGGCTCATGTAAGAATTCATCAGTGAAATGGACCACAGGATGGACATAGCGGGTTCTTTCCGCGCTTTTCACGGGTGTCTTATTGGTTATTATATTCCTTATGTATCTATCTAATAGGTACTTAGGGAGTATTTTAATTATTAACTACATGGAGCAGTATCCCCTTCTACAATTGGCACATACCCCCCCTTTCCTCTATCTTGTGCTGGTTACACACATCATTCAAGGGGTGTCGTGTCACCTCAAACTGTGTTTGAAGGTGGGATTATTCCTTTTGTTTGAGATAGGTACTCTTAGGGACTAGGGATACAGGTCTGGTTAGGCACTCACGCATACGATACACACCACGCCTAGGTTTCTTTTACTCTATCTGTGGGCATTAATCTTGATCTTTCGATTGAGGTTGTATTGCAAATGTTTTCTCACTCACGGTCTTCTGTCTCTTGCTTCCACCCGGTATCGAAGAGAAAGGTGGAAGGTGGATTATTGCCTGCGGCCCAGTATCTGTCGAGAACAGAGTGGGATGTCTCTTTAGGGCTGTGAGTGGGGGATGTTGTAGTACAATTTAGCCTGTGAAGATAGAGTGGGATAGGGAACTCTCGGTAACATGGACATAAAAAAATATAAAAAAATAGCTTTGTTATGATTTAGCTAGCTTGGTCGATGACCAAAGTAACGTTATAGGTATAGGGATGTTATTTGTAGGGATTGGTTAGATAATTTCTTATAAATAAGTGAGTTATTTTTACTAGGAAAAAGTAAATGAGATAGACTAGTAGGTAAATCGCTAGAAAATTATAGGATGATAATTTTGAGAATTATCTAGGTTTTAAAAGGTACAATATACGGAAGTTGTTAGGGTATCACGCTAAATTTAAGAATTTACGATTTGTTATCAATAAATGTTCAATTCATTTTATGTACGCCAGTCCAATAAACTCTTAGTTCAGAGAAATCAAAGCTAGATAAGACGGATACGGATATATTTGTATACTTGGTGTAGAACATAGGTAAAAATACCTAAAATAATAGTATATAGGAGGAAATTAGTTCAAATATTCATTTCAAACATTTTATCAGTTATAGCTGTAGGCATGAACAGACATGAAATGACGTTCTGTGTTATATGGCGGAATATAACACGGTAAACATGTAGCATTGTAGGAAATAATAAAGGGATTGTTACTTAGTAGTGTACTAGGTTGAGTAGGGTGTTAGGTTTTACTAGAATACTAATGAAAGTATGTGAATTTTGAGTATTTAAATATAGGTTTCCAAAATATTTTATGTATGATTGAGTAAATTGATTTCCAAATTAAAATTGTTAAAAGTTAGGAAAAGAAATTTCAAATCTAGAATTCTGAAAGTCTTGCCTTTTCTTTTTACAAAATTAAGTTCCCTTTAACAAAGTCTTCGGTTTGATTACACCTGTTGGTATAGGCATATAAAAGTATTTTATGTCAATAACAAACGGAAAGAAAGAATGGTTTGGTTTTGCCATATAATTCCTCAGTAAATAAATGAATATTTGCAAGTCTAGGGAATCCAATTCACATGTCAGGAAGTCTAAGTTCATAGGAAATTCACTAACTTATATGTACTAAAATCTATAGCTTAAATAGCTAGGTAATGCCAACAAAGTTAATCCGCTAAAGGCAAAAGTTTCTTTATAGTATTTTATGTTACCTGGAAGTATGAACTCAATTAATTAGGTAACTTTGAATCAAAAGATTCTATTCTGATCACGACAGAACGAAAAACGGCAAACATGACATGTAAATATATAACTATAGCTAGTTAGACTAAGTCGTAGCAATAAGTTGAAATTTTATAAGTGTTTTTGTTAATAACTTTTTTGTTTTAATAGTTGGCTTGAATGTTATTTGCGATTTAGATAGCCTATGTCTACCTGTATTAAATAAAGATTAGTAGTTTAAGTAGACATAGGTATTTTAGGCTAGGTATTAGGTAACATTTTTTTGTAAGACTTTAGTCTATAAATAGTTAATTAAGATAGTTATAAGGTTCTTTTTGTATTTATTAGTTACGTTTTGATAGTATTCATTCAATAAAGTCGTTAGAATTAAGTAGAAATAAGTAATCTAGGTAAAAATTAGGTATTTAGGTTTCTTACATATAAAGTTGATTTTTACCTTAGTTATTAAGCTGCCCCTAATTAAAATATGTTATTTGTGTGCGTTTCATTAATAGAAAGTACAATCCGATTGCACAAACCCGGAAAAGCCACGGGAAATAGGAATTTGAGCGAATTTTCCCGCTCCCCATACAAGCCGTGTAGCTTTTATATGCGGGAGGCGGAGCCATATAAATACGCACCAAACAAAAATCGCTCGCCAGAGCGAGACGACGGCCTGGCGGGCGGTTGTGTTACGATAACGGCATGCGAAATAATGTAACCCATCTAATGGTATGTTTTTATTTAAGAAAAATTGTAATTTTGTTAAAATTATTAATAAATGCATTTCCGGGGGTGAGGGGCTGACCAAGCGAGTTTGCCTATATAAGGAAAATACACGGATCGCTGGCCAGCAAATTTTGATATAAATATGAGCTCGTTGGTCAGCGATCCGTTCAGTCATTCGACAAGCGGCAAGCAAAGAGCTTCGGAGAAAGAAAAATAGAAAAAGGCGGAAAAAGCTCGCTTGGTCGGTTCTCTCGCTCCCCCGGCTGCGGAAAATCAACACCCCTGGTTTCATTCCACTCCACTACGATTAAGTACATCGAGGTGCCGCCCACATTTGGTCCTTCGAGCCGGATCGAAGATTTTGAAGATATCAGCATGGTGCTAACACGCACGAAGTGAAGCACGAAGTGAAGCACGAAGACAGCAAGGTGGTCTGCTTGAAAATCAGAGGAAGACACTCGCAACAGGAGTTCAACCTGGAACAAGTCAGAACAGTGGAGAGGCTGAACTTCGCATTCCAAGACATAGATGAAGATGACCTCGAGTCCTGCACTCACCTCGAGGGGATCAAGCATGGGCTCATCTACGAACGAGCTACTCCGAAGATCCTCATTGGCCAAGACAATTGGCATCTCATTGTCACCAGAGAAGTCCGCTCCGGAAGACGCGACCAGCCAGTCGCATCCCTGACTGAACTTGGTTGGGTGCTCCATGGCTGCAGTTCATCTCTCACGAACATCGTGGCCTTCTGCGGACACCTCACAATGAAGAAAGAAGACCAAATTGAGGAACAAATGAAGAACTTCTTCAAGCTCGAGTCGCTCTGCATTGAACCCCGAAAACCAAAAGAAGATCCCGAGGAGAGAGCCCTGAAAATTCTCGAGACCAAGAGTCACCGACTTCCCGATGGAAGATACGAAACTGGACTCCTCTGGAAAGAAGAAAACAAGAAGATCCCTAACAACTTCAGGGATGCTGAGAAGCGACTCATCAGCCTTGAGAAGAGGCTGGACAAAGACGAAGCGCTGAAGACCCAATACAAAGAGCGCATGAACAATCTCTTCGCATCGGGCTACGCAGAGAAGGCTACAACACCACCAGTAGAAGACCGAACATGGTACCTGCCGCTCTTCCCGGTGGTGAACCCTGCCAAACCGCACAAGCCGCCAAGATTGGTTCATGATGCAGCTGCGAAGTATGAAGGTCTCAGTCTGAACGACATGCTGCTTCCCGGTCCAGATCTTCTCCAGTCGCTCCCTGGCGTCATCATGAGGTTCCGGCAATACCCAGTCGCCGTGTCTGCAGACATCAAAGAAATGTTCATGCAGATCAAAATCAAAGAAGAGGACAGGGACGCACTGAGATTCCTGTGGAGACGGCGGGAGGGTCCTCCAGAAGAGTTCCGGATGACATCGGTCATCTTCGGCGCATCATCATCGCCTTGCACTGCGCTCTACATCAAAAATCGAAATGCCGAAGACTTCGCATCAGAATACCCAGAGGCGGCAACTGCAATAAGAAAAAACCACTACATGGACGACTACCTCCAGAGCTTCAGAACCAAAGAAGAAGCTCAGAAAATATCAAAGGAGGTGGACCACGTGCACAAGAAGGCGGGCTTCGTTTTGAATGGTTGGGCTTCCAACGAAAAGAAAATCACAGAAGACTTCGGTGGAACAAGTCTGGGAACCACATCAGTCAGCATTGGGGCGAGTGAAACCGAGAAGACTCTGGGACTCCAATGGTACATCAGAGAAGACTGCTTTGGCTTCCACATCAACAGAAGGAAGACACCACCCGAAATCTTGGAAGACCTGAGGCCACCGACGAAGAGAGAAGCCCTGAGCGTGGTAATGTCGCTCTTCGATCCGTTGGGTTTGATTTCGCCTGTCACAACCCCGGCGAAACGAATCCTTCAGGACACATGGCGATACAAGACAGACTGGGACGAAGACCTTCCAGAAGAGCTGCAGCCAAAATGGAGTGCCTGGATCGCATCACTCCAAGCTGTGGAGCACATGAAGATCCCTCGGTGCTACGGCTACGGACCTGCCATCACGCGTCAGCTGCATACTTTCGTAGACGCCAGCGAAGAGGCGTATGCAGCAGCCGTCTACTGGCGCACGATCAGGAACGATGGCAGCGTCCACGTGGCCCTAGCGGCAGCGAAGAGCCGGGTGACTCTACTGAAGCCCATCTCCATACCCAGGCTGGAACTCCAAGCAGCTGTACTCGGCGCGAGGCTGGCCAGCACCGTCCTGCTAGAACACGATTTCGAGGTGGCCAGCAAGACTTACTGGTCGGACTCCAGAACCGCCTTGGCCTGGATAAGGGCAGAACCCAGAGCCTTCAAAACCTTCGTGGCTCACAGGCTGGCGGAGATTGAAGACACCACCAAGAAAAACGAGTGGAGATGGCTGCCGTCCAGCGAGAACGTGGCTGACGACGCGACTCGAGGCACACCTCACAGCTTCGACTTCCAGCACCGGTGGTACAACGGGCCAGACTTCCTGTACCTCCCAGAGGAAGAATGGCCAGAGGAAAAGAAGCTGCCAGAAGAAGCTGAAACTGGAGAAGAAAGGGAGAGGTGCCACGTTGTCCAAGAACCACGAAATCACAGTAATCTTCCAGAAGTCTCAAAGTTCTCACGGTGGCTGCGACTCATCAGGACAACAGCCAGAGTCCTCCAGTTCGTCGAACTCTGTCGTCCACAAAAGGCGACGGTCGCTGCAGCCAAAAGGAAGAGGACCCTGAAAAACCAAGAGAAGGACCCAGACTGGCGCCACAATAAGAAGACGGTCCAGAAGACACAGCGACCACAACAAAACGAAAACAAGAAAGTCCCTTTCCGCGTGATACCAGCACACCTCATGAGGAGAGCAGAAGAGCTCTGGATACGAGCATCGCAGGAGGAAAGCTTCGGGCCCGAGATCAAACGGGTACTCAGCGGAGCTCAACCACATGGAAGCGATCGGCTCGCCGCTCTCAGTGTGTTCGTCGACAAGGAAAGAATACTGCGGCTCAAGGGACGAGTCACATCTGCACATCAGATAGGCGAGGACGCCGCCAACCCACCTCTCATGGACGGGAGACACCCATACACCCGTCTCTACATCCAGCACGTCCACGAGAAGTTACACCATGGAGGGGTGGAGCTGGTGGTCAACGAGCTCCGCCAGCAGATGTGGATCTTGAGGATACGACCGACTGTGAAGGAGCTCATCAAAAAGTGCATCTCGTGCCAGCTCCAGAGGAAGAAGCCAGCATCTCCGGCCACGGGAGACCTCCCAGCAGCACGGCTAGCCCATCACGAGCGGCCCTTCACCTACACGGGGCTGGACTACTTTGGGCCAATCGAGGTAACCGTGGGCCGTCACCGTGAGAAGCGCTACGGAGCTCTCTTCACCTGCATGACCTGCCGGGCCATCCACATCGAGGTGGTCTACTCGCTGAGCGCAGACTCCGCCATAGCAGCTCTCCGGCGGTTCATGGCATGAAGAGGGTGCCCCACGGAGCTCTGGAGCGACAACGCCACCTGCTTCAAGGCCGCCGAAAGAGAGCTCAGCGAAGCAGCAGTAGAAGCCCTCCAGGAAGAAGCCGCGAACCATCAGATCACCTGGCGCTACATACCCCCTGGAGCTCCATTCATGGGCGGAGCCTGGGAGCGCATGGTTCGAGCGGTAAAAGAAGCTCTACGAGTCACGCTGCACGAGAAGTACCCGAGCGACGAGACCCTGATGACCCTCCTGGCCGAAGTCGAGAACACTGTGAACTCTCGACCCCTGACGCACGTCGGCACGGAACCAGCAGATCCAGCAGGTACGTGAGTACGTTCCTCTGCTCCAACACCGGCGGGAGCCTCGCACGACTGGCGTGCCACCAAAAGAAGGAGACCTGGTGGTGATCTGCGACCCCAACCTGCCTCGCAACACCTGGCCACGAGGACGAGTCCAGAAGGTGTTCCCGGGCAACGACGGAGTGACCCGAGTCGTCGACGTCGTCACCAGCGGAGGACATGTCCTGCGAAGACCGACAAAGAAGGTGGTCGTGATCCAGGAGTGATCGCTCACGCGACGGCGGGAGAATGATCACGACAGAACGAAAAACGGCAAACATGACATGTAAATATATAACTATAGCTAGTTAGACTAAGTCGTAGCAATAAGTTGAAATTTTATAAGTGTTTTTGTTAATAACTTTTTTGTTTTAATAGTTGGCTTGAATGTTATTTGCGATTTAGATAGCCTATGTCTACCTGTATTAAATAAAGATTAGTAGTTTAAGTAGACATAGGTATTTTAGGCTAGGTATTAGGTAAATTTTTTTTGTAAGACTTTAGTCTATAAATAGTTAATTAAGATAGTTATAAGGTTCTTTTTGTATTTATTAGTTAAGTTTTGATAGTATTCATTCAATAAAGTCGTTAGAATTAAGTAGAAATAAGTAATCTAGGTAAAAATTAGGTATTTAGGTTTCTTACATATAAAGTTGATTTTTACCTTAGTTATTAAGCTGCCCCTAATTAAAATATGTTATTTGTGTGCGTTTCATTAATAGAAAGTACAATCCGATTGCACAAACCCGGAAAAGCCACGGGAAATAGGAATTTGTGCGAATTTTCCCGCTCCCCATACAAGCCGTGTAGCTTTTATATGAGGGGGGCGGGAGGCGGAGCCATATAAATACGCACCAAACAAAAATCGCTCGCCAGAGCGAGACGACGGCCTGGCGGGTGGTTGTGTTACGATAAGGCGGAAAACACATTGAGGCGGAATCCGGACGGGAGCGCGGAGTAACGGAATTCGCGCGCGGCAGCGGTTTCCGTCCGAATTTCGTCCGAAGCCGCGGTGCACGACGATTTTCGTCATGCGTTTATTTAATATTCGAACGTGTATGTATGTAACAAAGATTGTTTTTGTTTGTAACAAGGATCATTTCGTGAACCCCTCACGCGACGCACCCCCCAACCCCGCGCCCTCCACCTCCCCCCGCACCGCAGCCCCTCCCCCCGCGCCCTGCAAGGCCCCTCACACCGCACCCCCTCCCCCCGCGACGCAACCCCTCCCCCGCGCCTCACAACACCCTCCCCCCACGCCCAAAAGGCCCCCCGCGCCGCACTCCCCCTTCCCTCTGCGCAGCACTCCTCCTCCCCCCGCGCCGAAGCCCCTCCACCCGAGCCCAGCAACACCCTCCCCCCGCGCCCCGCAAGGCCGCCCGCGCCGCACCCCCCTCCCCCCGCGCCTCACAACACCCTCCCTCCGCGCCGCACTCTCCCCTCGCCCCGCGCAGCATTCCCCCTCCCCCCGCGCCCCGCAAGGCCCCTCGCGCCACCACCCCCGGCGCTCTGCACCCCCCGCACTCTGCAACACCGCCACCCCCGCGCGCCGCACCCTTCTCCCCCGCGTCAGGCAGCCCCCCCGCTCCCCGTTATGTTGCGAGACTCACGCTTTACCCTGCGAATAGCACCACGCGGGAGCGCGGATCCGTCAAGCGAACCGCGCCTCCGGGCGGAGAAGCGGCGTCAGTGTGGCATACCCTGCTAATCGCACCGCGTCTCCGCGCGGGAGCGCGGATTCGTCGGCGAATCGCGCCTCCGGACGGAGAAGCGGTGTCAGTGTGTGGTACCCGGCGGTTTTTCCATACAAATCAACATTTTACAGTACAAAGTTTAAATCCGCGCCACCGCCATTCGCCGCGGTGAGCAGAGCAGTGTGTTTTCCGCCTAACGGCATGCGAAATAATGTAACCCATCTAATGGTATGTTTTTATTTAAGAAAAATTTTAATTTTGTTAAAATTATTAATAAATGCATTTCCGGGGGTGAGGGGCTGACCAAGCGAGTTTGCCTATATAAGGAAAATACACGGATCGCTGGCCAGCAAATTTTGATATAAATATGAGCTCGTTGGTCAGCGATCCGTTCAGTCATTCGACAAGCGGCAAGCAAGTAGCTTCGGAGAAAGAAAAATAGAAAAAGGCAGAAAAAGCTCGCTTGGTCGGTTCTCTCGCTCCCCCGGTTGCGGAAAATCAACACCCCTGGTTTCATTCCACTCCACTACGATTAAGTACATCGAGGTGCCGCCCACATATTCACTTGATGGAAAGGAAGTTGTAGTAAAACTCAATTTAGTGTGATATTTTGAATCAGAAGTTCTACTCACCTGATGGGAAGTAGATAAATTATAATAATTTATTATTGAAGATCTCAAGCTAGTCCTGAGTAGTCGATGGATGACTGATTTTAAGAACTAACTTAGTACTAGTAAGCAATTTAAATTAACTATGTAATAAGAATCAAAGGATTCTAACTGCCTGATGGTAGGGCAAGGCGTATTTATAAGTAACAGAGTTGTTCTTATGTTAAGGTTCAAATTAAAAAGTATTAATTTAAATAATCTAAATATCCTGAAATGGATTATTTTTAATCACCAGATGGTAAATAGAAATTGAGATAAGTTAATCTCATGGTACAATTAATTAATTGTCCTAAGTTAATCAAAGGATGTAACTCACCTGATGGAAAAGGTAAATGATGTTACAACTAGGGATTGTTGTTCAGTTATTTCATATAAAAGGGATGACAAAGTCATTAATGGTAACATCTATATTCTGCTTAATATCTAATAGAATATTTTGAATAATTTAAATAGTTGTTTGTTACTCCAAGAAGTGACCCAAACTTTATGATTTGTCTACTTACTTATTTCTACTGCGATGGCTAGGGTCTTCACTAACTCAGAGGGTTGGTTGTTGTTCCATTTGTGTTACCATGCCGAAGGAAGTAAGCTATGACGGCACTATGGGCAGCAGCTGGTGATTGACCTGATCCATTTATGTAACTACTAGAGATAGTAAATTTTACACACACGTCTAACCGAGTTGGGGTTACTTCTGTCTTTGTTTATACTCAATAATTGCCAAAGTGCAAAATGATATTGGATACCAGGCAGAGTATCATTGTGGTCAATACCCACCTGATGGTAAAGTCAAATGTTTATACAACTAGAGGTTGTTGAAACAAAAGAAGCAAGAAATTCAAATACATTTCTTATGAAAATATTCAGTTTGCATGTTAGATGGCTGATGATGATACAACTAGAGGTTGTTGTTAAGATGGAAGAAGAAGATGACTGTATTCTGCTCGATTTCTAATAATTATTCTTGTTCGTTTAAGTAACAAATTTCTACTCAGAGAAGTAGTCCAAACTGTGCTATCAATTGATTTCCATATTTCATCCGCATTGCAATGGGTTTGGTCTTCGCTAACTCAGAGGGTTGGTTGTTGTTTCATTGGTGTTACCACGCTGAAGGAAGTAGGCTATGACGGCACTATGAGCAGCAGCTGGCGATTGACCAGATCTATTTCTCTAACTACTTGAGGTAGTAAAGTATACATACACGTCAAGCCAAGTTGGGGCTACTTCTGTCTTAGTTACAGATGTAATTATAACAATTCTGTCATAGTGCAGAAAATTATATTGGATACCGAGCAGAGTATTGTTGTTGTTCACACAATTCATATTGAATAACTACTAGAGGTGGTTATTTGTTATTGAGGCGTTAGTCCTCGCCTTATCAACTCAGAGGGTTGTATATTTCTATCGTTGTGGTTCACACAATTCATATTGAATAACTACTAGAGGTGGTTATTTGTTATTGAGGCGTTAGTCCTCTCCTTATCAACTCAGAGGGTTGTATGTTTCTGTCGTTGTGGTTCACACAATTTATATTGATTAACTACTAGAGGTAGTTATTTGTTATTGAGGCGTTAGTCCTCACCTTATCAACTCAGAGGGTTGTATGTTTCATTACACTAGTGTTACGGCTGAAGAGTAGTAAGCCTTGATAACATTATGGGTGCAAACAGATTAATAATTATCCATATTTTGTATAACTACTAGAGGTAGTTATTGTATCTAAAGGAAAATTAAATATCTGATTGACTGAGTTCATGCTACTAAGGTACACAGACTTATTAATTATTCATTTTGTCATAGTGCAAAACCCATAACATTGTATTTTATTGAAATCAAATAATTATCCAGTTACATATTTGTAAATCTAAGTTCTTCTTGTCATGTGCATGTGAACCTTAATGTACAGATTAGAAACATAGGGAATTGGTTTAGGTATGAAGTTAGGAATCGAGTTCTAATTATCATAGGTGGTCTCAATAGATATTCAAAGTAGGATTAGGCTCTCTTTATTGATGTTAGTTGTCTTTATTTTTATATTTAGAATCTTTTAACTATTTTGTCTTGATAAAGTGTTGAAGTGAGTTTCTTTGGGCTGCCGTTTCTTCTCACTTCGCTAACACTTCCCGAAACGGCCAGCATACGGGTTCCAAGTGGTAGGAACCTTGTATTAGGTAGTTAAAGTTAAATTTATTAAATTTCTAATTATACAGTAAATTAATTATTAACTTGAGAAAATAATGTCTCAATTAAAAAATTTGACTATTCTTACTAAAAGGAAATTAATAGCTATGAAGTCTCAAAGAATAGTAAATTTTTCCTTATTATTTTATTTTTAGATAGTTAGGTTAATAAACTTTTGTACCCAGTGGCGTTGGACTGGGGGCTTAGGGGAAGGTGGAGAAGCTCTCCCGCAACTTGAAAGAGTTGCGGTATATAGCAGTTTATAGATCAGTCATCTGGTTTATACACTGTTTCGCGTTAGACTATTTTATAAATTTTACTCTGAGACTTCATAAGTTATTAACACTTTCACAGCTTCAAACCAATATAATTCGTGCTAACTAAATTGGATGCGGGACACGGCAAAGATTCGTGCGCTCTCGAGAAAAGAGTAGTAGCACTGAACGTGTTAAATGTTTTAAATTCTCAATTCCGAAATAATGGATTCAGTTGTTTTATACTGAAGAAAATTTGTTTATTTATTATTAATGAATGATTAAAACTAATAAATTACTTGATTCAAATTAATAAAGATTCCATTCTTATTTTCACTTAATCGTCCCGGAGTTACGTATTACTTTCACGAAGTAGGTTACTTAGTCACTAGACGATTCATTGGCCAAGATAATTATCAGATGATTAAGTTTAAGAATATGTTGAGTTCAGTAAGTAAGGTACGCTCAACTATGGTGGAGTTAAAGTAAAAAAAAAAAATGCTGATGAGGTTCAGATGTTACAATTTGGTGCCGTGACCAGGATATTTCGTAACTGTTTTCTCTTTAAAGGAAATGGTCACAGCATTCGCATTCGAATTCGCGAATGTCGGCAGCAGACATTCGCATCCGCATTCGCATTCGCGAATGCCTAAAAAATGACATTCGTTACACCACTAGTATTAAGAGTTTTTAAACCACCTTAAGGTTAAACGGCGATGCTCCCTGGTTGAAAAAAATCCGTTAGATGGCGTTAATCTCCACGGGCTCGTTAGATTGATTGATAATAACACATTCACTGAGATGATACCCATCATAGTTACTTAATTAACAACACAATATCGTCTCAGTGAATGAATTTAAATTAGAGATGTACTGCCGATGATGTAGGGAAAGCCGACTAGTCGGCCATATTTGTAGTCGGCGACTAGTCGGTGACTAGTCGGCTAAAATCACCGACTAGTCGGCCCATTTTTTACTCCTATTAATATGCTTTAAGATTTATAATGGTAAATATTTCAATTTTATTTCAATCACAAAATCTTAAAGCATATTAATTGTAGGAATTTATAACCGTAACGGAACGCATCCAACCATCGTTTTTTTTTTAAATGTAAGCGTTGACAGTTTCCATTGTCTGTGACACTTCTTCTCTTGTAATGGCGGATGTCGTGTGCTTGCAATTTTTGCTAAATTAAATAAATTCAGTTAAAAGTTATTTTTGCCTTGTAGTATAATGACGCACGCCCTACTTTAGCGCGTTGATGACTTAGCGATAAGTACTTTAAGTAATAATGTATTAGCCTTAAGTTTGCTCATTCATTATAACTTTGTACACCAAACTATGTGTATCACTTGACTAACTCCGACCACCTTCGATCCTGTTACCATATGGCGACCCTTACCAATTTTACCTGAGGAAATTCAGTGAAGAAGTCCGACGCGTGTATAATTATAAAGGAACACAAAATTGAAAAAATGGACGAATATATGAAGAAACAAAACCGAAAACCAAAACTGAAATTTTGAAGATGGATATATATATTGAATAAAGAAGCAAAAAATTTAAAAGAATTTCAAGAAGACGTAATGAAGAACTGAAGACATGGAAACCATGGAACCATCAACAAGAACAACACGAGGACCATAAAAAAAAAGAAGATAATTATAGAAGATCACAAGTCAAGAAAATTATGAAAGAAGAATGAAGAAAGAAGAAAGAAAACTAGAATCGAACGAGCGGTGTCCAGGGTATGCCCGGCCCATGGAGTCCAGGGTATAGCCCGGCCCACCCAGCAGCAGCATGCAGTATGCAGCCATACCGCAGCAGCAGCCCCTGCAGCAGCAGCACTCACACCACGATGCAGCGTGTGAGCAGCACCGAGCCCTTCGGTCCCGGCCGGCAGCCAGCGACCTGCGCGCCACGTTGCGTCGTCGTCGGCCTGCCCTACGTGATGGCGCCGCGCGTGCGACCTAATTTTCTACAAGGGTAGCTATAATCACTAGCTAATATCATGTAAGTTTTAAGATTTTGTTTAATTGGAATAAACCTTAGAGGTTATCTTAGAGAATTTTAAATAAGTATTTTAAATATTATAGAATTTTATCTCTTTAACTAGGTGCCTTAAAAAAGTAATTATTATAATTGTTGCTTGTTTAAAAAAAAAAATTTTTCTCGTATCTTGTAAGAGGAACTAATTTGCACATATTCAAACTTAGCGTGATATACCGTAAGATCCATCTTTAGACGCCTAGAGCAACTGTTCGTTTCTTTTTGTTGTTATGTTATCGAAAATATAATCTGTTTTTCATATTCGAGGAAATGGGTCACTCGGCATACATAATATTAAAAAAAAAGTTCGATAATAGCCCATAACGTGAACAAAAAAGGACACATATCTAACAACAATATCTAATTTCAATAAATAATCATGTCAGAACATGTAGAAAAAGGCTGTGAATCATAACTACCATGCTACTGCATCATTCATTGTAACAGTATATTTTATCACAAATCACAAATCTTGAGGGCTCGTCCGGGATGGAAATAAGTCATAGGTAAAAAGGGGGACGACGGGGAGTTTTTGGATCGTTGACCAGCGTTTAGACCGCGTGGTGGTGGCGTGGTCGTTGGAAAAATCTCGGCAGATGGCAAGGGAAATAAGGTGAAAAGGTGAAAAACAAGGTGAAAAGGCGTCAAAGAAGGTGAAAAGGCAAAGAAGAAGGCGAAAAGGCAGAGTAGAAAGTGAAAACTGAGGAAAGGTGAAAGAAAAGGTGCACGTGCACGTGCAGGTGAAAACATCAAAGGTGAGAAGAAAAGGTGTGAATGACTACGGAAAACGAAAACGAGAACGGCAAACCGTCCGTGAATATGATGACCACGGCGGGATTCGACGGATTAATCGGAAAATTCGATGGTACGGACAAAACCATTTGCGCATCAAAATGGCTACAGGACATTGATGAAAATGGGGAGCTGTTTGGCTGGACAACGATCTAAAAGTTTATTGTGGCGCGACGTTGTCTTATGGGGACGGCGGAGCTATGGGTGAAGTCTGAAAAAGTATTTAAGATGTACGACGATTTTAAAACAGCACTTCAAAAGGAGTTTCCGGATGCTTTAAATGTAAAAGAAGTTCATGAAATGATGGCGGCGAGAAAGAAGCGAAAAGAAGAATCATTTTATGAGTATATGCTCATCATGAAAGAGCTGGGAAGACGGGGCAAGTTCCCTGACTATGTATCAATACAATACATAGTGGATGGTATCGTGGATTATGAGTCGAACAAAGCTATACTATATGGCGTGACGAATTATCCTGTGCTCAAAGAGAAGCTGGCGATATATGAAACCATGAAAAAGATGACCAAAAAGCGAGAACCGGCGGCACAGGCTCCTGCAAGAAAATTTGGCTACTCAGGTGACGCAGCTAGATTGGCTCGTCATTGCTACAAATGCGGCGAAAGAGACCACATAGCGAGTGTGTGCAAAAATGGCGTGAAATGCTACAAATGCAATCAATTCGGCCACATCGCTACAGCATGTCATAGTTTCAATGTGGATATGGAGCAGCCATCAACGAGTAAACAAGGTGAAGTGAGCGGCGGCAGCGGCGCGAAGGTTCGTTCGCCAAGATGGCAACCACGCGCTATGTGTCTGAAGTCATCAGCGGATTCGTTCGCAAACGTCGGTGATGTTGGCATCACTGAGATTCAACATGGCGGTGCGGGCGGCGGCCATTGCGGCGGCACTGACGTTGGCAGGAGCTGTCAATGTCATCAGGCGACTCGGGCGTTGAACGTAAACAAACAGTGTAGTAGTGAAAATAAATCAGTGAAATTATTAGAAATAGGTGGGCTAAAGATGAAAAGTTTGATCGATTCGGGAAGTGATGTAAACTTAATTACGGTGGACTTGTTTTTCGAGCTAGACGTAACTTCCTAGGTCAAGGAAAATATGGAATTTTCGGGACTTGGTGCCACGAAAGTTTGTTCGTTGGGAAAGACTGAATGTGAGGTTAGAATCGATGGACACTGCTTTAATTTAATGTTCTATGTTGTGCCCAAAGGTGTTATGCCCTATGGAGTCATTTTAGGTCAGCCGTTTTTGCAAAACACAACACTTGTCATTGATAGGGGGTTAGTGAATGTTTTGACCGAAAAGGAGGGCAGTAGTCTTTTACATGTTCTGATTACAGATGTGAAAGAAGATGCAGTGGCTTTCATGCCAGACCAGCAGTTGAGAAGTGAGGTATTGGACCTTGTAAACAGCTACTCTCCGGTTCAAACAAAGGAGGCACCCATTGAAATGCACATTGTCATGAAGGATGAGATTCCGGTGGCGCAGAGACCAAGACGTTTGGCAATCATGGAGCAGCAAATAGTAGATGACCAAGTAAGTGAGTGGTTAAATAATGGTATTGTTAAACCCAGCTATTCGAAATATGCAAGTCCATTGGTGTTAGTCAAAAAGAAGGATGGGGCAACCCGTGTATGTGTGGACTATAGAAAAATCAATGAAAAAATGGTGAAAGACGAATTTCCTCTCCCGATAATAGAAGATCATATTGATAGGTTGCAGGGTGCAAAGATTTTCAGTAAAATTGACTTGAAAGATGCGTTCTTCCATTTGAGAATCAACGAGAACTGTACTAAGTACACATCTTTCGTCACGCAGACGGGACAGTATGAATTTACCAGAGCACCCTTCGGTTAGAGTATTTGTCCGAACTACTTTACTCGTTTCATTATTTCTATTTTCAGAGACTTGATTGCGGAAGATGGAGTGCTAGTATTCATTGATGACATTCTTATACCATCAGTAACATATGAAGAAGGAGTAATAAAGCTGAGGAAAGTCCTACAAAGAGCAGCTGAGTACGGCTTGCAGATTACCTGGAAAAAAAGTGATTTACTTACGACTAGAGTGGAGTATCTGGGGTATGTGATTAAGAATAACACTGTAAAACCATCAAGTGATAAAGTTGATACGATCATGAATTTTCCTCAACCTCAAACTCACAAAATTTTGCAGAGTTTCATTGGATTAACATCATATTTCCGAAAAGAGTGTAGCGGAATAAGCATGGGCCAGATGCCCCTCGGGAAAGTTAGGTTGATATTTTTACCATGACATCAGCTTCTCAAGAGAAACATTTCCCTAAGCTATCAAACCTCAGCACGCGCTAGTTTTTGAAATAAAAATTTTTAATTGATTTTTGAAAAAAATATTTTTTTCCCTTACGACATAATTTTTTTTTGTGATCTTTTTGCAAACGCTAAATACAACAAAGAAGTATTAAACAAAGTACTTTTTAGTGTTCGCAGTGATTTATATATCGAAATACACGAATTTAAAAATTTTCAAAAATTAAAATGTCACGAATTCTGTGCGACACCCTCACGATATTTTTTTTATAAATTATTCTTACTGTGCTCTGTAACATATATTTTTTTCAAAATTTTAGTAAGGGTAGAACAGTGTTAGAAAAAATATTATTTCTATCCATAGGGCTTACCAATTGTGGATAAAAAAAAAAAATGAATATTAGAGCAGCGAAGTGAGTAATACTGCTCTGATTTTTAAATGTAATTTTAATAATAATATAGATATAATACACCCAGACACAGAGCGATCAAATCTACTCATCACAGCAATGTTTGCCCTGGGTGCGGACGAACTCCCAACCCTCAGATCAGATCCGTATGTCACAGCCACTTTTTTCCGAAACTATAAGAACTATACTGTTGAAACTTGGTAAGTAGATGTATTCTGTGAACCGCATTAAGATTTTCACACAAAAATAAAAACAATAAATTTTGGGGGTTCCCCATACTTAGAACTGAAACTCAAAAAATTTTATTGAGGTTTCTAATATGTTTTTTTTTTCTAAACTGAATAGTTTGCGCAAGAGACACTTCCAAAGTGGTAAAATGTGTGTCCCCCCGCCCCCTTAACTTCTAAAATAAGAGAATGATTAAACTAAAAAAAATTTATATGATGTAAACTACCATGCAAACTTCCACCGAAAATTGGTTTGAACGAGATCTAGTAAGTCGTTTTTTTAAATTGGTTAGAAATCGTAAACCGGAACGGAACGGAACCCTTCATGGGCGAGTTCGACTCGCACTTGGCCGCTTTTTTATGTGATACGTGGCAAACTAGCAGACGGATCACCTGATGGTAAGCGATTACCGCCGCCCATAGACACCCGCAATACCAGAAGAGTGACAAGTGCGTTGCCGACCTTTGAAATGGGATGGGGGATGGGAGGAATTGGGGGGGAGGGGAGGTTGGGCCTCCGATGCCCTCACTCACTGTGAGGCCGTGGTATCACTCCGGTCGAGCCGGCCCATTCGTGACGAAGCATGGCTCTCCCACGGTTATCGTCTCCACTTCGGGATTTCGACTTAAATCTTCATAATTCTTCAGTAGTTGCCGAAATCGCCTTTTTGTTTTGTTTGTAGTATGGATGTAGGTCTTCTTTAGCCAGTAATAAAAATAAATCATCGCAGAAATATTTGCCCTGGATTGGGATCGAGCCCACCACTCTCGGATCAATAGTCTGGAGTGTAAATCACTGAGTCAGTGATAAGGATTATTAGTAAGAATAACTGTGAAAATGTCGAAGTATCGACATCGCACACACTACACCGCTCGCCGCTGCTGGCGTCAAGAAAGTTCCACATCTATCGCTCGCGCCGCCCCGCCCCGCCGCCGTACGTTCTGGCCGTGTCGCGTATTGGAGCCACAGAGTATTGGAGCGTACGATTAGGTACTCACAGAAAACAAATGTAATCAAACAATTTTTTTTAACTGGTTCGGTGACTTAATGGTGAGCGCTCCTGACTACTGATCTGAGGGTTGGGGGTTCGTCCGCACCCAGGGCAAACATTGCTGTGATGAGTAGATTTGTTCGCTCTGTGTCTGGGTGTATTATATCTATATTATTATTAAAATTACATTTAAAAATCAGAGCAGTATTACTCACTTCGCTGCTCTAATATTCATATATGGATAGAAATAATATTTTTTCTAACACTGTTCTACCTTTACTAAAATTTTGAAAAAAATATATGTTACAGAGCACAGTAAGAGTAATTTATAAAAAAATATCGTGAGGGTGTCGCACAGAATTCGTGACATTTTAATTTTTGAAAATTTTTAAATTCGTGTATTTCGATATATAAATCACTGCGAACACTAAAAAGTACTTTGTTTAATACTTCTTTGTTGTATCTAGCGTTTGCAAAAAGATCACAAAAAAAAATTATGTTGTAAGGGAAAAAAATATTTTTTTCAAAAATCTATTTAAACTTTTTATTTCAAAAACTAGCGCGTGCTGAGGTTTGATAGCTTAGGGAAATGTTTCTCTTGAGAAGCTGATGTCATGGTAAAAATATCAACCTAACTTTCCCGAGGGGCATCTGGCCCATGCTTATTCCGCTACACTCTTTATTCCAAATTATTCTATGATTGCGAGACCTCTTACAGATTTGCTAAGGAAGGAGAAATATTTTTATTTTGGTGAAGAAGAGAAAAATGCTTTCCAAATTTTGAAGAAAATGTTGTCAGAATACCCTGTCTTAAGAATTTTTGATCCAGCATTGGAAACACAGGTGCATACAGATGCCTCACAAGTGGCATATGCTGCTATACTATATGCAAAGAGATCCCAATGACTGTAATTTTCATCCTGTATACTACATGAGCAAAAAGACATCAGATGCAGAAATATTCGAGTTACGAGCTAGAAGCACTGGCAGTGGTGAAAAGTGTTAAAAAGTTCAGAAAATATCTGATTGGAATCCCTTTCACCATTGTGACGGATTGTTTGGCTTTTGAGATGACTCTAAAGAAAAAGGATTTGGTTACCAGGGTTGCAAGATGGGTACTTCTTCTACAAGAATACAACTATAAGGTGGAACACAGAGCAGGCTCCAGAATGAGACATGTGGATGCTCTAAGTAGATACCCACACGTTGGTGTTATGGTGCACAGCATTCATAATCAGCTGAGAGAAGCTCAGGACCGAGATGAAGGATTAAACGCTATCAAGGAGATTGTAAAAAAAAATACTTACAAGGACTACTGGTTAGAGAATAACATTCGTTACAAAGGAGATCAACGGTTGCTGGTTGTGCCTAAAAGTATGGAGAGAGAAATAATTGCAAATGCTAACAGCAATGGGCACTTTTCAGGGAAAAAGATGAAAGAATTGATTAACAAGGATTATTTCATTTCAGATTTGGACAAAAAGATAAACAGCTATTTGTTGAGTTGCATACCATGCATTCTTGCGTCGAGAAAGAGTGGAAAGCAGGAGGGATTTCTTAACCCTATAGAGAAGGAGGCATATCCCCTGCAAACCTTTCACGTCGATCACATTGGACCACTAATGGCAACACAGAAGCAGTATAATCATATTCTCACTGTTGTTGACGCTTTCACAAAGTTTGTTTGGCTATTTCCTACACGATCCACAACTACAAACGAGACATTGTCGAAACTGTACATTCTACAACAAATGTTTGGAAACCCTGATAGAATCATTTCAGACAAAGGGACAGCTTTCACAAGCAACGATTTCAAGAAGTATTGTGAAGATGAGAATATTGAGCACATTGAAATTACAACAGGAGTGCCTCGTGGAAATGGGCAGGTGGAGCGTATTCATCGTACCATCATACCGGTGTTGACGAAGCTGTGTGTTGAAGAACCAGGTTTATGGTACAGACATGTAAGCAGAGTCCAGCGTGCACTTAATAGTACGTTCCAGAGAAGTATAAACACAACTCCATGTAATTTGCTCATCGGCAGGAAAATGAAAAATAAGGAAGATATAGAAATTGACACTTTATTACAGCAAGAAAGTGCTGAAATATACAACAATGAACGAGAAAAAATGAGGATGAGAGCAAAGGAGAATATCGTGAAAGTTCAAGAGGAAAATAGGCAGCAGTTTAACAAGAAAAGAAAAGAGAGTAACAAGTATGAGGAGGGTGATTTAGTGGCGATCAGAAGGACGCAGTTTGGACCAGGACTGAAACTAAAACCTAAATACATGGGACCATACTGTGTAACAAAACAGAAGAGAAATGATAGATACAATGTGGAGAAGGCTGACAGATCTGCAGAAGGCCCTAATGTCACATCCACTTGTGCTGAGTACATGAAGCCATGGCCTATCCAAGGAGAAGGAGAATAGGTTAATAATATTTTATTTTATCTGTTTTTCTTTTTCAGGTGAAAGTAGTAGTTTTTTTTTTAAATTTCAATTTTACTATTTGAATTAGTTTTTTGGTGTGTGTGTTTTATGTTAGTGCTGAGCTAACTGGCTGTTTATGGCATTTCATCTTTCTGGGCAAAGTTTATTTACTTTTAATCTTTTAAATAAGATAAGTCATATTTGTTTCCATTTGTTTACATACATTTATACAGGTGTGTATACTTGTAATGGCATAAATCCATATGTTGTTGTTTCTTTTTAAAAAGAATATTGTTGTAGACATTTTATAGTTTACAAAAATTATAAAATTGTAAGTTATTGCTTTTACAAAGATCAGATAGCTTTCTTTGGTTTCGTTTCTATGAGAAGTTTCTCTTGTTGTTTCTGTTAAAAAATTATAACATATTGTTCAAAAGGTTGGATTAGGATCATTGTTTCGTAACTTAAATTCTAAAATTCAAACAAATAGGTTTCAGTTTTGTAATGTTTATTTTCTTTTGTTGTTTTACATAATGTAGAATTGAGAACATAAGTCTGCGGATAGACTTAAAGCAGGATGGCCGAGTATGTAGGAATTTATAACCGTAACGGAACGCATCCAACCATCGTTTTTTTTTTAAATGTAAGCGTTGACAGTTTGCATTGTCTGTGACACTTCTTCTCTTGTAATGGCGGATGTCGTATGCTTGCAATTTTTGCTAAATTAAATAAATTCAGTTAAAAGTTATTTTTGCCTATTATTTCCATCCCACATTAATAGGAGTAAAATATTATTATTTTTATTATAGAATCAGTTTTGTTTTACAGTTTAATTTCAATGCAATCTAGAATATTATATTATATAGAATATTAGGTTAGGATCCCTTCATTTGGTCTATTTATTAATTGAACTTAGATCCACAAATTATATAAAGTAAAATTAATTAATACTTCTAACAAAAAAGAAGTGTACGAGCAAGCACGTACACTGCAGAAATGCATCGTCAATACTTTACGGTTTGACCTAATTACACGTTATTTGTACAAAATCAGTTCGCAATCGGTCATCAAGCGCGCCGCGCGTACTCACTATCATTTATTTCATCAGTTCATCAGTAGTTTAAGTTTTACAGTTTTTAATATACAGTTTTTCAGTTTAAACAGTTTTTTATTACTATCAGTTATTTGTTACGGATACAATCCCGTACATTGGTCCTTCGAGCCTTACGGTAAGGCGGGATCTTTACACGTGTCGTTTGAACTCAAGTGAACTCTAAACGCATACGTGACTGTGGTTCCGCTTTCGACCTATAGTGACATAGTGCATTCGTTTTTAAAGTTTGTACGAACTGTGACTGTTACTGTGCTATCAAGTGTCATAGTAATTTCCTAGCAGTATCCTACTGTAAAACAAAGGATTGCAGTGGGTCCCGAGGAGCAAGCTCTCGGGCATTCAGCAGATAAGCAGCTAGCAGAGGTGACGAGCTAGCCAAGTCGATACCATTGGGCAGGCAACAGCAGCTTTCAAGTATGATCAGTCCTTTTATTTTTAAAGAATGGCTTCAGTCAGCGATATCTTGGCCAATCAGCAGCAGTTGTCTTCGGCAATAGAGAATCTTCTTACCAATTTCAAGAAAGATGGTGCAGATAGGAAGACCGCCGACTACATCAAGAGAAAGTTAGACATATTGGATAACTATTGGTTTGAGTATGAATCGAATTTTCAAAAATTAGGCTAATTATATAATTTAATAAAATAATATTAAATTATATAATTAGCCTAGTTTAAAGGAATTTATTGAAAAAGATAAGGAGAGAGTGTTGGAAAGGTATGGTAACATCAGAGGTATTATTCAAAACTATGAGGTCCCTACACAGGAGAGACCAAAAACACCCATCATAAAGCCTCCGACGTTCACTCCGAAGTCGGTTGAAACTAATAAGATAAATCAAGATGTCCTGATGGAATGCGGCAGCAACGCTCCAGCGCAAGTGTCAAGCGCCACGGTAAGCAGAACCGAGGAGATGCTGAGGAAGCAGAGCAGCAATTTTAAAGCTTTCCATCGCACAGTCACATCCATCAATTTAGAGTCAGTTACGGAAAAGTGGGAGTTTGAAGACCTTCTCCACACGATCCAGTCGCGCTGGGCAGCTATTGACTCGTTACACTGGGATCTGGACAGCCTACTGGAGGGATCCAACCAGGAATATGAGAGAACTTTCTCTTCATATGAATGTAAGTACCAAGAAATTAAGAAAGCAATTAACAAGAAAATGTGGTCCGTCGCTCATATAGAGAAATCAACCCCTCAAATGGAGATTCCGACTTTCAGCGGGAACTATAACAACTGGATTTCTTTTAAGGATTTATTTGTAGAAGCCATCCATAATAACCGTTCAATGTCAAATGCCCAAAAAATGCAGTATCTCAAATCTAAAGTTAGAGGGGAAGCAGAAAGGTTAATACAGCACCTGAATGTCAGCTCCGATAATTACTCTGTTTGCTGGGACATATTAAATCAGAGATATAATAACAAAAAGTTAATATTCACTTCGCATATGAATATTTTAATGAGCCTTCCAGTAATACAACAACAATCAGTCTCGCTTATAAAACGCATGCATGACACGACTCAAGAGTGCCTCTATGCTATAAAAAATTTAGGGGTAGATATCAGTTCATGGGACCCCATAATTGTGTATATTTTATCGCAGAAACTAGATACAGCCACCCACTCCGACTATATAGAATCTGTTCAGAACCCCCGTGAATTACCAAATTTACAAGAATTTTTAAAGTTTTTGGAAGCCAAATTCACGACCTTAGAGTCATCTCGTAGGAAGCAAGACACGCCTACTCAAAAATCTCCAGCAATAACTAAAAATCAGAATTATAACAAAAATCCGAGACCTACTTACTACAAAAGTTCATTCACCAGCAGCAAAGTTATTTCGCAACCGGACGCTAAGCAAGTTGCGTCTTCATCAAAATATAATTATTCGTTGTGCCACAGTAATGAACATGGAATATATTTTTGTAGAAAATTTTTAGAAATGCCATCTTACAACCGACTAAAAACAGTTACAAAATTAAATCTTTGCCCTAATTGCCTATTTAATCATCAAGGAAAGCAATGTTTATCAGAAAAGGTTTGTCGTGAATACAACAAAGATCATAACAGTTTACTTCACGAAGCGTTTACGCAATCGCAGTTCGCCCGCCCATCGCAACAATGCTCTCGGGGCGGGGAGGGTGCGAGCACGCGCGGGGGCAATGTCGCTGACGCGAGCACTAGCACGAACGCAGGTAAACAACTCCGAAGTAGCTCGCACGTGTCACTGCACGATGACCCCATTGAAGTCTTGTTACCAACAGCTGTAATCAAAGTTCAAGCCTACGATGGTTCGTACCATGTCATGCGCGCCCTTTTAGATCAAGGTTCGCAAACGTCCTTGATTACAGAACACGCAGCTCAACTTCTGAAAATACCTAGAAATAAATGTAAGGGAGTTATTTCGGGTATCGGAGATAAAGAAAGTAACAGTAAGGGTATAATAACTATAAAATGTTTATCGGCATTAAGTGACTTTGAATTCGAAACAGATGTACTAATAATGAATCAGTTAATCAAGAATCTACCGAGTAACTGGTTCTCGCAGCCTGACTGGTCCTATCTAGATAATATACAGTTAGCAGATCCCCAGTTTTATAAATCACGCCCTGTAGATATTTTGTTAGGTGCAGACATTTACTCGAACGTATTAATGGACGGAATATGCAAGGTAAACTCGACCTTACCGACTGCACAACAAACGAGGCTCGGGTGGATTTTGAGTGGTAATGCAAAAACTTTTCAATGCAATGTTGTATTGCATAACATTGAGGAGATACAGAAGTTTTGGGAGATTGAGGATATCTCGGAGCAATCAGATTTATCAGCGGAAGACAAGCAGTGTATAGAGTTTTATCAGTCAACTACAACAAGGCGAGATGACGGACGCTATGAAGTCAGGATACCTTTAAAATCAGACTATCAGGAAAAATTAGGCCACTCAAAATCAAAGGCAACCGCACAGTTTTATAATTTAGAGAAAAAACTTATAAAAAACCAGACAATTGCAAAAGATTATTTAAATTTTATCAGTGAATATAAAGCGCTTGGACATATGACACCCGCAGTGTACGATTGCAACACAAAACTCAGATGTTATTTACCTCACCACTGTGTAACACGTGAGGAGTCTACTACAACTAAGTTACGTGTTGTATTCAACGCGTCGAATAAAACATCGTCTGGGCTAAGTCTGAATGATGTAATGTGTCGTGGCCCTAATCTACAGCAGGATTTACAGAGCCTTATAATCAAGTGGCGTCAGTTCAAATATGCATTTACAGCAGATATTGAGAAGATGTTTAGACAGATATGGGTAAACAGTGAATATCAGTACTTACAGATGATTTTATGGAGAGATAATCAGTATAATAAATTGGAAGAATTTAAGCTTGCGACTGTTACATATGGAACGAAATCCTCGCCATTTCTCGCTATGATGACGCTTAAACAACTAGCCCACGACGAGAAAAGCAACTATCAGGACAGTTTAGCTCCTAGAGTCCTTGAGGAGTCCTTTTACATGGACGACCTTATCCATGGGGCGTACTCAGTACAGTCAGCCAAACAATTACAGAGAGATATGATTAATATATTGAAAGCAGGTGGATTTAATTTAAGAAAATGGAAGGCGAACTCAGCCGAGTTATTAGAAGATGTAGAGGTGGATATGCAAAATCAAGAAAACTTCGACTCAACAGGCGGAGTCCACTAAAGCCTTGGGACTTAGATAGAATCCACAAAAAGATTGTTTTACGTTTGAGTCAAAAATAAACACAACATCAAAGCCTACAAAAAGGTCACTTTTATAAGACATCTCAAAGATCTTTGACCCTTTAGGCTGGCTCTCTCCGTTGACTACGAAATTAAAAATACTGTTTCAGGACGTTTGGAGGGCAAACGTAGAATGGGATGAGACTGTACCCGAAAACATCTGTGAAGAATGGCATAATATCAAGATGGAAATCATATTAATCAGTCAGTTTCAGATACCCAGGTGGCTGAAAACGCAAGAAAGAGACAAATTAGAATTGCATGGCTTTTGTGACGCTAGCACAAAAGCCTATGGCTGCGTTGTGTACTGTAAAATAAACAGCTCATTGACATTGGTAGCGGGGAAGACAAAATTAGTCCCACTTAATAAAAAATGCTCTCTGCTACGCTTAGAGCTATGTGGTGCAGTTTTGTTGTCAAAATTAATGTCAAAAATCAAGATCTGCCTAACAAATCATGAAGTCGAGGTATACGGCTGGTCGGATTCCATGGTGGTGCTAGGTTGGCTCAATGGTGATGTGGATAGATGGAGACCATTTGTAGCTAACCGAGTGAGACAAGTCACATCATCAATGCCAGCTGAATGCTGGCGGTATGTGCCATCGAAGGAGAACCTAGCAGATTGTGCCAGCCGAGGCCTAACAACTTCCCAACTCAAGGAGCTCTCGCTGTGGTGGGAGGGACCTACTTGGCTACCTACCTACAAACCTGAAAAAGAAAAACAGCAGAATTATTACACAAATGTAGACATGAAAAGTTCAAAGCAAGTGAACGTCATGCTTTCAAGTGACAACGAAATTGTTAAGCAAGTGATACAAAAGCAAAGCTCATTAACAAAAGCAGTAAGAATAATAGCATGGATTCTAAGAGTCAGTATGAGAAATAATAAAAAACAGGGTTATTTGAGCGTCCAAGAGCTAAACAGGGCTAAAGCAGTTATAATGAAAAGCGTACAGCAAGAAGAATTCGCAGAAGAAATAAGTTGTCTAAAAGAATACAAAACCATCAGTGTTAGAAGCAAATTATACAGCTTAAATCCAATTTTAGATGCAGACGGGATCCTGCGAGTAGGAGGCAGACTCAGACATGCTAACATGGATCCTGAAATGAAGCATCCCGCTATAATCCCCAGTAATACGAGACTAGCAGATCTCATCATCGACCAGGCGCACGAGAGCACGTTTCATGGAGGTGCACGGTTAACTACAGCATTCATTCGGAGAAAATACTGGGTTCTCGGTAGTAACAATGCCGTTAAGAAGCGGCTGCGCCTTTGCGTTAAATGCAGGAAACAAAACCCTAGCCTTCAAATGCAGTTAATGGGCGACTTACCGGCAGCACGAACAAACCCTTCTCGGCCGTTTTATCACTGCGGCGTGGATTATACTGGCCACGTGAACGTCAAAGCCAACAAGGGCCGTGGTATCAAGACCACGAAGGGATACGTAGCAGTGTATGTGTGCATGGTAACCAAGGCTGTGCACCTGGAACTCGTTTCCGATTTAACGACGTCGGCTTTCCTAGCGTCACTACGCAGAATGGGCGCCAGAAGGGGCGTTCCCGGCCATATGTATAGTGACTAAGGGAAAAACTTCATAGGAGCAGATAATGTATTGAAACAGGAACTAACACAGCTGCAGAGTGAGAATAATGAGGAATTTATGAGAGAAATAACAAACATGGGTATCGAATGGCATTTTAATGCGCCCTCCTGGCCTTCAGCAGGTGGCCTGTGGGAGGCCGCTGTAAAAAGTCTCAAACACCACCTTAAAAGAGTTGTAGGGGAACAAAACCTTACCTTCGAGGAATACTGCACGCTCCTCAGTCAGCTAGAGGCTTGCCTAAATTCACGCCCTCTCTGTCCTTTAACAGAGGAACCTAACGACTTG
The DNA here is from genome assembly GCA_958295455.1 of Coleophora deauratella. Taxonomy (NCBI): domain Eukaryota; kingdom Metazoa; phylum Arthropoda; class Insecta; order Lepidoptera; family Coleophoridae; genus Coleophora; species Coleophora deauratella. The sequence goes on from OY282388.1 coordinate 11,594,407, forward strand.
GATTTCCTAACGCCTTCTCATTTCTTGGCCAGCGGTCCATCATTAACTCTATATGAAACAGAAAAAGATCTGAGAACGAGATGGCATCTCACTCAGAAATTATTCAGTGACATCTGGAGCCGTTGGCGCGAAGAATATCTGACTCAGTTAACATCAAGGAGTAAATGGAGACAGCCACAAACAAATCTAAAATTAAATGATGTCGTCATAATCAAGGACGACAACCTCCCACCAGGGAAGTGGGCCTTAGGCCGCGTCGTAGAGCTACACCCCGGTTGCGATGGTCACGTGAGAGTCGTTACCTTAAAAACCAAGAACGGTTTAATGAAAAGGCCGGTTGTAAAGTTAGCGACTCTACCAGTCTATCAGGAACAACAACCTAAACAAGAAAAATGTAAAAAAGTAGAGCAGAAATCAGACCAACCCCGAAGAAAAAAGAAAAACTTTAGCTTCACATCAATGGCTATTTCCATGTTGTTATTATTTTTTATAACAGTCCCTACAGTAAATAGCCTGTATCATACAACTCCATTGCAAGGAAATAATAGTCTTTATTTCGATCGCATTAAAGACATGCATTTGATACGCGATGACTGGAGGCTAGTTGTGTATTACGATACTCAACCTTATCAAGATGGCACTACGGCATTGGATATGTATATCAAGTACTTAGATAAATTATGTACAAAAATTCAAACAAATTCGCACTGTGAAGGAATCATGTTACAACTACGTCACGAGGTAACTGAACTGGAATATTATAATGACATATTGATGAATCATAATGCGAATACAAACAAAATGCGGCGTCGATGGAGTCGGGTATATGGCAAACAGTTTATTTGGCGTGCTGGACGAACGGTTTGCCAAAAAATATGAGCAGAACATCACTCTTATCCAAAAAAATCAAAATCATTTAGCTTCCCTCTGGAAAAACCAAACATCAGTCGTAGAGGCGGAGTTTAATTTATTGAAACGAACAGAAAACATAATCGACAAAAATTACAAGTTAATAAATAAGAAATTTGACACAGTACAGGCAGCTATTAATGAAGTAAAAACTGAATGTCAAAACGTCGCTCTCATCAATGACTTTCTGACCACATCTATAATAGCTAATAACATTCTGTTCAGTCTGAAAAATATCCAACAAACCTTACTTGACGCTGTGACTAATGTTTATAATGGGAAATTTAACTTCCATCTTCTCACTCCTGACCAGTTGAGAAATGAACTAGGCGTAATAGCCGAGCAGCTCCCAAAAGATTTGTCGTTACCAGTTAAAAAATCAGACAGTTTCTATCTATCTATCTATCAGCCGAAAGACGTCCACTGCTGGACAAAGGCCTCCCCCAAGGATTTCCACACCGACCGGTCCTGTGCGGCTCGCATCCAGCGGCTTCCTGCAACCTTTACCAGGTCGTCGGTCCACCGAGTCGGAGGCCTGCCCACACTGCGCCTTCCAGACAGTTTATCAGAAATATATAATTTATTACAAGTGCGAGCGAGAGTCACAACTAGGTTTATTATTTTTGAAATCAAGATTCCACTGATTGGAGAAGATAGGTACGAGATATTGAAACTAATTCCCATACCTCGCCTAGCAGATAACAACATCGAGATCGTTGTAATGCCGGTGGCAGAGTATGTTGCCGTCAATCTTCAACACGATGCTTTTATGGAAATTACAGAAGAAGATATGAGGTCATGTTTACAGAGAAATACAGATTTAGACTTGTGTCATCTTAAAAGGTCTATCAATATTATCAAGGACGATCAGAGTTTTTGTGAAACATTGCCTAAATCAAGGAAGTGTAAAACTATCACAAGATCATGTAATAATAGATGGGTGGAATTGAATAAATTAAACACATATTTTTATTCATGTTGCGAGCAATGTCAACTTAAACTCATATGCAGCGATCAGGTTACACCAGTACAAATGACTGGCAAGGGATTTTTTACCGTTGATCAAGGTTGTATAATAAAGTCAGCTGATTCCTTTATTTACTCTCACAGACAAGATGGGAATAAGATGAATCTCAGCTCTAATATTCAACTACCAAAAATATCTCAAATAAATCATATAATTAACATCTCATTATCAGACATATCTATTCAGAAAAATGAAACATTTGACCTTGTTAACCATACCGTACAGCTCCAAGAAATTGAAAGGAAACTGGAAGTAATGAGGCAAAATGAACCCTTAGCAGACAGGATTTCCTACCACGATGTCCATCATTATGCAGCGATATATGTGTTATTCGCGCTAATGGGACTTGGCGTAGCAGTGTGGGCGTGGAGGTACCGCAGGGGCAGGCAGGAGCCAGCGGCGGCGACGACGGTGGAGCAGGCTACGGCGGCGCCGGCCGGGGCTCGCGCGGCGGGCGCCCGGGCGGTGCGCCTTCAACTAGTGCTCATTACAGTGAAGTGTCAGAGTTTTCAAAAAATAGTGCGCGAGTGTTAGTGAAAGAAATAGGGTCGTCCCCTGTAGTGTCAGTGAAAGAAACAGGGTCGTCCCCTGTAGTGTTCAAACCAGTGTTCAGTGTGCCGGATATTAAAGAAGACACTCTTTAGTAACTAAGTTTAGTACCTATTTAATTTAAGGCAAATGAAATCATCTTGTTATTATCAGTATATCACTAACAATGGGTGCATGTTAATTTTAAGAATAAATTGTTTTTCATCTTGTATCATCGCAGCATCTCATCTACTAACCCCATCTTTTCTCCCCCGGGAATATGTACGAGCAAGCACGTACACTGCAGAAATGCATCGTCAATACTTTACGGTTTGACCTAATTACACGTTATTTGTACAAAATCAGTTCGCAATCGGTCATCAAGCGCGCCGCGCGTACTCACTATCATTTATTTCATCAGTTCATCAGTAGTTTAAGTTTTACAGTTTTTAATATACAGTTTTTCAGTTTAAACAGTTTTTTATTACTATCAGTTATTTGTTACGGATACAATCCCGTACAAGAAGAAACTCTGTAGCAAGCAAACAATTGGCAAAAAGTAGGTTTACTTGAATAGGATCCAGGAACTCTTCCTTTTGACCTAATAAATAATGAATTAGATCCAGAAACAAATAAAAAAATAATACTTCTATCTAACAAAAATAAAACTGAATTATGCAACAAACAGTTTGCAGTAAGTGCAATCTAGGAATAGGAAAGGAACTCTTACTTTTGACAAATAAATCTAATAATATTAGACTTAGATCCAAAAATCAAAATAATAAAATAAACTTGTAACATAACAAGAAAAAAAAGACATTCTAGGACAGCAATCTAAGAATTTAGATAACAAATTAAACAAGGTATACTTATCATAATGTAAATCAAGAAATGATAATAAAGTGAAACAAAGTGTGATCTAAATGCTATTTATTTTTATTTGTATTTTTTATAAGGGGCAAATTATGATGTAAAAAGACGTCGTGCCATTGTTTATCGTCTTAGCTATTTAAAACTAGAATCTATTTATCACTATCATCTATCATCACTATAGATTATCTATCTGTACTCACTGACTGTAGAATTGCCAACTCAAAATATGAAAGTTTTTTTTAACTAAATTAGGAAAATTATATTAAAGTAAAAGTATTTGACCACGAAGGGTAAGAAAAATGCAATATAGAAAAGATTCTCCGAAATTCCCCAAGTGTGTTTTTAATAACGTCTCCCCAATCTTTCACCAACAATCAAATTATTCCCAAAATCGCGAAAAAAACCCCCAATCTGGCAACCCTGAATGCATGTCCTGACAAGTCCGATTGGCCGCCGGGCGCCCTCGTAGTCACGAACATTGCCAATGTCATTATGTCACCCGAACTCAACCGAAAGCAATGATCGGCTTGGCCGAGTAGTCGGCCGAGTAGTCGGCCATTTTTCAGCCGACTAGTCGGCTAGTCGGCTGATCGGCAAAACCCATAGTCTGCCCATCTCTAATTTAAATGTGTATTATGTATTGTAATTTTAAAATAATTCATTCTAATATAAACAATGATACTGATAATTTTGTTATTATATTTCGCAGCTTCATTCTTTGCGATTTATTTAACACATTGTAGCTATGCCCCCATGCTATAGCCCTTACGCGGAAGTAACTAATAAAAAAAGAAAAAGTCACTCAATTGATTGCTTAGTACTTACCTGCGCCCGAGTCCCGGTCTGTCATTCTGTGTTTCCGTGCCGTGGCCTTTACACGTCACGCTCGAGTTATTTTTTCAAGTGCGTACCTACTGTGATTTTGAGGTGTAAAATTATGGGAAAACGAAAGAGTGAAGATAGTGACGAGGAAATAAGGAGAAAGATTCGTAAATTAGAAAGTGAAATGAGACGGAAAAGTTGCCGACGACGTCGTCGTCGCGTCCTTAGCAGTTCGTCATCGGAGGATATTACATAGTGGTAAGCAGTTGTAATTACCTATGTACAACAAATCATAACGTAAATAATAAATCATTATTAGGTACTACATTGCGATGCTAGCAACCATCGGGGTTATCTCTGTCGCGAAAAATGAAAAACTACCTACAATCGTTGCGAACAGGCACCCGGCTTGATTCTGTCGATAACTTTTAAAATAACGATGTGATGCGAGATAGTCATCAGGACTATTTCTGTCACGATCACCGTTATTCTGTACCTTCCTACTACAACGAATAACGATGTGATGCGAGATAATCATCAGGATTATTTCTGTCACGATAACTGTTATTCTATACCAACGATGCAGTACCGGGGACTTAGTTACGAAAATACTCGATTTTTTTTTGTGATGCTTGATGCGATCTAACCAAAAGGGTTACATCTGTCACTTTAAATCACTAACAATGGGTAAAATATTACATAATACGAGTGCGAACCTACATACCTACGTATAGTATTGTATAGTTACGATACTTACATGTACCTACAGATCCGGGTGCTGGTATGAGTAGTGATGAGTCGATCGCCGCTTACCATAACCCTCCCGCCCGCCGCCGCCGTGCCACCGCCACCGACGCCTCCGCCGCCGCCGCCGCCATCCGTCGAGACTCCGCCAGACCCCGAATTGGATAACGAAATACTAGAATTGCTTGGAGATGCGCCCAAAACGGATACTGTCTTTGGAGAAAAGGTGCATAAAGATGTCGCCATGCGATGGCAAGAAATTTTAGCTAGCGGGCTAACCAAGGAGATTAAAAAAGATCGTGAAAGAATATTTAATACCCGAAAACTGTGATTTTTGGGCTCCTCCACTTCTTAATCCAGAAGTGAAGGCAGCGTTGCCAGAGTCACTATCAAAAAGAGACGCTATGCTTTATGAAAAACAAAAACAAATCGGCCTGGCTCTGGCAGCATTAGCTAAAGCCACAGATATGATAATTAAGAAAGAAACGCACACTTCAATATAAAAATGTGTTAGCGATGCTTGTCGCATTTTATGCGACACACATTTTAATGAAACAAAGACAAGGCGCAACTTCGTCATATCGCCATATCGTCATAACGCCACCCTAAAGGAGACTCTCCAAGAAGCAAAAAGGGACAAATATCTCTTTGGAACGGACATGAGCGAAAAATTGAAATCGGCAAAAACGGTTCAAAAATCAGGGGCAGATTTGAAACCCAAAAATCCAAAGTTCAACAAAAACAATTTTTACAAGACCAAGCAGGCTTTAAACACGAGGGCCCTGTACCGGAGGATAGCAGCAGCGGGCAACAAGCCGGATGCGGGGAACCATAGAGCGCGCCTGGGCAGCGGCCCCGCCCGCCATGGCCAGCACGTCGCGCGCGCCGCCGCGGAGGCAGCGCTCGCCGTCGCGCACTCGCTCGCAGACGTATCGTCGGACATAGACGCAGATCCCGAGGTACATGCATGCCGCTTACGTTACTTTCTTAAAAACTGGTCAGAGATCACGGATAATAACACGATACTGTCGTGGATACAGGGATTTAAAATCCCTTTTATTTGCGAACCAGTTCGCAGTGATTGCCCTAATTCACTGCCTAAATCCAAAACTGAACTTATATGCATTTTGAAAAGTCGATAAATAAGTTGTTGCAAATTGGAGCTATTTCGGAATGTAACCACGAAGAAAACGAATTTGTTTCGAATGTGTTTTTAGTTAAAAAGCCTAATGGGGACTATCGTTTTATTCTGAACCTTAAACGTTTAAATAAGTTTGTGCGACCAGTCCATTTCAAAATGGATGATTATCGTACGGCAGCGAAACTAATAACGAAAGACTGTTGTATGGCAACTATCGATATGAAAGATGCCTATTTTTCTATACCGATCCATACATCATTTAGGAAGTACCTAAAATTTAAATTCAACGGTATTCTTTATCAGTTTAACTGCCTACTGTTTGGCCTATCAACGGCTCCCTTTGTGTTCACAAAGGTACTAAAGCCAGTTGTTGAGTATCTAAGATATAATAATATGATATCGGTAACCTATCTTGATGATATTTTCTGTCTAGGCCGTGACTACGACGAATGCCAAATAAATGTACGCTTTACAGAAAACTTGTTAAAACGACTAGGCTTTATTATAAATTATGACAAAAGTCAGTTGATTCCAACGACAGAATGCAAATTTCTAGGATTCTTATTTGATTCTAAAAACATGTTATTAAAACTACCAGAGGATAAAAGATTAAAAATTAAAAACATTTTACAGACTTCAAAATTTAAAACAGTGCAAATTACGGGATTTTGCTAAGTTTATTGGGGTTTTATCTTCGGCTTGTCCTGCGATTGAATATGCCAGACTGTATACAAAGGCATTTGAACGATACAAATTCTTATGTCTACTGGACAATGAATCATATGATCAAAAGATTGATCTCCCAAAGTATTTCGCTGATGATATTCAATGGTGGATTGAAAATATAGATAGGGGCTGCTGTAAATTAAAGTTTAATGACTTTGAATTAGAGATATTTTCAGACGCCTCAACCACCGGTTGGGGCGCCTTCTGTAACGAACAAAAAGCTCATGGTTTTTGGCGTGAAGACGAAAGAAATTTACACATAAATATATTAGAATTAAAAGCAGCCTTCTTTGCATTAAAGATTTTCGCTAAAGACTTGTATGACTGTGAAATTTTACTGCGAATAGATAATGTTACGGCAATATCATGCATTAATAAAATGGGAATGTTCAGTATGTACATCTAAATGAAATATCCAAATTAATATGGCAATGGTGCGAAAGGCGTAAAATTAGCATTTATGCTTCGTACATAAATACGAAAGACAATTTCGAAGCCGACGCTTTGTCGCGCATAAGAAACGTAGATACCGAATGGGAACTCGGCGACATGGCTTTTCAAAAAATTTTTGATACTTTTGGGTCTCCAGAAACTGATCTGTTTGCAAGCAGATGCAATGCAAAGTGTACCAAATACATTTCCTGGAAACGGGACCCTAATGCGGTATCTATCGACGCGTTCACAACTTGCTGGTCAAATACCTACTTTTACGCCTTTCCCCCCTTTGCGCTTATTTTTTTATATTTTTTATTATTTTATTTTATTTTATTAAAGAACAAATAGTCCCATACTTATATTATTACATATTTCTTAGGATTAAAGACAGACCTATAGTTCTCTTATTCTTTAAACTTATCTAATAAATAATAATATAATAATAAAAATCTTTTATTGTAACAAAGAAAGATACAAAACCTCGACCTTAACTCCTAAACTAGGTAAAAACCTGTATTTCAGGAGTTAATGATTCCCCTGTATTTATTAACAATTTCACTTTCTATTGTAACTACAAATCAGTGCATAGTTTAGTGTTAATAATATTTAGTAAGGAAAAAAAGAAAATAGAATGAAAAGGAACTAAAATGAACATACTATAAAATTCTAAAGCATTACTAACAGAACAGCAATTATCTTATACAATATAGGTGTGTGTGTGTGTGTGTGAGTGTGTATGTATGTGTGTGTGTGTGTGTGTGTGTGTGTGTGTGTGAGTGTGTGTGTATGTGTGTGTGTACTATTGCACAATGTCGAAAAGATTTTCCGTCTCACTATAGTTTAAGCTCTTCAACCAAAGTAGGATTAGCCCTTTAACGTTATAGTTATTTAAGTTTCTTATTTCTGCATGTGTAGTCGTTTTACTGAAATATGAACATAATTTATTATAAAGACGTGGAGCTAAAAATTCAAAGTGTCTCTGAGCTAAATTACTTTTAACAAGAGGAACCGGACATCGTTCCAAACGTTTTTTCGTACTAGGTAGTATCGGAATGTGATAACGGTGATATCGACGAATGACTTCGTAGATAAAAAGTTTACGTACAGACAGTACTTCACAGAGCTCAAACACAGTAGTCGTTGGGAAAGTATACGGCAGATACATTAAGACTTTAAGAACAGCACGCTGTGCACGTTCTAAAGGCATTAATATTGTTTTCGCAGCACCACCCCACGAACTTACACAATAGCTTAAAACGCATTCACATAATGCTTTATACACTTGTATTCTGAGGCGCTCGTCTGCAACCACGCGTAGCTGTTTAAAGATATAAATCATCTTTCGCGTTCTTTTGGAAGTAGTTTCGATATGCGACTCCCATCTCAATTTATCATCAACGATAACTCCTAGGTATCTAATTTTTGCTACTCTATCTAGTTTATCACATGTGCAATTCAACAGATTTTTACGATTACAAGGAAATGTATGTATTTGTAAATCAAATACTTTAGGGTAGGTTGCATTGGTTTTGGTGAAGCACAGATACTTAGTTTTTTTTGTGTTTAGCGTCAGTAAGCTATCCTCTAACCAAGCAGTAACAATAGAAAGACCCTTTTCAGCGTCTTGTTTAACACTTTCCCATGATTTACCGTGAAATAAAATAACCGTATCATCCGCATACATTTGTATATAGGCATTGGTAAGAGAGACATTGTTGAGTTCGTTAATGTAAGCCAAGAAGAGAGTTGGACCTAGGGTACTGCCCTGCGGTACACCGTAGGAGCAGGTTCTTTCATGACTCAGGGTATTATTGACCTTCACTCTTTGTGTTCTATTAGTTAAATAGTCACGAAACCAGTTTAAAGCAACACCCCTTATTCCTAAATTTTCTAACCGAGTTAGGAGGATTGGTACAGAGACCGTGTCGAAAGCTTTTTGTAAATCCAAAAAGACACCGACACATCTCTCCCCATTATCCAAAACAGAAGTTATGGTATTGGTTAATGCCAAAACTGCATCATTAGTGGACTTATTAGAGCGAAAACCGTATTGATTGTCACTGAGAAGATTGTAGGATTCTAAATAATTAACTAATCTCATGTTCATTACTTTTTCTATGATTTTAGAGAGTGTACTTAAAAGTGAAATTGGTCTGTAATTAGTCGGTTGTTTTCTATCTCCTGATTTAAATATTGGACATACAACAGCTTTCTTTAAAATATTAGGAAATATACCATTCTCAAAACTTAGGTTACATAGATATGCTATGGGTTCTGCCAAAAGATGCGAAAATGATTTAAGGAAAGTTGATGTAATTTTATCCCATCCAGGTGCACTTTTAGTTTTAAGTTTACTTATTATGCGTAATATTTCATTAGGGGTTGTCAAAAAAAGACTAAAAGAGTTGACCGGAGAGAAAACGGATTTAGTATTTTTAGCTAAGTCCATATCTGTTGTATTTAATTTTGTGAGAGTAGCATTAGCCAATTCATGTCCGACTGTGACAAAGTAATTGTTAACTTCATCCAGTGAATCTATCTCGTCTTCCTTAATTTGCAATAAGTCTACAGGTAATTCCTTGGTTTTGCTAATTTCACAAACTTCTTTAACTAACTTCCAGGTTTCTTTCATATTCCCTTTATTTTGCTCAAGTCTACTAGCGTAATACTGTTTCTTAAGAGATTTAATAATCCTATTACACGTGTTTCTGTATTTTATGTAAGTTTCTCTCAAATTAATGTTATTTTCATCCTTTTTTAACTTCATGTGTAATTTGTTACGTTTTCGTATAGACCTAACAACACCCTGGGTTATCCAGGGCTTCAAAGGCTGCTTTCTCCGTGGTACCTTTCGTGTTGTAGTACTTTCATTGATTATTCTCAAAAGTTTAGTAGTAAGTAGTTCTGCAGCTAAATTAGCGTCTGTAGTAGAATAGTAATCTTGCCATGTTATTTCGGATAAAGAATTTTTAATTTTAGTAAAGTCTAATTGAAAAGAAATATGATAAGGATGTTTATTTTGTTTGACTGCTGTGCTTTTCATGTATAAAAGTATTGGTGAATGGTCAGTTATTGGATCAAAAACAAGAGTTTGGCATCGGTGCTGCGACTTGACCATAAAATGATCTAGGCAAGAATTTAACCTAGTTGGTAAATTAATACCTTGTTGGAGGCCATACAACGCCATAAGATTTAAATAATCATCACTATGACCAGACATACAGTCAGGGAGAATGTAACGATTTGATTTGATGATTTAGTTATATTAAAGACACTACAAAAAATAAGTTTTCGGTAAGGCTGAAGGTATTGTAGTTGTACCGTACTGGCCAACACAGCCTTGGTACCCAATTTTTCTAAGACTGTTAGTTAGTAATCCCGTTAATTTTAAGCCTTGTAAATACCTTTTAAAATCTCCTTTCAGGTCATGCCACAGTTTACACCGGAAACTTACCGTGGTTGCAGGCAAATTATCCGGCAAACTTTATTAAATAGATCGCTATCAAATAGCGCAATAAATATAATTCTAGCATCATGGGCAGATAATACATACAAACAATATGATTGTTCAATAAAACAGTGGTTTAATTATTGTAAAACTATCAATTTTTATTATTTGCGGCCTACTGTGCCTCTCGTTGTCGATTTCTTAACTGAAAAGTTTAATAGTGGTGCTCAATATGGTACAATTAATTCACATAAGTCTGCCTTGATGTTAATCATGAGTCATGATAAAGACAATGACGTAATTAAAGAGTTCATGAAAGGAGTTTTTAGACTGAGACCACCGCAGCCAAAATACAATTTGATTTGGAACCCAAACAATGTTGGAACAAAAAAAATAAAATTATTTATGATCTCAGTCTGGAAATGCTTTCCAAGAAAACACTTACCCTGCTGGCTCTGGTGACCGCACATCGGGTACAAACCTTTTCTTTGATACGGTTGGATAATATCCAGGTGCAACAAAACGTAGATATTACGATTAAAATTCCTGACATTATAAAAACATCAAATATTAATTCATTACAGCCGGTATTAAAACTGCCATTTTACAACATACGCGGATATCACACTGAGGCGGAATTCGGACGGGAGCGCGGAGCAACGAAATTCGCATGCGGCAGCGATCCGCTCCACCGGACGGTTTCCGTCGGAATTTCGTCGGAAGCTGCAGTGCACGACGAAGGCACGGATTCCGCGCCACCGCCGGGCGGTTTCCGTCCGAATTTCATCCGAAGTTGCGGTGCACGACGATTTTCGTCATACGTTTATCTAATATTTGAACGTGTATGTATGTAACAAGGGTTGTTTTTGTTTGTAACAAGCTCAGAACAAGAATAGGTATAGAAACTGATTCCATACAATACTCCTTCCAAAAAGCAGGGTAGTACTTTATCCTATATATACGTATACATCTTTGTCAACAGAGGTCAACCTTGAATGGTAAGTCACGATGGTTTCATATAACTATGTTAGACATCCAGTCTAACTTGACCTATGCGTATGCAAAACCACAGCGTAAAGATTCAATCACGGAAAAACAGCAAGCAAACTCAGTAAATCGAAGCAACAAAATGTATGTTATAGAATAACGAAACGGGTTTGATTAATAAATTTATTAATTTCTTAATATTTCTTTGCAAATTATCAGTATTATAAACGCAAATTGCCCATTTTTTCATGTAAAACAACTTTCGCGTAGCAGGAGTACTTTACTTACTGTTATCTCTGTGTTCTGTGGCATTCCACGTCACAACGTTTCGATTAGAACAGAGTTGATAGTGAAGTCGCTTCTACTTCATTTTTTAACGAAAATATTTTTTACTACGGCAAACATTCTTAAAAAACATCGAAGTGAACTATATCTTCACTAACTGGAGGGCGCGGCTTCGCTCAGGAAGTTGATGTAAGATCGTCTGGTAGTTGGAACAAAAGATAAAAAAACTAATCTAAGAGGTTTTTTTATTGAATCCTTAGTCTAACAATTCACATATCTGTTTCATTAACAATATTTTTCGTTTTCAGGATATATGATTATTTTAGAATTCCCTACCTCATCCCCGCACCCCGAGCCTCACTCCCTCCCGCTCCCCGAGCCTCACCCCCCCCCCCGCCACCCCAAAACTCACCCCCCGCACACCACGCTTCACACCCCGCACCGCGCCTCACCCGCCGCACTCCAAAACTTAACCCCCCGCACCCTTAGCCTCATCCCCCCAGAAACACGAGACTCAACCCCCACACCGCGCCTCGCCCCCCTCGCACCCGAGCCTCACCTCCCGCAACCCGGCCCTCACCCCCCGACCCGCGCCTCTCCCCCCGCAACCCACGCGTCTCCCTCCGAATCTCATTCCTCCCCCGTACGTCGAATCTCACCCCCCCTCCGTACCTCAAATCTCACCCACTCCTGAGCCCAACGTTCCAGACTATTCCCGAGTATTCCACAATGTTCCAGAGTGCTCTCAAATAGTCTCATGATTTCATTATTACATTATTTCGTTACAAATAATAACATTATTGAGTAAATCACATATTATAACATGCGATTATGCGATAGTACCTTGTTCTGAAGCAGTAGTTCTGTTTCGTTTTTGCGCGGATCGCGCGCGAATCGTGCCTCCGGACGGAGAAGGGCGTCAGTGTGTGATACCCAGCGAATCGCACCGCGTCGCCATCCGGGAGTGCGGATCCGTCGTGCGAATCGCGCCTCCGGGCGGAGAAGCGGTGCCAGTGTGTGGTACCCCGCGGTTTTTGTATACAAATCAACATTTTACAGTACAAAGTTTAAATCCGCTCCACCGCAATTCGCCGCGTTGAGCGGAGCAGTGTGTTTTCCGCCATACAACCGTCAGTATGTACTGCTAGATCTATGACCACATATATAGAAAAGACCAGATTACATCGGTCTGATATCCAAAATCTTTTCATTAGTCACAGAAAACCATTTAAAAAGGTCACTAGTCAGACCCTCGCACACTGGATCAAAGATATCCTCGGAAGGAGTGGTGTAGACGTGTCGCAGTTCTCTGCGCACAGCACCCGGCATGCGGCCACCTCCGCGGCCAGCAGGAGGGGTGATAACGTAGAGTTGATTAGGAAGACTGCCGGTTGGACCGACTCTTCCAGAGTATTTGCTCAGTTTTATAACAGAGAATAGATGATTGTAATGCATTTGCCAACGCAATTCTCTCCACTAATGGCGATTGATATTAGCCTACACTTAAATAATATGAATCAAGCATTCTTTAAATAAGAACTAATTTCCATGTTATGAATATAAATGTTGATTTCTATATTTACTTGTTGTTTGTCTTTATCCTTTTTCTCTAGTCTCTAAACATCCAACAATGTGTTAAATAAATCGCAAAGAATGAAGCTGCGAAATATAATTGATGATCAAACGAACTTACCTGTACGTGAAGTTCGATCACAATTATATGAGCAGCTTCTTTCGACGCGATTTATAATCACCCACCCAAAATTTTTTGTTCAAAGGTGATTACACCTCCACTCCCTACAAAGAAGAAAAAAGGATAAAGCTCAGATGAGACAACATTAATTTAACGGAAGGTAAATATAAATAAACATAATGACAGACCGGGACTCGGGCGCAGGTAAGTACTAAGCAATCAATTGAGTGACTTTTTCTTTTTTAATTAGTTACTCTTAAATCCGCGTAAGGGCTGTAGCATGGGGGCATAGCTACAATGTGTTAAATAAATCGCGTCGAATGAAGCTGCTCATATAATTGTGATCGAACTTCACTTACAGGTAAGTTCGTTTGATCATCAATTATAAGTAATAAAACATCTATTTTTTTGATTACTTTTACTATTTTCATTGATTTTATTTCATTTTCTTAAAGCTCAATTGAATAACTTTCTTCTGAATGATAATAAATGAAATTCTATTTCTTTTAAATAATTTAATCGATATTTCTCGAGAACGAAAACGAATTGCATCTTGCCACTATACGGAAGTAACGAGGGGGGGGGGGCAGGGGCTGCCCTATGACATATTACCAGGTTGTTCAATATTTTTTGTCGTTCCATACGAAAAGCACGATGTTATGGTTTACAGAAGCACTACTCTTTTCTCGAAGCAACTTACGGCACTTTTAGGCCTATTGTGAAATCAGGAGAAGAATTCTGAGATTTGTTTACGCAGTTTTATCCTCGTAATAGTCGTAATATAACACGTAGTCGTGTTTTGGAAAAAAACCTGGCACCGTCATTTTGAAGCCCCTAGTTCTCTAACTAGAAAACATTTATTGAACCAGAAAAAAATATGTCCAAATCACTCAAATACATTTATTTTAACATCATAGACTCTTTTTTCGATTAAATGTCACAATCTTTAGTAAAAAAAAAAAGATTTATAAAGTCAATTTCAGCTAAATACGTCTATACTAAACCGCGTTTTTTATAATAAAACCATAATATTTCTGATTAAAACTGACATCAAAATAAACAGCGTTGTTTTCCTAATAAAAATAATATATATAGGGTGACTTAGGGTGACTTTAAATTAGTTCTTGATACCAAAGGCTATGAATGTACTCATGATAACAAACAACTTTCCCTAAATAACCCATAGTCAAACCGCAAAAAAAATTTTTGACTCTTCATACTATTTTGCCCGCTCGGTTGATCGATTTGTATGAAGAGACCAAAATTTTTTTTGCGATTTGGCCATGGGTTCCTTAGGGAAAGTTATTTGTTATCATGAGCACATGCATAGCCTAACATGCATATCAAGAACTAATTTAAACTCACCCTATATATCGGCATTAACTGAAAAGGTTTTGAAAATACAATAAATTAAATTGTACCAGAAACCTACTATATATTTCGTTGCCTACGCGTGCACCGATCAGAACGGCGCGAACACCCGTCGAGGAAGGACCTGTATCAGTTTTGCCGTCCTCCGATAATACTAATTATACGCTGACCCGCTACGTTTTGCTCATTGTGGATTAGAGATGGGCAGAGGGTTTAAACCCACCTGGGCAAATTGGGCAAAAACGAATAAACGTCCAAATAAATGCCCAGTTGCAGGGCAGAAACAATAATTAGTTAAAAGACCAAAATTATTCAAACTTTTTCGTTAAATAGTTGTAAGCTTAACCTTCTTATAGAAGTTTATTAAATTATATGATCTTTTTAGGGTTCCGTACCTCAAAAGGAAAAAAGGAACCCGTATAGAATCACTTCGTTGTCCGTCCGTCTGTCTGTCTGTCAAGACCCTTTGTGTCAGGAACGCATATAGGGGTCGTCCATTAATCACGTGATGTTTTAGCAACTTTTTAGCCCCTCCCCTCCCCCTGGTGATACGTGGTGAGGTTTAAGACTACCCCCCCACATCCTACCCAAAATCACGTATAATTTTTGGTACAAAATATTATGTTTAAATACAGGTATAATGTAAATTAATTCTGGAAAAATAAGCAGCGTGATAAAAAATTCCAGACAGACATTAAGGTTGCAGGTTGTTTCTAACTGCCTAAAGCCGTTTCGAACCTTGGGATGAGTTAAAAACGACTCTAGAAATCGCGCGTTCAACGAAAAAATTAATACACGTGATACCTTGGGATGTTTCGTGATTTTTTCCGAACCCCCTCCCCCCTTTTGAGCCTCACGTAATTAATGGACGACCCCATAGTAAACATATCAAGTTGAAATTTATATTTGTTAACGGAAAAGTATGTAATCTGTCTATGTGTACAATTTCTAGGAAATGTGTACAATTCCTAAAATTGATAGGAAATGTATGATATATTTTGTTATATGCACTTTTCCTAGGAAATCTATACATTTCCTAAATGGCAGTCGGAAATGTATTAGTGGGGGTTCCACTTGAGTTAATTTTAGGTTCACTTTGAGTAGCTAAAATTACCTCTCAAAAGTCCTGAACAACTTGATGAAGATTTAAGGAAATTTATTTCTGACATTCAGCAATGCGCTTGGAATAACACACCAGTTACTAAAACGAAGATAAAAAGCCACTCCTATCCATTAGAAATAATAAATCTTGTAGCTGCTAAATAAAGCAGAGGCGAATTTGGCAGTGCAGTAGATATCCACAAGACAAAACTCTGTTAAACAACCTAACAAAAGAACTTAGCAAGGAGATTAAGATGTTTCAGCATGAGACTATGAATTCTTACCTGAGTACACTAACGAGTGATTATTCAACTGTTATTCATTGTGGAAAAAAAACTAACAGCCAATGGGCAATTAGTAACGGACAAAAAGCAAAGACATTCGCAAACCACCTCGAACAGATATTCCAACTTATCGAAGAAAGCTCGCAGATCCTGGATACAGATGAAATACCCCAAGATCAGCTAGAAATAAGACTCGTTACGCTCAAAGAAGTGCAAAACGAAATCAAGCACTTAAACCAAAAAAAAGCTACGACCTAATTACCGGTCGAGTATTACGTTATATCCCTCGCAAAGCCATAGTTAAGTTAACCACCCTCATTAATGCTGCTTTTAGACTAAAGCATGTCCCTGATGTGTGGAAAGTTGCCGGAGTCATAATGATAGCAAAACCGAGCAAGCCACCCCATGAAGCTACATCATCAGACCCATTTCCCTGCTCCTAATTTTATCAAAACTGTTTGAGAAGCTCTTCCTTAAACGGCTAAAACCTACTATAGAAGACAGAAATCTTATACCTGACTACCAGTTTGGGTTCAGGGAAAAACTTTCAACTATAGACCAAGTTCACAGAATAACTAAAGTTATAGAAAAAGCATTGGAAGGTAAAAAAGTTTACACTACAGTGTTTCTGGACGTAGCGCAGGCTTTTGACAAGGTATGGCATGAAGGCCTCATACACAAACTAAGGAAAATGCTGCCAAAGCAATTTACAGAGATATTGGAGTATATCTCTCCAACAGAATGTTTAGGGTAAGACAAGACGATTCTTACTCTGGATTAAAACAAATAAAAGCTGGAGTACCACAGGGCAGTGTTCTAGATCCGGTCCTTTACCTACTATGGACTTGTGACATCCCAGTACCAGAGAACAACACCATTGCAACCTTTGCAGATGACACAGCCATCATGGCAACAGGGCTCACACATGCGGAGGCAGTGGAAAAGGTCCAAACAGCCGTTAATAAAATCTGCGACTGGACGAAGAAATGGCGAATTAAATTAAATGAATCAAAGTCAATTCACATAGACTTCACTAACAAGAATACCTTACGTAATACCTTACGAGAATACAGCCAAATATCTAGGTATGATTCTAGACGCAAAGCTTCGTTGGAAAGCACATGTCAAAAAGAAACGTGATGAGCTGGAGCTACGTTACAACAAAATGTACTGGCTACTTGGTAAACACTCATCGTTGACAACACAAAACAAGCTATTGTTATATAAACAAGTTCTTATGCATGTATGGACTTATGACATACAGCTCTGGGGCTATACCAAACAAAGCAACATCCAAATGCCTACTAGACAGTCGCGCGACCACGACATGGTCGGTTTGACGTAAAGTCGTGTCTGTCACGGAGCCATCTGGTGGTTGCGGCGTATGGTACTGATTTACCGTAAAATTTAACAGTGTTCATATATCTTATCCTTTCTTTCACATTGTGATTCGTATATGAATGAGTAGGCCAAGTAGCAGGTCACTTCTGTGGCGCGCTCTTAGTATAAACAATGGCGGAGAATCTAAGTTGAAATACAGCCGTGTCACAGTGAAGTCAAGCATCGGTTTTCTTTGTTTTACTTATATAATTGTAAGTGATTCATGGAAATTTATTTAGAAAAACATGTAACGGTAAGTGATCTTTCATTTTTTCGTTTACGTTGTAAGCTTTTGATTTTTAAAATAAATCTAAGCCCTAAACTGGTGAATCTTCCTTCTAATGAAATATAAACATAATAATAAAACGTTTACATTAATATTATTTTTAATGATTCCTGCAATCATTTTATTATTTTTGTGTTCAAATACAATGTTAAACGTGTATGTTTTAGCAAAATCTCAAAATTATAATAAAAAAAGTGAAGGTTCGCCATCACCCACGTCATGGCCGCGCGACAGATTAGGTTTGACACATGTTTGACAGCCCATCACAGCTGTTGCTTGGTGGCTAGGTTAATATGGATAGGACCCGTCGGCTTTTTCATTATTTTCAAAATATAATAATTTTTGAGAATTTATTATTGTTTTAGGTATATTTCACTCTTAAAATGTTGGAGTATATATATTTTCTTTTTTGTATAAATTATAATATTCATTGTAAAGCCTGGGACTTACAAATTTTTAAATAGTTTTTCAATTTAAATAAATATTATATAAACAAATGTTTTAAAAATGATTTTATTACATTACAGAATAATCAGCGGCGTCATTGCACAACATCGAGTTCGCCTATAAAAAAAGTCATACATAAATTTTCTGCTATGACGGGAGTGTCTGGAAGAAGTTGCTCATAAGTCCGCATTTCGATGTATTTTATCCTATATTAGATTACTGTATGTTTATCCAATAAAAATATTTTACTTATTATTCAAACATGAAAAGATTTATAAAAAAAGTCGTATCCATACTTTTGTAGCCATTTTGGGACCAAAATATTTTTTGTTTGCTGTTTTTTGATAGCATGGTGCTTGAAATAATTCTTAGAAGTGCACTTGTTTGATGAGTGATTTATAAGCCTTATAAGCCTATATCTATCTTAGAAAAACATTTGTTCTTTCAATTGCAATTACACAATACCCAATATTTATTGTTTTAAAAAGGTCTAATTTAAGTGCCATATATGAGTACTATTTTCATCAAACCATTACATAATATTTATATTATCATACCATTATGCTGCTATTGTATATTAAAAGCTCATAAGCTTAAGTTACTGTAAACATAAACTCTTTATCGCTAGCGCCGAGAGCCACTTCAAATAACAGTGTAATATGAGGCCCACTTGATGATGTCATCTGAGTGGGTCATTGTTTGTATGTATTTTTAGAACAACTGTGATATAAAAAATATGTATGGAGACATGAGGTATTATGGTTTTATTTGTTTAAAAACGTGTAATATTAATAAATAATACTGTATTAAATTAATCAAATGTTTTATTTTAGGTTTATTTCAGAAAATTAAGTTATTTGTAAAGTACCCCATATTAGAGCTTTTGTTTTACCTGGAATTCTCTACTAATGTATGGAAAGTTGTTTTCTATGTTAATAGAATTATTTATAACGATTCTTATAATATGCACAAACATGCAGATCTCTTATTAGATTTTAATAAATTCCAATTAGAAAAAAAAATGTAAAAAAAATAAAAAAAAACCGGTCAGGGGGCCATGACGTGGCCTGACAGTTGGGTGGGGGGGTGTAATTGATTTATGACATTTGAAGGGTAGGAAATAATAAAGGGACTGTTACTTAGTAGTGTACTAGATTGAGTAGGGTGTTAGGTTTTACTAGAATACTAATGAAAGTATGTGAATTTTTAGTATTTAAATATAGGTTTCAAAAATATTTTATGTATAATTGAGTAATTGATTTCCAAATTAAACTTTGTTAAAAGTTAGGAAAAGGAATGTCAAATCTAGAATTTTGAAAGTCTAGCCTTTTCTTATTACTAAATTAAGTTCCGTTTAACAAAGTCTTCGGTTTCATTACACCTGTTGGTATAGGCATATAAAAGTATTTTATGTCAATAACAAATGGAAAGAAAGAATGGTAATTTTGCCATATAATTCCTTAGTAAATAAATGAATATTTGCAAGTCTAGGGAATCCAATTCACATGTCAGGAAGGCTAAGTTCATAGGAAATTCACTAACTTATATGTACTAAAATCTATAGCTTAAATAGTTAGGTAATGCCAACAAA
Organism: Coleophora deauratella; assembly: GCA_958295455.1. Lineage (NCBI taxonomy): Eukaryota > Metazoa > Arthropoda > Insecta > Lepidoptera > Coleophoridae > Coleophora > Coleophora deauratella. The sequence continues at coordinate 11,614,485 of OY282388.1, forward strand.
GTTGATTAACTAGCGGATTCGCTAAAGGCAAAAGTTTCTTTGTAGTATTTTATGTTACCTGGAAGTATGAACTCAATTAATTAGGTAACTTTGAATCAAAAGATTCTATTCACTTGATGGAAAGGAAGTTGTAGTAAAAACTCAATTTAATGTGATATTTTGAATCAGAAGTTCTACTCACCTGGTGGGAAGTAGATAAATTATAATAATTTATTATTGAAGATCTCAAGCTAGTCCTGAGTAGTCGATGGATGACTGATTTTAAGAACTAACTGCTTAGTACTAGTAAGCAATTTAAATTAACTAAGTAATAAGAATCAAAGGATTCTAACTGCCTGATGGTAGGGCAAGGCGTATTTATAAGTAACTGAGTTGTTCTTATGTTAAGGTTCAAATTAAAAAGTATTAATTCAAATAATCTAAATATCCTGAAATGGATTATTTTTATCACCAGATGGTAAACAGAAAATGAGATAAGTTAATCTCATGGTTCAATTAATTAATTGTCCTAACTTAATCAAAGGATGTAACTCACCTGATGGAAAAGGTAAATGATGTTACAACTAGGGATTGTTGTTCAGTTATTTCATATAAAAGGGATGACAAAGTCATTAATGGTAACATCTATATTCTGCTTGATATCTAATAGAGTATTTTGAATAATTTAAATAGTTGTTTGTTACTCCAAGAAGTGACCCAAACTTGATTTGTCTACTTACTTATTTCTACTGCGATGGCTAGGGTCTTCACTAACTCAGAGGGTTGGTTGTTGTTCCATTAGTGTTACCACGCCGAAGGGAGTAAGCTATGACGGCACTATGGGCAGCAGCTGGTGATTGACCTGATCTCTTTATGTAACTACTAGAGGTAGTAAATTTTACACACACGTCTAACCGAGTTGGGGTTACTTCTGTCTTTGTTTAGACTCAATAATTGCCAAAGTACAAAATGATATTGGATACCAGGCAGAGTATCATTGTGGTTAATACCCACCTGATGGTAAAGTCAAATGTTTATACAACTAGAGGTTGTTGAAATAAAAGATGCAAGAAGTTCAAATACATTTCTTATGAAAATATTCAGTTTGCCTGATAGATGGCCATGTGGTATTTGTTATTGTTGAGTAAATAACAATTCTATGTTTCTGAACAAGCTTTTATCTATTGGTGTAAGTTTTTGAACGAACCCCGGTTTTCTAGAATAGAAATGTCAAGACGGAATGGTGTGATAGAAATTAAGACGCAAATATGTAAAAGGTGAATTTTAAGTGGAATAAAACAAAAGTTAACTAATAATAATGGTTTAATTTATCGATATATGCAGAACAGCAATAATCAACAGTTATTGAGGCGTTAGTCCTCACCTTATCAACTCAGAGGGTTGTATGTTTCTATCGTTGTGGTTCACACAATTTATATTGATTAACTACTAGAGGTGGTTATTTGTTATTGAGGCGTTAGTCCTCTTCGCATCAACTCAGAGGGTTGTATGTTTCATTACACTAGTGTTACGGCTGAAAGTAGTAAGCCTTGATAACATTATGGGTGTAAACGGATTAATAATTATCCATATTTTGAATAACTACTAGAGGTGGTTATCTGAATTTAGAGGCGTTAGTCCTCACCTCATCAACTCAGAGGGTTGTATGATTCATTCCATTGGTGTTACGGCTGAAGAGTAGTAGGCCTTGCTAACATATTTTGTATAACTACTAGAGGTAGTTATTGCATCTAAAGGAAAATTAAATATCTGATTGGCTGAGTTCATGCTACTAAGGTACTAAACACAGACTTATTAACTATTCATTTTGTCATAGTTCAAAACCCATAACATTGTATTTTATTAAGATAAATAATTATCCAATTACATATTTGTAAATCTAAGTTCTTCTTGTCATGTGAATGGAAACATTAAGGTACAAATTAGAAAGATAGGGAATTGGTATGAAGTTGTTTGAGTTCTAATTATCATAGGTGGTCTCAATAGATATTCAAGGTAGGATTAGGCTTTATTTATTGATGTTAGTTGTCTTTATTTTTATATTTAGAATCTTTTAACTATTTTCTCTTGATAAAGTGTTGAAGTGAGTTTCTTTGGGCTGCCGTTTCTTCTCACTTCGCTAACACTTCCCGAAACGGCCAGCATACGGGTTCCAAGTGGTAGGAACCCTGTATTAGGTAGTTAAAGTTAAATTTATAATATTTCTAATTATACAGTAAATTAATTACTAACCTGACAGAATAATGTCGCAATTAAAAATTAGACTATTCTTACTAAAAGGAAAGTAATAGCTATGAAGTCTCAAAGAATAGTAAATTTTTCCTTATTATGTTATTTTTAGATAGTTAGGTTAATAAACTTTTGTACCCAGTGGCGTTGGACTGGGGACTTAGGGGAAGGTGGAGAAGCTCTCCCGCAACTTGAAAGAGTTGCGGTATATAGCAGTTTATAGATCAGTCATCTGGTTTATACAAAATGGATTTTACAGTAAAAAGATGTACGTACGTCTTGAGTAGTTAGATCTGACAAAAATGGCCGAATCGCCCGCCCCGCGCGCCTCAACACCCCCTTCCGGTGTTGCTAGTGTTGCGCCCGAACATTCTCGGGGGCCTTGGAAGCTCCAGCTTCCAAAGAAGTGTCCTCTGTTGGCTCTAACAGGGGACATAAGTATTTTACTGCACGTCGATAGCTTCCAGTAGCAGTCTTGACCTCAGCTACACGCACCACTCCATCCTTGCCCGGAAACAGAGCAGTGATTCGCCCCAACTTCCAGCTCATAGGTGGGGTATTTTCTTCTTTTAAAAGCACCAAGTCGCCTTCACGCGACTGTTTGTCTGGAACACGCCACTTGTGTCTTTGTTGAAGCTCGGAAATATATTCCAATTGCCAGCGATTCCAAAAATGTTGTCGAATTAGTTCCAATCGTTGAAAGCGATCCAATCGGTTTACGTTGGTTTCGGTCATACTCGGCGATGGCAGCGACACCAGTGGACGGCCGATCAAGAAGTGCCCCGGGGTTAAAGGACTGAGGTCATTAGGACTAGAAGAGAGCGGACATATGGGTCTGCTATTTAGGATAGCTTCAATTTGACTAAATAAAGTTGCCAACTCTTCAAATGTTAAGTGCGTGTTACCTAAAATGCGTTTTAAATGATATTTGGCCGATTTTACGCCAGCCTCCCATAGTCCACCAAAATGAGGAGCATAAGCCGGTTGAAACTTGAATTTAATTCCCTCACCAGAGGAGAAACTAGTAATGTCATCAGCATTCGAAGCTATAAACTCACTTATCTCTTTAGAAGCAGCCACAAAATTACGCCCATTGTCGCAGAATATCTCAACGGGTTTGCCTCTGCGAGAAATAAAACGACGCAAAGACAAAATAAACGCATCTTTCGAAAGCTCGCTTACAGCCTCTAAATGCAAGCACTTATATCGTAAGCAAATGAAGATGCATAAATAACATTTAGTTATCTTACACCCTCTACCCTTTCTGTCAGTAATTAGGAATGGTCCGGCGAAATCAACACCAGCACAAGCGAATGGAAAGCCTGGGTTCACACGTTGCTCAGGAAGCGCGCCCATGATAGGGGTTAATGTTTTGCCGCTCGCCTTCCTACACACGACACACTGTCGCGCAGTAGTGCGCGCGAGATCCCTGCCTGCTACTGGCCAAACGAACTCTCGCACAGAAGACAAAAGGAGCTGTGGACCAGCGTGAAGAAGACGCAAGTGTTGCTGCTGAAATAACAGTTTGGTAGAGGATGCTTCGAGTGTAAAAGCATGGGATGCCGCTTCTCAAAAGGGATAACAAGATGATTCTAATCGCCCACCTACTCTTAAAATACTTTGATTGTCTAAAAATGGATTTAGAGATACAAAGGAATTTTTTGAATTTAAACTCTTTTTAGAGCGGAGGATATTTAATTCCTTTTGAAAGCTCTCTTCCTGAGATAACTTGACTAAACCACGGAATGAATCAGTGAGTTCGTGAGGCTGTAAACATCCAATTTTTTTGTTTGTAGGATTTTTAACATTATGTATGAAACGAAGTAAGTATGCAAACATGCGTTGCAATGTATTTAATTTAGAATAGCGATTGAAATCTATTAAATTTAATTGTTTGCTACTTTCATTACATGGAGTAATATTTACTTTTATTTCAGGTAGTTCATCAGTACTTTGTTTTTTGTTACAAAATGTAGGCCATTGAGATTCAGGTTGAAGTAAGAAGGTGGGGCCATTCCACCACAAATCTAAATTATTAATTTTGCTGGCATCCACACCACGCGAAGCCAAATCGGCAGGATTCAAATTGGATGGGACGTGTCTCCATTGAGATCCGTCAGTTATCTCCAGTATGGCACTCACTCTGTTAGCCACAAAAGTTTTTAACTTATCATATCTAGTTCCTAGCCAGGCTAGCGCGATGGATGAGTCAGTCCAGAATATTTTACGTGTAATTATACATCGCAGTGCGCGACACACGGCGCCCGCGAGTTGAGCTCCTAGCACGCATGCACATAGCTCAAGTCGGGGAATAGTGGTGGGCTTGACGGAAGCTACCCAAGCTTTAGAACAAAGAAGTCGTAAGGTGACGTCACCTTGCCTACTCACAGACCTGAGATGGATACATGCAGCGTACGCATTAACTGATGCGTCACAGAAACAATGTAATTCAATATGAGCGGGGGAGTTGCATAGGCTGTGCCTAGGAATACGCAAGTCTTGTATGTGTGTCATATTTTGAATGAAAGTTTGCCATGATCTATTTATTTCATGTGGGACCGGTTCATCCCAATCTATCTTTTTGATCCACAATTTTTGAATTAATATTTTGGGTGTCATTGTTAAAAGACTCAATAAGCCAAGAGGATCAAAAACTTTACACGAATCTGATAATATTGATCGCTTTGTAGGAATTTCTTTCGTGTTTGTATAATTACTGGGAAAATTTATGAAGTCACCGTTAGGGTTCCACCCTACACCTAATGTGTGTGACGATGAGCTTATGATTAAATCGCGCTGAACAGATTGAGACTCGACTAATATGGACGGTACATTTGATCGGTACTTGCGCAAATTGAAACAACCAGCGGCTAGCGCGCTTTCTATGGTACGTTTTATGTAAATTAGCTCGTCCTGACTATCGCTCCCTGTCAGCAGATCATCTACAAGAAAGTCATTTTGTATTATCGTTTTTATTTTAGAATCAGAACACTCTTCTCCTAGTTGCCACAAGCAGCGAGTGCTTAGAAAGCTTGAGCTAGTGTAACCATAGGTCACAGTATTTAATCGCAAAGATTTGATTGGATCAGTTTCATTATTACGCCACAATATTAATTGAAGGTCGCGATCTTTGTCTTGTATCAAAACTTGCCTATACATTTTTCTATATCGCCTGACAGTACATAAGAATGTTGCCGGAATCTCAACAAGATATTAAACAGAGAGTCTTGTATGTACGGTCCTGTCATTTGTAAATCATTTATCGAGAAACCAGAGGTCGTTTTGGCGCTGCCGTTAAACACAACACGCAACTTAGTAGACTCACTAGAGGGCCTTAGTACTGCATGATGAGGAATGAAGTAAGACTGCTCTGGAATTAAAGTTTTTGACTCAGACAAATGACCTAAATCAGAATATTCTTGTATGAACTGTGAATATGATGCTTTAAGTTCAGGGTTTTTGGCAAAGCGTTTTTCTAAACCTAGAAATTGCATTTTAGCTGACCTAAAAGAATTTCCTAAGCAACTTGGCTCACTATGAAGGGGTAATTTGACACAAAACCTGCCTTCATCATTTCTATATGTGTTAGAAACAAAATGTTTTTCACATTCAATTTCCCCTGCGGTCTTGTGACTGTTTAATTGAGGAATTTGTTCCAGTTCCCAAAACTTAGTTAATTCTTGATTCAGATTTTCATTAGAAATGTAATTGTCATGACATTCTATGGAAACATGATTACAACTTATAGAATTATTACTATTTGTATTTTTTGTATACAATGGGCCTGCCAATATCCACCCCAGTTTGGATTTTTGCATTATGGGTTGGTTGGGGCCAAGTGTTAAGCGTTCCGCTTCAATTAAATTCCAAAATACATCAGCACCTATAATCAAATCTACTGGTGCAGACTGATTGAAACTAGGATCTGCTAGTTTTATGTTAGAAGGCAATTTTACTTGTGAAATATCAATTGTTTTATTAGGCAAATTACTTGTTAATTTTGGCAATACGAGACATGACATTTTTGTTTCGAAACTACCACATTTAGATTTCATTTCAACGACACAACGTTGTACTGAGTTAGACGATATGTTGCCTACACCTAAAACGTTAACCTGGGTTGGCTGAGGAGTCAAATTTAACATATTTTTTAACCGTTCAGTAATTAGAGAAGACTGACTCCCGCTGTCTAGCAAGGCACGAATAGTTAGATGTTTGTTTGTGTTTGGATTGATTATTTCAACTAGTGCGGTTGAAAGAAGGACATTATTGCTGGCACTGGTTGCCATACTGAAGACATCTGTGTGATAATCATCATTTTCATTGTCATTATCCTGCTCGACATTGGCCTCGGACGTGGAAATGGATGCATTTACATTGGATACATTTATAGCCTGAGAAGATTCCCTATGTAGCAAAGTGTTGTGCCACTTCTTACAAATAGAACAAGGACCTAACCTGCATTGACGTGAAGAATGTCCCTTACGTAAGCAGTTGACGCAAAGCTTCAACCGCATTACTTCGGAGACTCTGACCTCGACAGGCTTCGCCAGAAATGAAGCACAGTCGTACAACCGATGACTGCCATTACACAGGATGCATGCAGGCAAAGAAGAAGAAGAGGACTCAGCAGCTGAAATTGCAAATGACTTTGCGTGGGACTTCTCGCTTTTGTGAAAAGAAGAAGAATGTGGCTCACTCTTGAAGTTGCCTTGACGTTCAGTTTTGTTATGCCTGACAGATTCTAAAATATCAGCTCTGCTTTTAATAAAACTAAAAAAATCATTCAGTGACAGAGACTTGGGAAAGCTATTTTTATACTCTTCCCACTTAAAGCTTGTGCTGGTGTCGAGCTTGGCTGATACCATATGGATAATTAAGGTGTCCCATGATTCTGTTGGTTCACCTAGAGTATGCAAGGCACGTAAGTTTTTAGACACATGATCAATTAAAAACCTTAACCCTTTGGCGGAATCACGTGCTACTGGTTGAATATTACACAATGAATTCAGGTGATTATTTATCAATTGCTTCTCGTTGTTATATCTCTCACAGAGGAGACGCCAGGCTTCCTCATAATTGGCAGCACTTACTTCAAGATTGCTGATGACATTAGAAGCCTCCCCTACTAGGTAAGAGTTGAGATAATGAAATTTATGTATAGGTTCTAACCTGTTGTTGCTGTGAATAAGTGACGTAAATGTGTCCCGAAATTCAAGCCATTTAAAATAAGTTCCATCAAAGTTTGCAATTTTTATTATTGGCAATTTAAATCCCATTACATTATTGTTGTGACAAGAGTGACTACAGTTAGAACCCGCATCTGAATCTTGTGACTGTACCTTTTGTTTTGGTTGATACTTTTCAAATAACAACTGAGTTTCCGCGATGAGCGAGGAAAAATCCGCTTCAAAATCTTCCCTAATGTCAAGCTCAGAGTCCAAGTTTACAGAATTTAATAACTCTATTTGGTTTTGGATATCATCATAGCTTGAACACATATTTCGAAACTTCTCATACCGTTGAGTTAGCGAGCATAGATCCCCTGGTGACATTTTATCAGTTTTTATATATTTATTTAACAAGTTCCTATACTTTGTTATTCGACCTTTGATGGAACTTCGTTTTATATTGAGGTCTTGCAACTCACTTGGCAACTTTGTTTGCTCCTCACCTTTAGTCGACATGTTGATGACACGTCACAGCAACACAAATTAAAACACGCAGAAATAAAATAGGTAACAAAGTGATAACGTTACGTAACTTTGTCCCCGGCTTATGCTCCAGCAAGTTGCAGGTCAAGGTCGGCGGCCGCGCAGCTGATTTTCACGAGAAAACAATAGATAGGCTCGATGCTTAAGCGTGGCGTTATGCAATCATGCGCCGACACATGTGCTGGAATGCAGGTTAAAAGCGTTTTATTTTCAGTTTATTGCAAATAGCAAGTGATATTTACGTGTTTTTGTGCAAATAAAAGAGGTGAGGTTATGTTTGTGCACGCAGATTGACACTTATTTTAAAGCAAAAATGACATGACATGAACGATTTTTAGCATTTTTGACAATTCAATTTAGTTATTTTGTACAAAACGGCCTTAAAATACAATGGGCTGCGTTTATAAGTGGTAGGTACTTGTAGCAATTTGTGCAAAATGGATGGAAAGTGACGAGATGATTGCAGTTGACAACGTGGCAAAAAAAAATGTTTTGGAGGGAAATATGAAGGATGGATGGAGCACTCCCCTGGCTAAGCTGAGGCTGCGGTGCTGCTCGTGGGCTGTTGGCTGACCGGCTGGCTTCAAGCAAATTCGTGCGTGATGGCGTGGCAATGACGCAGCAATTTGGTTCCGTCCGACTGCTTCACGTTTTTTGCAAGTCACGATTTTTCACTTCGTATTTTATCACGTCGGGGTCACCATGTTCCTTACGGGCTGGATAACACTATATCTGACTCCAAATTAATCAAAAATGGATTTTACAGTAAAAAGATGTACGTACGTCTTGAGTAGTTAGATCTGACAAAAATGGCCGAATCGCCCGCCCCGCGCACCTCAACACCCCCTTCCGGTGTTGCTAGTGTTGCGCCCGAACAGCAAGTAACATAATATAAAAGTTCTTGTAGTTCGTTGTAGGTAAATTGCGGTTTACGATTTATGACGTATTAAAAAAAAACTACTTACTAGATCTCGTTCAAACCAATTTTCGGTAGAAGTTTGCATGCTAATGTATATCATATATATATTTTTTTGTTTTATCATTCTCTTATTTTAGAAGTTACACGGGGGACACATTTTATCACTTTGGAAGTGTCTCACGCGCAAACTATTCAGTTTAGAAAAAAATGATGTTAGAAAAAATGTTTGAGTTTCAGTTGTAAGTATGGGGAACCCCCAAAATTCATTGATTTTTTTTTTCTATTTTTGTGTGAAAATCTTAATGCGGTTCACAGAATACATCTACTTACCAAGTTTCAACAGTATAGTTCTTATAGTTTCGGAAAAAAGTGGCTGTGACATACGGACGGACAGACAGACAGACAGACATGACGAATCCATAAGAGTTCCGTTTTTGCCATTTGGCTACGGAACCCTAAAAACAAGCGTCCGACCTACAGAAACTGTGGACATCATATGAGCCGCCGCGCCGCAGATACGAGCGGTGCGCGCCGCGGATATGAGCGGTTCGTGCCGCGGCTACGAGCGTCGCGCCGCGGGAACGAGCGGTGCGCGCCGCGGCTAGGAGCGGTGTGCACCGCAGCTACGAACGGTGCGGCACGCGCGCCGCGCAACCCTGCGTTCGGCGGTGCGGCGCAATGCGCGCCGCCGATTTCAGCGTCGCGGCGCGGCGCCGCGCCGCTCTGTTGTGTTTTCGCCCTAATAGCACTGAACGTGTTAAATGGTTTTAAACTCTCAATTCCGAAATAACAGATTTAGTTGTTTTATCCTGAATAAAATTAGTTTATTTATTATTAATAAACGATTAAAACTAATAAATTACTGGATTCAAATTAATAAAGATTCCATTCTTATTTTCACTTAAACGTCCCGGGGTTACGTATTACGTTCACGAAGTAGGTTCCTTAATCACTAGACGATTCATTGGCCAAGATAATTATCACATGATTAAGATTAAGAATATGTTGAGTTCAGTAAGTATATTACGTTCAACTATGTAGGAGTTAAAGAAAAAAAATTGCTGACGAGGTTCAGATGTTACACCAGGAGGCTCCAAAACGCAGGGGATATCAGCTCAAACCAAAGCCCGGCGAATCAACTCACTGAGTGCGTGGTGACGTGGATGTCTGCCAGCGCACAGTCTGCAACTAAGACCGTGGCGGCCGCTTTGGTCAACCCACGCGCCGCACCTGCACGTATGAGGCTCACAAACCTTGCTTCCCAGCCGGAGAGCCACGGCAATAGCCACTTTTCATTCCATCCTCGGTGGTCCCCATTGGCGGCAAATCCCAGCCTTGGTTTGTCGGTCCTGCAAAAAGGCTTCTCGTCGGAAGCAGGAATGTTACCAAGCCTGGGCTAATGCAGCGAAGTTACGGGATGAAAAGACCAGCGCTTTAAAAAAGGAGTTTAACTTTGCCTCCAGGTCCTTCAAAAGAGACATTGCCAGGGCGAAGTCGGAGCACATAGGCAGAATTGGCGAGAGACTAGAGCGTCTTCCTTCGGGAACTCGTGCGTTCTGGTCTCTGGCCAAAGCTGTCCAGGGGAACTTCTGCACGCCATCGTTTCCACCACTGCACACGGGTAATGATTCGTTGGCCCACGACGCAAAAGAGAAAGCCCATCTTCTAGGCAAACTCTTTGCGTCCAACTCAACATTGGATGACGGGGGAAACGAGCCGCCGACCATACCGCGGTGCAAGAGCTCTATGCCGGATATCCGGTTCCACCAACACTCAGTGCGTAAAGCACTTTTTTCCCTCGACATTCATAAGTCGAATGGGCCCGATGGAATCCCTCCTGTCGTGTTGAAGGTGTATGCTCCAGAGTTGGCTCCAATTTTAACGCGCCTTTTTCGGCTCTCCTACTCTGCTGGCATAGTCCCAAACTCATGGAAGACAGCTTTGGTCCACCCGATCCCTAAAAAAGGTGATCGCTCAAATCCGTCCAACTACAGGCCGATAGCCATAACCTCCTTATTCTCAAAGATAATGGAGTCCATTATCAACAGCCAGCTCCTTCGGTATCTAGAGGACCGCCAGCTGCTTAGTGATCGACAGTACGGTTTCCGATCTTGGTGATCCGTCCGTTTCTGGTGATCTTCTTGTCTACCTGACACATCGTTGGGCACAGGCAATCGAGACAAGGGGGGAAGCATTGTCAGTTAGTTTGGACATAGCGAAAGCCTTCGATTGGGTCTGGCACAAAGCACTTCTTGCGAAGCTTCCATCTTATGGGCTTCCCGAGGAATTATGCAAATGGGTCACTAGTTTTCTTACAGACAGAAGCATAAAGGTCGTAGTCGACGGTGCATGCTCAGATTCTATGTCTGTGAACGCTGGTGTCCCTCAAGGCTGTGTGCTTTCGCCTACACTGTTCCTTCTGCATATCAATGATATGCTGCAAATCAGCAGCACTCATTGTTATGCAGATGACAGCACAGGTGATGCCTTCTATACCGGCCGTGCCAACATTTCTCGGGAAAACGTCACCGAGAGCCGAAACAAACTTGTGTCAGAAATTGAGGCCTCTTTAAAGAAGGTCTCAGAATGGGGTCGGCTTAATTTGGTCTAGTTTAACCCTACTAAGACACAGGTTTGCGCGTTCACTGCCAAGAAAATGTCATTTGTCGTATCACCTCGTTTTGAGGACACTCCCCTAAATGCCTCAGCTAGTATCGGAATCCTTGGTGTCGACATATCGAGTGAAGTCCAGTTCCGTGGTCATCTAGAGGGTAAGGCTAAATTAGCCTCGAAGAAGCTTGGTGTGCTCAATAGATCGAGACGGTATTTCACGGCGGCCCATCGCCTGCAACTTTATAAGGCGCAGGTTCGGCCTCATATGGGCAGTTCTCCGAGGCGATTGATTTTTGCGTTCAGGCTTTAAATTCCAAGAAAATGTTAGAATAAAATTTAAAGAAAAATTGTGGGTCTACTTTGTACCTTACGGCAACTGGAGAGCATAAAAAAATTATGATAGCACTTACTGATTTTCAATAAAAAAATCCCAAAATTTGAAAAAGCTCATTTTTGTGACGACGGTGGCGCGTCCAATTACCAGAACTAAACACATCACAAACAATAACTTGATACTTATCAAGTTCCCGACACTGATTTATATGTTCCTGGCAAGCTAAGTTGTTGGTTATCACTTTAGGTTTTACAAATAAATTATAGTGTATTAATTACTAAATTTATTGAGCATTGTTTAACGTGTCATTGACTTTCACATGATTTCCGTGCCATTCACAAACCACGTTGCACACCACTACTGACTTGATCTAGCAAGTTCACACACCGATCGACCGCTTGCCTCAGTTGTGCTCCGGCGACTGGACGGGACGCATGGCCGCTCTGCTTCGAATTGAAAAAAATCTAAGGTAAATCTGTGTTTCGGTGGGTTTTGGGTCAGGGAAGTTTCTGAATTCGCTGGTTATGATTTATCATGAATTTAGTCCCAACTACATTTCAATGTTTATTGTAAGATACAGGCATAAGGAAGTTATTACAATCGTTTATAATAATATTGTGTATATATTTTAATATTTGAGATAATTGGCAAAAATAGATGTTTTCTGAATTCGGTGGCTCTGATATCGGTGGATTTCGGTGGATAAAATGGCACCGAAATCAGGAAAAGACCCACTGAAATCAGATTTCATTGCTCGAAAAAGGAAATTATTGTATTATATTATAAAGTTTACTTATCTTTTCGGTCGTTACGTTTAAAGGCAAACTAAGGGAAATAAATAAAATTTCAGATCATAATAGCGAAAAGTCGAGAAGAAAGGTTGATGAAGAAAAGACTGCAGGAACGAGCCAGAAAAGCAAGAATAAAAAGTGATCCTATTTATACATGCAGCATAAACAGAAAGACAGGGAAAGATATGAAAAGAAAAAGGCAGAAGGACGAATAGTAAAATTAAATCAGAGGCCCCGTCGTGTTCAGAACCTAATGAGAAAAAAAAATAGAGAAAGTTCTAGGAAACATTACTATAAGAAAAAGAAGCAACAAGCTATCATAGCTCTTGAAGAAGAACCAGTCGAACCTCTAAGTGATTTAGAACTTGAAGCTCGCGATCCACTGGCCAGTCCTTCCATTTTACCAAGATCAACAAATTCACCGAATCTGTTGGAATCAGGCCCATCAGGAATAAATTCATCTGATACTATTCCAATGCCACTAAACTTGGGTTATACAGATAATGGTCCTGAAACGAGTTATCAAATAGAATCTCCAACATCTGATATGCAAAGTGATTCTTGTGGAATTTCAAGTCCAAGCAGCTTTTCTGCTCGATCGACTGACAGTTCAATTCGACAGAGACTGCGGTCTAGAACTAATTTATTCCCTGAAATAAATACAAATAAAGAGGAGAATATTACAGAAACGCCGATAAGAAAACCTCTTTCCAGGAGTTCCAATTTTAGAAAATATAAGTACAGTGTAAATAGAGAATTTAAGTTGCTTCACAACAGAATTAGCGAGTTGAAAGCTTTAGCAGATAATTATAGAAAATCAATTTATAGGATGAGAAAACAAAATCAATTAAAAATTATAAAAAATAAGCAGGAACATATCTCTAAAAATACAGATAATAAAATGACCGCTATTAAAGTACAGATGGATGCAGATATACAAAAAAATTACGAAGACGATGAGAACAGCCGAATATGTCCAGGAAAGAGAGATCATCTTCTCAGAGCAAAAAAGCAAAGAAGACTTTTGACCGAAAATCTTAACAGCTTGCACAAAAAATTTAAATCTCAACATCCCAATTATAAAGTAAGCTACTCATATTTCTGTAAACAACGTCCCATTTGGGTTAAAATACCCAAAGTTGCAGAAAGAGAAACTTGTCTATGTGTGACACATGAGAATTTCAACCACATAGTGACTGCCTTAAAAAAGTATGATATTATATCGCAGAAGTCAGAAGATGAAATATTAGAGACTTTGTGCTGTGACGCCAAGAGCATTGACTGCCTGATGAGGAAATGTGAAAAATGTAAGAACAAGAAAATAGAGTACAGGGAATTTGACAATAGTAAAGTCATAAACTACATGAAGTGGAAAAAAGAAAAAATACAATATACCCCTATTAAAGATCAAACACAGGAAAAGACAACAATTCTAACAACCAAAAAAAAAGAGACTGTTTCGCCAAAGGAATTGATCAAAGAATTTGAGACATTGTTAATAACATACATGAACCACACTGCTAATTGTATTGCCCAAAACCGATACAAAAAAATAATGAAAGCAGAACTAACAGAAGATCAGTGTTTGATCCACTGTGATTTTAGTGAAAACTATGCTACAAAGTACGCAAAAGAAATACAAAGTTTCCATTTTGGTGGCAGTCGACAGCAAATAGCTTTGCACACGACAGTAATTCATTACAAGAAAAACGGAGAGACCGTGTCCCAGTCATTTTGCACTATCAGTTCTTCGATAAGACACGATGCTGTAGCAATTTGGGTTCACCTTCTTCCAATTTTCAACTTCATAGAAAGGGAAGTTCCTCAGGTAAAAACATTGTTGTTTTTGTCAGACTCTCCATCTGCGCAATATAGAAATAGAAAAATGTTTTTCATAATGTCATGCCTTCATTGGAGCATGCCAAGTTTGAACTGTGTAGAGTGGAATTACACCGAGTCTGGACATGGGAAAGGAGAGCCAGATGGCGTCGGGGGATGCATCAAAGGTATAGCTGACAACGTTGTCTCTCACGGACATGACATAAGTGATGTACAAAGTCTTATGTACCACCTGAAACGCCACGTACATAAAGTGATCATCGAAGAAGTTCATGAATCACAAATGCTAGAAAAGGAACTACTAATTCCTTTTGATTCCAGGGCACAATGAAAGTCCACCAAGTTATTTGGAACGCTGACCATAACGATCATCTGGCTATGAAGAGTCTCAGCTGTAACGAGACAGAGTGCCTTCACAAATCGGTTCAATGTCAGCATGGACGACACCTGGGTATGTACTTCTTACAACCTGCAAATCGTGAAGCGACACAAAACAGGACTAAATCAAAAGCTACCAGCAAACACCAAGTGAAATCTTCTAATAAAAAACCTGTAATACTCTCTTGTGAAGTAATCAAAGAAGCAGATCCAATACCGACTCAAAAAGAAGAAAAGAAAAATGAAAATAACAAAGAGAAGAGACACACAGAAAGAAAACATCGGAAAAATTTAAAGGACATAAGACCAAAACGATTAATTAACCGGATTGAAAAAGAGGAGGAAAAGGATAAAAACGACCAAGAATATGGATTGTCAGATATAGAAATTTCCAAAAGTGACAGTATTTGGCAAGGTCTATCAACAAAAGAGGTAGAAAACCTTATGACACCGACGTTAACGAAACTGGTTTCTCAAACCTAAACCTTGGTTCTGGAGATTCTGACAGTGAAGATTACAATATATTTTAAATATTAAGTATTAAAAAAAATAGTCCGAGAAGAAGACCGAAGAGTGATTTAAAGACTGCTAGGTTTTAACATAAAATTAACGCGGTTATATAATATATTCTAACATATTAGGCGGTTCTCCACGGGACGCGGCAGCCGCACGGCTAAATACCGCACGGCTGCCGCACGGCGCTACGTAGAACATTGATGCGGTTTTTACCGCATAGCGGCTGCCACACGGCAGAATACCGCACGGCAGCCGCAATGCGTTAAATACCGCATCAATGTTCTACGTAGCGCCGTGCGGCAGCTGTGGGGTATTACGTACGTACGGCTGCCGCATCCCATGGAATTAATATTTGTTTATTATCTTTCCTGTATTTTTTAAACACATTTTATGTAGTAAGAAGGAGGTTGTAAAGGTATTTCATTTTCTGTAACCAAATTATTTGAGACTGGTTCCTATCTACTAAAAAGAAGTGTTTGTGATATGCTAATTTTAAGAATAATGTTAAGTTTAATTAAATTTAAATATGTTATAATATATAGGTAGGTAGCATTCATAATATTGTGTTCACCTACCAAAAGGATTACCTACCTCGCGTAACTGAAAGACTGCTAGATTTTAGGATTAAACTTTTTGTTGAGAGCAAACCAAATGTTTGTTGTTTTGTGTGTGCCTAATTGAAGTTGATTTAGATATTAGATAAAGCTAAATGTTTATTTAAAAACTTCAATATTAAAGACTGCTAGTTTTGTATGGAAAATAACACCTTCTAAAGCAAAATACTCATTGTGTCTACAAGATTTAACTGATAAGTTACAGCTTTCAGTTTAATACTTTTTTTTGTGAGGTTAAATTATGGCTGTGTTGAAATTAAATAATTATTACTGCTATGAAAAAGCATTGTTAATGTAGATTAAAGATTTTGTACTTACTCACCTGTCGTTCATTTTATTTTTTCCCTATAAAATCATATCCAATCTGATTTCGGTGGCCACAAATCTGATTTCGGTGGACCCTCAAATTTAAAAATCAAATATCTCGTAAACCGCTTTGTCAATAGGTGCGCCTTTTACATATATTTACTAAGATTTGATTATATTTTCAATACGGTTTAATCAAAACTTTCAAAAACGGAAAAAAAGACGTGCCACCGAAATGAGCATTTTCGGTAAGGTCTGGAGAAGTGCCCATATGGAATACTGTTCTCATCTCTGGGCAGGGGCACCTCAGTACCAGCTTCTCCCTCTGGACCGCATTCAACGGAGAGCGGCTCGAATCGTCGGCTGCCAGGATATTTCAGATCGGCTTGACTGCTTGGCACTGCGTAGAGATGTAGCCTCGCTCTGCATTCTCTATCGCATGTACAATGGGGAGTGCTCCGAGGAATTGTTCGGATTGATCCCTACCGCCTCCTTTCGCCATCGTTCTACGCGACAACAATTTCATCCCCATCACTTAGATGGTTGGCAGTCCAAACTGTGCGTTTCACTAGAAACTTTCTGCCTCGCACAACCAAACTGTGGAATGAATTGTCGCCTGCGGTATTTCCGGACCAATACG
The DNA here is from genome assembly GCA_958295455.1 of Coleophora deauratella. Lineage (NCBI taxonomy): Eukaryota > Metazoa > Arthropoda > Insecta > Lepidoptera > Coleophoridae > Coleophora > Coleophora deauratella. Next base: position 11,631,378 of record OY282388.1, read on the forward strand.
ACATTCAAACCTTCAAGAAAAGAGCGTACTCCCACATCAAAGGCCGGCAACGCACTTGTGACTCCTCTGGTGTTGCGGGTGTCTATGGGCGGCTGTAATCGCTTACCATCAGGTGATCCGTCTGCTCGTTTGCCACCTCAGCCATAAAAAAAAAACAGCTAATAACAATGAGACTCTTAGAGTAAAAGTTAATACAATCCTGACTAAACTTTATACTTGGTTTAATAATAATTTTCTGAAATTAAATTCTAATAAAACTGGATTAATTTTATTCAAATCTACGGCACGGAACAAAGAAACACTACAGGCTACATTAAATGGAGAAGTAGTTAACACTGTTAGTACCACCAAATTCTTGGGTGTGCACTTGGATGAGTTTCTAAATTGGAAATGTGAACTTAACGCGATTGAGGGATCCATTGTCTCTGCTTGCTATGCGCTTAGAAGTCTCAGAGATGAACTGACAGATAAACAATTAATTATGGTCTATCATGCTTTGGTCGAGTCGCGTTTGCGCTACAGCATAAAATTCTGGGGATGTAGTTATGACTACAATACAACTAAGCCATTCCGGCTACAAAAGAGAGCATTAAGAACAATGCAGAAAATCCCTCAAACTACGTCATGTAAGGATATTTTTGTTAAGTTAGGAATTCTGACTGTTCCCAGTCTCTATATTTTGGTGACACTTATAGATATGAAGAAGCGTTTTCACGAATTTGAAACTGATGAGGAGCATGAGATAAGACTGCTTACGCGGCGGAAAGACTTAATGCATAAAAATTGTCCACAACTTAACATTGTTAGCCATTGTCAAAAATTTCAGGCTGTTAGGCTTTACAACGCTCTACCTATAGCGTTAAAAACTGAAACAGGCGTGACTCCCTTCAAAAACAAATTAAAAGAGTACTTGATAAAAAAACTCTTTCTACAGTGTCGAAGAATATATTACAGCAAATGGCAAGTAGTTAGTACATTATTAATTACATAATTTATTATTATTTTTTACTTTTTAATTTAATTTATTTTTACTTTTTTAAGAGATTTTATTTATTTTTTGACACTTTTACAGTTAGCTCATTTTTAATGATATTTTTATAAATATATATCTTTTGTATTTTTAATTCACTTTTTGAGAGTTTTTATTTTTATTTTGACATTTTTATAGATACCTAGATTTGATTTTATAATTTAATTTAATATATAACTTGTATTTATTAGATAATTTAAATTTTAATGTTTAATCTTAATAGATAATTTTATTGTTTTTGTAATTTAAGTAATGTAATTTTTTTTTGTTTGTAATTTAATTTTGAGACTTGAGTATTATTTTTGTACAATGTCTATTATTTATTATTATTATTTTTCTAGATCGATTAATATTTACCTAATTAATTATTATAATATCGCATGGTGTGTAATTTATTTTGCAATTTTTAAGGTTTTTTTTTATTTTATATTATGCTACATTTAAATTTTTACATTTAAGTTTGTTTTTCTGTGTGTAATATTCATATTCAAATACAAATTATTTTGTTTAATGAATAAATAAATAAAAAAATAAAGATAAGTACAAATTATGTATGTATGTAATTTGGTTTGTATCCTTCATATGTTTAACACTAGCATTCCGTGGCCAGTAAAATGATTTAGGTATGTACGTATGTATATAACCTCATAGATTTTAGAGGTAGAAAGAACATAGTTAATATTAGGAATCAAAATATTGTCTGAATGTGTAGGAATTTGTAACTTACTAATTTATTAAGTTGTTATGACAGAGCTCTTTTACCAACAAATGCACTGCTCGTAAATACCTTTGTCCGGGTCGGTTCTGCTTTTCGGTGCCGACTGAAAATCAGCGCTGTAGGTCCCACCTGCAGCTTTTTTGCTGAGCTCGGAGCCGTTTCACAATGCGGCACGAGATACCTATCTGTGTTTTTGTTAATTAATGTTTCTTGTGTTATCGATTTATAATTATGTCTGTTGTTTCACTTTTGTTTTTTTGTGTTTTGTGTCGTAGTTTTGTGAATACCTAAATTATTTATCTATCTATGTAAGGGGGGATCAAGGGGTGTCAAGGAAGGGATTAAGGAAGGGATCAAGAGGAATCAAGGGAGGGATATATCATACCTAAGTATAGTATTATTATTATATTTACATTGTGTATAGTGAGGTCATAATATTATGAAATAAATAAATTGTAAATTGAATATCAAATCATTAATAAAATAACTGATTGACTAAAATTACTGACTCGGTGGCTAAGTGGTTAGCAATCCTGACCTCTGATCCGAGAGTCGTGGGTTCGATCCCCACACAGGGCAAACTTTTCTGTGATGAGCAGAATTGTTTTTTCTGAGTCTGGGTGTACATATTATATCTATTACATGTATGTATGTATTTAGATGTATATGTGAATGTATATCAGTTTCTGGTTCCCAAGATACAGGGAATCCTAGTTTGGGGCTAGATGACCGTGTGTGATTTTGTCCCGGATATATTATATTGTTATAAAATCAAAATTAATTACAAAGAGACTATTCAATTAAAAGTTAGATTTAGCTGATTTTCATGGTTTTAACATGTTTTAATCAGTTTTTGTTTGTTTTTTATTTATTTTAGGCAAGGTTGTTATACCTTATAGAAATCTAATAAGACGTAGATATTTTTTAAATAATCTGCACGCTTAATGTATTGGTATTTTTTTTACAAAACCCTCTATTTAGTTCAATAACATATAAACAAAAGTAAAGTTTTTGTTATTTTATGCTCTTACTTCAGAATATTTGTAGGTATTTTTTATTTAACTAATGATTATAAAGTAACACCATGTGTTCTTCTGTGTTCTTTAAAGAATTAAATAAAATTAATAATTATTTTTTTACAAGCTTTTATTTAAATTGCAATGTATGTATGTATGTAACTATGTTTGTTCGGGTGGAATCATGAAACTCAATTTTGAGGCAGATATCTTCAACCAATTGAGCTGAAATTTTGTATACACGTTTAGTTTGGATGACAATGCATGGTTAACTGTGTGACGACATTCTAAATTCAACATGGCGGAACACCAACGATGGCGGACCAGTTATTTTAAATGAACTTCTACAATATGGGTATCAAATTAAAGGGCTTGCTGAGAGTAATTCGAAACATAAAGTGACGTCACTTTAAATAAAAAGTAAAAAAATATGAAGCTATTTCGAACCTTCCATAGTAACACGAGTAATTAATTTTTTTTTCTTTTTATTTTTTTCTCTTAAACCAAGCCGAGTTAGCACGTAATTTTTACTTTGCTCGAAAATGGTTCGAAAAAAAAACTCGTTAATGGTTCACTTTTACACAATACATTATAGGGTTAAATTGAGTGCTAATGACCTCCTCTATATGCCCTTAAAATATTCGTGTCGAATTACCAGTAACTAACGAACGAATATATTATTGTTATAGTTTTCAGAAACTTCATAAATAAAACAGTAAAAATCATATTTTGAATAAGCTCATTTTTAGGGTTCCGTACCTCAAAAGGAAAAAAGGAACCCTTACAGGATCACTTCGTTGTCCGTCCGTCCGTCCATCTGTCTGTCAAGACCCTTTTTCTCAGGAACGCGTAGACGTATCAACTATCAAGTTAAAAGAATAATGGCAAGATCAACATACCGACTTTTTACAATCCGTGTACTCAGTGTCCCTCACGGTACCTATCCTGCCTGCTAGCGCTAATATACCCATAATACCAATAGGACCTCCTAATCATGGACTATATCTATAAATAAACTCGGCTGTAAATCTCGATTGGTATTGGAGTTTTACCTAAAAATATTAAGTTTAAAAATTTTCAAACTATTTAAATAAGACATGTACCGGGTAATGGATTTGCTGGGTACCCGGCGGTCCAATCGGCTGGGTAGCCGGGTACCCGGCAATGAAACACGTCACGATTTACCTAAACTTTGCCAGAGCTCCAAGGGATTATTATTATTTCGAGGTAAAGGGGTATAAGACCAAAAGAGGGCGCTATTGGATCACTGTGGCCTGGGTAGATCTAGGTATTGTATCACTGCCCCTGTTATATTATATCCTCAAGGCCAATAGTTCTAATGAATCCCATACAAAATTGTCGGTTCAGTTGATCAATTAGTATGAGGACTCCAAAAACTTTTTTGCTAATTTACTATAGGTTCCTTGGGGTGATTTGTTCAGTTTCATGAGAAGAACCGTGGTCAAAAATTTTTCAGATATCTCATAACCCTATATATTTAAGTGTTGGGCAGAAAATAGAGGTCACAATCCTATACTGCGTAACCTGGCGGCCCGCACGCTACCTTTCCCCACGAAGTAGCTCAGTATACAGCGAGCGTCTTTTCTAAAGCAGGTAATGTCTACGAAAAAAAAAAGCCGACTAGATCTGATCGAGCTAAAAAAACTCGTATTTTTACACCATAACTTACCAACTATAAACCTACAATACTAAATAAGATTGAAATATGAACGACAGTTACAAAAATGTATCTATACTTTTAACTTCAAAATAACGTGTTTTAATAACTAGGTAATTACCCGGCGGAGCCGGGTACCCGGCGCTATTACCCGGTACCCGGCCGAATCCTTAACCGGATCCAAACCGGGTACCCGATACATGTCTAATTTAAATACGAGTAGGTACTGAAATCTCGCGACAAGCTTTTATATAATGATTTTATTATGGTGACAATATGGAGATTTCACAAAAAAAAACTCGTAATTGGTTCACATTTACACAATACATTATAGGGTTAAATTGAGTGCTAATAACCTCCTCTATATGCCCTTAAAATATTCGCGTCGAATTACCAGTAACTAACGAACGAATTTATTATTGTTATAGTTTTCAGAAACTTCGTAAATAAAGCAGTAAAATCATATAATGAATAAGCTCATTTTTAGGGTTCCGTACCTCAAAAGGAAAAAGGAACCCTTACAGGATCACTTCGTTGTCCGTCCGTCCGTCCATCTGTCTGTCAAGACCCTTTTTCTCAGGAACGCGTAGACGTATCAAGTTGAAAGAATAATGGCAAGATCAACATACCTGACTTTTTACAATCCGTGTACTCAGTGTCCCTCACGGTACCTATCCTGCCTGCTAGCGCTAATATACCCATTATACCAATAGGACATAGGTAGGTAATATTTATTTCAAAATCTTTGTTGATAGTCACTATTATTTCCTATAATAAATAAAATATTGACTTGAGAATACTTACATTACAATATTCCAAGTTTTTAACAAGAACTCTATCACAATTACGCTCAGTTTTAAGAAAACTAAATCACCCATCCGATAGTAGCTATTTGTGAAAGGTGAAATTACTAACTTCACTTTGAACATACTTATTTATAGAAGCATCTTTTACAAATCAGAGTTTAACGTTGGTAGATATTTTTAGATATTTCGATGTTGCGAGCACGAACTATAACGTTCTAATGTTCGCAATTTCGCAATGTTGTTGTGTCCGCCGCCGCCGCGCCGCCGTGCTGCAGAACTGTTTTCAGGGGGTGCATCTCAGTTTGATTATTTGTGGCAAAGGAGAATGCCACGGAAGTATGAAACGCTCGTACCATATTGCGTCTTGAAAAAACCTTCTGAAATGGATAGGAGATAACATATTTAATTATTATACGAAAAATTACTATCATAGCTACTGTAACTCCAGAGCTTTTTCACTTTCATTTTATGTTTTGAGGTTATTTTTAAGTACTTTATCTACGCTCAGGCGTACACGAAATTCTTAGTTTTAACCAATCATTTGATAGCTAGTTTTAGTTAATTATGGTATGGTTCAGTGATGCTAACGAGTAATATAAAGGAGCACCACAAACCGAACGCGGCACTGCATGTATATTGTAATGATAAAGTGCTGTCGACGAATAAAACGAAGTGCTTTAATATAGAAGAACGCTCACGCAAAAGCATCACTCACGCCTCGCACTCGTGCATGCAATTCCTAACGCATGCTTGGGCCTCCACACGTACGCCTCAAGCACACACGCAGGCGCCTGTATCCAGCAGTGGACAGAGCAGGGCTAGCAACCGCTGGCATATTTCAGTAGAAGACTTAAGCCCAGCCAAACCACCTGGCCCGCCTACTACAGGGAGTTGTTGGCCGTGTACATTTTCGGCATATATTGGAGGCGCAACACTTCATCATATATACCGACCACAAACCACTACTGTACGCGTTCTCACAACGTGCCTCCCGCACAGCTGAACCAACTGACGATCATCTCGCAGTTTACTACGGAGATCGAGTACGTCAAAGGCGAAGACAACATCGTCGCGGACCCGATTTCCCACGTCGAGTCGATTTCGGTTCTTCTCTCAAATTGGAACCGACGCTAATTCCAGGCACGAATATTACCATCGCGTGCAACGTGTCGACCGGGCGGCCGCTGCCGAACCTGGCGGCGGCGCTGCTGCGCGCCGCGCACGCGCGCCTGCACGCGCTGAGCGACCCCGGCGGCCGCGCCTCCGCGCACTTCGTCGCTGACCGTTACGTGCGCTACGGCGTGGCGCGCGACTGTCGAACCTGGGCTGTCACTGCCTCCACTGCCAGCGACGCAAGGTGACCGCACCGCTCGGTGAATTTTCCCTCCCATCTGGGAGATTCAGCCATGTCCACCTCGAAATCGTCAGCCCCCTGCTGCACTCTGAGGGCTACACCTATTGTCTCCCGGCAATAAACCGGTTCTCGAGATGGCCCGAAGCGTGGCTCACGTCATCCATCACCGCCGAGGATGTTGGCGATACCTTCGTACGCGGCTGGATCGCGCGATTCGTCGTGCCCATCACGGTCACCGTCGATCAAGGTCGCCAGTTTGAGTCAGCGCTATTCAACTGATTCCTCGACCTAGGCGCTACCAAATGCGTACGAACTACCAGCTACCACCCGCAAGCGAATGGCATGGTGGAGCGCTTCGACCGCCATCTGAAGGCTGCACTCATGTGCCACCGAGAAACCTGCCACAGAGCCCAACCTCTTGTGCTTCTTGGTATCAGATTGGCTCTCAAGGAGGACCTCAAATGCTCTGCTGCAGACCTCCTGTACGCTTACAGGGGAGCTCCTGGTACCTAGCGCTTTCACACAAAATGTAAGTGAGGACTTCGTGCCACACCTGGCCATGACCGACATGCGTCCCGAAGTCGTTCGCTTTTAAGGACCTGGCAGACGCATCTCACGTTTTCCTTCGCGACAAACACTGTACAACGGCCCCTATAAAGTCCTCAGTCATTCTCTGAAGACTTTTACCTTAGATGTTTCACGTAATAAGGTACAGGTGAGCGTCGATTGGATCGAATGGAAGCCTGCACACATCGCTGCAGACCCCGAGCGAGGCGCGATCTCACCGAGCACACAGGCGCCCGCGACGCCCCCGGCCTCGCAATGCAACCACATGTCCAGGTCCTACGTCTGTCCCACCAACAGCTCACTCTGCACCAAATCCTCCCACCGTCACACGATCAGGTCAGGGTTAGATTTAAGGATATTTTAGATTTGTGACCTAGTTTTAATAAAAAATTTTAAATTATTATTTCGTGTTCTCTAGTTTATAGTGTCTTGTATTTTATTCTATCATACAGCTACACTGTATTCCTTTAAGTGAGGGTGGGGAGGAGGGGGGATGTGGCGGCATACGCTATTTGTATGAAAAAAATGACAGATTTGCGACAAAAGCTGTCCTGTCAATGTCATCCACCTACCAAAAGATCGTAGTCAGACTGTAATTTGTGATTAACACTGCTTGAAACCTGACAAAACAATGAAACTATACTATACTAGGTATACTTTTTTAAATATCGTAAAGTGCAGCGGCGTAACATGACGCAACGGGGCGTGTGTGCGATGCACGTACTTACTGTGTGGCATATGTGGATTTAAAAAAATGCCACTCCGCAACGTGACTATGGCCCTACGTGACGTCCAAACAAAAATTCTTGTACGTCTGGCAACCCTGGGACGCACCAATGTGATCAAGAATCAAATCTATAAAACATCGTCGTCATCGTCATCATCATCGTTGTCGTTCGTCTGTCAATCTTACCAGGAGTTGAAGAAGAGGGCGCGGGTATAGGAAAATGGTGGTGTAATGTGAAGATATCTCTTAGATTAAGAAGAAGAAATATGTGGATGAAGCATAAAAATCTCGATACAACCATAATGTAGTTTCGGAACACATTTTATGAATCCAGGGCCGCGTTCCGATGCACTTGACAGCAACCGCTTTGTACCCTCTCTTTCACACTTAGGCAATTTATATTATGCTATCCTGTTGTCAGAGTGAACGTTGGCTGTCAGAGTGTACAAAATGTAGGGGATATATCAAATTAAAATCTTTTTTCATACATTTCTTTCCTGCAGTTCGAATAGGTCTAGAAAAAATTAAGTGTACTTAATAAATTTAATTACGATTTTTGACAAATGTCTGGTTAAGACGCAACATGGTACGAAATCGGGCAATCTCCTTTCTGCCACTTAAAAATTATTTATTTAAAAAAATAAAATATATAAATTTAAAAAAGTAGCAGAATTCTTCAGATTTCCAGGTACGTAAGGGGCCGTCCATTAATCACGTGATGTTTTTAGCAACTTTTTAGACCCTCTCCTCCCCCCTGGTAATACGTGGTGAGGTTTTAGATTACCTACCCACCCCCTACCTAAAATCACGTGTATTTTTTTGATACAAAATATTATCTTTAAATACAGGTATCACACTATCACATCACACTATCACACTAATATTATAAATGCGAAAGTATGGATGTTTGTTTGTTTATTTGTTTGTTTGTTTGTTCCGCTTTCACGCCGAAACTACTGAACGGATTGGCATGAAATTTGGTAGGTAGATAGATAAAGCACTCGGTTAACACATAGGATACTTTTATCTCGGAAAACTTGAAGGTTCCCGGAGGAATGGCTAAAAAGTGAAATATTTACTTCATCATGTTTGTTCCGCTTTTACGCTGAAACTACTGAATGGATTAGGAGGAAATTTGGTAGGTAGATAGATAAAGTACTCGTTAACACATAGGATACTTTTTATCTCGGAAACCTTGAGGATTCCCGGAGAAATGGCTAAAAAGTGAAATATTTACTTCATCATGTTTGTTCCGCTTTCACGCTGAAACTACTGAACGGATTTGGATGAAATTTGGTAAGTAGATAGACAAAGCAGTAGGCTATCATATAGAATACTTTTTTCCCAGAAAACTTGAGGGTTCCTGGAGGACTAGCTAGAAAGTGAAATTTTTAGTTCATCATGTTTGTTCCGCTTTTACGCTGAAACTACTGAACGGATTGGGATGAAATTTGGTAGGTAGATAGATAAAGCACTCGGTTAACACATATAATATTTTTAAGTAAAGGCTGGAAAAAACCTAGTAGACATAGTTTAAAAGGGATCTGGATATAACATTCCCATGCCATCCTCAAGAACCATCACAAATACAATATCCACGCGGGCGGAGCCGCGGGCAACAGCTAGTAATCAATATATATTATAAAAATCTAGTGTGTGTGGGTATGTCCAGCTTTTTCTCTTAAACTATCCACTGCTAACCACTCGTGATTGTGGTGGTAGATAGCCCTTGGTGTGCATTCGAAAGTAAGAGGGTTTGGTCTCGATGGGTGGAAGTGGGAGGGTGTAAGTGGCAAAAAATTCTGTTCGAGTGCTGCGGGGGAGGGGGCAGCTGAGGTGCGGGGAGGGAGGGGGCTGAGGGGTTGAGGGGTAGGGGTAAGGTGGGAAGTGCACACAACGGAACACTAATGTTGTGGAATGTTCTGGAATGAAGACTCCTGCTTTTCTTACGGTAGCTTACTCTCGAGTAGGGAATTTAAAAAATATGTAGGTACCCCAGATAACAAAATGAAAAATGTTGTTTATAAACAAGTACTATAGCAGAAACGGTCATGGCTCAGTGCGGCTTGCGCGGTCGCGTCGATCACGCAGGTTAACTGACTACAGACATGGTTATAACCTAGTCGGGTTTGACTATCAGTACATTTGCATGCATTCTCTTCCAGATTTTACGTGTTCCTAGGACCGCTTCTCTACACTAGATTAAACGCCAAATTATGTATATATGCTCTTAATTATAATAAAACTAAAAAAACGCTTCGTGAGGCACTTCAAAATATGTCCTATGACGATACAGAGAATCTATTAACTGTAACAAAATGAATATATGTATATTGTTATTTTCGATATGTACAAATTATATTCGGTTAATATCTTGCTTTTTTAAAATTTAGATTTATAATTAATCATTTACCTACTACTTAGGAGAAAATTGTATTTTGCAAGTAAACATTTAAGTTAGTTATGTAAGCCTTTTTTCGCCTGAAACACAGGACAACCTAGTTCAGGCACGTGTTTCTGTATTCTAATAATATGTTTAGTCTTAGTTATTACATTGTCATTTAAGTTTTATCTCAATAAATATTATTATTATTATTATTATTATTTATCTCGACCGTTTGCGTGATTCGTGAGTGGAGTATAGCCCAACATCTCCGAGGTAAGGGAAGAGACCCGTGCCCCTGCAGCGGGGACGATATGGGTTGTTAACACATTGTAAATAGTTAGAATATGTTTTCAATAAAAAAAAATCCTCTTTGATTTTAAGCTTTTTCCTTTTATTCCAACTACCACACGATCTCATATCAACTCCCGAGCGAAGCCGGGGCACACCAGCTAGTGTAATTTAATTCTGGAAAATTAAGCACCGTGATAAAAATTGCAGGTTGTTTCTGAGTGCCTGAAGCCATTTTGAACCTTGAAAAGAGCTAAAAACAACATAACAACAACAGTCTTCGACGTTTGGAAATTACTCTAGAAATCACGCGTTCAACGAAAAAATAAATACACGTGAGTACACAAATTTAATACTATCGTATCTAAAATACGATCGCAATTGAGAAAATTCAAACCAAAAGACAACAAATCAGCAATCAAAAGACAATGCCCGTTTGTGCCCCAGAGTCATATTCGTACTTATATTTTCATTATTTTATTCCGAAATATTACAAAAATAAGATAAAGTAAAAAACCGTAACACAAATAATTCTGAATTTTACATTGTTCAAAATTTCTTTAAAAGTTGGGAGAAAAAAGATAAAAAAATATTTTTGTAGATATTTGACTAATTCACGCGAGTTACCTGAGAAAGATAGAAACATTTTTGGACTTGTATTAAATTTTTTTTACCCCTATGTATTACAAAAATAAAATTACGTGACATACCTTAAAATAATGAATTAATAATTATGGGTATTCTCTACCCTCTTGAAAAGTTTGGAAAATAGATAATAAATAAATAAAAAATACTGCTATGTACGTGATACATGAAAGATTGATAGGCATTTGATTTTCATTCACTCATTCAATAGTGTTGTGAAATTATCGGAAAAATAAATCAATTTAATATGTAATATTCAAATACCGATAACTTTTATTTAACGAGTATTTAAAAAATACCAATGATTTATATATGTAAAAAAATGAAAATGATAGAAACGACAAAGAATATAATATTAAACATTAATATTATTACTTATTATTGTAATTCAGAATGAGAGAGTTTTTAAATAGATCTATGTAAACTCTACGAATGGTATGCAATTCTCATTTTAGTTTTTAAATCTTACTGTCATTATTTTGTCAACTATTCAGGCTGAGAACGCACCGAGCTTAATTTAAATTATTTAACCAAATATTTCACACGGGTAGAAGGTATCAGTGATTCTCCACATTAAATATTATATGGTCGACTTATTATATAATTAGATCCGCGAACATGTATCCTTCATTGAACTGAAGTAACTAGAAGAACAAGTCGGATCCAGGTCCTTTGGTGTGTTAATAATCCATAACGTCCCCACTGCAGGGGCACGGATCTCTTTCCATAACATCGGGAAGATTAGGCCCTACTCCACACACGGGAATCCTTTGGTATTAAGCCAAGGTATTAAGTATGAAGTAGTAAGCATAAAGTAAGTTAAACTGTGAAGTCCAGAATTTAAGCGGTTTTTTATGTTTCACAATGAGTATAATTATTCCTTTGACATTTTAACAATGCTGTTTATGAAAGTTTCTTTATCAATAAACCGATTTTTCCATAAACTCACGAAATATCTACATCATTCATACATCACTACTCTGACGTTTGATCTCCGGAGATTAAATGTCAAAATAGCATTAAATTATTTTCGGCTGTAAATACACCATGCTAGATTCACACACACCAACAAGATGCATATAACTATATACTAGACTACTATAAACAAACCTCTGAATTTATTTTTAGTTGCCTCAGTATATTATAAGACAACCTTTGTTATAATATGTAGATAGTTACTAAAATAAACACACCGCATTACATTTAGTAGAATTTAGGTCTGTTTTGTTAAAAAAAAACATGCTTTATTATTCTGTTGGTCCGGATAAATTAGTTCTTTCGATCAGTTCACCTACCAAGGGTCCTAAGTTTATTAAGTCATATAACAACATGTAAACGTAAACCTCAATGTGAAACCTTTAGTTAGATGTTTAAATATCACAATATTTATATAGGGTGCTTCTAAAATATATGCCACGGCTGAAATGGGAGAAAGTATCATGTATAGTGATCACGAAAATGAGACATTCATGTCCGGAAACTATTCTTTTTTTTCCATACAAAAAAATAACAATCATAAAAATAAATTGCTTTACTTTATTAAGCCATCCCGTATTGTGTTGAATGAAACCAGGCGCGCGAAAACATGCTTAAACGCACCGACGTTGCGGCTCGACATCAAACAAATTCGGCACTTGTGTCGTGCTGCAAAAGGCTTTGATCTGTCCGCACCCTTTCGCATACTCACTCGGGAGCGGGGCGCGACCCGGCGGGCGGGGGCGGTTGGCGCCCGCGCGCCCTTGTACAGGTCAGAGGTCAGTTCAGTTCGCTATGCGCAGCGGTGACGCGCAGGCGTGACGCGAACGTTCTGCACCGCCTGCGCCCCCGTCCGCGAGTGAGATAACCATGTCACCCAGACGTACATACGAATCAAGAGTATCTTGAAATGATACTCTGCTACCGCGATACCCTCTGATCGCGAGTGCAATAACATCCCTGCGCATGTCGTAAACCTGTATGAGCAAAGTTTTGGTGTAAGAGTCAGCCACCAGTGTTGTGTTGTGTCATTATCATCAACCGAAAAACGTCCATTGCTGGACTAAGGCCTCCCCCAAGGATTTCCACACCGACCGGTTCTGTGCGGCTCGCATCCAGCGGCTTCCCGCAACCTTCACCAGGTCTTCGTCGGTCCACCGAGTCGGGGGCCTGCCCACACTGCGTATTCCAGTGCGCGGTCACCACTCGAGAATTTTACTGTGTTGTAAAACTGATGTAAAACTTTGTTGTGTTGTGAAATAGCTTGTAAATAAGGTGATTGACACTCTACCACCGCGAGTGCAAATAACATCCCTGCGTTTGCCGTAAACCCGTATGAACAGAGGTTTGGTGTGAGTCAGCCAGCCACCAGTGTTGTGTTGTGCAAATCCTTGTAAATAAGGTGATGAACTTAGAAACACGCCAAGTTACTTACTGTAATACACGTTCTTTTTAATTTTACGCATCTACTCTTGAGTAGATGCCTTACCTACCTAAACTTTTTATTAACAGATACTTTTCAGTACGTAATTTAACAGTCCAAAGCCTGTCAAAGTGCGATGGTAAGTTTATCACCTTGTTACGTGAATAAGCCGTTTTAATAACTGGTAAGTTTGTTTATTCTGCTCTACATTTAATTTAAAGACAATCAGCTGTCCACTAAATTAACCTGTAAAAAGAGATACGAGCGTGCGTTGCTTTCATTCAGTGAAATGACATCGAGTTCATTCATGACTTCATGACGGAGCGTATACGTACTTGACGGACCGTGTTGTGCGAAAGTGAATCAAAGTAAAAAAAAATTGTTTAGTCTCCCAAATCAATTTAACGACTCCGGGGCACGAATTTTTTTTACTATTGTAATCTATATGCATGACTCTTACTCCCATTGCAGCGGTGGCATATATTTTGGAAGCACCTTATATTCAGATTAAAACAAGAAGTAAAAAAGTAACTTGATAATTTTAACGGTAAGTTTTAATGAACGTTGCCAGTCCGCTACTGGATGTCTACCTATAAGGCAATCATAGAGGAATAAGTATATTGGAACATAATCTCTTCATATGAATTACGAGCATCATCTGTGTTAAACCTTATTATCATTTATCATTCAGTCATTCATTCAAGAATGTAAACATTAAGTTACGTTTTATAAGGTTAGCAAGGGTAACATGGAATGTGCGTCAATAGAAGATGGACAATTTAGAGAAGAAAAGTTACCATTTAAATATTTCTTTCTAATTTTGTATTAACTATTTATCTCTTTATTATTAATTTTACGAATTTTTACAGCCGTAAACCGTAAGATTTGTGAAATATATATGTTTTCTCACTATTATTACAAGGCACTAAAAAGTCATCCGCTATTACCCCATCGTACCTTAGGTAAGCATCACTTTAGCTTACAAGTTAATATTTCTGTTCTCCCAACTTTTGAAGGTAAAATGGCAATACGGTTTTATTTTACAATCAAACAGCTATCGTTTGATATATAAATCATTCGTGTAATATGTGTGCATTGCCTATTTTCGGGCTAGGGCACGACAGTATGGCCAGCTTGGCATTGTCTTTTGCTTATGCTGCAGCGAAAAAATTTGTATCAAAAAACGCAAGAGTGCGTATGCCACGTGTAATTCCAATACCAAAAACAGGTAATGTATTGCCACTGATTCCGATATTCGCTGGACTGTCGGCGCTTAGGATCTTTAGCTGGAGGCGCAGCCGGTATTGCTAAAGCTGTTAATGATTATAAAGCTTCTAAATATCAATTACAGGAATCTGAACGTCACAATAAAATGATGGAAGCAATAGCTCTTGGAAAGGGGTTGTACATTAAACCATATCAAAAAGGGTCAGGCTTATTTTTACCAAAAAACTAGAGAAAAGGTTACCCAATCATGCATTGACCGATTTCGATATTTTAAAATATGCCAAAGGTATTCCATATTTCAGAGGTGTTTATATGAGAGACCATCTGCCGAAGAAACCAAGACAAATAGAATGCGCGGTTCTTAATTTGGATAGTTTTAAAAACAACGGAACTCATTGGGTAGCCTACGTTAAAATAGATAAATATTGTGAATATTTTGATAGTTTTGGAGACTTGAAACCTCCTTTAGAGTTGGTTGAATATTTTAAAAAGTGTAATATTTTTTATAATTATAATAAGTATCAGAGTTTCAATACTGTAAACTGTGGTCACTTATGTTTGGCTTTCCTTAACAACTTTTGGAATGATATGGGTATAAAATAAGATTATAGTGATAACCAGTACCATTGTCAAAATGTCTTTCACGCTGTCAATATCCAGCACTCGCCACCTCTTCAGCTAGATGGGGAATATGAGTGTGGGCTTCTATATTTATCCACATTTAACTCTATACTGAATATAGATAATAGAAATAACATTTTTTTTATGGGGATAACGAGGTCGTAGAAGTACCTGAAGGATCGTACGAACAATGCGACCTTAGTGATTTTTTGCAAAAAAGTGTTAAAGATTGTTCATTAAAATTGTCTTGTAACAATAATACTTTAAAAACCACACTTACGTGTACAAAAGATATACACTTTGGAAAAAGTAATTCTCTTGGAAAAATTTTAGGATTTGGAAATGATACTCTAAAAGCTAATATATTACACGAATCTCGGTATCCTATTAACATTCTATCAACAACCGTGCTTCGAGTCGAATGTGACATTGTCAGTGGATCTTTTGTAAATGGAAATCCCTCTCATATAATTCATGAGTTTGTACCTAATGTTCCACCAGGCTACAGAATCATCGAGATTCCAAAAAATATTATTTATTTTCCTGTCAATCAAAACAGTATTAGTTGTATAAATATAAGAATCTTGGATTCTTATAACGAAACAGTTAATTTGAGAGAAGAAGAAGTACAGTTATATCTACATCTTAAAAGAAAATGATAAATTTTCATAAATATTCAGTACCAGCTCCACATTCATTCAGTAGACATACTGATACCAGAAGGATAACACCTCCGAAAACATTTAAACAAAAAAGGAAAACAAATCCCCGTAAAAAATTAACACAAGAAAACAAGAAATTTCTGAAGTTAATTGGATTACTAAAATGAATATCCTAAACGTGACAGACCCTCTTACTTACGACAACTCAATAGAAAGTTACGAGTTTCATTCTTATAAGCCTTACGTGTCTAGTTTTAATCACAATGATGAAATACGCATACCGATTAATCAACAAGATTCATACCTACTACCGGCAGAAAGTACGCTATATGTCGAAGGTGTTATTCGTGGTCTAAACGAACAGACGAAGACGGCGTTGCCATATTTTCACTTTACGAATAATGCGATACTTTATCTCTTTCAAGATATCCGTTATGAACTTAACGGAATAGAAATAGACAAAGTGAAAAACACAGGGATCACAACCACTATGAAATCTATTTTAAAATGTCTAAATACTGGGGTTGGAGCGTTGATGGTATAAAACACCCACAATCCCAGTTTTCGGTATCTATTCCACTGAACAAAATACTAGGGTTTCCTGAAGATTAGAATAAAATTATAATTAATTGTAAACATGAATTAATTCTATTAAGAAATAATACAAATTTAAATGCAATAAAATTAAACACGGGGGAAGTTATAGAGGATATTACAATACGCAAGATAGTTTGGCGTGTCCCACACATTAAAGTTTCGGATCGGGAAAGGATTAATTTACTTCGTCATTTAGAAAAAGATCGTCCCATTCAAGTTGTATTTCGAAATTGGGATTTGCACGAGTATCCCTTGCTTCCAAAAACATCAAAACATTCTTGGTCGATAAAAACATCATCCCAGATAGAAAAACCAAGATACATAATTTTAGGACTGCAAAGCAAAAGAAAAAATAATGTTAATAAGGATATGTCACAGTTTGATCACTGTTATCTGCGTGATGTTAAAGTGTTTCTAAATTCTGCATATTACCCCTATGAAAATATGAACATAAGTTTTGCTAATAATAATTATTCCTTAATATACGAGCAATATGCAAAATTTCAACAGTTTTATTATGGTCGTCGGCCAGAACCGTTGTTAACTTTTGAAGAATTTAAAACAAAAGCACCTTTATTTGTGACGTCAAGTGGAGTGCCTTAAGTCAGGGGGCTCCGTGGATGTGAGGCTCGAGATAGAAAGCGAAACGGACTTACCTGAGCAAACGACTGCTTACTGCCTCATTTTAAACGATTGTATCATAGAGTACAAACCACTGAGTAGTGTAGTACCTAAAGAAGATATCACACATGATATTATTTTCGTAGACGTTCAAGGTTTCAAAGACCGCTCAAATCATTTTATCGTAAAAGAATTGGCTTTGGCGACAGCTGAGTATACTCAAACATTTTTAGTAAAACCTCCATATCCATTTTCAAAACTAAACTATGAAGAGAGAAGACAGGTGACTTTGATAGAAAAAAACAGATGTATTTTATGGAAAGAAGGCTATATCGATTATCAAGAATTTCATAGATTGATGAAGTCGATATTATGTTTCAAATCTATTTTCGTTAAGGTTAAACGTTAGTGCTCCCTGGTTGAAAAAATCCGATAGATGGCGTTAATCTGACTATAACGTGGTTTTTCGATTTAAAAATAGTATAAATAACCCTAAACCATATTACGTAAAACAGCGAGCAGTTACAAGATCAATGTACGCTAATAAACCATAATAATGTTAATTAAATAAGGATTTCGATATATTTGTCCCCTTACAATTATAGTTTTGCGTTTATCTCGTATGAATAAGGGCTCAAATTACGCACAAATACATATTTTTTTTACGTATATGATGCTTATTTTTGACTTACTTCTATAAGTAGTCTATAACCCAGAGGTGCAAGCGGCAAATTTTGTATGAAGTTTTTACGTTATTGCTTTTACGTCCGGGTTCGTATCCAACGAGACTATTGTTTTTGGCTTTTAATTTTTTTATTTAGTATGAACATAAGTAAATATGTAAATAACAAGACCCAAGAGCGATAAAAGAAAAGATTTTTTTTAAAGAAAAAATCATTTATTGAATAACAATGTCGCATAGCAATCATTCATAGCATTGGCCTGCAAGGAGATACGTATCATACAGTATAATCATTCAAAGAATAATAAATTACTCTAATATACATTTAAATTCAGTCACTCACTCTCACGGTCTCATCAGATTGATTGACAATAACACATTCGCTGGGATGATAACCATCATAGTTACTTAGTTAACAACCCAATATCGTCCCAGTGACTGAATTTAAATGGGTATTATAATTTTAAAATAATTCATTCTAATATAAATAATGATACTGATAATTTTCTTATTATATTGAACTAGCTGGGAGACCGAGCGTCGCTCGTTCAATCGGAGTTTTTATAAACTAAGATAACTTGTTTAGTAGTACATATAAGATATATTTTCTATAAAACATTTTGCAGGGTGTTGTTTTAGTCGGTAGTGGCCTTCTAAGGGACGAAAGGACAAGCAATATTTGTTCTGAAAATATCTATAATTTTTTTTATAATTTGATTCTATTGAAAAAAATACATGCAAATCAGCCTTTTTTTTGATAAAAAAAAATAGAAAAATATTTTATGATACGTAATATTAGAAAGTTGTTCATCATTTATAAGTCAGTAATATCAATCAGTTTTGGCGACTTTTTAGAGATTTTCTTATTACAAATGTTATCAGCGCCATCTGGTTGAGTTTAGAGAAAACCGTGGAAAATTTCCTATTTTCAAACACGGGACAGAGCGGCACAATCACCAGGTATGTAATTAACTTATATGGCCAAAGATGACGCTATTTGTCTCTAAAATACAGAGGTGAAAATATATTTTTTTATCACTCTTAAGTCTTTTTATTTATTTTCATAATATTTACATAAGTTCACATAAAATAAAAAAAATAAAAAACAAAGAACTATAAAGTCTCATGGGTGGTATTCGAATCCGGACCTAAAAGCAGCAAAACGTAAATGGCTCGCACCAAAACCGCTAGTCTGCCAATGTACCTATAAGCGATGGTTAAATTTAAGCATCATATGCGTTCTCCTTCTATGTAATTTCGATCATTAAATGAATTCTCCCTTAAATGAATCTTTTCGAAGATAATTCCGTCATAGATCTGGATTTATGGTGATTTTTAACCCCTAATCCTAGATTATCATCAAAAGGTTTCAAGCCGTTTTCGAAATCGTCGGGACATTTAACTCGTTTAATAGTATAGGATAAAGCATCTAGTTTTTTAGGGTTCCGTAGCCAAAAGCAAAAAGCGGAACCCATATGGATTCGTCATGTCTGTCTGTCTGTCTGTCAGTCCGTCCGTATGTCACAGCCACTTTTTTCCGAAACTATAAGAACTATACTGTTGAAACTTGGTAAGTAGATGTATTCTGTGAACCGCATTAAGATTTTCACACAAAAATAGCAAAAAAAAAATAACAATAAATTTTGGGGGTTGCCCATACTTAGAACTGAAACTCAAAAATTTTTTTTCATCAAACATGTACGTGTATGGTATGGATAGGTCTTCAAAAATGATATTGAGGTTTCTAATATCATTTTTTTCCAAACCGAATAGTTTGCACGAGAGACACTTCCAAAGTGGTAAAATGTGTGTCCACCCCCCTTTAACTTCTAAAATAAGAGAATGATAAAACTAGAAAAATTATATGATGTACATTACCATGCAAACTTCCGCCGAAAATTGGTTTGAACGAGCTTTAGTAAGTAGTTTTTTTTTAATACGTCATAAATCGTAAACCGAAAATTACCTTTCATTCAATCAACTCAAACATAAAAAATATAGAGTTCAAGACATGTGTGATTATGAATTTATACGGAACCCTCGGTACGCGAGTCCGACTCGCACTTGGCCGGTTTTTTGTTGTACTGATGATAAAAAATGTGTTTTGAATGTGCCATTTGTAACTTCTGTTCTGAAATACATTTAATTTTATTTGAATTCTGGGTACACAAGGTAATTTTTTTAATGGCGGATATGAATATTCTATAATTCATAATAATTCATAATTAATTTATTTTCTCTGTACAGGATAAAATACAAAAATACAAGGTACCTAACATAGCACAAATAATTCTTTTGTTTTAAAAATTCTTCCTTCACTGTTGGCATAGTGTAAGCTTATATGTATCCGAGGTCAAATTTTATGATTAAAGAAAACCACTTGGCACACGTATATGGTACATAAATAGAAGCTGATTTAGCCCGGTAGCCACCCCACACCTCCTGGCTGGTCTATTTGACCTATTATCTTGAACTTGGTATCGTTTTCGAATAAACCGAGAATGGAGCTTTCATTTTTTGTATTACTTTTGTTCAATCTATTACTCTTATTGTGAAAAAATCGAATAAAATAAAAATAAAAAAAAGGCAACAAGATGCTATAGTTTAAAAAATGTGCACTAATGGCATAAACAATTTTTTTTTGTAGAAAACCAAACTAATCAAAAATAAAAAAACAGAAACACTAACGGCAATTACTAAATAAAAAGCTTCAGAAATAAATTTTGAACGTTGCACGGCGCAAGGCATGCGTGAGCGTTTTAATCTGCCGCGCTTCAGTTAACTATTATATTGGGCAATAATCTTGAATTTGGTATAGTTTTCGGATGAACCGAGGACGCAGCCTTCAGTTTTGGATTGATTTTGTACCATGTCAGACAAAAAAAATTAAAATTTTCAAAAATCGAACCTGCTATTTTTGATAGCGATAAGACCGCCTTTGCATATCAATGTTTAAATATGTTATGTGTTTTCTTTGTTATTTGTACTCTTTTGGTGTGCAATAAAATTTTCGTATAGGTAAGTAATTTAAAATAAAACCTTAACATGCTGCGATTTTGACACAATTTCAAAAACATAAAAAGCAACAATGCTGCCCATACTTCATGCTCTGATAGGGAGTGATACTGTTTTTTAGCCTTTAATTGAAGAGAAAAGAAAACCGCGTTCGAAACCTGGAATGCCTGTCTTGTGGAGACATTAAAAGCGCCAAAATACTTTGGAAAAAAATATCATAACCATGTTTGACAAGTGAGTTTGAATAAAACGAGGTTTTTGTATATAGACGATTATGTTTAGGAATATATTTTGGTGACAAAAAATATTGTGTAAGTGAATAACTGTTTATCCTTTTGTGAGAAATAAATTATTCTATAACCTGAAACTTGGTGCTACATGGCGGGAATTCATTAGTTTTTACAGTCGAGTCTATAAATATTGACGTGTAAGACTTTTTACTTGATATGTGAATGTTTTTGTCGGGATTTTACTTTCCGTGTATGAAAATCTACATATCTAATGTTCGGGTTGTATCACGTGGTTGCTGGTAACTACTTACTTTTTGTCAAACGAGACAATAATAATACACCCGGAAAACCGCCTCCGTTGTCTAGTCGCTCGCTTCACATCAGGAGGTTGCGGGTTCGATTCCCGGCAGAGCCTAACTATAATATGTAAGACTCCGTTTGGTCGGTGGTAGAGCATTCTCGGAGCCTGCATGGTTAGCTATCATCTTTTTTGTTACCCTCAATTGGTAAGCCCTTGGCATCATCTCACCTGATGGTAAGTGACGATGATGCCGAATACGAAAGCGGGCTTACCAAGATTCCCCAACGCAGTGGGGAACTGGTTATCTTACCTTCATGCCGGAACACATCAATGCTGTTAACGTTGATGTTTGGCGGCAAGACTTAGATAAGATGGTGGCATATGCCAGGCGGGCTCAGAAAATGCCCTACCACCAACCAAACCGAATCCAGAAAGTTACACCCCGCCGGGAATCGAACCCGCGACCTCCTGATGTGAAGCGAGCGGACAAGCAGAGGCGGTTAAAATTTGAAATGGGGCATGGTATGAGTCTAAAAATTTTTGAATGCACCTTATACAGGCTGTGACTTCCGGAAACTTTAACATACCAACCCATACAAAATTCGCATAAAAATGAAGATTTCATATAATATGGTAAGCTAACCGACCAATTTTGTATGGTGTGTCCAAAAATTGTCTTAAGTATTCAGCATTCTTAAGGTTCATTCGGAAAAGTTGTACAGTTTCATGAGTGGATCCCATAATTTAAATTTCCAGGAGTAATCTTTTTACATCCTATATATGTAAAAATATCAGCCTGTATATCACAAATATCGAGCTGAAACTCACAACTAGACCTTGTTGGGTGAACAATATTTTCGTCTTTCAGATGTCCCTGACGTGAGACTGACAGCGTCTTTTTTTCTGAATATAAAAAAGTTTGCCAGCATAAATTACTCAGACTAAAAAGTCTTTATAATAAATTTGCTACTTTGGTAATGCTCAAGCAAAATGCAAGATGGCGCTAAAAACGAAATCCTGGGCTAAACAAAGCTTAACAGACCAATTGAGATTGTAGTTACTGTAATATCAGAAAGGTGGTGCTGAATTATACACCACTACATGCGTAAAATTTATGATATTTTACTGCAGTTTTTAATGATATTACAGAAATAAATAATATAATTATATACATTTGGAGAAAATAAAAGGTTGCAAAGTTTACGTTGGACAGATAAAATCGAAAATATAGTGGTTATTTGTGTACTTAATAGCCAGGTAAATTTGTATGAAATAGGGTGACTGACGTTTAACCTTAAAGGCGAGGAAAAAGTTCAATGGCTTAAAAAAATAAGTCATGAATGTAAAATTGTTGAAATCGGTGGAAAAGGATGCCCAAAATTCGAAACGTTGTATGAAAAGTTTTGGAAAGACAACTTTGTTATCAACTGTGCTCATCATAAAAATTATTGTGCTCTTAAAAATGTTTTGTGTTTAAAAAAGTGGTTTCATGAAAACAATTTAAATCAGTTTAAGTTTTTTGATTAGCTAATACTTTTTAGATGTAGGTCTGTAATTTAGACAGTAAGGAATGAATAAAATAAATATTTCATATTATATTATTATTTTCTTTATTATTTTTATAAAACCTAGTATACAATTTAAAAAAAAACAACTTAGGGAGTAATTATAATATAAAGCTATTTTGAGGTAATTTAAAATATATTATAAAAACTGTAACCACATATTTTTTTGGATATGTTATGGACTAGAGACTCAGTCTGATCCAAGATCTCATCAATAGGGTCTTTCACTGTATACTGAGCATTTACTATAACATTTCCACCTTCAAGATCATCATCACTACTAGTGGTTGTTGTGTCTATAATCTGGATCTTAATCACACGACGTCCTTTCCCAGCTTCTTTATTAATAACGTAGGATGAGGACATATTACCGGTACTAGTCGTGGCCTCGATACAATTCAAATTGTTGTGACGTCTCTTCCTCACAAGTTTGGATTTTCTTTTTGTTGAACTTTGTGGTTTTGCTACTTCAACAACGCTACATAAGTTTTCAATAGGTGATTCACCTTCTACCTCATCATCGATGAAGCATGGTAATATGGAGTCCATTGTCTGTGCAACAAAAACAAAATTTTAATATGCAACAACAACATGACATGATTGAAAAAATAAGTATACGAATAACTAAATAAAGTACTTACCAAGTAGTTGATGTTGCAATGCACGTATTTTCACAGCGATGCTTTGTCGGAAAGTGATGTATTAATCGAGTATTTATGGGAACGTGTAATTATTTGAAATTGAGTGCTCAGCATTCTTGCTGTCTACCTAACTCTGTTTGTGTTGGAACCGTGTTAAATTACAGACAAGTTTCTGCATGTATTTACTTGTTACTACCTATTTATGGGAACGTGTAGTTATTAAAAATTTTGTGCTCAGCATTCCTGGTGTCTACCTAACTCTGTTTGTTTTTGAGTGGTGTTAAATTACAGACAAGTTTCTACATGTTACTACCTATTTAAGGCAATCATGGAAATGGAAATATTTATTTATTAAATCACAATTATAGTTTATGGTAATAAAAATCATTTATTTCAAAATAACTAAATCTAGGTATACACTTTAAAACTCACAGATAAAACTTCAAACATTCAGAAGATTTTACATACAACTATACCAGAATAACATTTACTAAAAAATATTACCTATACCGATTATCAAAACATGGAATGACCCCAAGACATAGTATTTATACCATCCGACATAATTCTCCTTTTGTCGTCATTAGACGACAACGCAATTTTATCTACTTTTTGCGTAAAAAGTACATGCTTTAGAGACTTAAATATAACATTGGTCTTACGTATAACTCGTTTATTTTTCAACACATTGTTGTAATCTTTCAAACTTAACTCATTTGTTAAATGTTTCTTAACACCTTTCGCTTTTTTAATTTTAGAGGACTCGGTTTTAATGCAATACAATTTGGATCTAAGGCCAACGAACTCTAAAAGTTTTTCTCCAGCTAATTCATCTTTAAATAGAGCAGGAACTTTTTTGTTAGCTAACTCTATGCCATGTATATTATTTTTCGGATAATTACTTGTGTCAAAATAATTAAGAAAATTATCTTTTAAATCCTTATAAAAGTCATTAGTTTCTATGGAATACAAAAAACTATCTGTATCTGTGTAACATAGCTTGAGCTTTGATCCGTGAAAAGGTTTCATAATAGAATAATGGAAATTATACATATGGGATTTAGACAACTCCAATACAGTAAATCCTATGTATATCGGTTTATTTAGGATAACACTTTCAGGCGTCATTTGGATGACTACAAAATCATCGCTAAAAATAGTTGCACTATGGAAATTTGGTCTAGCTATCAACTGTTCTGCGCAATAATTTTTCTTTGTTACATTTGTTTTATCTTTCCATTGATTCACCAATTTCACATCGAGTCTATTTTCTGAATTTTCGAGGGTTTTACCGAATATACTGTTATTCAACAACTTGAAAAAATCTTGTTCAAAGGTAGATTTCGCATTTTGTCTTAAAATTGTATTTAAATCAATGTACTGTTTTAAATGAGGATATTGTTTAAATTTTATTACACGGTGAATCTTTTTTAAAACCCGACCATGTTTTATACATTCTTGTAAATGAACATAGTGAATAACATAGTAACATTTATCAAACAAATTCGGTATCAATTTACATGTTTTTGATCCGGGAGGAGTAAGTTTTTCAGGACAAAATGGTAAGTCGTTATGCCAATCATGTAACTCCACTGGATATTCTAAATCCACTTCTAAAATATAACCTATTTCACAATCGTAAGGGACGCTACAAATATGTAAATTTCGTATTTCACTCTCATTTAATAATTTGAAATCTGAATAAGGTAAATAAGAACACATCGAAAATCCATATAAATTGTTACAGTCAGCGTAAAATAGATAATTAGAAGGATTAGATGGCTTATAAGTGGATAAATATTTATTGTTTGACTTAGCATACCTTAGAGAACATAGACACACTCCACCACGTATACCATTTTGAATAATTTTTATCATTTCCAAGTCATCTAAAAGCTGTAATTGAACTTTTGTTTTTAATATCATTGCATCGAAGCTTAAACTCGGTGTAGTGATGTAAAAAGCTGGATCTAGTTGATAGTTTACTCTACAAGTTGAACGAAATTTTTCAAAAATGTCTGTTAGTAATAAAACGTCAGTTTGTAAATATAAATCGGTGTATTCTCCAAGATTCTTCAAACTGAATGTAGTGAATACTTTAACCGCGTGGTCATAATCAGACTTAGAAACAGTTTGATTAGTAATACTGCTATAAAAATTTTATGTGGTGGTAAATAGTTTTGATCATAAACTGAATCAAAGATGATGAATTTAATAAATAAATAAATCATACCTCATTGTTGTCAAATGTTTCTTTATTTTGCCACTAAATACCTATATTATCTTTGGCAATATTTTACAACTATAGTCAGTTCATCAGTTTAAAACTTTAATTTATAACCCCTTACAACTTTCTATCCAGATAGTTAGGTATATCTATAATTTTTGTCAGTTTATTTCTACTAACCAAGCAAGTCTGACTTACACACTGAGGGTTCCGTACATATTTATTGCAACCACAGTTACATATTGGTGTTACATTAATAAAATGAAGTTCCTTTGTGATACCTTTCTTGAGCACAGCAATATAGTAGCCTATTATTGTTAAAAAGCAACATACATAATAAAAAGTTCTTAAATTTCTGTGGTCATTTTTGTTAGTATTACAGTTTTAAAATAGTCATGACAATATTAAAATGATGAAAATAAAGTTAATTTACTATAAGATATATCAATTTTACAAATAAAAAAAATATTTTAGGTATCTTTAATTTTCCAGTAATAAGGAATGTCATAGCTTTCCAGTTGTAAATAATTAATAAATAAGGTAAGCCGTCATCTCTTATTCAAATTTTAAAGTTGGGGCCTGCAATAGAATACAATTTGCTATTATATTTTGTTCTTCTTGGATTCCTTAGCGTCTGTTTTCTACATTCCGTAGACTTCATTTATTGAAATTGGCAGTTATTACATCATTTTTATGATTCAAATGTGGACTTGGGAGTCCAACTAGGTATTCCATCTATTAACGTCTTGATCTGAAAAACATAAGTAACCCTTAACAGCACTTACAAAATTATTAACAGATTGCCTAAATGGGAAGGTACCTAACAATTGTTGAGTTGCAGATTTGTTTTTGTGAGTTTCAGTATGTATGACTGTTTTAATGTCACCTGTAGACAAACTACCAGAAATATTATCATTTATCAACCCATAGGGACCCTACTGCTGGGACATCAGGCACTTCCCTAATGTGTACTGTGGACAGATTCCATACTCTTACTGTCTTGAATCAAAATCGGTTAGACCTACTTTTCTGCTTACTGCTTTACTTTGGGTGCTTTGGGGCTGCAGAAGGTTCTGCTCACCTTGTAGATATCCTGTGTCGAGACAACAGACTGTTTGGGATGCTTATTTTGTTTTTATTTCCTGCAGACTTGATCAGTTTTGGTATGACACTCTGTTACAGTAAGGTGCGATTGATGGGTCCATGGGCAAATACGTGTATCCTTTCTGAAACCTTATAAAAGAAAGTTTTATCCGATTCCACATCAGATAATTTATAAAGCAATCAATTCCTGAAAAAAAACGAATTAAGAAAAAGCGCCGGCTTCGTAGTTCGAAACAATTTTTTTTCTGTAAGTATATGGCATAGGCTCTATATCCATACAGTCTTGTCTGATATGAAAAATCTTCGGTTCGTTAAGAATTTTTTTTTCGTTTTACATTTTTTGTTTTCTCTATTCCGCAAGAATGAAGCAAAGGCTTCTATAACCATATGCGTTTGTTGGATCGGGTAAACTCGGGTGTCGATGTCGTCGCGCACGTCGGGTGACGTTTTAATAATATGTTTCCGCCTTAATTTTTTCTTTTTTTCCGCGCCACTAGATAGTAGCCCGCCATACGATATGCCAACTCCGCAGTAGTGTACGACCTAATAGTTGGTGCATTATATTTTTTTGTGCGATTTCAACGCGGTCGAAGTTGCGTGCTTAAAATACATGAAAAATATATTTAAAAAAAAGGTTTTCATCCATGAGATTTTATATTATAAAGTACAATTGAAGAGTATTGTATGATCGAAGGGCTAAAGAAAATGCCAGCAAAGATGTTTTAAATCAACTACCTTGGTTTAGTTTTTTTAACTTTTTGGTTTTATTGCTTAATTATATTTTCGATTTTCATAATTTTGGATAGGAAAGTTTTTTTTCAATAATGAAATAAAGACTAATCTGAGTTTTAAGAAGAATTTAGTTTATTTACATATCCGTGCCTATACAGGGTGTAACAGAAAGGTGTGATAATACTTCAGGGTTGGCTTTTACCCATCAAACTGAACAACTTTTGTTCTACAAGTTTGTTGAAATGGCAAATTTTTTTTTGGACTTTTCATACAAATCGATCAGCTGGCAAACCAAATTTGTATGAAAAGTCCGAAAATTTCTTTGCGATTTCAACAAAGTTGTAGAACAAAAGTTGTTCAGTTTGATGGGTAAAAGCAAACCTTGAAGTATTATCACACCTTTCTGTTACGTTCTGTATATGGTAGCCTGCAAAATTCCGACATACTCCTCACTAATGCACGACCGTGTACTATGTGTGTTATCTTTTTATGAAATTGTATAAAAAAAAAGTTTCACCGCGAGCTGCATGCAGCTCGCGCACCGAGCGCCCACTAGTTTTGTTTATATAATTGAAAAATTAATTTTCTTTCATCTATTGAAGTTTCTTTGCCTTTTGGGCGACCCATGACAATTAAAAGTATCCGTGTGCGATACAAATTAAAACTGACGACTCGACGCAGATTAGGACGTTTTAATAGACGTATTCGATGCAAGTTTCAACACGTTCGTCTTTTGTTTACACTCGTACTTCGTAAAAATCGATGATGTACGAATACTTTTACGATCTAAATTTTTTGACTTCTTAGTGTTTTAAGTATTATAATTCAATGAAACTTATTATTTTAGTTTTAATACATATGAATTTAAAGTATTAAGATTAGTATTAAATAGTGATAATAGTATATTTAGATCTTTTGTGTATATGCATTTATTATTTTAGATCTTAATTTTGATTACTTACTGTACGAATACTTTTGCGGCGATCTGTAGTTTTCTTTTGTTTTCGCAATCACCTTCACACGACCCGATGTTTCTCCTAATCGTGTAATAAATAAGTGAGCATCGTAACCAGAAAGATTATGAAAAAATATAGGTATAAATTTAGGTAATCTAAACTGTAAATTACAGTATGAATGCGCTGCACCACGAAACTTTCCTGTTAGATGACAATGGTCTCTTACTTTGTCATCAAATAAAAGCCTTGAACAAATACAACATTTTACTGCAGAATCAAATATTCTGTGATCTGTTTCGGTAAAAATCATAGGAACTTTTTCATTTAACACTGAATTAATCTTAATTACATCTCGATGTAAGAACTCTAAAAATTTGTAAACGCAATCAGGACCTCAATGCGATCGGTAACAATTTAACGAAGTATTATGTGAGCATACTATGTAATATGCAAAAGCTGATGGAATATGTTTATGTGTATTGACCGTATACTCGGAAGCGTTAATGTCTTTCGCACAAGGTTCTAACAACGATTCGAAATCAGCATATATAACAAACGGGACGTCCTGCAAACGTTCAAAATGTTTAAATTGAATAACAGATCCTTTTTCTGGTAAAATAGTAGCTACACCACCACAAACATGAGTAGTTAAAGCTCTTTCGTTATTAAAAAATAACAAACAATTATCACAAAAAAATATTTTCCCATGATGTTTCGTAATTTGTCGTCTTACCAAAAGTTCCAAATCTTTGATTAAGCAGTAATGAGACCGACCACCTCTCTCTAAAGTTCAGTTCAGTTCAGTTCAAGCCCCGTTCCAGCCAGCATTACTGCTGCAAGGACGCGGAGGCCCAAGACACCAGAGGGGGGCGTAGATAGGACAGGAGTGTAGGGCGGCGCAGTCAGGAGGGGGAGAGATGGGAGTTGG
This sequence comes from Coleophora deauratella, assembly GCA_958295455.1. Taxonomy (NCBI): domain Eukaryota; kingdom Metazoa; phylum Arthropoda; class Insecta; order Lepidoptera; family Coleophoridae; genus Coleophora; species Coleophora deauratella. The sequence goes on from OY282388.1 coordinate 11,661,100, forward strand.
AACCGGCCCGAATAATTGGCATCGTAGCTAGTATGGGGAAGATAGATACTATACTTGGTGTGTAATATATACAGGGTAGGAGAATGACTGCTTTAATGTTCATGTTGATCCTTGTCTATTCTGGGTTGTTTTCTTCTTCAGATTCCGTGTCGGTTTCCGGTACGTCGTATATTTCTTCAGCCATCTTTTTCATCTCACTTCTGCTCTCCGATATTGCAATCCATTCGCTTTTTGTAAGTTCCGTATAACCTCGGAGTCGATGTCGTGGCGGAGGGAGTCCATCCAGGTATAAATAGGTCTTCCTATTTTGCGTTTCCTCTCCCTGTAGTTGTAGGCTGCGTGCAGGAGGTGCGGGGCTTCCCGTCTCATGATGTGACCTAAGTAGCAAATTCTGCGTACTTTTATAATCTTTATGATGGTTTTGCCTTCCAAGATTTCATTTATCTTCTGTTTCGGGTAGTCCTTTGCCATTTGTAGCATACTTCTTAATATGAGTCGTTCGTACCGCCGTAGGCGGGACCTATTATATTTCGTCAGCGCTGTAACGTTATGTCCGTATGTCATAGCTGGGGAAATCACCATTTTATAGATAAGGCGAACTATTTTCCAATCCATTTTGTTACTTTGAATAAAGTTAAGTAATATTTTGGAATATTTCATGGCCTTATCGCACCTCGATTTTATGGTCGATTTCCGGCTATGACCAGCTGAGATAAAAATCCCTATGTATTTGATTTCCTTAACCGGCTGGATAGGTATCCCTCCTACTAACAGTGGTCTAAGTTGATTGATTAAGTTGATTAGCCGGGGGGCCGAAGGGGTCGCGGACTAGTAGTTTAGACTTGGTTTCATTGAGTATAAGACCAACTGTTTTTAAAAGGGATTTTAATTTCGTAATTATCCTATCGAACTCGTTTATGTTGCTACCTGCGATGATAAGGTCGTCAGCGAAGGATAGAATAATAGGCAATTTTATATTATGGTCCTGGTCAAGGTTCTGAGTACATCGTCCATTAGTATTATAAAAAGCCTAGGTGATAGGGGGCATCCCTGTTTTACTCCTTTTCCTTTGTTAATGATTTCGGATTGTTGTCCACACTGTAACGATCTGACAGGCCGTCACATTATCAAAAATAAGATGATTATTAGTAACACTGTAAGTAACCCTATTGTATAATATTTCTCCTAGCGACATCTAGTCCCAGTTCCAAAAAACAATGTTACTAGATAACTCGTTAATGTAGCAAGACCATTGTAAGTCTCTATAAATGGGCTTATTAACGTACTACTAAGTTCAATATCTATCTGGTAGATGGTGATAGTAGTAGTTTAGCTTTTTGAAATGAATCGCGCGGCAACGCGTGATAGAGGGAAAGTGGACGTAGTGGACGAAGTGGACCTAGTGGACGTAGTGGACGTAGTGGACCTGGTGGACGATTTCGAGTAGTATATAAGGAATAGATGGGTAGGAAACAGGACTTTTTGGATCTGGGCGTCGAGGCGGTAACACCTTGTATAGTTTGAAATATTTTTCCATAATTTTGTTTGTTTGTGTTTTGTTATTGTTTTGTTTAATATATTATTTGCAGTTATTAAGTAAATTGGGGTGTGATCACTAATACAGGCTGATGATGATTACGATAATAATTTAAAATAATTTATTATCATTTGCAGATATTTGTAAATTGGAGAGTGATCACTAATATGGGGTGATGATGACGATGATGATGATTTAGTAAATTTATTTGTTTGTGTTTAGTTTATTATGATTTACTAATTTTGCTCTTCTGATTTCAGATGAAGGTTCGTTGTCGATCAGGCCAATCGTTCGCGGTTGACCTGGTTTACAATATCCTTCAAAAGTGAATCTTCAGACGGGTTCACCAGATCCTCAGGTTTCTGATCAGTCTGACTGGCTCATGTAAGAATTCATCAGTGAAATGGACCACAGGACATAGCGGGTTCTTTCCGCGCTTTTCACGGATGTCTTATTGGTTATTATATTCTTTATGTATCTATCTAATAGGTACTTAAGGAGTATTTTAATTATTAACTACATGGAGCAGTACCCCCTTCTATAATCGGCACATACCCTCCTTTCCTCTATCTTGTGCTGGTTACACACATCACTCAAAGGGTGTCGTGTCACCTCAAACTGAGTTTGAAGGTGGGATTATTCCTTTTGTTTGAGATAGGTACTCTTAGGGATTAGGGATACAGATCTGGTTAGGCACTCACGCATACGATACACACCACACCTAGGTTTCTTTTACTCTATCTGTGGGCATTAATCTTGATCTTTCGATTGAGGTTGTATTGCAAATGTTTTCTCACTCACGGTCTTCTGTCTCTTGCTTCCACCCGGTATCGAAGAGAAAGGTGGAAGGTGGATTATTGCCTGCGGCCCAGTATCTGTCGAGAACAGCCGTGGGATGTCTCTTTAGGGCTGTGAGTGGGGGATGTTGTAGTACAATTTAGCCTGTGAAGATAGAGTGGGGATAGGGAACTATCGGTAACATGGACATAAAAATAAAAAAATAGCTTTTTTATGATTTAGCTAGCTTGGTCGATGACCAAAGTAACGTTATAGGTATAGGGATGTTATTTGTAGGGATTAGTTAGATAATTTCTTATAAATAAGTGAGTTATTTTTATTAGGAAAAAGTAAATGAGATAGACTTGTAGGTAAATCGCTAGAAAACTATAGGATGATAATTTTGAGAATTATCTAGGTTTTAAAAGGTACAATATACGGAAGTTGTTAGGGTATCACGCTAAATTTAAGAATTTACGATTTGTTAGCAATAAATGTTCAATTCATTTTATGTACGTCAGTCCAATAAACTCTTAGTTCAGAGAAATCAAAGCTAGATAAGACGGATACGGATATATTTGTATACTTGGGGTAGAACATAGGTAAAAATACCTAAAATAATAGTATATAGGAGGAAATTAGTTCAAATATTCATTTCAAACATTTTATCAGTTATAGCTGTAGGCATGAACAGACATGAAATGACGTTCTGTGTTAGATGGCGGAATATAACATGGTAAACATGTAGCATTGTAGGAAATAATAAAGGGACTGTTACTTAGTAGTGTACTAGGTTGAGTAGGTTGTTAGGTTTTACTAGAATACTAATGAAAGTAGGTGAATTTTGAGTATTTAAATATAGGTTTAAAAATATTTTATGTATGATTGAGTAAATTGATTTTCAAATTAAAATTGTTAAAAGTTAGGAAAAGAAATTTCAAATCTAGAATTCTGAAAGTCTTGCCCTTTCTTTTTACAAAATTAAGTTCTCTTCAATAAAGTCTTCGGCATATAAAAGTATTTTATGTCAATAACAAACGGAAAGAAAGAATGGTTTAATTTTGCCATATAATTCCTTAGTAAATAACAGAATATTTGCAAGTCTAGGGAATCCAATTCACATGTCAGGAAGGCTAAGTTCATAGGAAATTCACTAACCTATATGTACTAACATCTATAGCTTAAATTGCTAGGGAATGCCACCAGAGTTAATCCGCTGAGGGCAAAGTTTTCTTTATAGTATTTTATGTTACCTGGAAGTATGAACTCAATTAATTAGGTAACTTTGAATCAAAAGATTCTATTCACTTGATGGAAAGGAAGTTGTAGTAAAACTCAATTTAATGTGATATTTTGAATCAGAAGTTCTACTCACGTGATGGAAAGTAGATAAATTATAATAATTTATTATTGAAGATCTTAAGCTAGTCCTGAGTAGTCGATGGATGACTGATTTTAAGAACTAACTGCTTAGTACTAGTAAGCAATTTAAATTAACTAAGTAATAAGAATCAAAGGATTCTAACTGCCTGATGGTAGGGCAAGGCGTATTTATAAGTAACAGAGTTGTTCTTATGTTAAGGTTCAAATTAAAAAGTATTAATTTAAATAATCTAAATATCCTGAAATGGATTATTTTTAATCACCAGATGGTAAATAGAAATTGAGATAAGTTAATCTCATGGTACAATTAATTAATTGTCCTAAGTTAATCAAAGGATGTAACTCACCTGATGGAAAAGGTAAATGATGTTACAACTAGGGATTGTTGTTCAGTTATTTCATATAAAAGGGATGACAAAGTCATTAATGGTAACATCTATATTCTGCTTGATATCTAATAGAATATTTTGAATAATTTAAATAGTTGTTTGTTACTCCAAGAAGTGACCCAAACTTTATGATTTGTCTACTTACTTATTTCTACTGCGATGGCTAGGGTCTTCACTAACTCAGAGGGTTGGTTGTTGTTCCATTAGTGTTACCACGCCGAAGGAAGTAAGCTATGACGGCACTATGGGCAGCAGCTGGTGATTGACCTGATCCATTTATGTAACTACTAGAGGTAGTAAATTTTACACACACGTCTAATCGAGTTGGGGTTACTTCTGTCTTTGTTTATACTCAATAATTGCCAAAGTGCAAAATGATATTGGATACCAGGCAGAGTATCATTGTGGTCAATACCCACCTGATGGTAAAGTCAAATGTTTATACAACTAGAGGTTGTTGAAACAAAAGAAGCAAGAAATTCAAATACATTTCTTATGAAAATATTCAGTTTGCATGTTAGATGGCTGATGATGATACAACTAGAGGTTGTTGTTAAGATGGAAGAAGAAGAAGACTGTATTCTGCTCGATTTCTAATAATTATTCTTGTTCGTTTAAGTAACACATTTTTACTCAGAGAAGTAGTCCAAACTGTGCTATCAATTGATTTCCATATTTCATCCGCATTGCAATGGGTTTGGTCTTCGCTAACTCAGAGGGTTGGTTGTTGTTTCATTAGTGTTACCACGCTGAAGGAAGTAGGCTATGACGGCACTATGAGCAGCAGCTGGCGATTGACCAGATCTATTTCTCTAACTACTTGAGGTAGTAAAGTATACATACACGTCAAGCCGAGTTGGGACTACTTCTGTCTTAGTTACAGATGTAATTATAACAATTATGTCATAGTGCAGAAAATTATGTTGGATACCGAGCAGAGTATTGTTGTGGTTCACACAATTCATATTGAATAACTACTAGAGGTGGTTATTTGTTATTGAGGCGTTAGTCCTCTCCTTATCAACTCAGAGGGTTGTATGTTTCTGTCGTTGTGGTTCACACAATTTATATTGATTAACTACTAGAGGTAGTTATTTGTTATTGAGGCGTTAGTCCTCACCTTATCAACTCAGAGGGTTGTATGTTTCATTACACTAGTGTTACGGCTGAAGAGTAGTAAGCCTTGATAACATTATGGGTGCAAACGGATTAATAATTATCCATATTTTGTATAACTACTAGAGGTAGTTATTGTATCTAAAGGAAAATTAAATTTCTGATTGTCTGAGTTCATGCTACTAAGGTACACAGACTTATTAATTATTCATTTTGTCATAGTGCAAAACCCATAACATTGTATTTAATTGAAATCAAATAATTATCCAGTTACATATTTGTAAATCTAAGTTCTTCTTGTCATGTGCATGTGAACCTTAATCTACAGATGAGAAACATAGGGAATTGGTTTAGGTATGAAGTTAGGAATCGAGTTCTAATTATCATAGGTGGTCTCAATAGATATTCAAAGTAGGATTAGGCTCTCTTTATTGATGTTAGTTGTCTTTATTTTTATATTTAGAATCTTTTAACTATTTTGTCTTGATAAAGTGTTGAAGTGAGTTTCTTTGGGCTGCCGTTTCTTCTCACTTCGCTAACACTTCCCGAAACGGCCAGCATACGGGTTCCAAGTGGTAGGAACCTTGTATTAGGTAGTTAAAGTTAAATTTATTAAATTTCTAACTATACAGTAAATTAATTATTAACTTGAGAAAATAATGTCTCAATTTAAAATTAGACTATTTTTACTAAAAGAAATTAATAGCTATGAAGTCTCAAAGAATAGTAAATTTTTCCTTATTATGTTATTTTTAGATAGTTAGGTTAATAAACTTTTGTACCCGGTGGCGTTGGACTGGGGGCTTAGGGGAAGGCGGAGAAGCTCTCCCGCAACTTGAAAGAGTTGCGGTATAAAGCAGTTTATAGATCAGTCATCTGGTTTATACATTGCTTCGCGTTAGATTATTTTATAAATTTTACTCTGAGACTTCATAAGTGATTAACACTTTCACAGCTTCAAACCAATATAATTCGTGCTAACTAAATTGGATGCGGGACACGACAAAGATTCGTGCGCTCTCGAGAAAAGAGTAGTAGCACTGAACGTGTTAAATGTTTTTAAATTCTCAATTCCGAAATAATGGATTCAGTTGTTTTATACTGAATAAAATTTGTTTATTTATTATTAATGAATGATTAAAACTAATAAATTACTTGATTCAAATTAATAAAGATTCCATTCTTATTTTCACTTAAACGTCCCGGAGTTACGTATTACGTTCACGAAGTAGGTTACTTAATCACTAGACGATTCATTGGCCAAGATAATTATCAGATGATTAAGTTGAAGAATATGTTGAGTTCAGTAAGTAAGTTACGCTCAACTATGGAGGAAAAAAAAATGCTGGCGAGATTCAGATGTTACAACACCATGATATATACGTCTTTTCGTTCATGCATGCATTTATTATTCGGTTAGTAAATGGGATGTCTCGGGTCCGCGTGACTAATATGTCTCTGAGTGCGTGAGGTCTACCGTGTCAAAGGCTTTCTCTATGTCGAGTGCTATTAGAAAAAAAATATCTCCAGATCTCCAGTGTATGTCTAGAACCCTTCTTAGTGTGAAGATGTGGTCATCCGTAGACCGGTTAACCAGAAATGCTGCTTGGTATGATCCTAGTTCCTGTATTTTTTTGTCTACATAGTTTTTCTAATAAGTAATTGGCGTACACACGGTATCCTACATTACATATTGAGATTCTTCTGAAATCTCCTATTTGTTTGGGGTTTGCTTTTTTTTGGTATAGGTACCTGCTTGGTTAGTAGCCATTGTTTTGGAATGTTATTGTTTAGCCAGGCGTCTCTCATTATTAGTTCCAATTGGAATATAAATATAGGGGTGTTGCCTTATAAAGTTCAGGTACGATTTGATCTGTGCCTGGGACGGTGCCGTTTCGTAATCTAGCTATGATGTTTGCTATATCTATTGCTTTCGGACAGTCTTCTTCGGAAATGGTTTGTGTTCCTTCTTTTATAAGCTCTATCCTAGGTCCTTCGCTTTTCTTTAACTCTGAAATCCAATTGGACATGGGTATGTAGTATATTGTTTGCGCTCGTTTTACTTTGTTAGTGTATTTACGGTAGAATTTGTACGTAAGCTTCATCCGGATTGCTTTGTGTGCCTTACTAAGACCTTGAAAGAACTTTCGACTAAATTCTTGCTCTTCCGCATCGTGTACCTCACGAACTTTTTTGCGCGTTATTTTAACTAGGTCTTGGAGGTCTTTATCTTTTGGATTTCGATTTCTAAGAAATAGAGCGCGCTGGAATTGGGCTAGCGCAATTCTTTCTTCTCGAGTTACGGCTCCGGAGTTTATTAAGAGTTCGTGTGCTGTCTCGCGTAAGACCTCATTAAGATCTTCTACAGATAGGTGGTTTGTTTCAATGGGATTTCCTGTATTGGAATCTAATTGGCTGTAATCAAGTCCATATTTGTTTAGTATATTTTCGATTTCCCTAGTTACACGACTTTGGAACTCCTTAAGAGTTTTGGTGCTTTGTAGGGACTCGTAATCCAGTATTTTGTAATTGTATGAGATTTTGTTAACAGCTTGTGTCGGTTTGTTGTGGTTTATGGTTGTTTTGTTGTTTATTTCGTGCTTTCGTTTATGGCTCTTTTTATATAGCAAAATTTTTGGTTTTTAAATCTTTCCCCAAATGAGTTTGTGATCTGATTTAATTGATTTCGCCCACTCGCCTTTAATGTCATCGAAAAAAATGTTCTTTTTTGCGCTAGTTAGAATGTGGTCTATATAATAATATAATATATAGACCACATATATATAAGTTATAAGTTAACACATATAAGTTGCCATTTTCGTTGGATTTCGCGTGAATCAAGTTTTTACCTACAATATTAGGTGGGATGTGATTGTGTATTTTGTTTAATTAGTTTTCCAATTTTTGCGAAACAGGTAGTTGATTTCGGAGGGACGTGGGTATTGATAAAAATGACATCCACGGGTGTTCCTTGGGTCTATCCTTGTGATTTTTTTTATTGTGTGAGGGACGAGTTTGTGAATAAGGATGGCTATACCTCTTTTTTCTTTCGGTTTTTTATTTCCACAAAGATACCATTCATAGTTTTTTGATGAGTATGTTCCATTGGACATATGTGTTTCTTGAAGTCCAGCTAAGGCTATCTGTCTCTTATCTAATTCGTAGTCTATTCGTCTTTTGTCACTGAATGGCGGACGTTCCAAGTAGCTATTCGGAGTGGTCCGCGTTTTTTAAAATCTAAAATAGCATTTGACATTGTAGGCGACTTCCTAAGTAACCTGTGACCTGTAGTGTCTACTATGTCCTCAGGCGAGTTTTGGATACTTGGTGACAGGTAAGTTGCGATTGATTCCCCCTCGCTGTTTGTAGTTGGGAGACTAATTACGTTATCTATGATTGTTTCACATGTCGTGGTGTGGAAATAAGACGGGTTATTATTATTTTTTGCGTTTTCCATAGACACTTGTATAGATGTTCTGCTTTCTGACTCTAAGTCGATTACGCTGTCAGATCGATTGGCAAGTATGACACTGTCATAGTGGTTACTCTCGTAGTACAGGTGGATGTTGTGGGGGGTCTGAGTGCCTGTAGGACTATAAATCAAGGGATCTTTGCTAACGCCATGCACGTACACATTTACCAGGTAGTAATTTGCTGCTGCTGTGATAATATCCTCCCCTCCCCAAAATCCCGGTTCAAATTGTTGATTTAAGTAGTTCTCTATTTGAGTTTCCAGAGGGATATCACGTCCTAGGCTGATGTCGAGTACATTGGTGATGATAATTTGTCGAAGATTTTCATCGTCGCGTCGCGATTATTGTATACGTAGGTGGCTAGGTCTTTCCTTACTGCCTCTTTAGTAAACGTTAGTCCGAATATTATGATAATTTGGACTATAGAGGCAATTACCGTCCTTTGCCTGTCTAACAATTTCCATTGTTGCAGTTTTTATTGTTTCTTGTATTGTTTTGTGTTCTTTGCCGACTTTGCGTTATTTTTTTAGGCGTGTGCCCGAAAGTATGCCAGATGTGGTCTGTTCCCGCCGCTTTCTAATGTATTCAATTGGTAAATAGTTTTATGAGGACATTGTTATTTCTGTAGCTTTTGTTTTTAGTATTTTAACTTTAAAGGAGTAATTTAGCTTTCTACATCTACGGGATTTCTTTAGCATGCTAGATATTTTATGGCTAAAAGAACTGCGTAAGTTATTTGTTTGGTGCATAAAATTAACAAAGGGTTTTGAAATAAAATGGTTGAGTCGTATATACCAGACGTGGTCTGTTCCCACCGCTTTCTAATGTATTCAATTAGGAAATCGTTTTTTGAGGAAGTTGTTCTTTTTGTAGCTTTTATTTTTAGTATTTTAAGGAGTAATTTAGCTTTCTACATCTGCGGGATTTGCTTTGGTGCATAAAAAATAACAAAAGATTTTGAAGTAAAATAGTCGAGTCTTATTTCTTGTTAGGGCCTGTGAAGCGAAAAAGTCAGATTATTGAGCTTAGGTTATATTTCGGCATAGGCAGATGAACTTCTACTGCCTACTTAAGTCAATTGCTTTGATACTTGGGTACTTTGTTAACTTCGTTAGCAGGTCGCTGTTAAGGCTGCAAGACTAGTACTGTACCTATATGTTTAAGTCGGGTAGGTGTTTAAGGTTCAAGATATCGGGTGATGTAGGCTGAGTGGCTTGGCCCGTTAACAATGATGGGGATGCTGTAGGTAAAAAGCAAACATAATAATAATAAATAAATAAAAACAGAAAGAAAGAAATGAAAAACTCTAAGTTAAGGGACGATCTCACCAAATTAGTCCGGTAGCTGGGGCTGGTCGATGGGACTCTCAGGTTTCTGGAAGCTGTGAAAGCTGAGGGAGGGTAAAGAAGCAAAAGAAAAGAAAAAAATCCCTGGGTTAAGGAACGATCTCACCAAATTAGTCCGGTAGTTGTGGTTGGTCGATGGGACTCTCAGGTTTCTGGAGGCTGTGGGTACGATGCACTACTCTGCTGGTCACTTTTGAGTTTGTGAAAAACAAATGCGAGTACTTAGAAGACAATCCTGTAGGTACCGTTTACACGAAACTTATGAGAAGTGAGTTTTTTTTTGTAAACAAACACGCGGTACTATGTACGCTTCGCGAATGGCGCGGCTGCGTAGGCGTGGGTTATACTGCTGGTCACTTTTGTCATTGTGAAAAACGAATGCGAGTATTTAAAAGGAAAGCATGTAGGCACCATTAACACGAAACTTGTGAAAAGCGAGGTTTTTCGTAAACACAAACACGCATTACTATCTACGCTAACGGAGGGTGCCGCTGGACGGCGGGATTCGCGAACGTCGCGGCTGCGTAGGCGCAGACAGTGTGCGTCGCGTCAAACAATAGGGCAATAAAGTAATTTGTTTGGAAAGTAAGGAATGACCAAGGGCTCTCGGGAGCGCTCTTGGGTACGTCCGCTCCCAACGGCTGTCCGCACAGAACTCCCAGACCGACCACCTCTCTCTAAATATAATAAATTAATATGATATTTTTTACGTTGGTGTGTTCTGTACAAAGGTCCTATTATTTTATTTTTTCGTAAACCATAGACATTAATACTAATTTTTGAATTGTTTTTCTCAAAATGTTTTATATCATTCAATGTAACTGGAAAGGTCATATTATTTAAATTTAGTATTTCGTTAAAATCAGGATATGAACTAACACGATCTGCATTTGTTTTAACTGGGAACAAGGCCGCCATTATACACCACAGAAAACAAAAGTTGTCTGTGTTTTTAATATTAAGGCTTTAAGTAGTCTGAATAACCTTGCTGAAACGGAGATCGCTGAGAGTTTTGCAGACGTCAGTGCCATCTAGCGGCAACGGTCGGTACAGTTGAAATACTATAAAAACTGCAGAAGGGACAAGTGTTATTTATTAGTTATCCTACACAACTGCCTATTTTTGTTTGCACATCACTGCAACTGACGTCATCGTTACGTGCAAAGTGTTGAGTTTTATTTTTTATGACCAGTAGGCGTCAGGAACCAATACGAAGTATGTAAGTATGTAGAGCGTGCCTACAGCCAAATCGGATTCAACTTCTTTTGTCGGATTGCAGTATTTGATGTTATTAGATTTTTCTCAGTTGTGGGAGTGACATGGGGTACACTATTTTATTACTAGCTGTTGCCCGCGACAACAGAGAATAAAATAATAAATCTACTCATCATAGAAATATTTGACCTGCACCGGGTGGGGATTGAACCCACGACTCTCGGATGTTGTCAGGGGCACAAACCACTGAGCCAACGAGTCCGTCAAGTTTATGTTTTTAGATTTTAGGACTAGGTGTGATATAAAAAATATTCTTCTAACTGTGTCTAACTAACTATGTCCCAAAACTAATGCGACGAAGGAGATCATTCAGGCTCCATACATTTTTTGGCCTTTTTTTTAAGTGCCGGTCAACCAAAAAAAAAATGTATTATTAGAACTTGCTATTTGGAGCAATAGTTAAAATGACACAAAAGTTGTAGGGTTTTTCTGAACAATGTTATATAAGATGGATGAATCGTCATTTTCATACATTTATTGATTCCTGAAAGCTCAGATATAACTAGAGTTTATCATCTGGTACAATTTACATTTTTCAACTTTTGTGTCATATTAACATTAATTATTGCTCCAAATAGTTCTAACAATTCGTACTTCTTTTTTGTTGGCCGGCACTTTCATAAAAGGCTCAAAATTAATGATCTCCTTTTGGCTGGTGATAGCTTTGATCAAGACCTATCAGAATAACGAAACATATGTTCTGCAAAAGTTTATAGTTTTCGAGGTATACCAGATTAATAAAAAAAAAACACTACTATGTTTTTTAATTAATTTGTTTTTTGGACTCAAATATCGTTGATTAGTGTCTCCACTCGGATTCACTACTTTATTCTACAAAAATATTAAAGATGCCATCAGAAATACATCATCAATTAAAAAAAGCTTTAAAATATTCGATAACGAAACTTTATACATCTGCGACATAAAAAAAAATACTGAATAATTTTTGTCTCACATTATAAGATAGAGCATAGTATGCTATAAAAATCCTTGTTTCATGCCCATTTTAGAAATGTATAATACTTGGATATTTTCCTTACAAACAATGAGTTAATTGCTATTTTTGACCTCAAGGTGCTGACTTATTATATTCGAGGTTTTCAAATAAAATTAATTAGATTGATTAAAAATAGAAAGGCGATCATATTATGTTTGTTCTAGAAGGTCACCGTGACTAACTACCTAAAATAAAAATAAAACTGGCCAAGTACGAGTCGCACTCGCACATGAAGGGTTCCGTACTATCGTACAAGAAACTCTAAAAAACACGTCTCTTGTATGAGGAGCCCCTTTAATTTTTTAATATTATTTTAAACTCTGTGTAGTGTTTAAACTCTGTAGCGATTCAAACTCTGTGAGCATTTCATTTAAATCGCAAGAGTGAAAGAGCAGCGGCGACACTGTGGGACAAAAGTACCTACCCTAATCGGAGACAACTGTACTATTAGATTTTTAATACACCCAAGCTGCTGATTTACAGACTGCCTGGCCGAAGTAGAGATGTTGTTTTGGAAGAAAGATAGAAAAGTGGCGGCAAAATTTATCTTTTTTAGGGTTCAAAGTTCAAAAGCCAACGGGACCCTATTATTAAGCCTCCACTTTCCGTCCGTCCGTTCGTCTGTATATCTGTCAGCGGGCTGTATCTCATGAACCGTAATAAGTAGAGAAATGAAATTTTACAGAGTGTGTATTTCTTTTGCCGCTATGACAATAAATATTAGGCTGTCCCATTCAAAATGACATCTAGTAATCTTATGATTTCCCAAAAATGTTTAGAGATTATTCTATATGATCGAATCACTAATTCGAGTGCTATCATTTACATCAAGCGTTTAAATTTTCTGCTTCGCAGTGGATCGCCAAAACTAAATATTTTGCTCTATGTTCTTCAGCAATCATGGTGATTGTGAACATTGACTTACCGTTGACAGACCTACCACAAATCCATACTGATACTGGGAGTCATAACATTCCTTGCCAAGTTGACCTCTGTGACTCAATCATCCAACTTCATCAGTTTGATAGGTAATGTATTAGTAGCATTTGGTATATTTCCTTTCCTGAATATCCAGGTACTTCTAAACACATAATCAAACGCAAAACTACTCCCAGGTCTAGAAGGGATTAAGGGGTCAATTGCTCTATGTTAATCAGCAATGATGGTTATTGTGAACATTGACCTGCAGTTAATAGATCTACTACAAACTAGAGAGCGAACATTCCCTGCTCAGTCGACTACAAGTATCTATGACTCGATTATCCTACTTCATTGTTTGATACATCACTTTGATACCACTATAGTTTTTATACTCGTATCGGCTGTATTCGCGAAGTTCTCAGTAATATCCTAATTGTTGATCAAGATCCTGAAAGAGTTAAATTGCGTACATAACGTTATATACCTATTGAGATAAAATCGCTAATAACAACCCAAGAGTAGTTAATCTATGTTTTGAATGTTAACACTTCAAAAATATCAGTTCCTGTTGAAAATATAATGTTAAAACCAGGGATGGGACGTATAGTGTTTTGGCCGGATAACCGGATACCGAATATTCGGCTAAATTATCCTGCCGTCTAAAAATGTCTGCAAACGGATGGCAGCCTTAATTGCTATGACATGACTATGCGCAGCAGCTGCGGGAGGCTGTGTGGCGCCCACGCTTTGCATTGATTCGGGCTTTCTTCGGGCTGACACCTAGCGAACGTGGACAGTTACTTTACTCGCTTGTTTTGTTTATGTATTCAATCAAACAATCACAACGTTTTTGATTGATATACTCTTTATTGTACACACACAAACAATATATAACAACAAAAGGCACAATATTAAAGTTACAGTGGTAAAATGTAGGCGATCTTATAGCTTATAGCGATTCCTTTTTTAAGTTACTGATAAAAATTTAATCGTGATAGTGGTCCTAATTTAATTTGTGTTTGTAAAAATGGCAAGTGTACAGAAAAAGTCGCCTTTATGGACGTATCAGCTTCCGTCCGCGACTCGCCTACGTGGACTTTAAAATTGGATCCAGAGAGAAAAAAATGTTAAGGTGGCGCCATCTAGTGACGAAGGGTAATTTTTGAGTTTTTAAGCATTCCTCCAGGAACCCTTAAGTTTCCGGCACAAAAAGTATCATATGTGTTAGCTGAGTGCTTTATCTATCTGCCTGCCAAATTTCATCTACATCCATTCAGTAGTTGTGGTGTAAAAGCGGAACAAACAAATAAATAAACTAAAATACAAAATAAACTAAAATAAACAAACAAACAAAAACACAAACAAACATCCATAATTTCGCATTTATAATATTGGTGAGATGAGATGAGATTTCGTCGAAGAGGAACAATTTTCTAAGTGTAATTTATGTGAGGTGATTTCTCGAGGTATCACTGCACAGTGTTTTTTTTGCCTCAAAAAAGTGACATCTTCGTTTTTTTCATTCATTGAATTTGGCTTTTTATAACAAATGCAAGAGTAAAACTCTCAGGAGTCCATTTTGTATAGTTTATTTTTAAAAAAATCACAAAGTTTTGTTGACCTTCATGTTAAAAATATGGAAATTAATTCATAGAAAAAAAAACTATTCGCAATTAAGTATTATTTGTTTTGCGGGTATATAAAGATAGTCTAGGCGCATATTATCCCCTTTTAATTTTATCAAAAATGTTGGAAAATTTCTCAAAAAAAAAATATTTTCTGAATTTTCAAATGTATTTTTTTATATTTTTTCTAGGCCGAAGTAGAGGTTCTGTCTAGGACAGATATATTCCTCATACTTATTAGTATCTCCCACAAAATTAACACATTCTACTTCGGCGGAAGTTTGGTAAAATATATTTTTATGTACTAAGGTCAAAATTTTGGATTTAGGGTTGACACAATAAGGTCATTTCTTTTTTTCTTCCTTTATACACAATCAAGTTTATTTTAAAGACTTTAATTCAAAACGTACTTGGATGTAGTAAACTAAGGAACTAAACGTCTTTTGCGCATCAACTTCGCCCAAATAGCGAAAAAGAAAATTGGTCTTACAGACATGACATTTAACTGATTAAATAGGTATGAAACGCCGGAATATTTTTGTGATTTCGCCAAAGTATTAAAACATATAGAGTGCAATTTCATGAGTAGAAATAATCCACCTTGTTTTTGTTATATCAAAATTGTGAATCAAGAATTTATATGGGAAACTGAAAAAAAGCGGCCAAGTGCGAGTCGGACTCGCCCATGAAGGGTTCCGTAGCAGCAAGAAACATAACATAAAAGTTCTTGTAGTTCGTTGTAGGTAAATTGCGGTTTACGATTTATGACGTATTAAAAAAAAAAATCTTACTTGATCTCGTTCAAACCAATTTTCGGTGGAAGTTTGCATGGTAATGTACATCATAATTTTTTTTAGTTTTATCATTCTCTTATTTTAGAAGTTACAGGGGGGGGACACACATTTTACCACTTTGGAAGTGTCTCTCGCGCAAACTATTCAGAAAAAAAAATAAATTAAATTTATTCTAAAAAAAATGATATTAGAAACCTCAATATCATTTTTGAAGACCTATCCATATCCTACCCACACGTATGGGTTTGATGAAAAAAATTTTTTTGAGTTTCAGTTCTAAGTATGGGGAACCCCCAAAATTTATTTTTTTTTTCTATTTTTGTGTAAAAATCTCAATGCGTTTCACAGAATACATCTACTCACCAAGTTTCAACAGTATAGTTCTTATAGTTTCGGAAAAAAGTGGCTGTGACATACGGACGGACAGACAGACAGACAGACAGACAGACAGACAGACGGAAAGACAGACATGACGAATCCATAAGGGTTTCGTTTTTTGCTATTTGGCTACGGAACCCTAAAAATCTGGGTCGGATTATTTCATAGAATTCAGCAAAAATAGTTGAAAAATCCGATCTACAATGCTGATCACTCTGTATAAGGATACAAGTAGGCACAATTCGTACATCTAACTCACACGGACGCCATATCGGGTCAGAGCAATTTCGAACCGCGAACACCCCCGGATTTCAACGGTGTTCGACAGTTCGGAACTACGGGATTTCAGAGGTTAAGAGACAGAAGTTAACTTCGTTTTCACAATTAATGGAAGAAACAAGCATTCGATTTAGCTTTCAAAAAATAATACGATATTAATAGAAAGGTCAAATTAGTGACAACCTTAACACGTATATTTGAAAATCATTTTCTCTAAACTTCCGCCGAAGTAGAATGTAGTGATTTTATGGGTGATACATATTAGTATTAGGAATATATCTGTCCTAGGCAGAACCTCTACTTCGGCCTCGAAAAAATAGAAAAAAATAAACCTAAAAATTCAGAAAAAAATTTTTTTTGAAGAAATTACAAACATTTTTTATTAAGTAAAAAGGGAATAATATGCGCCTAGACTATCTTTATATACCCGCAAAACAATGAATACTTAATTGTAAATATTTTTTTTTCTATGAATTAATTTCCGTATTTTTAACATGAAGGTCAACAAAACTTTGTGATTTTTTTAAAAATAAACTATACAAAATGGACTCCTGGGAGTTTTACTCTTGCATTTGTTATAAAAAGCCAAATTGAATGAATGAAAAAAACGAAGATGTCACTTTTTTGAGGCAAAAAAAACACTGTGCACTGGGAAGAAGGCAGAAACGTCGGCGCTCAAAAAGCATAATTACTACCTCATTATTCTTCTTATCGTGTGGCACATTCAACCGTTCTTCCCACAAGATATAGACGGCGGTTGCCTAGTGTTGCACTTAGCATCACCCGCGGTTACGTGTAGGGCATTTAGATTTACACCTACGGGCGTGTGCAACGTGACTATCATACAAATCTAGAAATCAAATGTGCAGGTTTCCTCACGATGTTTTCCTTCACCGTTAAAGCAGTCTGTATGAAAATGCACGTAAGTTTCGAAAAACTCATTGATGCAGTGGCCAAGATTTGAACCCACAACCTCTGGTTAGGAGGACGGAGTCACTAGCCGCTGCGCCACCGACGCTTTTTTTCCTACTCTACTACTCTTTTTCTCCTACCTCATTAAAGAGTTCCATTGGACTAGACTAAAAATTGGTTTTGTGTTTTTTGATGTTCATTTACGAAATTGTAACTATCCGGCGGGGGCCGGATTATTGAGCTATTATCCGGTATCCGGCCTACTATTAAATACTGGCCGGATAGGCCGGATACCGAATAGTAACCGGATATCCGTCCCATCTCTAGTTAAAACCACTTCCTGAAAAGTTGTCGTTTTGCAATTATGCCCTTATTCGTAAGATACGACGATATGTTACGTTATTTTGTTAGGTCTTGCTCAAAGCTATCACCAGCCAAAATTTGTCGCATTAGTTTTAGGACAACCTGTATATTATTTTATTTATTTAGATTTCGGTCAGAGGGTACCCTCAGGGGTTCTGTGCAAATATCCAAAAATTATAAGATAATAAATAAATATCCAGGACAATTAACATACAATCATCCTGCGGTCATCTGGCTTCATACTAGGATTCTCTGTAATATGGGAACCAGAGACGAATAATATACATATGTAAATAGATACGTTTTTGGAATAAAAACATATATAAATATTATACATCCAGACACAGAGCAAACAAATCTATCGTTAAAGAAATCTTTGCTCTGGGCGGGAATCGAACCCGCAACCCGTGGATCAGTAGTCAGGATAGCGCTCCTGATCACTGAACCAAAAGTCATAACATCAGTACTCTTGTAATCGCCGTCCTGCTTTAACAGACTTAATATTTTTTCTTGTATTTAGGCATTTCTATTACATGAAACAAACAATCGTTGGTTCCTTTTACTTTGACGAGATAAAAAAAATATTTTTTCGTGAAAAAATATTTACATTTACTTTTCGCCCACTAATGCGTAGAAAATATCTTAACTAAGTTACTGATATTATAAAAAGTATGCACAAGTGAGCTTAGTCTTCAAAAGCGAAGTGTTTTTGTCAAGGACGTCGCTCCGAAACAGACGCGCAGTCCACCCTCGATGAGATCGCGACGCGGACTGCCGGCAGAGTCCGCGGGGGATTACAGGATGGTGGAGCAGGCAGGGTCGCGCGGATTTACTTCCATTTTGGAGAAATAAATACTTTTCACGAATAAATTACGCAGTAAAAATAAAATATTCAAGACAAACTGTTAATATTGTTAAGATGTTTATCATGTGTAAAAATTAACACGATATCTTGTGCCGTTTCCGAGAGAAAATAACATTTATGGCAAAATAGGTGTTCTTTAGGGATTTTTTTTCTGAGAGGCGGTTGTCAAAAATATAATTTTGATCAAGACAAAAGATTAATTAAACCCTTGTCTATTATTGTGTATTTTTTATTTATAGATTAGATTAACAGTTATTGAAACAATTTGCCTGAAATATCCAAGAATTTGGACATTTCACATATCTTAAGGCCTCGTTTATTTTTTATACATTTTGGTAGCTCGATATAGCTGGAAGCGTGTAATGGTGAATATTTGTTTATATTCACTTCGAGATATAGGTTTTTAGAAAATATCCAACCACTATCTTTTGTTTCAAAATCTTCTATATTATTAACTATAGTACTTTTAATATTTTCATAAACATCATTGAAATCATAAACATGGTGTAATGACATATTTTTAGTTGCGAATGATTTAATCTCGGCTTTATCATTTTTAGGTAATATAAATTCTGCAAATAGCTCAAAATTAACTTTGACATTTGTATGTTGTGCTTGTTTGCCAGCAACAAGCTGACGCGCGTGGTGGCGCCTGGAGCGAGCCGCGCCACCTCCTCTACCGAACTTTTAGGCTGCGGCCTGGACGCAAGCGACTGCGACAGCGACAGCGACAGCGAGAGCGACAGCGAGAGCGACGGCGACAGCGACAGCGACAACTGTTCACGACGCAAGCGACAACGTCGCTCGGTTTGCGGCGACGTAGTGACGTGACTCTGTTGATGTCTGTCTGTCGCGATGTCGATACTCGTATTTCGATATTTTCATAATTATTCTTACTAATATAATAACACTTAACACTGACTCAGAGGTTTGCGCTCCTGACTATTGATCCGAGAGTCGTGGGTTCGATCCCCACCCAGGGCAAATATTTCTGTTTCTTTAATATTACTACTAATTTGCTAAAAAGGACATAGATTTATACAACAAACAAAAAGGCGATGAGCGGGATGCGGGGAGTGAGGTGCGGGTGGAGGGAAGCGCGGGGTGTGGGTGGGGGAGGAGCGGGGTGCGGGGGAGGGTGAGTCACGGGGTGCGTGAGGAGGAGCGGGGTGCGGGGGGTGAGGCGTGGGTTGCGGAGGGTGAAGCGTGGGTTGCGGGGTTGAGGCGCGGTTTGCGGGGGAGTCGCGCGTTGCGGGGGGAGGGGCGTGGTGAGGGGGGGGGGGCGTGGTGAGGGGGGGTGCGGGGGGCGGGGGGGGAGGGGGGGGGGGGGCGGGGTGCGGAGGGGGAGGGGCGGGGTGCGGGGGGTGGGATCCGGGGGAAGCAGTGTGCGAGGGAGAGGAGCGGGGTGCGGGGTTGAGGCGCAGGTTGCGGGGGGAGCGGGGGGAGGAGCAGGGGCGGGGTTGAGGCGCGGGTTGCGGGGGAGAGGAGCGGGGTGCGGGGGACGGTGAAGAGTGGGGTGTGGAGGGTTGCGGGGTGCGGGGGGAGGCGCGGGGTTCGGGGGGAGGAGTGTGGTGCGGAGGTGAGTCGCGGGGTGCGGGAGGGGGAGGTGCGGGGTGCGGGGAAGAGTGAGTCGGGGGTGAGGTGAGGGGTGAGGGGGTGAGACGCAGGGTGCGGGGGGATATCAACTCCCTGAGCGAAGCCGGGCACTCCAGCTAGTATCAAACTTTATCATTTTATTATCTGAAACTATTTTTTCTACTCAAACTATCGATAGTTTAAACTGGTTTCGATCGATCGAATATCGATAGTTTAAAGTCGCTTGCGTCCAGGCCGCAGCCTAAGGCTGCGGCCTGGACGCAAGCGACTGCGACAGCGACAGCGATACGAGCGACTTGATCATTTCCATACATTTGTATGGAGCTGTTTTGGACGACAGCGACAAGCGCGGCGACATACGAGCGACGAGCGACATTTCAAGGACGTCGCGCGTTTAGGGACGTTCTTCTTTAATCGATAAACCAGTTTAAACTATCGATAGTTTGAGAAGAAAAAATAGTTTCAGATATTAAAATGATAAAGTTTGATACTAGCTGGAGTGCCCGGCTTCGCTCAGGGAGTTGATATCCCCCCGCACCCTGCGCCTCACCCCCCTCACCCCTCACCTCACCCCCGACTCACCCTCCCCGCACCCCGCACCTCGCCCTTCCGCACCCCGCGTCTCACCCTCCCTCGCACCCTGTTCCTCCCCCTCCCGCACCCCGAGCCTCCCCTCACCCCTCTCCTCTCCCCCCGCAGCCCGCGCCTCACCTCCGCACCACACTCCTCTCCCCGCACCCCGCGCCTCAACCCCGCACCCTCCACCCCGCACCCTCCACCACTACTCCCCCCGCGCCCCTCACCCCCCGCTCCCCCCGCATCCCTCTCCTCTCCCCCGCAACCCGTTCCTCAACCTCGCACCCCAGTCCCCCCCGCACCCCGCTCCTCCCCCCGCATCCCGCGACTCACCCTCCCCCCGCTCCTCTCCCCGTGCACCCCGCGCCTCCCCCCGCACCCCGCGTCTCCCCCCGCACCCCGCGCCTCCCCCCGCACCCCACTCCTCACCGCTCCCCCCCGTACCCCACTCCCCCCTCTCCGCCCCGCACCCCTCTCCTCTCCGCAACCTATGCCTCAACCCCGCAACCCACGCCCCTCCGCACCCCGCTCCTCCCCCCGCATCCCGCGACTCACCCTCCCCCCGCTCTTCTCCCCCTGTACCCCGCGCCTCCCATCGCACCACGCGTCTCCCCCTCGCACCCCGCTCCTCACCCTGCCCCGCACCCCGCTCCTCTCCCCCGCAACCCGCGCCTCACCCCCCGCACGCCGCTTATCATCCCCGCCACACCCCGCACATTCCCCAGACCGGTCCTCACCCACCGCACCCCGCTGTTCCGGGACTGCTGTAGAGTGCTCTCAAATACTCTCGAATGTTCTGGACTGTTCTATTCTAGAAAATTCTTTAGGGTGAAATTTCAACCCTTATATCTTCAAAAGCACGCCCTTTAGGCAAAAACGGAAACCTTCTTCATGGATGGGGGACAGAGGGCTACCGCACCATATAACTCCCTTGATCGGCACAAATATTTGTACACTTTCTTTTATACTATTGATTATGTAGAATATAATCTATTTCCACAGTCATCCTTTTGTAATATAAACTTTCGGATTTCGACTTTGACCTTCATAATTCTTCAGTAGTTGCCGAAATCGCCTTTTTGTTTTGTCTAAATCTACGTCTTCTTTAGCAAGTTAGTAGTAATATTAAAAAAACAGAAATATTTGCCCTGGGTGGGGATCGAACCCACGACTCTCGGATCAATAGTCAGGAGCGCAAACTTCTGAGTCAGTGTTAAGTGTTATTATATTAGTAAGAATAATTATGAAAATATCGAAATATCGACATCGCGACAGACAGACATCGACAGAGTCACGTCACTACATCGCCGCAAACCCAGTGACCTTGTCGCTTGCGCCGTGAACAGTTGTCGCTGTCGCTGTCGCCGTCGCTTGCGTCCAGGCCGCAGCCTTAGGCACTCGTATTCTGTACGATGCTATACGATTACGGAACGCAGAACTTAGTTTTTCTATACATTCATTTAATTCAACTGCATTATTATTTTTATGTAAATTACTCCGCAAATGAGACGAGAAAGCTCTACTTTTTATAGTTTGATCACAAACGCTACAATAAATTGTTTTATTAGACATATTAGATATGGAAATTTACGAGAGAAAAAGTATTTCGTATGTGTTTAATTTAGAAAAAAAAGTTATGGTGGTTACACTTTACAAATTATGTTTCGAAAACTAAACATAGACTATTACAAAAAGCATAAAAACACAAATTTCTCTCTTAAAACATAAAAATTATGAAGAATAGAAAACTTCGTTCGCGTCGGCTAGACGAGCCTTAATGTCCACCAAAACTTTTTTTAAATATTTAAGATCTGGTGCATCATACGGCACACGGCACTTAGCTGATATATCCGCGTGTTTGTATCGCTCGGTGATAGGCATACCAACAATGTCGGACGCGTTGTAGATGCGCAGCTCGTAGAATACGTCACCATCAGGAAGTTGTAAGGAGCGGGTCAAGTTGCTCCCGGCCACGCGGCGGGCCAGCGACGAGACGAGCGCGTTCTTGTTGGTGCGGTGGCGATGGGTGGAGCGCTTCACCGCCTCCTCCTCCTCGGAGTCGAGCGGCAGCAGTAGCGATGGGCGTTTTAAAACGTAAATAGTTTCTGTAACTATGTATTGGTGCAATAACCGAAATACGGTATTCGGTATTACGAAAACTATGTATTTCCCGAAACTATTTATTGGGAACAACTGAGAAGCATGTTTCAAATCTCAAGTTATTGGAAGTCATGCATTATTTCACAAGAGTGTCCCTTTCTCACTTAGAAGGTTTGCAAAAGACCGTCCTGCTATCAAGGAATAATTTCTCGTGCGGAAGTGTTTCAGAACACGTACGAGCAACGAAAAAACACAGGAGGACGTTCCAAGTCTACGTTCTGAAAGCAACGGTTCGGTCTGACAACAGGACGGACTATAGCAAATCACGCAAGTGTGAAAGGGACAGCAATACCGCACAATACCATGTTTACCACAATAACGCTATAACACCGATAACCACAGATAACTGGTAACGTAGAAATACCAATACCCTCCAATACCAGTATCGTTTTCTCGGTCGCCGATACATAGTTTTTAAAATAAATAGTTTCAAAACCCGTTATTGGGTACTGATAACCAGTTACGTTTCGGTATTGGAAAATCGCGTACCGACCCACCTCTAGGCAGCAGTGACCAGCTGCTGCAATTGGCAGCGGGTTCGCAATCCTTTACGCCAGGCTTTTTTGCCTGAACCCGAGATTTTGCCTTCGTTTTTGGCACAGGGGTAGACCTGTTAAAAAAGAGATAAATAAATTTAATGGAAAGACAAACGAACGATGAAATATTTACTAGCATTTTCTAAGGTTTGAGAAAATCTTTGTCATACATAGTTAACATAAATGCAAACAACAGAATACAAATGATTTATATCATAACATCTACATAAAAAAAGAGAAAACATTACATTAAAAATAATCCAATTTATGGAGTCGTCAAACTTACTTATCTAAAAGCCCGCCCCAAGTCGCACCCGGTGGGAACGTACCCATTACGCTGGCCGCGTTTCCACGCTGGATGGCCAGTGCGATGCGTTGCACCAGGTACGACTCGGCGCGGGGGTCTCCCGTATTCTCGCGCAACCTCCTCCCCAGCTCCCTCACATTTTGTGGAATCAAAACTTTAAAAAGAAAATTATACATACCTAACGTCTTCCTCAGATTCAGAGTGCACCACCCTTTTATTTTTTGTGGAGTCCAAGCACGCTATTTGTTTAACTTTCTCCTTGGGAACAGATTTTGAAGTTGACAATGAACTGAAAAATTGAAATATTACAAATTATACCAGTGTAGAATAACGAGTGACCATACTATATATACCCTAGGAACATATAACTATTAAACACCCAGACTCACAACAAACAATCACAAGAATGTTTGGTGTGTGGGAATCGAACCCACGACTCTCGGGTTAGTAGTAAGAGTGCGAACCACTAAACCCTCCAGTCTGTCAATAAAACCATCGAAAATCTCACATACATGCACTATGAAAGCCACTGATAATAACATATAGAAACTAAGGGATATATAGCATCTTCAGGTTAACATATCACCAAAAACATCACAGGAATAGGAATCGAACCCACAATCTTCCAACCTTACATCATAAATACTAACTGGTAAACCGGTAACACACTTTTGTCTACAGCAAAAAAAAAAAAAAAAACAACATACCGATCGTCTTCCTCAAACTCGTGAGTTGGATTGTGCTGCCCAATCTTTGGTGGCTCCGATCGTGGTTTTGACCTAACCTTCCCCTTTTTTATAGGTTTAGATGCCGAGGGTGAACTTCTGAAATAAAAGAAAACATTATATTGAAATAAGTTGATAAAATAAAATATTTTTCTTGAAATAAAGTTGATTAAGGTTTTTTTTAATACATACCTTTCACAGTCTTCAGAGTCGCTTAAATCAAACCATCCGTGCTCCGACTTGCGCTTCAAAGCGGTTCTGTATTCAGATCCAGACCTGAAAAATTAAAATGTAAAATTTATTCAACCAGTAAAGTCACCGTTGGATCATTAATTATTACAAAATAATTGATGTTAATAAGAATACCTATAGAGGTAAATAATGGTAAACTGATAAAACTTACGAACATTATAATTATTTGTTAGTTGCACCAACAACAGTGATGCGACACGGCAGCAGCGTAGTTACAGCGGTAGCGCGGGTGGAGGGGCGGGAATGCACTTCGAGGATCGCAGAGACAGCACTCAAGTGTCACGGGTAAAAATTACGAAAACAATGATTTTTCACACGGATTTACCGATTATTTATTAGAAATTATCTGCTGACTTTACAAAAATATAGTCAGCGGTTTTCAACTTCACGCTCGCAAAAACACGTACACTTAAAAAATGGGTTAATACTTATGATTATAAATGTTGCCCTGCTAGCTCTTAATATATTCAACTAGAGTGAGCCGTTCTCAAAAAAAAAACTAATTTTACAAAACTGCGTTGATCTGAAACTTTTATGTACAAATTGCTAGTCACCACTGTAGGTTAGAAAGATAACTTCCAAAATGAATTTCAACAATTTATAATCATATACAGATAAATAAAGCGAGCTAACGGGACGCGTGATAGAGAACGACTAGCACAGATATGAAGCTGGCCAGCGAGCCTGCAATTTGCAAAATCAGCATCAGCACTAACACCTGTGCATTGTACTTGTTGGTTAAGACTTATTCTTACTTGCGTAACAATCTAGTTAGTATTTATAAATAACCTTTATGGAAATAATATCAGTCAAGAGATTTAAAAAATTTAAAGATTGACAACACCTGCTTTTTTTACTTAAACAACAAAATAGTTGGTTTCACGAAAATTATGAAAACAAAAGTATTGATTACAGTTTCAAATAAAATAATAATGCATTTCAGCATTACAGAATTCCCACAAAAGAAGCGCATGGAAAGTATTAGTTTCCTTAACTGATGTCGAAGCATTCCTGAGGTTTCAATACACTATCAAAGCGAAGATATAATATCACTTGTGTGTATGTATGTTACTTTTACCGAACAAGTGATACTTAAAGTAGAACGCAAAACGAATACTACAAGGTAAAACTAGTGAAACTATTTATAAGAGTATTATGTTTAAAATAAGTAAACACCTCTATAGTACAGGTAAAGGTGGTGTAGGTAATGTATGCGGTAGCTAGCTTTATATTTTTTTTCTTCTATATAGCTATATATCAGGTCAACAGCAGATTTAAACTTAAATATCCAACGATATTTCGCGTAGTTATGTCATAACAATCCATCTGACTTTAACTTAAGTAAGAGATTAATATACATTATGTCAGTGACATAAAGTACATTATCCCTTACTTACTTTAAAGTCAGTTGGATCGTTATGGCATAACTACAGGCATTTAAAGTATACTCTAAATCTCGTTAAAAAAAAGGAATTTGTTGTTTCATATGCTAGTAATAAAGTATAGCATTAAGTATTATAACACCTTAAATGAAATAAGCTGATTCATATGGAATAACTTGCTGGTTTTTTACTTCTGGTAATCCAAAGTCAGCGTAATAAAACGAAGCGTGGATAGGAAAGCGCGAAGTATATACATGATCACATAGTGTTGTACTCGTATCGCTATATTTTTCAATACTATGTTGTAAGCGCAGAGATAACTCATGGGATATACATATTTTCGATTCCCTGTTCGTAAACAATAAACACTTAGTATTTCATTAAATATGTGTTTACTTGTGTTTATTAAAATAATATGTTTTATTATTTAAAGTTATATTATTACTTCTTATATTACATAATAATAATCATACAAAGATTTAAAGCTTTCTAAAGTGTATTTAATTTATTTACGATAAATGCTGTAAAGTATAGACTAATTAAACATAAAATATCTTTATACTAACATGTCTAATGGAAATAGGATTATCGATATCCTAAACATATCGAATCTTAATATAAAACTTATCGATATCATAAGTCATAACCCAACAATATCACAATCCATACCTTCAAAGCTGTCATAGTCAACATTCGTTCTTTCACCCTCCAAAAAGTGTAATATAGTGAAAACGGAACTTGGAATTTTGAAGGTTGTGGTTAGAGGCTGTATTTTATTAATTCTGACAGGTACATACTTATCTTACGCTCACTGCCACGCTAAAAAACTATAATCTCAATTTCTGTGTGTGTCTGTGTTTAAAATAAAAACCTCTAATCCCAAATCGGTAATCTTGTGAGGTGACGGGTCGGAGGCTCTCAGTAGCTAATCTAGACGTGGATCCTGCAGCTCACTGCGAGTCACAAGATAAAGGTGTAACAAAAAAATAAAAAGCCATTACTTAATCTACAATCTTGTGAGGTGACCGGTCGGAGGCTCTCAATAGCTAATCTAGACGTGGATCCTGCAGCTCACTGCGAGTCACAAGATAAAGGTGTAACAAAAAAATAAAAAGACATTACTTAATCTACAATCTTGTGAGGTGACCGGTCGGAGGCTCTCAGTAGCTAATCTAGACGTGGATCCTGCAGCTCACTGCGAGTCACAAGATAAAGGAGTAACAAAAAAAAAAAGACATTACTTAACCTACAATCTTGTGAGGTGATCGGTCGGAGGCTCTCAATAGCTAATCTAGACGTGGATCCTGCAGCTCACTGCGAGTCACAAGATAAAGGTGTAACAAAAAAATAAAAAGACATTACTTAATCTACAATCTTGTGAGGTGACCGGTCGGAGGCTCTCAGTAGCTAATCTAGACGTGGATCCTGCAGCTCACTGCGAGGCACAAGATAAAGGTGTAACAAAAAAAAATAAAAAGACATTACTTAATCTACAATCTTGTGAGGTGACCGGTCGGAGGCTCTCATTTAGACGTGGATCCTGCAGCTCACTGCGAGTCACAAGATAAAGGTGTAACAAAAAAATAAAAAGACATTACTTAATCGACAATCTTGTGAGGTGACCGGTCGGAGGCTCTCAGTAGCTAATCTAGACGTGGATCCTGCAGCTCACTGCGAGTCACAAGATAAAGGTGTAACAAAAAAAAAAGACATTACTTAATCTACAATCTTGTGAGGTGACCGGTCGGAGGCTCTCAGTAGCTAATCTAGACGTGGATCCTGCAGCTCACTGCGAGTCACAAGATAAAGTAACAAAAATAAAACATTATACAAAAAAAATATAATATTTATGCGTTAATCTTGTGGGAAAGTTGCTATGAGCTGGAGTTAATATAAAAATATGATAGTTAATGTTGACAAGGAACCTGATTCGTTCCAATTTCCATTACAGATAGTTACTGTTCAAGTGCAATTTATATCATCCGTACCTGGTGTGATATACGTATATGATATTAATATCAAGAAACAAACTGAGGTGAGTCTTATGAGCTAGAATATTGAATACGAATACTGAACATACACATACAACTATTAGCAATACATGTCATGATTATTGGGATTCTAGATCACTTTGAGTGAGCGGTGCGAAAGCACAAACGCGAACGAAAAGTGAGCTAGAATGCCCAATAATCACCTACTCACGTGATATCTCAGTACACCCTCACTCGACCCTTGTGATATTTCGTGATTTTTTTCTGAACCCCCTCCCCCCTTTTGAGCCTCAAGTGCTTAATGGATGACCCCAATCTGCCGAATTCTGTAAAGGCATCATCGGGCCCTATTTCTCCAAGGATTGTCTTGGCCGTACGATCACTCTGAACTCTACTAAGTATGTTACGGGAATTTCTACTGACTAAAATCGAAACATAGCTGTAGCAATATGGTCTTACCACACCTATAACGAATCCTTGCCGGTAGTCTTCGAAGACTCTTTGAAAAATTTCTGTGCTTGTTTAGAAGAAGGTCGAAATCGAGATGGCGGTCATTAAATGAGATTTTTTTTAAAAAAAGGTCATATAGTTTTATTTTTCTATTTTTTTTTTTAAGTAAACTACTCATTTTCATGATTCATGGCCCATCCTGTTCTTATAGTATAGGGTCCTTATGAAATACCTGAAAAAAATTAAACCACGACTTCTACTCATGAAACTGAACAACTTTGCCTAACCTAACCTGTACTCAATTAGCAAAAAAAATTTTGGAGGCCCCATACTATGTATAATTGATCAACGGAACCGCCAATTTTCTATGGGAAGTCCAAATTTTTTTTTGAGAATTGAGTATAGGTTCTTTGGAAAAAGTTGTTCAGTTTTATGAGTAGAAGCCGTGATTAATTTTTTTTTAGGTATTTTGGAAGGACCCTATATATTGATGAAAACTGTATTTATGTTGTTTTGATTTTGTGTTACTACCAATTTTGTTTTGACATTGGTACTTATAGTTCATTGACATTTCGCTATTGTTAACATTTTTGTTTTGCAAAATTACATTGATAATTTTGCTAATGGGTTGATCATTAAAAGGGTTGGCCTTGAATTTATAAATTAAAGTAGAAAAAAATATTTAAACGTCACCATTTGGAAATTTAAGTTTTATCCTTTAGTATGTGTATACTTCACAGAGTATTGATAAAAATATTAATGTCATACGTATAAATAAATTAATGTTGATTTTGATAAAAATAACAATGTTGCTCAATTTAAATTTTAATGTACTTTTATGTACCTTAAGATTATTCAATAAAAACAGTTTCATTACAACTTGGTTTTTCAATTAACTTTTATCTATTAATCCTACAGAAAAAAAAGCAGTGCAGCAGTTTTGTTATATATTTTATGTATTTTTTTTTTTTTTTTTTATGGCAGAGGTGGCAAACGAGCAGACGGATCACCTGATGGTAAGCGATTACCGCCGCCCATAGACACCCGCAACACCAGAGGAGTCACAAGTGCGTTGCCGGCCTTTGATTTGGGACTACGCTCTTTTCTTGAAGGTTTGAATGTCGTATCGGTCCGGAAATACCGCAGGCGACAATTCATTCCACAGTTTGGTTGTGCGAGGCAGAAAGTTTCTAGTGAAACGCACAGTTGTGGACTGCCAACCATCTATGTGATGGGGATGAATATGTTGTCGCGTAGAACGATGGCGGAAAGAGGCGGCAGGGATCAATCCGAACAATTCCTCGGAGCACTCCCCATTGTACATGCGATAGAGAATGCAGAGCGAGGCTACATCTCTACGAAGCGCCAGGGAGTCAAGCCGATCTAAAATATCCTGGCAGTCGACGATTCGAGTTGCCCTTCGTTGAATGCGGTCCAGAGGGAGAAGCTGGTACTGGGGTGCCCCTGCCCAGAGATGAGAACAGTATTCCATATGAGGCCGAACCTGCGCCTTATAAAGTTGCAGGCGATGCGCCGCAATGAAATACCGTCTCGATCTATTGAGCACACCAAGCTTCTTCGAGGCTAATTTAGCCTTACCCTCTAGATGGCCACGGAACTGGACTTCACTCGATATGTCGACACCAAGAATTCCGATACTAGCTGAGGCATTTAGGGGAGTGTCCTCAAAACGAGGTGATACGACAAATGGCATTTTCTTGGCAGTGAACGCGCAAACTTGTGTCTTAGTGGGGTTAAATTGGACCAAATAAAGTCGACCCCATTCTGAGACTTTCTTTAAAGAGGTATTAATGTTTTTCTTATGTCACAATATCTCAAATTTTTTATTTATCAAAAAATATATGAAAATTTCTTATATAAAAAAGTGTATATTTTTTATAATTTGCTCTTTATCTATTTATTATATAAACTTTCATTTAATAAATTAAAATAATTAAGATTTTATGAAGTCCATACAACTTTATGTTTTAGAGTTCAAACTGCAAAATCAAATCACGGAATGTTGCCGTATCATTAACTATAAAAAAAGTTGGTGATTATTGAACTAATTATAAGATGAAAAAATTCCTCCGGCAAAGTATTTATTCATTTTGTTTTTATGTATTTATATTTGGTTAGCCTCAAGTAATAACGAAATATTTTATTACGTATGTTTCTCTTGTTATTTACGACTTAAATTTTCGAGTGCCTTACGGTCGGGGATTTGAGCTAATTAAGGTGCAACACTGTAGTTTGTCCCTTTCACACCTACATAAATTACAATAAACTATCCTGCTTTCAATCAAGGTGCAAATGTCAAACTCAGATCTGCCGTGCTTACGATAATAAGAGCAGTAAGTATAAGTAAGAACAAATAAATAACAGATAAGCTCGAAGCGCGGGAAACGTCGTGCTAGGCGGGAGTGTTTTTAAAATTTAAATTTTCATAAAATATTTTTCAAGGAATTACGTTTTCGACCGTCGGGTAGGAGTTTTTTAAAAAAAGGAGATTTTGTCCTTTACACTTTTAATTGGTAAAATGGTTACATAAATGGCTTAAACTAATTAATTAACTAATACGTCCTGTCGCTACGGCGATCGTGCGAACAAAGGCGGTGTCTTAATGTCCGAAAGTTCCATGTAAAACGCTTAATGCACTTTCAGCAGATTCCACTAACACTTGCGAAATTCACTGTTGGTCACATAAAGATATGACGAGTTATACACGGTAACACCTTCCCCCTTAGAAGAGCAACTATTTGCGAAGATTAAGAGCAAATATTGCGGCTCTACGATCTGGAACAGATGTTTCAGGAACCTCCGAAGTGGTAGTATCAAATCCTGTCATTTCTATGTTGGTCTGCGACGTCGATAGTATAGCTGCATTATGTTGTCGGTGACGCAGGTAGTACAGGATGATAAGTACACCTGCACTTAATATTGCGATGCTGTATAAAGGTAACGTTGTATGATAGATGCTTGACAAATCCACGGATTCAATCTTCTCAGGAACTTCCATTAGTATTTGATTTTGAATATCATGTAACTTGCTCAAATCAATTGTAGTAAAGTTGTAACGTGGTAAGCGATTCTCGGTATTCTCAGCAGTTACTGACTGAGTTGATATTAATTCGATGGCGTGTCCAAGTATTTTGTCATCGACATTAATTACTGTGAACTCAGGTGTTCTGATGTGGCAGTTTCGTGGTACGGTTGCGAAATAGCTGCCTTGCAGTAAGCGACGTTCTTCTTGTTCACATGACATTTCTACCTTGGTAGGTTTTGGGAAGGAGATGATGAAATGCTGACTGTCGAGCTCCAAAACGGCTTCTTTGAAAAGTGTGACTGATGTAGGGTGACAAAGATTATCCGATTCTAGTAGATATAGCAGATGATAGATGCAATCTCGATGAGAGCGTCTCTGATGTATTACTTTCTGCTCACAGACATACCAAGTATCAATCTTCGGGCATTCAGCCTCCATGTACACAAATTCTTCTACATTGGTTGCTATGTACGGGAATGGAGGTAGGATAATTTCAGATTTTTTATTAGGGACGGGACAAAGTCTATAAAAGTCATAGGATACTGATAATAAAATGGGGAACTTAAGGACAAGCACTAATTTGTCTTCAACGAAGTAAGAACCTAATTTTATCAAACTATAATAATATCTAGTATCCAAATTTAATATTTGGTTAGAATTATATAAAGTATTTAATTTCCTTAACATACTTCGCATTTCCGCAATGGATAATACGGAGTGGTGCATATTACCACTGTGACTAAAAGCTAAAACGTTTTCTAATCTAATTAATTCTAAAGTAAGGTCCTCTATATTCTCTCGAAGTACATCGAACATTTGCGATAAAAGAATGTACTGAGTCGAACTTTCGTTACTATTTTTGCTCAATAGATAAGACACAACTTGCTCGAGCTTTCGCTGATTACTGCTCAAATTACTCATAACATTAGCCTGTTGTAGTATTAAGTTTTTACTAAGGCTGATATGCCTATTTAAATTATTTGATAGGCTTTCGTCATTTTTCTGCAAAACTTTGATCGCATTTTCAAACCTTATCGCATCTTCGTGATCGAGATTTCCGGTTAAACTTTTTATTAACGTGCCCAAGGGATCGATAAGACCACGTTTCATTCTTTTGGGTTTAAAAGTTTCTAAATGAGAATAAATTTTATCAATTTTACTGAAAAGATAAGAAATTTGGTATTTAAACACAGAATAAAACTGATTACTTAGCTTGTTAAGAGAACTAGTAAGTTGGGTTTTTAGCGAGTCAATCTGGTTTTGAATTTTAGTTAAATTAATTTCTTGTAGAAAAACATGGTCATGGGATGCGATTCTAGTTTTGCCTAAGTTAAAGGGTAACAAGCCAGGTCCATCAGACAAGTCGTCAAGTCGGATGTTCTTTACTGCTTGATGCTCTGCTTGTGCTCGGTCCAGGGTCGTTGTCAGTATTAGAGTCCTGCAACAACGTAGGTTTTTTAATTTGCTTGGAGCGTTTTAGTCTAGCTTTTGCGACGGGGCCTGATTTCCTGGAAGTGTAAATATGAATCGGTAAGTTCGCGATAACTGTGTCTCGTGTATAGCGCGGAGCGAGCTTTTGTCTTTGAGCTGCTGGGTTTTTAATAAACACCTGCTGGTCTTGGTCATAATCCGTTTCAGGTTCTCGGTCAAGGTTACGTCGCGTCATTATTGCTGTTCGTTGGGAGTACGATGAGTCATGTATGATGTTATACACTGTCTCCATTTTACTACGGTGATCTAGTAAGTACTGTTGCATTAGTCGTTCCGATAAATTTAAGTCTGTTGGCTCCCGTGGGTCAAAATGTCCAGATATTAAATCATAGGGTCTACATTTCGTTAGGCTGTGCACTGAGCTATTATATGCAATAAGTGCGTAAGGGACTA
Organism: Coleophora deauratella; assembly: GCA_958295455.1. Lineage (NCBI taxonomy): Eukaryota > Metazoa > Arthropoda > Insecta > Lepidoptera > Coleophoridae > Coleophora > Coleophora deauratella. The sequence goes on from OY282388.1 coordinate 11,694,435, forward strand.
AGTTTAGCGCTGATTGGTTTTTGTGTTGCAACTTTAACAATCGAAGGTGTTCTAGGAGAGTACTATGGAATCTTTCTATAATTCCATTCTCATGTGGGGCGTTTGCAGCTACCGTATGATGTTGAATTTTGTGTAACTTAAAGAATTCGGCTACAACTTGATTTGTAAATTCTGTTCCTTTGTCTGTAGTGAGTATTAACAGGAAACCGTGATGGGTAGAAAATGTCAGGAATGACCTTAGGATATTAGGGGCGGTACAGTCAGGCATTCGATACACTTGAGCGTATTTTGAGAACGCATCTATGATGGACAAATATTTTTCCTGCTCGATAGTGATGACGTCAGCGTGTGCTAGCTCAAATGGTCGTGATGGTGGGGGTACTATTTGAAACTGGGGTCTAACAGGTACGCGATCGTACTTTGCTTGATTGCATACATCACACTGATTTATGAAGTCAGTTATGTATTCTTTCAGTTTTGGCCAAAAATATCTTTGTGATAACGATAGGTATGTTTCGTTAATACCTCTGTGGTTAGTTTTCCCTGTGTGGTACTTAGATATTATATCTTGTTGAACAAGATAATCAGATATATTTTGTATTTCATTTTTAGTTAGAAGTAAGTTCATTGCTGAATTTTTGAATGTACGCTGAAGTACAGGTACAATGGAGTACATTTTATCTATAGGCTGAACCAAAATAGCGGTACGCAACTTGGGGTCGATGAACTTTTTTACTACCGAAATTAAATCCTGTTCTAATTGATTTTCCGAAATTTCGACAACTGTTCTTCTAAAGGTTTCAAATGGGGTGGTTGTTTTTGGTTTACTCTTAACTGAGTTACTGGAAATTCTTAGAACAAGCTGACGCTTAAATTTGTTTAGTGGGTGTTCGGAGATAGGGATGTCGAGGATAGGGCTTTCGGCTGATGTGTGTGCTGTTTCTGTAGCACTGGCTTGGTCATCCAATTGATTATTATTTTCTAGGGGAACATCAGGGATTGGACTACTTAAGGGTCTTAGACTGGGGGCAGTATCTGTTGAGGATATACTGATTAAAGGCCTGTCATCAGGGGCTGTGACTGTCGATTCGGAGTCCGAAATATTAACAATCATTGACGCTTCTTCATTGTTCAATTCAATACGCGATAGCGCATCTACATTTGTGTTAGCTTTTCCCTTTTTGTAAATTATTGTGTAATTATATTCTGCTAGCTTTAGTCTGCACTTAGTTAGGAAAGAATTTGATTCCTTTACGTTCATAAGCCATTGAAGTGGTTTATGATCTGTGTAAATTTTGAAACATCTGCCAAATAGGTAAGGCCGAAAATATTTGACAGCCCATACTATTGCTAGGAGTTCCTTTTGAATAGTAGAGTAATTAAGTTCACTATCGTTAAGCGTTCGCGACGCATAAGCGATTGGTCTATCCGAACCAATTTGTCCTTGTGACAGAATGGCGCCTATTGCGACATTGGATGCGTCTGTGGTAAGGATAAAATCCTTGGAAAAATCAGGATATTGCAAGATAGGGTCATTCAATAGGAGGGTTTTACAATGTTCGAAACATTGTACGTATTCCGGAGTTAATCTAATTTTAGCGTCTTTTTTTAGGCATTTGGTTAAAGGTTTTGTTGTATGTGCGTAATTTGGAATAAATTTCCGGTAATAGCCAAGTAAACCCAAAAATCCTTTAATTTGCTTCGGTGTTTTTGGAATAGGATAATTCAAAATTGCAGTGACTTTGTCGGGGTTGGGCTTAACTCCATCAGGTGTAATCACGTGACCTAAATAAGGTGTTTCGCATTTCATAAACTCGGACTTATCCATTTGTAGTTTGAAATTTGACTCTCTGAGGCGTTCAAATATTGTGCGTAAGTTAACTATATGTTCCTGCAAGGATGTAGAAAATACAAGGATATCGTCTTGGTACACAATACATATGACATGTTGCAACCCGCGAAGGACATTGTCCATGACGCGTTGGAACGTCGAGGGACTGTTTTTCAGGCCCATTGGCATTCTGAGAAACTCAAAATGACCATTTCCGTCAGCTACGCTAAATCCGGTCTTGTGGATGTCAGCTGGATCCATTTCTACCTGATAAAATCCAGAGGCTAAATCCAAGGTCGTGAAGTACTGACAGCGTCCTAGCTTATCAAGGATATCATTGATATTAGGGATTGGATATTTATCATTGATGGTTTTTTCGTTAAGCTTACGAAAGTCAACGACTAATCGCCACTTTACTTTTCCAGATGCATCTGCTTTTTTAGGAACGATCCAGATCGGAGCGCTCCAGGCGGAGGTCGAAGGTCTAATTATTCCTTGATCGAGCATTTTTTGAATTTGTTCTTTAACTTCCTGCCTATGCACATAGGGATATCTATAGGTTTTACTGTGAACCGGGACTTCATCAGTCGTATAAATTTTGTGTTTAATTTTGTTTGTGAAGGTCAAGGGTTCGCCTTCTAGGTAAAATATATCGGAATACTCCTTGCATAATGCAAGTAAATTCGCCTTTTCTTCGGAATTCAGGTGGTCAGTCCGCAAACGCGACAATATTTCTTGGAACCGCGCATCGTTTCTATAGTCATCGGGTAGCGGTACAGTCTGTTCGTTAAATATATGTGCGCATATTGGGTTAGAAAGGCTAAAAATCATGTCATTGTCTGTCGTATTGGATACCTCAATATAGGCGTGTCCGTCTTGTGCATGAGATAGGCATTCGGTTATTTGGCATCCACAAATTATTTGAGGGTCTATCAAGATATTGCCTGTTTGGATGTTAGTTGGCACCCTAATTAGTTGACTTGACTGTGCTGGTATCATAGTTTCAAGTAAGTTCACACTATGTGAATCATACATTTGAATAGGGTTGACTGCGAATTCTGTTTTAAGTGTATGGGTCTTAAGGTCAATTTTGGATTGAAATTGTTCTAATAGATCCCATCCAATAAGCCCATCAAAATAATTATGGAACCTATATACATACATTTTTATAGGTTTTTGCATCTTGAATTCTAGGAAACAGGGGATCATTATCGAGAAGTTGTTTTCAGTCGTCGCATGAATATTGGTAACTACGAACGGGTCATAGTACAAAGGTAAGTGAGGAAAAAATTTTTTCACGGCTTCGGGGCTGATAAACGATTTATTAGCTCCTGTGTCAATCAAAAGTTTCAGGGGTGGATTCTGAATTTGTATGTATGGGAGTTGTCTTTTGTTTTGTAAGTTTAATTCTATTTGTGGGGTTTGATAGTTGGGGCCTTGAGAAAATTTTGTTGTTCAGTTTTAGTCTTAGTAGAATTTACAGGTGTCGTGTTTTCAGTTTCAGGGTTAGATATCTCTTCAACAGGTAAGTCGTCATTCTCCATCAGTTCTGGCTGGTCAAGGTAAGTGTCTGAGTAATAATCATAGTAGTACTGTTCGGGAATGGGGTCGTAATAGTCATAGTAGGGTTCATAGTCATAGGTTTCATTTAAGTTAATCTGTTTAGGGCCAGATTGTCCGGTCAGGGGCAGTTGACGTGCAACGGGATAGCTTATGCCACTCATAGGCCTAGGATAATTTTGTTGGCCTTGTTGAAAGTTAGGTCTAGATGGAATTCTGAAACCAGTCGACATGTCTGAACGAGGTAAGGCTCTCATCATTTGTTGGGTTCTCGAGGGCCATTGCAACTGAGGCTTGGGGATGATTGGTTGGGGTGAAGTTATAGGGTTAGGAAAACTGTTTGCATGGTATGAGGGTCCTGCAAAATTTGGTCTGTTATAGTTCAAATTTCCAAATGGTTGTGGCAAACTTGCCTGTTTATGGGGCAAGCTATAAATTGGTCTACTTCCGGTCAAATTGTTCTGAGCTGGTCTGTTACGAAATGCTGGTAAATGTCTATTTTGCAAGTACATTACGTTTAATTCTTCTTGGGCAAATTCTAGGGCTAACTCTAGAGTACTGGGACGCATGCAACGTATGCGTGCACCTATTGGTTCGTTTAGGCCGCGTATGAAAGTTTGAAGAGCTAGTTTTTTATAGAGCTCTCGTTTGGCTTCCACTGTAGTTGGAACTGCTTCGTGTAACTGAACATATGTCATTATCGTACTCAGTAAATTTTGTACGCGCTCATAAAATACTTGTGGACTATCGGAACCTTGGGTTAGCAAAGATAGATCGGTATACAAGGCAGTTTCGTCTCTATGGTCTGAAAAACTATTAACCAGAGTTTTGCGAATTCCCTCCCAGTTGTTAGGTAAGCCATTTGTGGACAAGGTCCGTGCTGCTGGACCAGTAATTTTATTCAAGATCCCATTCAGTAATCCGGAATTAACTACTCTACTTCCGGGTTCATCACTACTGTAGGTAAGTATCAGTTCATCACATATTTCTAAAAATCTAACTAACACATTTGGATTCCCGTCAAACTCAGGAACGAGTCTGAGGGCTTTCCAAATATTTTCTAACCTATTATCTACACTAACCGACATTTCTTCTTCTTCTTCTAACGTTTCTAGCAATCTAGAACTGTCTACAATACTATGCCGCGGATTGGGCCTAACACTAAATTTCTTTGGGAAGAAAATTTTGATTAATTTGCGTTCCCACACTAAAAACTAGAATTTACTACGGGATTGTAGCAAGGAAAGGAATAGCAACCAAAAATTTGTGTAACTATTCTATGACTCACAGAATCAAGGTAGTCTGCATCGCGAGTAGATCCAGGAAGGTAGTTCTTCGTGCAGATGGGTCCTTCTCCGTCCAACGGTTTTCCCACGTAGATTCGTAGAGGATAGTCGACGCGTCGTCGATTCGACTATCAGGCGGACTGTATTTTAGATGTCGCGCTCTGACCGACTATCCTACCGACTGCGCCAATTACGTTTTCGACCGTCGGGTAGGAGTTTTTTAAAAAAAGGAGATTTTGTCCTTTACACTTTTAATTGGTAAAATGGTTACATAAATGGCTTAAACTAATTAATTAACTAATACGTCCTGTCGCTACGGCGATCGTGCGAACAAAGGCGGTGTCTTAATGTCCGAAAGTTCCATGTAAAACGCTTAATGCACTTTCAGCAGATTCCACTAACACTTGCGAAATTCACTGTTGGTCACATAAAGATATGACGAGTTATACACGGTAACAAAGGATATTTTAATCAAACATCATATTTATTTGTAAATAATTTATTGTAGTATAATGTATATAATAACTGTAGTTTAGTTTTTTTGTGTAAAGTTCCTGTAGGTAAGTTTTTTCTGCTCTTCTATGGGGGAGCTGGATGACCCAGGGGGAGGGGTCCCCCCTGTAGGTCTCAATATAATTGTATCTAATAATGAGTCTAGTGCCATGGATACAGAAGATGGTTTGCTCCCATTGGCGGAACGTAAGCGTGTAAGACCTTGCAAAATCTGTAAAACATGTAACAAAAAACGGAGGCGTAGTGGGTCTTCCCACTCTCACTCCTCAGAGTCTTGCTGCTGCGAAGTAACGCGTATTAATAAATCAACTCCAGCTCTTGTCCATAGTGATAATGTCCCTGAGGCTAACTCTGTTGATCCAAGTAACCAGATCCAATCTCCTCAAAACAGACTTTACATAAGTTCGGATGCTGCTCCATTCACAGTGCATATCCAAAAAACCCAAACAGCCTCAAATGATAGTACCACACTCCACCCAGTAGAATTCGGCAACTTCCTACGGAAAAACCAATTTAAAAATATAATTAATGGTAGCCTAAAGCGAATCGGACGGAACCGCCTGTCTATGTCTTTTTCGAAACATGAAGATGCCAATACATTTATTTCTGACCCACGCGTGCTATCAAACAATTTAAAGGCGTTCATTCCATCTTTCAATGTAACAAGGGTGGGACTAGTGCGTGGTGTACCAGCTTCTTGGTCTCTAGAAGAGGTTCAACAAAACATTTCAGTCCCTATCGGATGTGGAAATGTGATTAAAGTGAGAAGAATCAAGTACAAAGACATCTCAAAGGGTACTATCGAATGGAAAGACACAGAGTCAGTAGTAGTTACATTTGATGGTCAAGTACTACCTAAAAGAGTATTTGTTTGTTATAACTCCTTACCTGTAGAGTTGTACATCTATCCAACTATTCAGTGTTATAACTGTTGTTATAACAGTGTATATACGAAACTGCAGTGCAGATCAAAACCCCGCTGTTTCAAGTGTGGCCAAGGTCACACAGCTGACTCTTGTGATATTGATGAGAAATCCGCAGTATGTTGTTCTTGTTCTGGTTACCACTATGAAACCAGTAAATCCTGCCCTGAATTTTCAAGGCAAAAAGATATTAAGAAATCCATGGCTCAAAACTGTATTTCATATGCTGAGGCATCAAAACTACACCCTCCAGTTTCCAAGTCATTTGCTGATGTTATAACAGCATCCCTCTAAAATCAAAATAAACCTGTAAATAAACAAGTAATAAACTCTCAGTCACCTAAGCAGTCATACAAAAAAACTGTATTTTTAAAACCACGCTCACCTCCCAAGCTTAGCCAGGGATATGATCGTGAGGCCCATAACTCCCTAATCTCTGAATATGATTATATGCCTTCTTCCTCCAATGGTGTTGCTCTAACTCAATCAAATAGTATAAATGAAAACTCTAATATGACTGTAGCTGAAATAATAATTGCCTTGATTACTTCTCTTTCACAATGTAACCAAATTTCACCGTCCAACGCTGCCAAAATTTTTGATCTAATAAAACAATTAGTCCCAAAACATGGATTTAAGCAAAATAATCCAGTGGAACACTCGAAGTCTCATAAACAAGAAGTCTGATATGACTTTCTTGTTTAATAAATATGACCCTTCTATTGCTGTCCTCTCTGAGACTTGGCTGAAGCCGGGCTATTCACTGAATATCCCGGGGTATGCCTGTCTCAGAGAGGACAGACCAGACGGGTATGGCGGTGTTGCCATACTCGTTAAAAACTCCCTTCCTTTTTCTTCTTTTTTTCTTCCTTCCCATAGCACAGGCATCTCTGCCTGTGCTCTTATTGTAAATAAAATTTGCTTTGTTTCTATTTATATCCCTCATCCCTCTTCAAATATTTTCAATGAACTTGAGCACTTACTTTCCTCTATTCCCAAACCTTTCTTAGTGTTAGGAGATTTCAATGCTCAACACCAATCTTGGGGTAGTAGTAACTCTAACTATTATGGTGATAGAATACTAGAAATACTTGATTCTCACAATCTCTGTCTCTTGAATACTGGTCTGCCTACACGTCGAACAGCACCCAATGAGGGCTTCAGTGCTCCTGATCTTTCAATTTGTACACCTGATTTAGCTGCTTCTTTAACCTGGAGACCTCTTCTCAGGTAGTTTGGTAGCGATCACTTCCCTATAATAATCACCATGCCACTTCCCTCACACATACATATAAAACGTACTCCCCGTATTAAATATAGGCTAATGGATGCCAACTGGGATCTTTTCTCTCAAAGGGTTGAAGAAAAAATATCTCTCCTTCCTGATGTATGTCAGGGTCATGAGAATATTTGCTCTGACTCTCTTAGTAAAATTATTATTGAAGTTGCAGATGAAACTTTTCCCATTAAAAATAGTTCTTCAGGAAAGATCCCCTCACCTCCTTGGTGGGATAAAGATTGCACAGTAGCTGTTAAAAAAAGAAAACAAGCTGAGAATGATTACTGTAATATGATGACAACAGAAAATTTTGATAACTACTTAGAAATAGCTAATATCACCCGAAAATTATTAAAGGAAAAAAAGATTGCAGGATGGAAGAGATTTTGCTCTTCAATTTGCCCTGATGTTAACCCATCTATTGTATGAAATAATATTAAACGGTTTAGATCTGCCTTTGCTGATACATCATCTCCTAAGATCTTTCCCCCAGACCTTGCTGAAAGTTTTTGGACCGCCTAGCTCCCCCTTCTGTTCCAGAGGATATTATAATACCTCACCCGTTAAATGCAGCTTTAAACAGATCAGACTTAAACTCACCATTTACACTAATAGAACTAAAAGGTATTCTCTCTGGTGTAAAAGATTCATCGCCGGGTGAAGACAGTATATTATATTCATTCTTGACTCATTTAAATGATAATTCTTTACAGTATTATCTAGAAATAATAAATTCAGTTATGATTTCAGGCAATGTCCCACAAACATGGAAGTCCCAAAATCTCATTCCAATACATAAACCTAACAAATCCGCCTCAGAGGCTAGTTCATACAGACCAATAGCTTTGTCATCTGTTTTAGCTAAAATAGCAGAACAGTTAGTAAAAATTCGCTTGGAGTGGTTCATCGAAAATAAAAGTTTACTGTCCAGCAGCCAGTATGGATTTAGAAGGGGTAAAAGTACATATGATAATTTAGGCATTTTCACTTCTGATATTTTTACAGCCTTTTCTAAGAATGAATCTGTGTTAGCTGCATTTTTGGATTTAAGTTCAGCTTATGACAATGTTTTGGTCCCCATACTTAAAACAAAATTACAAAAGTTAAATGTCCCAGAAATGCTCAAAAATTTTATAATTAATACGCTATCTGAAAGATTTATCCAACTAGATAACAATAAAAATGTGTCTAGAACAGTGTGGAATGGACTTCCACAGGGTTCAGTACTTAGTCCAATTTTATACAACATTTATACTTACGATTTAGAGACAGCTTTAAAAGGTTCAGTCCATACTCTTCAATATGCTGATGATCTTCTTCTATATATAAATTCACACTCTGTATCCAAATCCTGCACTTCTCTTTCTTATTCCCTTCAGCTACTGAAATCATGGCTTGACGATAATGGCATGAAGCTTTCGGTTACGAAGAGTAAAGTAGTTCTGTTTACACGTGCTCGGTTACCTGCTTTTGTTGATGTTGTGTATGATGGTACATCCATCCCCGTAAGTGATCAAGCGAAATTTTTAGGAATAATTCTGGACTCAAAAATGTCTGGATTACCTCACTTTACTTACCTAGTTTCAAGATGTGAAAAAAATATCAATATATTGAGATTAGACAAGGGCGCCGCGCCGGCGCGGCGCGTCCACGCCGCTCTGTTCGCGCCGCCGCCGCCGCCGACTCTTTCGAAATTCGCGCCGACCAGACCAAGCAGCAAGCAATTTTGGTTAAATTAAATGAGTTTTTTTCATCATGCGGTACGGTACCGCACCTCATATCATTTATAGATTGCACATGCAAAGAGAGAATGAAATCGATTCATGCATAGAGATACAAAACACAACTTGTGTGGCTTTTCTCAGACCGCATCAACGAGTATGTAAATTCTAATTGCCCTTATTTTACACAAAAATGTTGAAGATACCTGGCATCACCCGATTTCATAGATAGCTTAAAGTTACTTACTTACTTTAATCCAAATCGACCTGACATCGACACTATAACGAAGATATCTCGGACGTCAGCTTAAACGAGAATCAGTTTGAGATCGCTTACCATCAGGTGATCCGTCTGCTCGTTTGCCACCTATTACATAAAAAAAACAGCTTAAGATCAATAAGGCATTGGGTGATGGATGATGGAGTTACGGCTGAGCTTATGAAAGCAGTTGAAAACCGGTACTTGAAGCTCGTCAGAAGTTGCTTGATTTCATTACGAACACCTACCACATAGCACAAAAGTGTGGTGGGTGGTGCACTTCTTCAAAATTGGTAACGACTGGGTCGTGAGCTGCTGATTGTGAGACCCTACAGACCCGCATCACTCTTTTTAGTTTTTGAGAGTCATCATGAATTGTCTGGACGCTTCTTTTAAGAATTTCCAGGGTTTCCGAAACAATTTTAGTACCATAGACCTCATTTCTACATTGAAGCAGACAACACAAAAAAATTTAAGGCATAATCGGCCACTATGCTTCGCGTTTGAAGAAAGTGGAATATGAGAAAGCCTTTAATTCAATCGAGAATTGGACTGTGTTACCGTCTCTCCAACAGTGCCAAATTAACTACGAAGTTATTGAAGTTTTAGTAAAACGCCACTATGTCGGTACGCCTCCACAATCAGAATTAGAAAAGTATATGGCTGTAGTGAGGAGTGACACCAGGAGTGAGGGAGACGTTATATATCCAAAATTGTTCACCAGTGCCCTGGAAGATGTTTCCTAGATTATGGACTGGAGAGGACTCAACATCCATGGCGTACATTAGCCACCATTGATAAGCTGATATCTTAGAAGACCTATGAAGAAATCTCAATGGCCTCAGCAGATCGCAGATCATCTTAATAAGTGGACATCAGTATCAATATCGTTTTACACCCATTTCTCTGAAGGTTAGAGACTCTGCACTCGAAGTTGTTAATGAATATTTATAAACATATATTCCTGGGACAAACTCAGCCATAGATAAAACCAACGGTGAATAGGTTCAACTTCGAGAAAGATATCATCAATCGTCGAATCCATCTCGGCTAGGCCACGTTTGGGAAGGTCTGCAATATCTTCAGGTCCGAAACACCCGAAATACTGCAGTGTTTCAAGACCAAATTTTCGGTATGTTAATCAGAGTGTGTTTCCAGTAAATAACATTTGGAACTGAGACATAGTCGCTTACTATGATCCTTATAAGAAGGCTCAAGGTCAAGGTCACCCAAATGACGAAGGCGCGAGCTATGATCGGAAATTCTATACGTGATCGAAACAGAAATGAAGAGATACGAAGGAGAGCAAAATTAACCAACACAGCTCATATAATCGCTAAACTGAAGTGGCAGTGCAGTAGGCAGAACACATAACTGATATAACAGATGACTAAGGGTTAGAGAGAGCAGAGAATTCGGAATTAACATCAATGGCGAGTACATCACCCACCTTCGATTTGCTGACAATATCGTGATCATGGCTGAGACCTTGGAGGACCTAGGCGCAATGCTCGATGGACTCAGTAGAGTCTTCCAACAAGTGGGTCTTAAAATGAACATGGACTAGACGAAAATTATGTCAAACGTCCGTGTTACACCCACTCCTCTGAAGGTTGGAGATTCTACACTCGAAGTTGTTGACGAATATGTATACCTGGGACAAACAGTCCAGCTAGGTAGGTCCAATTTCGAGAAAGAGATCAATCGTCGAATCCAACTCGGCTGGGTAGCGTTCTGGAAGCTCCGCAATATCTTCACGTCCAACCTACCGCAGTGTCTCAAGACTAAAGTCTTTGACCAGTGTGTTTTACCAGTGATGACATATGGATCCGAGACATGGTTGCTTACTATGGGCTTCATAAGAAGGCTCAAGGTCATCCAAAGGGCGATGGAGCTAGATGCGAGCAGCATAGGACCGGTCGGTGTGAAAATCCTTGGGAGAGGCCTTTGTCAAGCAGTGGACATCTTTCGGCTGATAATGATGATGAAGGGTTGTCAAAGTTCTCGAATGGTGACCACACACCGGAAGACAGCATAGGTAGACCTGTCAATCGGTAGACCGTCGTAACAACTTGTAAAGGTTGCAAGACTGGTTGGCGTGAATATCTAGGGTAGTTCTGTATCAAACTGTAGATTTTTTTTGCTGAAAATGAATTGTTATTTTTATATATCTTTTCAATTCGCAATTAAAATTTTTATTTATTGATGTACGTAGAAAAATGTGTCTGTCTTATTACTAATCTCAAAAATTAAAAACTACGCCACGCCGCGGCGCGGCGCTGCCACGCCGACCAATTTGGACCGGCGCGCCGCCGCCGGGAAATATAAGGTCGGCGCCAATGTCTAATTGAGATGTCTTTCAGGTGTTTGGTGGGGTGCACATCCCTCTTCACTAAAATTATTATACAATGCCCTTATAAGAAGCATTTTAGACTATGGATCTTTCTTCTTAGAAACTGGAAATTCTTTAAGATTGCAAAAAATAAGTTTAATGCAAAATAAGTATCTGCGCGTAATATTGGGTGCTATGAAGTCCTCGCCTATTAATGCTATGCAGGTTGAATCTGGAGAAGCCCCACTAGACCTTCGTCGCCAATACCTTGCCAACAGGTTTTTCTTCCGTAGTTTACAGTTTAGTACTCATCCTCTCATTGATAAAATAAATATTCTTTCTAGCCTCACTTCAACAACGCCATATTGGACTCATAAAAAGTTGCCATGTCTAGTAAAAAGCTTCCAAATGTACATAAACAAAGTTAAGGCACGTACACATCGCTCATCATCAATACCCATTTTCCAAAGTCCTTACAGTGCATTAATTATTTCACCGGATATTCATTTTAACATTGGCATTGATAAAAAACACGTTGCTCCTAATGCCCAGTTTAATTACGCTGTCAGTGAAAGATGGAATGCTTGGCACCGGATATACACCGATGCCTCAAAACTCTCTTCTACCGGATGCGTCGGTGTAGGTGTACTTCATTCCCAATACCGAATTGTACAGAAAATCAAGTTACCACCTGAATCTTCTGTTTTTACTGGTGAATGTTATGCAGTTTTCAAAGCAGTAGAATATATTTTAATAATGAAACTTAGAAACACCGTTATTTTTACAGATTCATTAAGCTCTTTATACGCCCTCGGTCATTTCCCGTTCACCTGTAGAAACCATTATCCCATAATTTACGCTATAAGAGATGTTTTGAAAAAGTGCTTGGACAGAGGATATCTTGTCAGTTTCGCGTGGTTGCCTGGACATTCCGGTATTACTGGTAATGAAAGGGCAGACATAATTGCAAAGGATGCTGTGAAGTGTGGTGACGTATTCCCCTTTAAAAACTTCTGTCACGATTTGGCTAGCCTTCCGAAGATTATCCTCCAAGAGTCTTAGCGGGATCTTTGGGAGTGTCGTGGTCGTGGTGACAATATCATTCCATCCAACCAACTATTCCTACGAAACCGTGGTTCACAAAGTTTCGGCTTGACAAGGTGGCTACAAGTATAATAATAAGATTAAGGCTCGGTCACACATGCACGCCTTCCCACCTTGCCAGGCTGGGAATTGTAAATAATTCACAATGTGAATGTGGCGAGGAAGAAGGTGATGTTAATCATTTATTCTTTTCTTGTCCTCTCTTAAAACACAACTCTTTCTTTTCACAGCTTGTATCCCTAATTCCTTTTTCCTTTTCCTACTAATATCTCTTGTCTCCTTTCAAATATTAACTATCCTATCCTTTTATGTCTATCTTCATTTATTTTTGTAAATAATTTAAAAATTTAATAATCTATATAATAATATGTACATACACACTTTATTTTTGTAAATATCTGATATAATATCCTAGTTTTTTTTTTCAAATTCCGTACTTTTTTCTTTCCTTTTTTGCTAATATTGTAAGATGTTTCCCAACCTTTTAAAATGTCTGTGGCAAATTACAAAGTAGAAGCCAAAAAAAAAAAAAAAGAGAGATAAATCATAACGCAGTATAAAAATACAGAATCTGAACTACACATTTCAAAAATCGTATTTAAAATAATCTAAGGAAACAATTCGGAAAATGCAAAAATGTGACGAAAAGTCGAAAGTGTGTTTCAGAGAATTACTGCTCTTATCGCAAGCGCGGCAGAGATGTCAAATATTTTTACTACAAATTACCTCAGCAGAATACGCAAATCAAACGTAAACAATATTAAATAAGTAAGAGGCAAGTTAGTTTTCAAGAAGAATGGCATTGAAATGGCAAATCAACGCCTATATACGACCGATCTACAAAGGATTCGTGCCAATAGATTCTCAATCCAGATAATAGGGAGCCCCCAACCTCCTCTTCACCAGGACTTGGTCTTGCGTTTACGGCCTTGGGAGGCTCTTTACGAGGCGGACACCTGCGCAGAAGAATACGGGAAGGAAGAGTCACATGCTGCGTTTGCCATTAGAGATGCTTACTGATCAATGTCCATGCCAAGCTATGAAGTGAAAAGTGTATTGATTGTAGTTATGTTAGTAGCTGAAAGAGTTTGCAATCACGACAGCTCAAAACAATACTGGCTGGTCTCATTTTGAATGGTGTTCCAAAAGAATATATTTGACTCAGTGTATATTGAGAGACCAGCTAGTCCACTGCTAACCTTACGAGAACAAACATGTGCTGTGTTTTACTATGATTTTAGAGTGTTCTGTCGTTTATTATTAAATTATGTCTTTATCTATTATATCTCTAATCAAGAACTGAACTGTGTGTTTACCTCGCCGAATGCCAACCCCAAGAGGTTATGGGCGGCCCACAACATGTTAACTCGTTTGATATAACATTTATAATACATATCATTATTATCATATAACATTCTCGAGATATAATGTTCATAAGATATAATAACTTTAGATATAATGCTCCGAGTGAGCAGAGAAACTACCAGGGTTTTATTTTCTACTGGCTTTTTTATGAAAATTCTACTATTCAGAATACATACAAAATTCTCACGGATTCTAGATAGGATGCGGGAGCGAGCGAAGCGAGCTCGGGAATTCGGAGCACCCCGACTGGGATAATTTAGGTTCGGAGACTGTGATGTGGAGGCGAGCTTGCGCGCCTCCCCTCACAGTCACCGTGTTAGGTTTGATTGATAAAATGACCACAGATCGACTGCTTGCGTGCATGTTTGCTTGCCTGCCTTCATGCTTGCTTGCTTTCATGCTTGCTTGCATGCTTGCTTGCATGCTTGCTTGCATGCTTGCTTGCATGCTTGCTTGCATGCTTGCTTGCATGCTTGCTTGCATGCTTGCTTGCATGCTTGCTTGCATGCTTGCTTGCATGCTTGCTTGCATGCTTGCTTGCATGCTTGATGGCATGCTTGCTTGCATGCTTGCTTGCATCTAGTACTTTTATACTTGACAAATAAAATTCAATTAATTTAGTATACAAAATATATTTTATAAAGAGTTCACATTACTTATGTAATATTAACAAGAAAACAACATTTTACACGTCCCGAAACGCTGAGTGTATACAAGTCCCGCGTGGTAGGGACTTTGTACTAGGTAGGAAAAAAATGACGATTTAAAAGCATGTGTTAAGCATCTACAAAAAAAATAATTGAGTTTGAGTTTTAACATTTAATTAAATTTAAATTAATTATTTTTCAAACTCAAGTTAGAGGCCAAAGCTCTTAAAAACTCGCATTCTGTATATTCTGACTAACGATTCAATATTTTGTCAATTCAGTTTTGTCATCTCCACTGTTCTATCTTTTAAATTTATATCTAAGTGTTTTAGATGTGACGTAGGTATCTAACCGAGGGCCGGGAACGACATTGATACAAGCGTGGCTAGTTGCATACTGATTTATTTCACAGACCTCCGCTGCTTATAAGTTACAGCGAGCTTCAGTTACAGCTACCATACTTAACATACATATATAACATCCCTCCCCATATAATAAAAACTTAATCTAAAAGAACTTAGTATAATCAACATTAGTACAAGCACGTCGATTACGATTACGATGACGATTAGGATTACGATTAGCCTGAGCTGGGGCAGATTCTGTTGCCGCGAGCTCAAGTGCCGGTTCACTCACAGCCGGAGGCCCGCTGGACCCGATATCAGCGTCGGGCGAGGGCCGATGTTCCTCACTGAGCACACGCGGCTCTTCTCCTGGGGTTTGTGGCGCGGAGCCGCCTGCTACAGCTCCCGTGCTGTTGTCTTCTTGCACCTCACTCTCCCCTTCCAAAGGCTGGCCTCTGTCATGTAAATCAGAACCAAAACTATCGCGATCTTCGCCGCTGAAGATGTTTCCAGTATCATGGAAAATGTCATCGCATTGAGATGGAACTATATCTTGAACGATATCAGGATCCCAGTTATCAACAGATCGCTGGGCTGGTTCACGCGAAGTATCTGATTCACAGTAAGCCCTTATTTGATCTATGTGACGTACTACTTCACATTGCAACTCTGGTACAAAAATGCTATACATTACATTACCAATTTTCCTTTTAACAACAACCTTCCTTTTAACAATACCGTGTTATATGTTATCAATAGTAGGTTAAATGAGTCTTATATCATATGATTGTTATATTGTATGTTTATTATATACAGCGTTTATTATACGTTATGAAATTATTCTTTTTAAAATTATATCTAGAGTTTATTATATCTGACAATCGTTATATTTAAGAAAATTATATGTTTGGTTTGTATATCTTCTAAATGATATATCTTTTGTATTTATAGATTCTATTACTTACCCAAAAAAATATAGAAAATATAGAAATCAAAAGGATGTTTGGATTGTTTACTGAATATTTTGAAAAGAAAGTCGAAAATATATAACAAAAATGGATTCACTTAAACCGAAAATGCTAAGATTTGGCGATGACTATTCGAGATGGAAGATTTTATTGAAAATGTTTTTAACAGCCAATGGCTTGGATCATTCTGCAGAGCCAGCTTCTAGTGATGGCACAAACTCGACCTCAAAAGACGCTAAAGCAAGATACATCATTATAAGTAGCGTAAATCAGGAATTAAGCTCACATATTATTAACTGTAAGTCACATCTAGAAATGCTAGACAAGTTAGACAAGCTGTTCAACTGCAATAAAGACCTGAATAAATGCAAATTGTTTCAAGAATTCTACAACTTTAAATTTAATGAAAACCTTGGATTAAGCATCAGTGAATTAAAGAATATAATACAGAAATTAGAAAATCTGGGAGAAAGAATACCGGAAATACAGATAACTACAAAAATTTTATCCTGTTTACCGGATAACCTCAGATACTTCAAGGCAGCATGGGAATCGACAAGTCTGCAAGAAAGGACTCTAGACAACTTAACAGCACGTTTACTAAGAGAAACTGCTAGTTCCAGTGGCACCAGTCAACAACAACCCTTGATGGATAATGCGTTTAAAACAACACAAAGAGAATGTTTCAGGTGTGGAAAGATAGGACACATTACAAAATACTGCAGAGAAAGAATTCCTTGCACACAGTGTAGACGACACGCTCATCCAGTAAGAAATTGGAGGGATTCTAGAGGTGTATGCAGAATTTGTAAAAAAACCGGGACATCTAGAGGAGAAGTGCTATTTTAGAAATAAACCAAGACCGAGGGCTCATTACACGACAAATGAGGTAATAACTAGGGAAATTATGGTACCAGCTTTAATTGACAGCGGAGCAACTAGTCATATGATTAACATCAGTAATGTTCTAAGAAAGACTAAACCGATAAATATTGAGATTTCCTGTGCAAATGAAAATGTAATTAAAGGAGAACTCATTGGTGATCTCCTAACCAACAATATACTATTCCAACGAGTCTTATATGTTCCAAATCTATGCAAAAATCTGATTTCTGTCAACATAATAACAGAAAATGGAGGAAGGGTAGAATTCTTTGGGAAATATGCACTAGTTAAATCCAAATCTGGGAAAACTTTGCTCATCGGCAGAAAAACAGATAACGGGATGTATGAAACAACACTTAGAACGAGAGTCCCAGTTCTATCTTTGCGAGCAGAAAATAATACTATTTCTCATTGGCACAGAAGACTAGGCCACGTTGCAGATATACTAAAACTTTCTAATTTGGTTACAGGACTAGAAATTGACAGATCATCGGGTAAATCTATTGGGACTTGTGAAGTCTGTATACAATCAAAATTAACGAGAACCCCGTTTGTAACAACAGATGTAGAGCAACAAAACCTTTGGAAATTATTCACACAGACGTTTGTGGTCCGATTGGTGTCCCTACCTGGGATGGTAAGAAATATTTTATGACTGTATTAGATGACTTTACACACTTTTCATACATTTATCTATTAGCTAGCAAATCCGAAACAACTGACCGACTAATTGAATACATAAATTTGGCTGAGAATCATTTTGACATGACAGTTAAGAAAATCAGATGTGACAACGGGACTGAGTATACTAATAACAAGTTTTCTGTTTTCTGTAGAAATAAGGGCATTATTCTAGACTATAGCACTCCATATACGCCGCAATTAAATGGAAAAGCTGAAAGGCTAAACAGAACGTTAATGGAAAGAACGAGAGCTTTACTTTTTGATTCACAAATACCTTTAGATTTGTGGGGTGAAGCGTTGTTTACAGCAAATTATATAACTAATCGCTGTTATACGAAAGCACATGAGTGCACACCAGCCGAACTTTGGTACAAGAAGAAACCGAATTTAGCTCACTTGAAGACTTTTGGTGCAGTGGCATATTGGAGGGATAAGCGACACCTTGGAAAACTAGAATCGAGATGTAAAAAGGGAGTTCTAGTAGGATATATCAATGTCGGTTACAAAATTTGGGATCCAATTCTAAGAAGATGTTTTTACTCACGGGATGTAGTATTCGATGAATCAAAAGGGGCACTTCAAGAAGCTTTTGGCGAGGAAAAAGAAGAAATATCTAATATTTTTGAAGACATTCTAGATGATCGAAGTAAAATAGCGAAAAATAAAACGTTTGAAGACAGTAAACTGAATAGCAAAACAAGAGAAGACAAAACCAATGACAGAAAAATAGATGAGGAATTGAAAAATAATAAGAAATTTGATAATCGTAAGGCAAATAAGAATAGATTGACTACTAATGAAGAAGAAATGAGCAATTATAGACAATGTGAACGACAAGGAGTACGTCAAATGATTAAAATGTTCGAAAATTTTAACGAAGATAAGATTGATAACAAAGAATCTATTGAAAATGCGGAAAAACAAAGTGAAGTTTTAGTTGAAGGGGTGGACTCCGTTGAAGATAACTTAACTGTGGAAACAATAGATAGAGAAGAAGATGTCTTTGAAGATTCAAGAGACATAATTGTTGAAAACCAAGAAGATATTTTTGAAGACTCTAGAGAAATAATTGAGGAAACTGTAATTATCGAAAACAATGAAGGAAATATTGAAGAACAATCAAAGAGTAACGTTGAGAGAATCGTCCAAAATATAGAACAAACTGAAGAAACTGTTGAGCAGGAAAATGAGAGAGTAGAACGACCTAGACGTGCAAGAAGGTTACCAGAGAGATTTAAAGATTATATAATGGATCTAATTGATGTTCAGCGAGAAGAATGTAATTTAACATTTGAAGAAGTTATTGTTTCTAGTGAAAAAGAGAAATGGTTGAAAGCAATTGAAGAAGAAAAGAATTCTTTAAAAGAGAACGGAACATGGGAAATTGTAGATCAAAAGGAAGCTGGTGATAGAAAAGTCATTACTAGCAAATGGGTGTTTGCTAAGAAAAGTGATGGTAGATACAAAGCGAGACTCGTTGCACGAGGTTTTGAGCAAAAGTACAAGGTGGACTATGATGAAACATACAGTCCAGTTGTAAACAGTAAAAGTATCAGAATTCTACTAGCTTTGGCTGCGTTTAGGAAATTAAAAATGAGACAATTTGATATCAAAACAGCGTTTTTATATGGCAATCTGAAAGAGACTATTTATATGAAGATTCCAAAAGGATATTCAGGCTTAGAAGGGAAAGTCTGTAAACTGAAGAAAAGCTTATATGGCCTAAAACAAGCTCCTCTAATGTGGAATATTAGATTTACAGATTATTTGAAAAAGTTAGGTTTTAAACAGTTAAAATTAGACCAATGCATTTTTACTTCTGGAGACATTATATTAGCTATTTATGTTGACGATGGACTTCTTTTAGGAAGTGACTATGCTATTTTAGATAAGACTATAGAAGACATTAGAAAGGAATTTCAAATGAGAGTTTGCGACAAAATTACTAATTATGTAGGGTTTGACATTACAGTTGGAGAACATTCTATCAGACTTAACCAAGAAACTTACATAAACAAGATGCTGGAGAGATTTAATATGCTAAGCATGAAGGGGTGTCCGAGCTAATATTGTTGTTGATACTCATTCAGAGGGGGGAAAGGAAGATGTGTCGAATGAGTATAGAGAAATAGTTGGATCACTTATGTATGTGGCAGTTAAATCTAGGCCAGACATTGCGTTTCATGTGGGATACTGTAGTCGACAACAATCGGATCCAAATGTTATGGATCATCAAAATTTAAAAACTATTTTAAGGTACTTAAAACATACAGCAAATTTTGTCTTAGAGTTCGGAAAATTTGGTACTTTAAATTTAGATACATATTGTGATGCAGATTTCGCAGGTGACCCAGATACCCGAAGGAGTACCTCAGGTTTCATAATATACCTGGGAGGTGCACCTATTAGTTGGAGCTCTAAGAAACAACCGATTATTGCCTTGTCTAGTACAGATGCAGAGTACATAGCAGCAGCTGAGTGTTGTAGAGAGATTATTTATCTTAAGGAGTTAATTTGTGAAATCACTGGGGAATCTCCTAAAATTGATTTATGTATGGATAATCAGTCTGCTAGGTGGCTTGTGAAAAAGGGAGTCACCAATCGAAGATCTAAACACATAGATGTCAGATACTTTTATTTGAAAGAGAAAGTTGAAGAAAACTCAATTAATATAAAGTTTTGTCCTACAGACTTCCAAATTGCAGACATTTTAACCAAAACTTTACCAGGACCAAGATTTAGCAAACTACGCAACATGATTTTGAATAGGAGAGATGAGAGTAGCGAGTTGGGATAGACAATTTTTTGGTGATGTATTTCAACGAGTGATGTACTTTGTGGACTTTAACACTTAAAACTTAAATCTTGTTTTATATGAGTAGTTAGATATTAGTATAGTATAGAAGTAGGGTAAAGATATTTTGGAGTTTATTCTAAATTCAAATTTTCTTCTATTATAGCTTACTGTCGTTGTTTAAGGGGTGTGTGGTTATAAGATTATGTCCAGAGAGGGACTTAGGTGGTTTATAATTTTCCTTTGTCCAGAGAGGGACTTGGATGATTAATTTTTTTTTTGGTTTCTTTAACTTAATGATCACATTTGTTGATGATGTGATAGAGCTGTCGAGATATGATGAGTCTTTTATTTGATATTTTAACTTGAAAATTTTAATATGATGAGCTTCCTGGATATTTTAATTTGAAAATTTTATTAGAATACAGGGTGTTTTAATTTGTAGAGTTGCCGTGATTGAAGGGGTGTGAAAGAGTTTGCAATCACGACAGCTCAAAACAATACTGGCTGGTCTCATTTTGAATGGTGTTCCAAAAGAATATATTTGACTCAGTATATATCGAGAGACCAGCTAGTTCACTGCTAACCTTACGAGAACAAACATGTGCTGTGTTTTACTATGATTTTAGAGTGTTCTGTCGTTTATTATTAAATTATTTCTTTATCTATTATATCTATAATCAAGAACTGAACTGTGTGTTTACCTCGCCGAATGCCAACCCCAAGATTCACTTTGGAAAATGCCTTTACTTTTGGTAAGCTGTTCAATTTTGATAAAGTTGTTCATTTTGGAGAACGTTGATCACTTTTGTGGAAGTTGTACACTTTTAAAAAATTGTTCAGTTTTGTTTTGTTACCAATGTGTCAATAATTTAATAAATTGGGGGTTGATTTCTTATTTAAGTTTTATTAAAAAGTTAATTAGTACAACTGTAAGTGGTTAAGAAATTTTGAAATTCAAAGATGTCTAGGGCTAATATTGAGTTGAGTAATAATTTGCAGTTTGTTTGGGTCTTGGGGAATCTTGCGCTGTTTCAAACCGGGCGGGATTTTCATGCCGAAGCGGAGGCAGCATGGTCTCTTTGGTTTGATTTTAGTTTAAATTAAAATGGTTCACCAGCTTTTTGTTTCTTTATATGTCAGACTTACCAAACATAGCGAGTTTCATCGCTTGCTCGGGACCTTATGTTATTTGCATTCTTTTGGAAGATTCGTTTTCGTAATTGAACTCTTTTGGTGTCGAGAGTCTATGAAGTCTTACGTCCATTCAAGGGCCTTTGGTCAAATGTAAAGCCTATCAAAGGAGTAGGCGAGTTGAGGTGCAGTACTGTATTGAAACTCAATTCGATCTATGTCACCCGTGGGGTACGTCTGAGCGTACGTAGGGAGTAATAGAATAGAATTTCTCGTTGCATAGCGTTTATAATAGCTGGGACAGCGGCTAAGGTGAACGCGCACAGTAAGACATTTGGTAACTCAGGGAGCGTTCGTGATTTGTTATGGGATATAGACGTTTAAACAGTCTTTCGCTCCTTATTAATAAAAGTTTCCTTATGTCATAAACTTCAGGAATTTTGGTGGTTCAGTTTTAATTACATAAGTTTGTAAGGATTATTAAATCATTGGCTTTTTTTAACGTAAGATAGAATTTGTAAAGTGTCACTTTGCAGTTGGGTTCGAAATACAATAGAGGGTTACAATTATATATTATTTAGACGAAGCTACAGATATGTTCAGATTTTTAAGTTTCCGTTTCCGGGTAAGATATTGAAAGTGAAGGAGATGAGGATGTTGGGGTGATTTCGGGGAGAATGAGTTTTAGTAAAATCGTTTTGATGTTCGTTTAAAAAACAAAAAACATAAAATTGCATTGCATCTGTGAATGTGAAATCATACTTTTGGGTTTTACAGTGAGGTAAAAAGGGGACGGGGAAATTTTATATATTCTTGCTTTTATTTCACAGCGGGGTGAAAAGGGGTAAATGGGAAATATTTTTATTTATATTTTGGTTGATGTTTTCAAATGGGTAAAGTAAAAAAAATATATACTTAGATTATTACAAATCTTTGCTTCATTTATTTTCCAATCTAACCGGGTGGCATTTGTTGTTGGTATTTGAAATTCAGAATATGAGAAGGATCGTAGAATTCAAGGGATTTTGACAAGTTATATTTGGTGTGGAGATGGAATGAACTCTAATTATTACTCTGGTATAAGATTAGCGTTTATTACAACTCTTTTGTAAGAGATGTATGGAGTAGGGTTTCAAGTTTTGACAACGAGTGAAAACTGGTTAGCCTTTTCGTGCTTCCTATCAAATAGGATATTCACGGGACTCACCGACACGAGGCCCAACCGACAAGAGTAGTCGAATGCATCGTTTTGTTTTTAGAGTAATTTTGATGCGTTTTGGCTAATACTGACAAGAAGCTAGGAATAGAACTTGTAACACTCCACATTCTCCTGGTATGATTGTATTGGTATTCAGAGAGGTGTCAGTTTGTGGGATCGGTTGGTTTGCTTTGTAACATTCTTCGGACCTGCTTGACGGAGGTATTGGGATTCTCAGGAGGGGTATATTTGAAGGCCAACTTTCATTTGCGCTGGGGATGCCTCTCATAGCGATTGGTGCGCCGGGGGTTGGATGACTGATTGTTAGCTTGAATACTTACCGTTTTGAATAGCCTTGTTTGAGACCAAGGTCCCTGTCTTTGTCCGGGTTTCCCGATGCTGGTAGAGAATTGTACCTTTCAAATTTGGCTAGATCTGGGATTGTACGCCTAAATGAAGACTAATAAATGAAGTGCCTGGTTTAAACATATTGTCATAATTACAAATTGCATTCTGAGGGAGGTGCCACAAGGAGCTTCACGGGGTTTTGATTTGTTAAGTGGATTTTACAGATTTCAAAAGTTTGATTCAAAGTGGCTTTGTGAATTTTATGGGTTTTAGAATTTTAAAATTTTCAACGGGTTTTCTTTTTAAAATTTTGGGGGTTGAATTGTAACGTACCAAACTACGTTGCATATTCACAAATGCAATTATTTAATAAAACTTTTACGAATTTCAATAGATTTAAAGTCTAATAGAAATAATGCTTCACATTCAATCTTCTTGCGAGTCATTTCCAGGAATATAATCTTTTTAAATATTTTCTTTACGCTTCATGAAATTAAAAGAAAAGAATTGACAGTTCCTGCTCAGCTGTGAAAATGGTTGTTTTTTGGGGATACACTAAGGTGTGAGTCTTGGGAATCGAGCCTGAATCAGAGTGATTTAGTTTTATAAAGAAGTGGGGTTATTTCAGTTTTTTTAGATAGACGAAGGGATTGCGGGATATATTATGAGTGTTTGTATTAAAATAGATATCGTGAATCTATTAGGTTTCGCTAGGAAAGTGACCGAATCGGTAAAGCGATTCCTTAGAAGCGCCATGGATTTTATGTTTTCGTATGGTTTGAGTGTTGGTTTGAAATAATAAGTGTATTATTTACATGGGTTTCAGGGGTGTCACCCTATTTGGACCTAGTTTTATTTAATATGCGGTTTGAACTTGCATGCTTTTATTTCTCTATTTTCATGTGTTTTATAATGTGACATCTTTGTTTTGCTTGGATAGAAATCTCTACTACGCAGTATGCTTGGCAACTATTTTATTTTATCCTGTTATTTAGTTCTATGGAACGTATTATATTATTATCGTCGAGGGCTGAAGCTATTCTGTACAACATCAATGAGAGATCAAACTACTCAGATATCTACTGCAAACACTCTCCGGTTTCTCATTTCGGTTCTTTGGTGCTACTGCCGAACCTGAAAAGTACTAAGCTTTAAAGCATTAAAGAATTGCAGTTTTACTCTAAATGTCTTCATGTTTACTCACCGACGTCGCTAGATTCATTCCAAACCTATGCGTTTACACTTGGGTTCTTAGTGGTGTCGCGAAACCTGAAAAGTACTACGCTATGACAGCATTATTGACCTGAGTCCTGGATGAATTTAGTTAGCTACATTCTACGGTGATATGCTACAAACTCGTCATACAGAGAACTTCAGCTTTCTGCGAGATTTGAGTAATCGACCAACCAGTTGTCCAGTGAGATGTTTCCGAGTGGAACAACGCTGTTTTCTATAGTAAATAATTTAATACTCTAAAAGAGTGAAAAGCATTCTTGTTACATGCGCTGTTTCCAATAATTAAATGAAAAGAGTATGATCTAAATTATGGGGACAGAGTACTATCCAACTTAAGAGGGTTGAGGCACAAAATAGACAGAAGCGCCGCTCAATACAAACCACTGAAATCGTTAGCATATACATGCTTATAGAAATATACGGTCGTTTCGAGCAAGGTCACGATCGCACAGTACGTGATCTTGCCTACAACGACCGTATAGGTCTATAAGCATGTATATGCTTAGGATTTTAGTGAGCGTATTGAGCGGCTCTTCTGTGTCTATGTGTTTTGTGGTTGAGGTGCTTGGAACGTTGCGGGAGCGCCTAAATTTAACTTATTTATTTGTACATGTGCTCGTTTTGGCTGAATTTATACATCAAATATAATGCGCGACTAAATTTTAGTTACGTATTATACTAAGCTAAGGGGGCAACATTCCCTCTGAAAAAGTAAATTCAGAGTAATTATTGTATTAGGTTCTAGATTTATGTTTCAGGGATTTAAGGTTCTTTTAGGGAAATCCGTACAGTTAACTTTTCATCAATCTCAGTCCATTCTAAAAGAATTAGGGTTACGTATTTCTAGACGATCACAACTTAGGGTTCTCGATACTAGCGATCACTGGCCATACATATTTTTAAGATCCGCTATTTATTAGTCATATATATTTTAGGATTCGCTATTATTTTGTTAGCTAGGTTCTTTATATATTAAATTTCCTTTATCTAGGTAGGTTAGGGTGTTACAGGCTTAATATTCATATTTATTATGTTGGTGGTTTTTTTTATCCCTGCAGGTCGAATTTTTAGAGTCACATTTTGACGATGATAAAATGTTTCATGATCTTAGAATAATATGTGGTGATAAATGTGTATATTATGTAATATTATGGTTCCTATGTTACTGAAAATAAATAAGATCATGTTATGTGAATAAATACAAACATGTGTTTTTTTATACATGCCTATAAATCTGTTAATTATATCTATATACTATATATGTATGTATTTATATGTACATGTGTATATATATCAGCTTTTTGCCACTTAACACAATACATACACCAATCGTTTTCAAAGATTTACGAGTATTACACAAGTATTAAATCTATTTTTCCTGCTATAGGTGGTGATACCACATGAAGATTTTTTGAATTTGCCGCGTTTTCTCAGGTCACGCTTTCATTTGTCAGACTCTACCTACCTTATATCTCCATGTCAACTGTATAGTGCCACCAACTTATCTGTAGAATGAAGGATGGCGCAGATAGTATAACTGATACACGCGAATGCCAGGGGGCCTGCAGATTTGCGACAAAAGCGCCCTCCTGTCAATGTCATCCACCTGTCAAAAGATCGTAGTCTGGCCGCTGGCCGCGTTCAGAACCTGCACTCTGATAGCAACCATTCACTCTGACAACAGGATAGCATATTATAAATCGCGTAAGTGTGAAAGAGACAGTCCGAAACGGTTGCTGTCAGGTGCAAGCTTTTGAACGCGGCCTCTGACTTGCTGTACCACAGAGATACAAACCACATGTCCTAAGCATATATTATAGACGTCTTCGGTCGTTCAAGGCAAGGTCACGATCGCACAGTCGCGTCGCGATTGTCACAAACTTGACTGAATCGATACGTTTTAGTTGTTAGCGCTCCTGATTATCGTGGGTTCGATTCTCATTTATGAGCAGTAGACTTTATACAGGATGTTAAAAAGTGCGTTTGAGAGTTTAAGTGGTTACTCAGAATTAAAAAGAGAATACAGGAAAAATATTGACAAAATCCGAATTCCAAACTTTTTCAGTTTCCCATACAAATTCTTGATTAGATTTAGTGAGGAAAACTGAAAAAAGAGTTGTAGATCGGAATTTTTAAATATTTTTCCTGTATTCTATACTTGTTTCCGAGTAACCCGTAAAATTTCAAACGCAATTTTTTAACACCCTCCTGTATACTTAACTAGCTGGAGTGCCCGACTTCGCTCAGGGAGTTGATATGATATCGTCTGGTAGTTGGAATAAAAGGATAACATTTTTTTTAATTGAAACAAAATTTTCGTCATCATGGTACCTACTTGTATAAAAAAAATTCGAATTCCCTCCTCGAGCGAGAGCAAACTATGGTTCATTCCAATCAAAAAAAAGCAAAAGGTAAACAAACATAGTATGCAGATGATATTGACATGTGTCAGTTCCATAGTAAGTTTGTTTACGTTTTGCTTTTTTTTGATTGGAATGAAGTATACATATAGCTGACCGTGATAAAAGCAGGAGGCTCCACGCACTCCTACCCACACCTCACCCTCCCGCACCCCGCGCCTCATCCCTCGCACCCCGCTTCTCACCCTCCTGCACCCCGTGCCTCACCCCCCCATCCCATGCCTCACCCCCCGCACTTCGGTCCTAACCCCCGCACCCCGTGCCTCATCCCCGCAGCCGATCCTCACCCCCCGCACCCCACGCCTCATTTCCTGCACCCCGCGTCTCACCCCCGGCACCCCACACCTCACCCCCGCTCACGCCTCACCCCCCGTAGTACCGAGCTCCTCACCCCCCCGCACCCTGCTCTTCACCCCCCGCATGCCATGTCTCACCCCCGCACTATGCGCCTCGCCCCGCGCACCCCGCGTCTCGCCCCCCGCACGCCATGCATCACCCCCCGCACCCCGCTCGTTACCCGGTTGCGGTTAGTCTCGCAATCTACGTGATTTTGATTTTAAAAAAATGTGAATGTTGTGACAACCCTTGCGGTACATACATGAGCGGACCTTCTGTTATGCTTATTTATTTGTGACTGTACACCCTTGGATGGAACCAAATTCTGTGTCAGATTCTCAATTAAGTTCATTTAGGTTCAAAGTTATTAATTACATAAATGATACAGACTGAGGATACAGAGAAAAGAAAATACAAAAGTTTATACTTCATTCCAATCAAAAAAAAGCAAAAGGTAAACAAACACAGTATGCATGAATGGGGTGCCGTCAATGTGCAACAGAAAATGTGCAGACGAAAACGTGCGACAGAAAATGTGCACCAAGTAATTCAAGTTTTTGTCTTGAATTACGCGAGTGAACATTATTTGACACATATTTTGTGATGCACATTATCCGAGCGCTCGTATAATTTGCAACAAATAATGCGCAGCCAGTAATTCACGACATATTTTTTTTTACATGGTTTATACCTGTGCACAAAATCTGTTGCGTATTATTGGGTGCACAAAATCTGTCGCAAATTATACGAGCGCTCGGATAATGTACAGCATGTTAAGTCACGACAAGGTCACGTCATTTCTTTTTTTTTTCGATAGAGGTGGACTATTTAAACAGTAAAATCGATTCTGTGAACTTTTCTTTGCTCCAAAAATCGATTTAGCTTTTCGGTTGATTTGTTGAATAATTAATATGAAATACGAAGTGATTACTGATTACATACTCTTTGTGTTCAGGAGTAAGTATGGTAATCAGAATTCATTAAATTAGATAGTGATAATTTGTTGTTAGATTATTGGAAAGCATTCCAAAATCCTTTCATGAATGTATTTTTTACTCTGACAACATAATATTTCTATTAGTGTATAATATTTTAGATGTGACAAAGTCCGATCAGGTAAACCTTCACTTGATTATGAAATGAATCATCTCGTAAAACCGATGATGTTCCCTCGATCCACTTGGCTCCCCTGCCTGCGATCACTGCGATCCCTTATTTTAAAATATTGTAAAAGTGGATCTTGTAACACGTGCTAGTGAATTTATCGATCCCCAAGAGGTGCGTTTCCATGGTATCATGACTGCTTGAAATCACTTTACTTAACTCGTGATTTCTGTGAAATTTTCTCAGAAATCTTATTATTATTATCAAAGAAGTTATCAGTTCAAAGAGTTATCAAAGAAGCGGTCGTGGCTCAGTGCGGCTTGCGTGGTCGCGTCGAACACGCAGGTTAACTGACTACAGATACGGTCATAACCTGGATGGGTTTGACTGTAAGTGGTATTTATCTTGACCGTTTCCGTGCATCGCAAGGCACGTTAAGCCGTTGGTGCTGGCTGCTATCGTTAGATGGCAGTTGTTAAGCCATGTCCATGGGGTTGGCCACTAGCCCAACAACCTCCACCAATACGGACTTGGCCCCCGTGTGTGGAGTATGACCTTACCTTCCCCATGTATAGGAAGAGACCCGTGCCCCTGCAGTGGGGACGTAATGGGTTGTTAACATATCAAAGACGTTATATCGGGGCCAGAAATTGATGCTATTAAAACTTATTACAATATACAGGCTGTCCCAAAAACCAACGATAATCCTTGGAGTGCTGATGGGCCAGGTCCTGACTAGCCAGAAAATGTATATTTCACTTTAGTAAGTGTCCTAGTTTTCGAGATATTGGGACTTTTATGAAGTGCTTGAAAATGTCTACCTTAGAACAAAATTACCAATGCCACGTCAACAAATTTAAGTAAAATTTTATTCTGTTTTTTCTGAGTGTTACAGAAGAATAAGGCTATCGACAAAAATAAAAATATTTTTTTAAATCGATACGGTTCGCTCATAAAATCATATTAAAAATATTTACGATTTTCAATTTTTTATCCCTTTAAACTTTTATGATACAAAAAAATAATACTAGGCTATAGTGGCATGTTTTCTAAAAAAAATGCGCATCAAGTGCAGTTTTCAATCTAAATCTAATCTAATCGTGTCAACAAAATTATATGAGTTGGTTACGTTGCTGTGAGATGGCGATGGATCATAAAAGTCTCCAGGCAAACGTATATTTCTCCCGATCCGCGAATGACAAAGGTTTGTGATCGGTGCACAGTACACTGTTAATTGTCTCCCTTCAAACAATTTACGGAAATATTTAATAGCCATATAAATTGCAAGTAACTCTCGGTCATATCATAAGTAGAGTACTTCTGTTGTGTAGGTACCTATTAGTTATTTTTTTTGAGAAATATTTTTGAGTTTCCAGGCGTTATGTACCTTTTGTTGTAATACTGCTCCCACGCTTGCGTGTATCCAAGGCGTCTGCCATTATTAGCGAGTGTCGAATTTATCTCCGGATGCGATAACGTAGCGGTCGATTGAAGACCCGCCTTACATTTGGCAAAAGCTTCATAAGCGCTATTCGTCCACTCTACCGGTGTCTTATCGTTCTTCTTAGAATCGGATAAGTATTTATTCAACTCAGCTAGATAGATAAGTTACAGCGTTCGATAAATGGGAGCGATAAAATTTAACCATTCCTACGAATCGTCGCAGCTCCTGCACTGTCTTTGGTTTGGGGTAGTTAACAATTAGCTTTTAATTTCTCTTCCAGCTGTTTTATGCCGGCTGTACTAATTTAATAGCCCAAAAGTTGTAAATTATTTTGTCCAAAAAGACAAAATTGTAATGCCAAATTCATGAAATCTTTTCAAAAATGTTTCAAGATGTTCCCGGTGTAGTGTTTCGTTTTCACTGGCTAAGATGATAGAATAGAATAGAATAGAAATCTTTATGACGTCATCGATATACGAATTCAATCATCGAAATTGTATATAATACATACAATTTGGGAATTTCGAAAGGTTGTATAGTAAACTATAGTAAACTATAGATATAGATATGATGTTAGAACATGATTTTTAAGTATTTAATTTTTAATTTAACTTATTAATTTGACTTTTTTGTATACTTATTATTGTTTTGTGTTTTATGAAGCTAGTACCTGAAAATAAATGATTTCAATTCAATTCAATTAACAAAAGTTGCTAATAATGAGCTAGAAAAAAAATACCCAATATGCATCTGAATCCGACCCTGTCTAGTGAATTTGTAACAAATGCAGTAAAGTCCTCAACTTTCAGTTACAAACTAAAAAAAGTCCATAAGTTGGAAACAAAGCTGGTTAAGTCCATCTTGAATTTAAGATTTTAGACAAATGTATTTTATTTAGCGAGTGTAACAAGATATAATTCAATAATGTATATTAAATCCCAATGAAAAAAAATTGTCTTATTGGATTCATAATCTATACTTACATATAATAAAACTGTAACGGGGCTGATTCTGTACATGGAATATTTTTTGAAAATAATAACTGTAGGGGACATGTCTATCGATATAGAGACCAAACATAGTATAAATAGTAGGTTATCTTCATACAATGGTACATCGCGCGGCTTGTATGTGTGCACGCCAGTAGGCACCGCCGTCTACGCACACAAAAGCAGAAAATGCCGAGGTGACGGAGGTGAAACTGTTGGGGCTGCACCGCGGCCGAGTGACGTGACGTGTTAGTCACTTGCCGTCTCTTGACACGACACGACATCGACGCCATCGCGTGTAAAAAAAATGACTGCATCTACAAAGCGAAAATATTGTTGTGTTTCTGGAATTCAAATCCAGAATTGTCGTTATTCAAGATACCGACTGATATGATATTGAACAAACAAAATATTAAAGCCACTTATTCCATTCTTTGGTAACTGACGGAGGAACATTTACATTATACCTACAAGTGATTAGTAATACCTGCACATCTCTTAACTGGTGATTCCACTCTTGAAACTGAAAAACTTATTCTATATAACTTTGGACAAATCACATTTTTTTCTATGCTTTTCATACAAATCGATCAGCTTATTGAGCGTAGTTCATAATGAGAAGTCCAAAAGATTATGCAATTTAAGCAAAGTTCTAGAACAAAAGTTGTTCAGTTCATAAGTAAAATCACCAGTTAAGAAGTTAGCATTTGGGTATGTGGCAGTCATCCTGTATATTTTTGATCACTATTATCAATTTATCACTGTGTTTAAACTTTTAATTGATGGGCTTTATGGAGGTAATTTTACAATGATTATAGACCAGGAGCCAGAGGGCTTTAATTTTTCATTTAATATAAATACAGTCTGAACTTAAGATTTTTTTATTGCTATCAATGCGCAGTAATAATAATATAATTTTAATACTAGCTCCTTTTAATTGAACCGCTCTTATTCTGATTATTTTCACAAACTTTTTCTAAGCCTGTCGTTCCTTTCCTTCGTGCGGTGGTACCGCTCATTATTCTCGGATTTGCTATTTTTGGGTTAACTACCACGTTTCTTTTTTCTGATTTGACCTACAAGTCAATTTTTGTGTCATTTATTTAAAAAGTGTTACAACAAAAGTTGTCACGTTAGACCCGACTAATAAATAGCCTGGATAAACCTTGTTCCAATCAAGAAAAAGCAAAAGGTAAAAATCAAACTTACTATGGAACTGACACATGTCAACTTCAGTTGCCTACTAAGTTTATTTAGGTACCTTTTGATTGAAATGACTTATATCTTTATGTATTTGTAAGTATCTGCTGTTTAACAATCAGTTAATTGATGATGTGACTGATAAAATGCAGTAAGCTCCCGGTCTACATGACGCATCTAGAATCACGCAGAAGACGGCCGCGGGCCACACCGCGCATGCGCCGTGCGATGACCGAGAGCTGCTGCAACGCCGCGCCGCCGCTCAGCTCAGTCACCAGAGTATCTGCCGGCCGTACCGCACGCTGTCCGCTGCGACGCCGCCGGCCGCACCAACAACGACGCGACGACACGATTTCTCACTTGTTATATTTTACCGTACCTATTTATATTTTATCTATAAGAAATTGTATGAAATACGTTACACGGTAAAAATATTCTATTACTTGGTCTGTCGTAGTTTACTATAGTACTTGTACTATTGGGTATTCTGTGACGATAGTTATTCTCAGAGATCACTGACCTAAGAGCGTTTAGTAAGTTACTAATAAATGCACGGCTTCGTAGTTCTCCTTGATACCTATGATGTACCTATGTGATTCAATTTTAATTAGTTTTAAGTTAGTCAGAGTGGAAAGACAGATAATTTGAATTTTGAACACTGCGCTACTTATAAAAACATAATATAGTGGGTTTCACTTTTGGTCGATAATTATTGTATGAATAAAATAAAATACTATTTTATTCCAGGCAATTTTTTTATATAAACATACATACATATATACACTAATGCGTTTTAAATACCAACGTAAATATTATATCATTAAAATACACCCAGACACAGGGCAAACACATGTGTGCCAAGGTGGGAATCGAACCTACGACCCTCGGATCAACAGAGCGCTAACCATTGAGTGAGTCAGTTTTTTTTTAATGAAATTACATAATTGTTAATAGGTATAAGGTACTAACTTTATTAGTAGTCGATATTTTAGTAAGCACTTTTACTTCTGATTTTGAATCTCGCAAAAATATTGGGCACTAATAAAGTAGCACTTTATGCAGGTATTCTACTCCTAAAACTTTGCCCGATAATAAGCTCATAGTCAAATCCCAAAAAAATTGCCATCTCATAAAAATTTGTAAGCTGATTAACGAATTTTGTATGAGAAGTGATTTTTTGCTATTTATAGGTGTTTTTTAGGGAAATTTCTGTAAATTCATGATTAGAAGCCACAGTTAAAACTTTGTCGGTCATTTTGTATCACCCGGAATAGGTAAGTACATACACTTATACAGTGAGGCACAACCCTGCGTGTTCGTTCAACAACACCATATACATAAGTATTATAGTCTACTACCGGCGAGCAGATCACCTACTCTCTCTACTCTGGACCAAAGGTAAACTGTAAAGGCTCTATTATATGAGTTAGAAGTACTTAAGTATATTAAATGAGCTGTTGCTTTTCCCAAAAAAAAAAAACTTTTTTTGAAATTTTTGTCTGTCTGTCTTTCTGTCTGTCTGCCCGCGCATCACGCAAAAACGGCTAGACCGATTTTGATGAAACTTTGTACGATTATACGTACTATAGAACCTGGAGTAACACCTTAGAAACTTTTTATCCAGGATAATTCAAGGGTTCGCGGACGAATGCTAAAAAACTGTAATTCTTAAAAGCCTTAAATACTCAAAAACTAAATACTAAGTTGATTTTATTGTTATTTGGCATAAATGATACTTTATCATTACCATCAAAATTATTTCATCTCGGTATACTGAAGGGTTCCCACGGGAATTTTTATTATATTTCCACTATAACTCAATTTATTTATTAAAAGATATAAAATTAAGATATAAAACCTTATTTTTTTGAAAAGGCGTGTCAGTTACGGTACTTTCGTATTATTCGATATATACTATTGGTCCTGGAAATTCAAAGGGATCCCGAGGGAAAAGCTGGAAACTGTATCGATGGAATTGCTTAAAGTATCAAGGTGAAACCTTCGTTCTTAGATTAGGTGTATCGAAGGTATATTCAGAATATAGGCGGCTTAAAAACTTCTGAAACTGGGATTTTCCATTACCTTACTTACAGCCTTACATCTTACACCTATCCGAACTTTGACCCTGTGTGTGGAGAATGACCTAACCTTCCCGACCTATAAGAAGAGATCCATGTCGCAGTAGAGTTGGTTGTGAACATAAATTCTATGCAATAATAGCTAATCTATAGGAACCATGAACTTTTCCGCGATAAACATTTGCCATACACAGTTTATATATATTTTCTAAATGTCTTTGTTCTCTTTTTCCTTTTTTCTTTGCATTTTTCTTCAGTTTATTCTTCAGTACAAAACTTATAAAGTGTGACTCACCGGGAATTTTTTTACCGTTGTGTAACAGTGTGACTGAAACTGGTGTGACACAACGGGAATATAGGATATTTTTTCACAAAAATGACTCTAAGCGTTATTACAGAAGTTTGCACAGAAAGTTATACACTTTAAACAGTCATTACATTAGGTAATTTATTTTGATAAATGAAATTCCAATTTTAAACGATCAAGCATGCATGTAGGTTTTTTTTTGCTATTTCTAAAGAATAATTAAGCAAAACATATGAACTTTTGTAAAACCCCCAACATTTACGCGAACGAAGTCGCGGGCACCAGCTAGTCCAGTATTAAAATAAATTGTTTTTATCGTTTTCTGAAAAGTTTGGTTCCGTGGACGTAACTACCTTTGTTTCTAGACACCTGATATGAGGCCCTTTAAAAATAAGCATCATATGCGTTTATATTTTATGTATATTTCGCTCAAATCTCCCCTGAAATGAATGTTTTTGAAGATAATTACCTCATAGATCGATTTCTGGTGATTTTTAACACCTAATCCTAGATTTTCGTAGAAAGTTTTCAAGGCATTTTCGAAATCGTCTACGCTTATAAGATAACTCGTTGAATAGTATAAGATTCTTCTTATCGAGTTAATAACAATCTTAATCTAAATCGTACTAGTCCAGAATTTACTACTACAGAGTACTTAGAGTCATTCAAACCTTCAAGAAAAGAGCGTACTCCCATATTAAAGGCCGGCAACGCACTTGTGACTCCTCTGGTGTTGCGGGTGTCTATGGGCGACGGTAATCGATTACCATCAGGTGATCCATCTGCTCGTTTGCATTTTCAGTAGGGTCCATAAGTTCTTCCTGCATGCAGGGTGACAGGGATCGTGGGCAAGAAATTAGGTATTATCAAACGAGTTATCTTGTAAGCTCAACGATTTCGAAAACGGCTTGAAACCTTTCGATGAAAATCTAAGTAAACCCGACTGAAACAGAGCCAACTGGAAGGGAAATCTACTATACAAACAAACATAGTAACAAATAATTGACCACGCTGAATACGTTAAAAACAACCGACTTCAATCGCAACAACTCCAATTTTGCTATATTTTTGTTGATTTTCTCAAAAACCGCTAAATCGATTTCGATAAAATTTATATGGGACCACCTGTGATATACCCTTTTAAACAAAAAAAGAATTTTCTAAATCGGTTCAGGCGTCTTCGAGTAATCGGTGAACATACATAAAAAAAACGACGAATTGAGAAACTCCTCCTTTTTTTTGAAGTCGGTTAAAAATACAAACTTAAATGTTTATTTTATTTTTGTTGGAATATTACAAAAATAAATCTGTCTCGCTTTAACAAGCGGTTAAGTAATCTTTCTCTGTTATACACGTATGTATTAGTCTAATACAACAGCCCCTTGTTTCAGTCAATTTGACTTTGGATTGTATAGCTATGTTAGTTCTTTCTGACCCGGTCTCTTGTGACCGCGCCTCTAAGCAGAGAGCACACACACCTTTCCTAAATTCAGAATAGAAAATAAATATTATTTTATTCGTCTTCTGAACTATTCTGCTAAACACGTCTTTCATTTGTTCACCCTAACCCAATAGGTTATGGGCCCAGATGAAAGATAATTATAAAATCAACCAGTGAAATTTGAGTGTAATTAAATTTCGAAATAAGAACTTTTAAAATATTTTAAAAAATATTTTAATTGTGTGGAGTGACTATATTCTAGTATTCTAAGTGACTATTGAGTGATTAAATACAAATTAAAAATTACAATTAAAAAGAAACTTCAAACCGTTTGACGAGTGTGTGGAAACTTAGAATACGTAATCTATTGAATGAACTCGATGTGCTCAAAATAATTGACGAGGAAACCAGCTGAACCAGACGACGAGTGTCCAGTAGCTCCTGAGCTAAGCTAGACGAAGCAGACAAGATCACTCATCTGTTTATGACTTTACCTTAATTATATAAAGGTGTCATCGCAGCCATGGAAACTTTAGCCGAAGACAATTTGCCCTAACTTTCGTTAAGGCTAAACTCCTTATCACGAAATAAAGTTGACAAATGAATGACAGACGTAACACAAGTATGAAAGCTCTACAGGCAGAAACGTCAAGGTCTCATAAAACCTCAGCAAAACAAAGATCTAAAAATGCATTTAGAAGACGCAACTTTATCACAGACATTTAAGTGGCACTTGACGCCATAACTGCAGAAAAAAGGGACACATGCAGAAAAACTGTTTCTTGACGTTGACGCCATAACTGCAGAAAGAAGGGACACATGCAGAAAAACTGTTTCTTAAACAATAAGGGCAATCAACGCTCCAAAAATAGAACAGTTCAAGCTGTTAAAATAACGGAATCCGATAATACACATATTTTGGGATTTGCATTTATGACTGGAGATTCGACTAATAAAAGCAACTTATCTTGCAGGAAATCTTCCATTAACTAGCGACTTCTTGGATATGAAAGACTTCGAGATGTCCTTTTCTATTCCGAGATCCCAATACAACTTGCTGTTAGTAAGGAAAATGCAGGAAGCTGGCGTAACTGTTGTCTTTGCCAGAGATGACAATGTCCACATATACGATGACGAGGGTAAGGCGGTACCTAAGAAAGGGTGAGTCTATGTACAATTTAAATGGCATAAACTTTGTACTTGACCGACATGATTTAAATACCGATAACTTATTAAATAGAGTCGTTAACAGTAATGATGAGTTGTGGAATCAAAGAATGGCCACATTGGCAAAAATAAGTTTGCCGAAAAAAAAGGGCAAGCAGTTGTTTTCTGACATTGAACAAATAAATTATATAACACAGAATAATAAATTCTGTGAAGCTTGCATAAATGGGAAACAAGTATGTTTACCCTTTAATAAGTCAAAATAATATAACCCCCAATAATACTATAAATAGTGTGAAGCTTGCATAAATGGGAAACAAGCATTATTTAATAAGACAAAATTAAAAAGGGTATTAAACAACCTCTATTTAATGTGCATACATAATATGTGTGCGGTCCCATCACTCCTTCAACACTTGACGACAAAAAAAAAAATTGTTATTTTGTCGATGAATACACTCAACTACTGTGCGACCTACTTAATAGCCCATAAATCAAAAGGCTTTGCTGCTTTTAGAGATTATGTAGCAAAAAGTGAAGCTCATTTTTTTCCTATTAAAAAAAATGTTTAACTTGTATCGTGGCAATGGTGGAAAATATGTATTGAATGAAATCAAATGAGAGTTCTGTTTGCAAAATGGTATTAGCTACCACTTAACAGTGCCGCATACCCCTTCATTGAATGGGATTGCTGAAATAATGATAAGAACAATAACAGAACGTAGTCGTGCAATGGCACCTGGCGCAAAGTTAGATAAAAAGTTCTGGGGTGAGGCTGTGTTAACTGTTATGCATTTAATAAATATATGAGCCCCACTAAAGCACTGTAAATAAATAACACACCGTTTGAATTGTGGCATAATAAAAGGCCTCAACTAAAATATTTAAAAGTTTTTCGGTTCAACTGTTTCTTGTATTATCTCAATGAAACTATAAAAACCAAGTTTGATGAAAAATCTTTTAATATAACCATATTAATATATATTGGTTGTGTGTGAACCGAATTGTTATTAGGTGTGGTATGTGGTAAGCGATAAATTTGTAAGAGTCAGAGAGATGATCGTTAATGAGATAGATTTCTTGTCAAATTGGCCGTTAAAGCTTGAAGGAATTATGGTTGAAAATTCCTGTACCTCTGACGGGCACACTTTTAATAAATTGTGTAGACCTGAAGTTAGGTCTTTGTAAGAGTCAGAGATGAGATCACTGTTGATTGATTTCTTGTCAAGTAGGCAGTTGAAGCCTGAAGGGATTGTGGTATGGTTGACAATTCCTGTACCTCTGACGGGCACACTTTTAAGAAGTTGTGTAGACCTGAAATTAGGTCACTGCAAATCTGATGTCGTTGAAATCAGTTCCCTGCAAACTCAATGTGATGTGATCAAGTCTGGTGTTGTGGAACGGAGTCACTGCAAATCTGATGTTGAGAGGTCAGTTCCCTGCAAATCCGATGATATGGTGAAATCGGTTCCCTGCAAATCTGACAGAGTGAAATCAGGTCGATGTAAACAAACTTATAAAATACCTAGGTCCACCATGTTATGAATTTGTCAGTAAAACAGATGTGCAATCAGACTTTTCATTCAAAAATATAGTAAAATCTCAAATGGCTTCACAAAAGTGCGAGAATTAGAAACTGGCCAAATGTATCTTATGATGAAAATAACAATATTTCTGAGAATTATTCGTTATTTGTCTTTGATGTGCAAAATAGCTACATCATATAAAGAAATGTAATCCACGGATGCTATGCATTTATGGGAATATGCAATAAAAGAGGAAATTAAATCGTTTACTAAAAATGAAACCTGGATATACCAAAACAGGTTAACAGAAATATTGTCGATTGTTAATAGGTATTTACGATTAAAATTATGAGTTTGGAAAGCCTTTTAAAATATAAAGCTAGATTAGTAGCTCGTAGTTTCAGACAGGAATATTTGATTGACTATAATGAAACTTTCGAACCGGTTGTACGCATAACAAGTTTCAGATTAGTATTGGCTTCTGCAAATCAATATAATTTGCTAATCCATCATATGGATATGAAAACGGCATTTTAAAATGGGAAACAACAGGAAGAAATATACATGAAAATTCCTGAAGGTATCCCAAATGTAGATAACTTGGTCTGCAAATTAAATAAGTCAGTCATTGTATGGATTAAAGTAGTCTGCACGCTGCTGGTTCGATATGTTCGAACAGGCGTTATTAGAAAAAGGTTTTCGATAGTCATCACCTGACCGATGTATGTACATTTTTGATGCAGGTGTATACTAAAGAACTTTTATGTATGTAGTTCTTTATGTTGATAATCTGGTTGTCTCAACTGCTGCTATGAATAGTAGTTTAAAATGGTAGATCTGAAAGAAATATAATCTTTCTTGGGAATCAGAATTGAAAAGCCTGTAAATATTGTCAACAAAAAAAAAAGAAACTGTATATAATACAGTCTTAAAAAAGTTCAATATGAGTGACTGTAACCCTGTCAGTTGTAACATGGCATGTAAAGTTGTTAACGCACTTAATTCCAGTGAAACAACAGTTACCCTTTGTAAAAACCTTATCGGGTGCTTGATGGTGTGTGGTATATTATGGTGTGTACTTGCCCCGACTTTAGCTATGCTGTAAACATCCTAAGTCGGTTTGGTAACAAAAACAATCATTCACTCTGATTACACCTAAAAAGGGTATTGTGTTATTTGAAAGGGTCAAAGGATCTCAAGTTAACCTATATCCGCCAGAGTAATATCGATAACATATTAAGTGGCTTTGTTGACTCTGATTTGGGGAAGTTATGAAGTAGACAGAAAAAGTACTATGGGATATTTGTTTAAATTATTCGAACAATGCACAATATGCTGGCAAACAAAGAGGCAAGTAACAGTGGCAGGTTCATCCACTGAAGCAGAGTATGTACTCTGTTCTCTCTATGTGTCCATGTGGCTATGTACAATGCTGTGAGAGAAAAGGTCTGTAGTTAAGATCCTTAGTGACCAGCATTGATGTTGTTTTACCTGATGCCATTCCTGTTTATGAGGATAATAATAATGGATGTATAAGCATTGCGAATAACCCTACAAGTTACAAAAGATCTAAACACATTGACATACTAAATGTATCATTTTTCTAGATAACATGTGGTGAAAAATGTGATTAAACAGATTTATGTTTCCACAGGTATTAAGTTGGCTGATGTGCTCACTAAGTTACTGTTGACCGTGCGTTTTTCCGAAATGAGAGAAAAACTCGGCGTATTAATGTATATATGGTACCATATAAATAAGTAAATCTTATTGATCAATAAGTAATGTAAATATGTACGTACATAATGTAAATCGATGAGTAAAGCCAACTTATGTTTAAGTGAAAGGTATAGAATTATAAATACCTAATTGATATAAATTTTATATATGAAATGGCCTGATTAGGTTTTTCTGGGTTTTCCCTAATCCTGCGCAACGAATGTTGGACCATGATGATTGTGTGCTCCCAGACAGATAAAGGAAGGTGTGTTTTTATGATTGTAAATAGATTTCAGATATTAATAAGTTTATTAGAGGATTTATTTTTGAGGGGGCGTGTTGGAATATTACAAAAATAAATCTGTCTCGCTTCAACAAGCGGTTAAGTAATCTTTCTCTGTTATACACGTATGTATTAGTCTAATACAACAGCCCCTTGTTTCAGTCAATTTGACTTTGGATTGTATAGCTATGTTAGTTCTTTCTGACCCGGTCTCTTGTGACCGCGCCTCTAAGCAGAGAGCACACACAGCTTTCCTAAATTCAGAATAGAAAATAAATATTATTTTATTCGTCTTCTGAACTATTCTGCTAAACACGTCTTTCATTTGTTCACCCTAACCCAATAATTTTAATGTCATTAGACTGATTAGGTACCTAAATTAAACTTAATTCTAAAATAAAACACAGAATATGCAAATTTTTCAAAAAGTACTTTCTATTTTTTTTATTTTCTACCTTAACAGAGACTTATTCGGATAGCTTCTTATAGAATAAGTAAGTAACTGAGATAATGAGTTACGGAAACACGGCAGTTAATTAAGGATTTTGATAGTTGTAAGGCAACAAACTTGATTTATATTTTGTTCAATAAAGTTATTACACACAAACAAACAAACTTTCTTTAAAACCTAAGGTTTGCTCATGTAAAGTTATCGAAATAGAATATTCAATGTTTCGTTTTAGAACAGTCGATTTATATGTTATATCTAAACATCTACACAATCATTACCATACAATATAATATAAAATCATTTTTGATTATTTTTGACATTCATATGGAAATTGTAAAAAGATGTGTAAAATTTCTTTATTAATAAAATTATTATGATTATAAATTCACTTGGCGTTAACTTCCTTTTTTAAACTACCTAGCAAATCTAAGTTATTGGCTTAACTTTCCTAAAAAAAGTACTGTATCACAACATTTAGCTGTTGATTACCTTTAATAAATAAAATAAAATATAAAATATCTGGACAGTTTTCAGCCTGAGATTTGATTTGTATTTTTTTGGCTGATCACTTTATCTTGTATTCCGTATATGAGTTTTCCATGTCGTTTTCCAACTGAAATATAATAATAACTAGCTTTTTGCTCGCAGCTTCGCCCGCGTTGGCATGGTTTAATTGACAGAAAACGCAAGTTAGTAAGTATCTTAAATCATTTATTCATCTCAACGACACTTAGAATACAATATTATCAATTACAGAACATAAGGAGTTTGTACCTTACATACAAGTATTTAGTATTCTATGAGCAATAAAAATCTTGCAATTAAACTTAAAACGTAGGTACCTATGCACAATTGTTATTGTGCCGTAGTGCTGAAAAGGTACGACTCAGCATAATGCCACTCTTATTTAGCTTGACGCTGTTTTTCTGCCGTACCAGGGGCGAGTACAAGTGAGAGTAGTTTTATCGTAAAAGATATCATATCGATGGTTTCCGTAAGGTCGTAACTCCAAAATGCATAGTTTCGGCAATAGCCAAAAAATGACGTAAAAAATACAAAAAAAAAATACTAAAAAGGCTTTTAAAGGTCTCAATAATAAAATAACCATAAGAACCAAATTTCTATAACTTTAAAAAAAAAAAAATTTTGTGATTTTTGTTATTGCCAAAACTATGCATTTTGGAGCTACGACCTTTGTAGCGGAAACCATCGATATTATAATAATGTATGGTAAACGTGAATAAAAACATTTTTTTATATGACTAAATGCTAATTACTGTATTTTAAAAATATTTGCAAGTATATCGACTAAAGAAAGGGCGACTTCCATACTATTTTACCTTTCATATAATGCTTTTCTCATATACCTATCAACTCGTTAGTATTTTTATTAATCCTATTTAAAAGTAAGTATTTACAATATCTGTTAACAACCTTAACAAAAATTAACTTCGCCAATGCAGTGGCACGGTTTTTTTTTCATATCTCAGCAAGGTTAGGCCATACATAGGGGTCCAATATCGAAAGTATTCAAGCCGCTTACAAGGCTTTCCGACATGCCTTACCGACTGGTAGTATCTAATGATAGCAGCCAGCCCCAATGGCTTAACATGCCTTGTGAAGCTCGCAAACGGTCAAGATAAATAGCAATTACAATCAAACTCATCCAGGTCATTACTTTGTCTATTGTCAGTTAACCTGCATTATCGACATAACCACGCAGGCCCACTTAGTCAAAGCCAATAGCTTAACATACCTTGTAAAACACGAAAACGGTCGAGCAGTAACTGCAGATAACAGTCAAACTCATCCAGGTCATGACCCTATATGTAACCAGTTAACCTGCATGATTGACGCTACCACGCAAGGCCACCGAGTTATGACCAACGGCTTAACTACCTTTCGAAGCACGGAAACGGTCAAGATAAATGCCACTACCAGTCAAACCCATCCATGCCATGACCGTGTCCGTAGTCAGTTAACCCGCATGATCGATGTGACCCCGCAAGCCCACCGCAAGCTGAAATCGTTCTTAAATTTGCAGCATTTACAGTATAGATATGATGATATTCATATTTCATATTCCTAACATCCCCTATTTCACCCTCTTCAAGTTTTATTTTTGCAACAAAACAAACAGCCCTTCTATCGCGAAATCCCAGGATCCCTCTTGGCCTGACTACAATATAGGTAATAATATGACTCAACGTAACCTATAAAAAACCATTCTATTTTGTGTGCCTAAGTACTAACTAAGTACTTATACATCGAAATGAACTTCAAAAAACTGGGTGTAGGTATTTACTTTTCAACTGACATTAGTAGATCACTTCTAAAAAGTTTTAATGAACTAGCGTTTCTCATCATCTGTTGGCGTCAACTTAAAATCGATATCATACAATTCACCAACTCCTCAAACCGATAACAATGTCCCCCCTCTAGAAGGTCAATAACCTTGTCGCTAATTATCCTGGTGCACAAAATTTGTTGCATATTATAGTAGCGCTCGAAAATTGGTGTCAACTATTGTTGCGCATTTCTTGTTGCATGTTATCTGTCGCACGTTTTCGAGTGCACGAAATTTGACTTACATTATACAAGCGCTTCAGTAAAGCATGTCAAATAACGTGCAACAGAAAATACGCATCAAGGAACTAACAACAAATTTGTTGTAGATTACTTAGCGCATGTTTTTTGTTGCACGTTTTCAGCTGCACATTATTTGACGCACGTTAAGGCCTCCCATCCATAGTAAGTTTGTTTACGTTTTGCTTTTTTTTTATTGGAATAAACCATAGTTGGAAGCACTCAGCGTTCTTATTCCAAGCCTTTTCGAAGCATACAGAAATAAAGATAACAGAACAGAGTAAACG
The DNA here is from genome assembly GCA_958295455.1 of Coleophora deauratella. Classification (NCBI taxonomy): domain Eukaryota; kingdom Metazoa; phylum Arthropoda; class Insecta; order Lepidoptera; family Coleophoridae; genus Coleophora; species Coleophora deauratella. The sequence goes on from OY282388.1 coordinate 11,738,184, forward strand.
ACGACAGCACAGCCGTCCGTCCGTCCAGTAGGATATAAATTGATATAATGCAACTAAACCAAGATTACCAAAAATCGCATGAATATTGGGCGGAGGTTCCTCCCACAATTGATGGAGTGCTCGGAGGTTTTGGTTTTATATCTGACAAAGATGTAGAAGGATCGAAATTGTTCATCAAATCATTGCTTTCGTCTGATGAAGCGCCTGCCACCAACACTGCACTGGATTGTGGAGCTGGCATTGGAAGAATAACGAAATATTTATTAGTGCCTTTTTTCAATACTGTTGATATAGTTGAACCAAATGAAAAGTTCATTAATTCTGTTATGGACTTCGTTGGTGAAGACAAAGTTAAAATTGGTACTCTGTACAAAGTTGGTCTGCAGAAATTTATACCTAAAAAAACCTATGATGTTATATGGAATCAGTGGGTATTAGGATATTTGAATGATGAAGATCTTTGGTTGTACTTGATTCGTTGCAGGTAAATATTTTTTCTACAAATTCAGTACTTAGATATCTATCCATGTTGATGCGATAATAGTGAGAAACTTTATCTAAATTAGAGTTAATTATGTATTAATTTCCAGAGAATTAATGAATTATTTTCAATTAAAACATTTTCTTCATAGAGCACCCATCTAAAGACCATATCCATTAGGAGAACCAGAGCTATTTCTTGTAGAGCATGTATAGGGTCTGAGCACACTCCTAAAATATTTAAAAAATTGGATGGGTGGTCTACAAGGAATAGCTCAGCTCTTAGAGACAGGTGCTCTGTGAGGAATATCAATACCTCTGAATTAATATTATAATATTAGGTTGTCTGAGGAAAACTGACCGCTCTTTGAAAACAAGTTTATAGGTACATGTTTGTTAGATTTTCTGCGTACGACACTAGTGCTTTATGTAGAGTAGTTCATATATGTATTATTATGTGCTGCAGCCATCGTTCCGTAATGGCTCAATGAGAAAGGTTTAGAATATATTTTTTAAATTGACCTCTATGACCAATGGAAAAAATATCAGGCTAAACAACGGTTGAGAAGGTCAAGACACCAAGTCCAGCAGCGGGTACAAAAGTAAAAAGGTACGGACCTAAAGTGATCATGACATTAGTAATGGATATCAAAGAGATTAGTTTTTGCGAAATTCTGGCCGATCAGGGAACTGTGCACAACGAGAGATATCTTCGATTTCTCAAGTAGCTCATGAAATATTGGCATGGTGTTTGCTAGTGCACCATTTGGCATCTCGAGGACAATGTTCAATCTCATCGTAGTATGTCTATGATAGCCTGGATCAAAGAAAACCAAACTGAACGTTGGCTTCAATATACCTATTCTGTTAACTTTAGCCGCTGCGTCCACAGTTGCTTCCATGCGCTGAAGAGAGCTATTGGTAGTGTGGCGTACAAAGATGTAAACACTCTTCGTAATGCAATAGTTACTGAGATTCGACAGGGAAACGAAAATGGAAAGTATTTTGCTGTTAGCAAATTGCTAGAGCAGTGGCAGTGCTGTATTAATAAGGAAAGGCAATACCTGTTATTTTGTAATATCCAATACTCAAAAGTCTTATCACTATCTTATAACTAAACTTTTATAAATTATTTTATAGCGGACAGTTTTCTGCGGACAACCTTATAATAATAAAGCTTTTTTTATTTCCATACTTACAAAAAGAATTACTATTTCAAATGAATAAGTTTTGTTAGTTTTGATACGTCGTGCTCCCTGGCAACCCCATAGTCTGGTTTACTGTTTCCAAATACATAAAAGAAATGTACATAATATGTACTCAATTAGTACATACTTAAAAAAAAATGTACCTTGGTTTAAGAGTCCTAATTATTTGAATTTGGGGTTGCTGTAGAGCATCTCTACAGCAACCCCATTATTTTTTATAGGAAATTTGACTAGTTTGCTACTGTTTCAGCTAATGAAAGGCTGAAAAAATTGTACTCCTATTTTTAATGTTGTATGTACTATGGACAAATAAATATTTTATTATCAAAGTCTAGGGAGCCCAACTTACATACTGTTACGAAAGATTAGGAAATTGGTTTTTATTTAAACCCGACTATGGCAAAGCAAAAAGGAGGGTTATGATTTTAACCCGTATGTATGTATGTATGTATGTTCATCTGTTCCCGCATAACTTCTAAACTACTTATCATAATAAGTAGTTTAGAAGTTATGCGGGAACAAGTAAAGATTAGGAAAATGTTTTTTATTTTATCCAACTACAGCGAAGGAAAAAGGATTATGCAAAATGGTTATGATTTTAACCCGCATGTTTGTCGGGCTCCCTAGACTTTGATAATAAAATATTTATTTATCCATAGTTTATACAATATTAAAAATAGGAGTACATTTTTTTTCAGCCTTTCATTAGCTGAAACAGTAGCAAACTACGTCAAATTTCCTGAAAAAAAGAATGTACAAATTCAAATAATTAGTACTCTTAAACTATTAAGGTACAATTTTTTTTTTAAGTATGTACTAATTGAGTACATATTATGTACATTTGTTTTATGTATTTGGAAACAGTAAACCAGACGATGGGGTTGCCAGGGAGCACGACGTGGATTTTGGTTCAAAATTACATTTGTCTTGTTTGATAAAAAGTAAGTAGGTTGAACCAGCTATGGCAACTATGTGAAACAACCTGAACCTAGAAATGTAGAAATAATCATAATTATGTACGCGATAAGAGATTGCTGAATAAAACGTACGCTATTTTCGTATTACGCGTGCATGGTATTTTTTTTGTCGCTCTTAGGTCTTTTTATTTACATAATATTTACTTAATTCACACAAAATAAAAAATAAAAAGACAAAAAACAATAAAGTCTAAAGGGATACGAATCCGGGCCTAAAAAAGAAGTGGCTCGCATCATAACCACTGGGCTACTAAGCATTTAAATGCATTGTTAAAAATAAGTATCATATGCGTTGATCTTCTTCTTCTTATCGTGTGGCACATTTAACCGTTCTATCCACAAGGTATAAACGGCGGTTGCATAGTGTTGCACTTAGCATCACCCGTGGTCACGTGTAGGGCATTTAGATTTACACCTACGGACGTGTGCAACACGACCATTATACACATCTAGAAATGAGATGTGCAGGTTTCCTCACGATGTTTTCCTTCACCGTTAAAGCAGTCGGTATGAAAATGCACGTAAGTTTCGGAAAACTCATTGGTGCACTGCACTATGGGGCCAAAGCGTGCGTACCGTCTCAAAAATGTATTTTGCATAATTATGATTTTTACGATATTTTAAATAGATATGCATAAAATAATATTCAAGATACTATTATGCTTTATTTACATTCAAAACTTGCACTTAAAGTTGTAGATCGAAATTATGTCATCTAAGTAACGTAGAGAACCGCGAAATTTCGATGTCCATTGTAATTAGGTTTTAGGATAAATATATGTGTTGTATATTTTTGAAAAGGCCATACCTTTTACTCTTCAAATAAATTATAAACAGTCCAAAAGTAATTTTACAGTGAGTTATAAAAAATATTTTCTCCGCATTCGAAAATTTTCTGTTTTTGAAACTTTGAATAGACTTTTGACAGTTACCTACGTTTGCCTAAGTTGAGATTTTACTTTCATTAAATTACGAATTTCATATTTAATATGAGGCAAAAGAAAAATTCTGCCCCAATCTGCCCCCCTTCGGATAAATCACGTTTAAACATTATATGGTAAAAATGGCGAATTAAAAAATAATCGTTATTATTAATTTCTTTTGGGTTTTTTGAGAAATTTGAGCTGAAATATATTACAACATAGCGTTTATTTACTGTAAACAAATTTTAAGTACCTAGCCAAGTACCTACATCTACCTAAGTTACATCTAAGTACCTACCCAAGTACCTGTTTTTGTGCTTAGAAAAATGTGGTATTCTTATGATAACCAATGTTATGTTTGTTATCAATGCTGACCAGGTCCATAGAAAAGTGGAAAGTGATGAAAAATCATAGTAAGTAATAAACAAGTAAGTCAAACTTGTAGGTGCAATATTCATAACAGTTTTGCGCACGTCGTCGCTTGTATGGGATTACTATAAATGGCTTGAAGTTTCATGTCCTAATTTATAGTTTTCAATACACCGTCAATTGCTTTTAAAATCATCAGTGAATTTGTTGTTACTCAACGCGAACTAAGTGATTTTCATTACCTAGGGAAATACATCTGAAGAATTTCAAAGATATTTAGTGGAAATAGATAATCATAATTTATCATCTTCCAGAAGCTAACAGGTAGTCAAAAGTACTAAAAATATCTCCTTTTCTCAATTTCTAGAATCGTTGGGCAGAAGATAATAGAACAAAAATTAATCGCGCTAAGACTATGAATTTAAAGTAATATTCGATGAAGGTTTTCCAATTTCTCTTCAATACCAACTGGAAATCGTGCTCGACCATCGTTACCCTTTGTAGATTCCAAAAAATTAAAGAATGCGGAGTAATTTCTGAAATATGGATATGTTATATTTTGTATTTTTTCATTCAAAAAGGTTTGGGGAATATATAAGAAATACTGCTCCGTTACATGTGGAAAAATATAGATGATGTCTTACACCGGCTTTAGTTCATTAGACCTTAATGCGTGGAGAAAATATTTATAATAAGACAATAGTGTCATGCATAGGCATGTAGTTTGCCAATTGGACATTTGTATGAAGATGCATAGGATTCGCGTTACAGAGACTACAATTTTTTTTATTAACCCACGCAAGAAAGTGTTCCAGGTCATAGAAGACGTTTTACACGATATTTTCCATACATCTGATCCGAATATACCTAGCTTAATGATGCCATCTGAAATTATTTCTAAAGAGATATTCGAAAAAGTTAAGAATAATTTAAATATAAATTAACAACATATACTTGACAATATTAATATGACGGGGGGTAGGTTAGGGGTAGGAGGTCGTTCGGGGTTATTTTCATCAATAAATGGCTTGTTTTTTAAATGTAATACATATCAGATGTACAACTTCGCATCATTAACGCATATTTTTAAAATTTAATATTTATTTATTCTTTGTAATAAAAGATGTTTATGATACAATCATTTTATTTTATAGTATACATACTAGAGATAATCTGGAAAAAAAAATCATTGCTGTATTCCAAGTAATAAAAAAAATTCAGATTTTTGAGACGGCACACACGCTTTGGCCCCATAGTGCACTGGCCAGGATTTGAACCCACGACCTCTGGTTAGGAGGTCGAAGTTAATACCGCGTAGCCACCGACGCTTTATGCGTTGATGTTTTATGTATATTTCGCTCAAATCTCCCTTAAATGAAAGGTTTTGAAGATAATTCCCTCTTAGATCGATTTCTGGTGATTTTTAACCCCTAATCCTAGATTTTCGTCGAAAGGTTTCAAGCCGTTTTCGAAATCGTCGGGACACCTAACTCGTTTAATAGTATAGGATAGGATAACACTCAGTTACATGAAAGCAAAATCCATTTTTCGCATCGATATAAGAGAACAATTAGATGTGGTTAGTACTCCACGACAGCGTAGTCGCTGATAGTGGTTTGCTCCCCTATGTTGAGTAGCGCCACCTTTTCGCGCACTATTCGCAATCCGTCAAGCGACGAGTACTATGCTAGAAAATCTCGAATCTACTATTTTGTGGAATATTCTCAATCATTCTGGAATTATTAAATTTCCGAACACATTCAGATAGCGTAAGTACATAAGCTCCTGTTAACAAAATGACAAACGAAAACATAAACATCTTCACGTCAAAATTCAAATTAATTATTTTGCAAAATAAGTATTTTTGCTACCTTATGGCGGAGCGGAGTCCGATGCAGTGTGATATCTGCCTAATCCGTCCGTGTCCGATTCCCGAATTGAGTACAAGTTTTTTAAAATCTATGAATAAAGTTTTTCTTGTCACTAAAATCAATGACATGATTCCTAAGGACAGTTCTTCGTATGTCTTATAGTTTCAGACTTGAACATACTGACTGATCTAAATGGCCCATCCTGTATAATATAATGACATCAGAAAACACTTTGTGATCCCCATTACATAAAATGAACCAAACATTGTATATCGATACACATTTTTTTTTAATTTATAATCGAGCCCTATCCTCACCCTAATTTCTTGATGTTTTTGGGTGAAATTTTAGCGATGCTACTCGTCGCTAGATGTCGCTAATAGATAACATTAAATACATCAACCTTATGCTTATCACACAAAGTTGACATTTGTTTAAATACATGCCTTCCCCTTTACCCCGCATCAGCCCCCGCAAGACGAAAACGCTGGTTCAGGAACTAAAAAAAGCGGCTAACCTTATTTAATTGTTCTCTTATATCGATGATTTTTCGCCAAGTTTTCAAGAGGAAGGAAAAACCTCGTCGTATTTTTTTTTTTACTTCTACAGTTTGTATCCTTAAGTGTGTATTCATTAGATTTGATGAAGTTTCAAATGTTTCTACCACTCATTTCGAATTGTTGTCTTAAATTCGATAAAAGCTACAAATATGTCCATGTGTGATTTGTCCCGGATATTTGTTTATTTATATTTATGAGAGATAAATTAGCAATTTTGCATTCCCGAGTTTTTCACTTTTAGGCGACGCGCTATCATGCAGACCAAGAGCTATCTACCACTACTATCATGAGTGGGTGGCAGTAGGTAAGTGGTTATAGAGAAAACGCTGGACAAACCCATAAACACTTTCTTTTTATATATTGATTTTTCAGGTACTGAAGGTTTTTTCAGGTCTGAAGACTATTAGATTATTTGAGCTATGGGCCAGAGGAAATAACGTTCATCAGATTGTACTTTTATGATCTTGACTTGTATTTGGCAAATAATAATGGGGAAGAAAACGCAAAGCTATTTGCAGATGGCGCTACGGACGCTTGACTCATATCAACTTTCAATTTGTTCCGCGTTTTTTATTATCGACGTGTAACATAATAGTTTTTTTTCTGTAAAATTGTTAAATGGAAAATGTATGCGACTTGGAGTGTTCCTTAATTAAAGGCGAAGTTCAAAAATACATGATTGAAAACGTAAGTTTTCCCACGTCTTCTTCATCCGAGAATCTTTAGGAAATTAATGATTTTCATTATTATTGCAACCAATCGCCACACAACGCGGCATTTTGTAAATAAATCTTATGTTTAGTTCACGTAAACAGTTTTTCTATACGTTTTGACAGTTAGTGATGATTGTTATGAGTCAAGCGATATCAGCGCCTCTATCGGCGAGTTCTGTCAGTTTTCTTCCCCATTAGTATGCCGAAAATGATAAAATTGAGCTCCCTCGACTCTCTCCCTATTCTATGCCATGGTGGCTGACAAGGGGTGCAATTTTTGTTTATTCGCGTCTTGATGAGAGGGGATGAATCATCCTCTGAGTTGAACCCTATCACCCAGAGCAAATCCTATAACTACTCAGCTCACTTCCGCTTTCTTTAGGTTTCGCCAACACATTACATCTGGTTGTCAAAATAGTAAGTAGACATATGTAGTACCTACGTTCCATTTCAGTGTTCTGAGAAGCCTATCGAACTCTAATGGAAAGTTTAATAATAATAATAACAATAATAATGATAATAATTTATTTATTTGTGAAAAAACAAGTTTAGGATTTAGAACAAAAACATGGGTAGGTATAAACATAGTTGTTAACTCTTAAAAGCTAATTAATATAATGCGACACTAACTCTCCCACTAGGATTCCCTGTGTCGGGAGAATTAGTCTCTTACCAGTTACAATTGATTAGTTAAGATTTCACAATTTAGGAAAGCAAGTAAGATAAGTAAAAAGTATCATAAGTAGGTAAGTGCTCAAGAAGTGTAAGTATAGTGTATGTAGGAAATATAGATTACGACATCGACAGTAGAACTATTTGTTTTTAAAAACCTGAATTTATAAATAGAGCACGAAAAGATTAATAGGTACTTTTTTAGTACTGTACTGTGGGTACTTATCTATATCTTCCAAATAAAATAAAAAAATAGGCAAGCAACACGTACGACCTGCGTGATTATGCGACACCGAATGACCGCTATGTATGTGCAAAGGACTTTCACGGTTATGTACTGTGCATAACCGCGAGACTTGAGTGTGGTGACGGCCATCTATCTTGTTGAAAGAATATTGCTGAAATGAAGATGTATGATGTGTTTATGTATGTTTATAATGTGTGTGTGTGTGTGTGTGTGTGTGTGTGTGTGTGCGTGTGTGCGTGCGTGCGTGCGTGCGTGTGTATTTTGTATTTCCGGATGTTCTATCTACTGCAATGGCTTAGGTTAGGTTAGTTTAGGTTAGAAAATTAATATCTTGCGCAAGTGGGATTTGCTCAAACGGGGAAGCATTATTCCCCAGCCCTCCGTTTTTAGGGTTCCGTAGTCAACAAGGAACCCTTATAGTTTCGCCATGTCCGATCGATACATTGGAGTGGAACTAACTGTGTGTTGTCTTGGCTTGGCTTAAGGTACCAGCTAACACCAGCTAGTCATAACATATTATTAACCCTGTGGCGCTCAAACGGTTATAATATGTAATGACTAGCAGGTGCGTGTAAAATAAATACATGCGTGCTTAATCTAGATTTTCTTTCAACTGAATATTTTTAATTTTTAATTTATTATGTTTTTGTTTTGTTTTAGGAATGCCTTGAACAAAAGTGGTTTAATCATAGTAAAAGAAAACGTGACGTCGTCAGGAAAACTAGAAAAAGATGAGACAGATTCATCTGTTACAAGAACCCTCAAACAATTCACAAATATTTTTAAAAAAGCTCATTTGAAGAGAATCAAACAATGCAAGCAAACAAACTTTCCCAATGGTTTATATCCTGTTTATATGTTTGCACTTGCACCATGTTGTAATTACACTATTGATGAAACAAATACTGGCTCACATATGTGTGAAAAATTAAATTTGAAAAGTTCCAATAAATAGACAGTATTATACATAGCACGTTATTATTTTGAGTAAAAATATATGTAAATATTACTTAGTAGGGTGGATCGAAATTGTCAAAATATGAATTTGGATCAAGAAATTTATATGTAAGTAGTACCTACAACACATAGATATACAAGTTCCAATGGATTTTGGCTATTGACAGAAAGTTGCCACTAGTAGAAACATGAAAAATGGTGTAATTAGAATGTCTTAAATATTTTATTTAATACTGCCCCAACGAGGTGGAATATTAAAAAAAAATATGTGACAAAGCATAAAACTTAATAACACAATTATATAAGTTCAATTGTATGTTTATTTGCTCTTAAAACTTCAGTAAAACTACGATTTTTACGAAAAAATATATGTATTGCACTTAAGTAGAATACAATTTTTAGGGTTCCGTAGCCAAATGGCAAAAAACGGAACCCTTATGGATTCGTCATGTCTGTCTGTCTGTCTGTCTGTCTGTATGTCACAGCCACTTTTTTTCCGAAACTATAAGAACTATACTGTTGAAACTTGGTAAGTGGTTCCCCAAGTCTGTGGCATTATAATGACGTGACACGAGACAATATTAATAGTTCGATTGTTACTCGATTTGAATTATCGATTTTGAGTTGATTGAAGTCAATTTTTAAATATAAATAACGATCAATGAATATACATAAATTTTACATTTTTTTAGAACTTCAAATGGTTTGGGGCAGTATTAAAAATGGATCAAATTCGAAAATATTTCAGTTACAGTTATAACAGTTCTAACTAAGGAGGCAACTTTTGGCCATAAGCCCATTACAATTAACTGAGAAAAAAATGTCCCAACAAAAGCGATCCACCCTATTACTCAGGCCTGCCACTCGGTGGACCGATGACCTGGTGAAGGTCGCAGAATGCAGCGCAGGATCGGTCGCTGAGGAAATCCTTTGGTGAAGTATTCAGCAGTGACGAAGTAATGCGCAAATATATTTGTGCGGGGTATAATAATAATACTACAGGGTGTTGTTTTCGACAACGAGCTTTTCAGGGTGATAGTATTAGATATGAGCGCCGCGCCAGCGCGCCGCCGCCGCCGCCGCCACTAAAATTCAACGGCGCGCCGAACAAGAGGAGAGGATTGAGCGGGCCGGGCGGGCTGGTGGGCTGGGCGAACTTAGTTTCGAATCTTTTCTTAGGTCCTTGGGTTCACCCCACGAACTAAGCGGGCTATACAGCGTTGTCTGGTGTATATAAAGTCTTCATTTCGTTTTGATTTTCTCTTGTAAATTACTTTCATTTTACGTTCATGTGTTTTGAGATTTTTTAAAGAATTGAACAACCCAGTAAGTATTTAAGTACTTTTTAATTGTTAGGTACTTAAACACTATTTAAAAATCAACATTGACCACTTTCTCACCTCTGCGGATATCCGGATCAAATTGCCCAGCGTAAGCAAACGTTTTGATGTATCAAAACTTAACCAGGGGCGTATTTACCCTAGGGCCAACTGGGGCAGTAGCCCGCGGCGGCAGCCTGCGAGGGGCGGCAGAAGTCGCCCTTCGCACTCACCCGTGGGCGCCTCTCATCATAATTCCTTAACTATCGTACATTTAATTTCATTGATTTTTTTACTTGACTTGCCCGAGACAAAACCTGCCTTTCTACCTATTTATCAACAAAAACGCGCAAGACCGGTCGTCTAGGAAATCCTTGGGGATGCCTTTGTCTCAGGGCAGGCCTTTAGGTCGAGCCACCCGTGCCCAGGCACATGGTATAGTTGGAAGTGGGCCTGGTAGATGGGGTAGGAGGGAGCCCAAAGCGCCCCATGTTGATGGGTTTATTGGTTTCTACATACCCTTACAAAACTATTTTTAAATACATAAAAATTTTCGCTCGCACTTTTCATATAAACTTAGCTAGATCTGAAGCCGCTCACCAAGGGAAGCATTTTTTAACAGCCTTCGTGGCCTACTGGCTAGTGCTTTCGCTTAACGTAAGGAGTTCGAGGGTTCAATTTCCGCG